>CM076581.1:793035497-793635497 GCA_034641835.2 Pinus albicaulis
AAAACGGAGATATTAACTGTCAAGAAGACGACACCAAGAAGAGTTTCACATCATATGATGGGCTTATATGACTAAGAATCCATATATGCTGGCAACTTTCGTCAATAACACTTCATAATAGCCAATATAGCAGAAATATGTATGAATTGGAAATGAAACACTGTGTTATACCTGAGCCATTTTTAAAGTACCAGGAAGCTAATGATATAAGTATCGGAGAGATAAATTTATATCAAAAACTACGGGACACTCGCATTCCAGAATACAACACCAGAGACATGGATGTAAATGAAATGAACAACGACATTGCAATAAGCAAGAGAGAATCACACACTACCATAAACCAAGACCAGAATCCTTATTAAAGTGTAACTCCTTATCATTGAAACCCAACGGGCTCTTCACATTAGCATTTGAGTCTTCACAAAACACACACAGAAAATCCTTACACAGTCAATTTCTTCTGAAGAATTGGAACCTTTCTTTCTTCTTTGATCTATCTTATATAGGATTCCTCTTACTTCAGCGAGAAGATATTTTGGGAAAATATCTTCCTCGCGTGAACAAAATTTGTTAAGAGTTACAATCATAACAAAAAAATTTCATGATGGGGGAACAATCCTCCCATCATGCATAAACAGGCCCCGGGCCAATTTCAAAACAGAAACTTAGACCAATGTTTGATGTAAAAAGTAAAAATGCAAGAGTGGGGGAAAAACAACCCACTCGGAAATTTGAAAAACATAAACTAAATGAAAGTAAAAAAGGCCGTTTAGGCCATATCATGAGTAAACTGAAATGTCATGGGTGGAGCTGAGTGGAAGCCGTTGCAGATGCTGGAGGAGGCACGTTGACGGAGGAACTAGTATGCTGACTCATGAAACTGAAGATCTGTCTGCGGCTCTGGAGAGTCGAAAGGGCTTTTGCCCACGTTTAAATACGATAGCGCTTCGCCGAGAGTGTGAATATTTGCCTCAGTTGGGAGCCGATATCTCAACTGTCGATCATGTGAGGAGACATGTAGACTAAACTCCTTTTGGAGGATTTGTGACAATGGTAGTGGCCTTGGTGAGTTGCTTTCCCCATTTGGAAGTCAAGCGAATCCCTTTCCGTTTGTAAACGTCTTTGTGTATTGATGCGGGAGCATAAGCACGGCGAGGGGGCATTTGGTTCCCAACGAAGGGAAGGGAATCGAGGTTTGTGATGATCTCATCCCATATTTGATCGAAGCACATTGGAAACTACTTTATCGGCTCCCCACTGTTGAAGGACCCTTGAAGCTGCTACTCGAGCTTCCTCTTTATCAATGATCTTTTGACACTCGTTGATTTCCATAAATCGACTGGGGATGCCATGTTTCCCCAAGTCGTTCGCCCTTAGTGCATAAAGAAAAGAGATGTAGCCGCTGGCGTGTTGAGCTCTGTTAGACAGATCACCCCCTGCCTCCTGCAACCTTCTGTGGAGATAGGGAAGAGTGGACTTGAGCTCCCCTATCATTGTCAAGAATTCCCAATGCTCGGTTACCGCCGTGATTATGTCCGACCAAATTAAGCTTCTGGCCTCGAGCAGGGTGAGATTCCCCTTTGCTCGACTCTTCATCTCAGCAATGGTTTGATGTTGCTCAGCCGTGACCCTTTTTCCTTCCTCGACTTCCCTTTGCAGCCCTTCAATTGTTCTGGCCTTTTCAGCCAGGGCGCCCTCCAACTCTGCGACCTTTTGCTTAGCAGTGGATGTTTGTTTTTCCAACACTTCGATCTCAGCCATAGCTGTGGATAGTTGTGATGTCGCTGAACCAGTTCCGCTTGATGTTTCGGCTGCATGACAACTGTGCGCATCCCACCGGGTTTGTAGCTCCGTTGCTCTGCCTTCTAGCTCGTCAATCCTTTTAGCCATCCTTTCCTTCTCTTCTCTCTCCCTGAAAAGCCTAGCGGATATTTCCTTTTTCTCTTCCTCTACCCGCACCAATTCAGCGGTCTGTACAGGATGCGAAGCCAGGATGCGAGCCTGTTTCTTGGCAGCTGTAATATCCTTCTGCAGCTTGGCTATAAGTGTTGCTTGCATTCCTTTCCCTCCTTCATCCAAGTTTTTGATTTGATCCTGGAGATCACGCACCTGATGTGCATTGGCACGACAAGCATTCTGTTCTGCTACAAAAGAATCCCTCAGCTGTTCATACTTCTGTTCTGTCTTTCTTAATGCGAGGGTAATCTGGGATAGCTTGTCTTTCATCATGTCGCAGACTGTTTGGAACAGGTCAGTCATGTCCTGTACCGGTACCTTCTGCATATCAATAGCCAATTCGAGCACCTTATAGCTCGGCACATCCGAATTTGGGTCCAGGATGGCCTTCGCCATAGACAGTACCAGGCTTTCGGTGTCTGCATTGATAGAAGAGGAGAGTCTGGTATGGTATTTTTCAACGAACCCTCCTAATTCGGCCCTGTATCTGTCTCGGATGGTTTTGTTTGTCCTCTCCCTTTCACTCATCTTGATGAAGGGGGCTCGACGATGGCTTGCGTAACTTCAGTGTAATCGGAGGAGGCGACACTGTCCCTCACCACTGTTATACCTGCCTTGCCCTTATCGAATTGACCAAATTTTGTGAAGGGCTCCAATATTTTCCCTTCTCCGATGACTTCCGCTTCACTAGTGGCCACCCTCTACCTCTTGGGTGGTGGTGCTCCTGACGTACCTACCTCTTGTTCATCTGTGCCCTTGTTCACTTCTTCCTCTCTTCTTGTAGCAGACGAGTCTGTCTCCATCTGCGAAAACATAGGCCAAACTTCAAGGTTAGCCCTCCACTCCAGAAATGGCCGGGACTCATGAATGTATGGCGCAGACCTGTTTCTTTTTCTTTTATTTGAAATGATTTCCCGTGGGTCATAAGCCCAGCTTTCCCCCAACTTTAGGTCCATGTTCTGCAACATTTTTTCAGCAATTGAGAGGGCATATCTAGAGTTTACCACAAAGGGGCCAATTTGGACAGGGAGCCTTAATATGTAGCCTTTCTTAGCAGGAACAAAATGGAGCTGGTTGGCTTTGAGGGCTTGTCGGATGTACTCGAGGGCGTAAACTCGTCGGACGGGGAAAACTGGTAGCCAGTATGGGGCAACTTCGGCTCCATAGACCCGAATTTCAGTACAATCTTCAGACAGGAACCAATCACCGGTACACTGGTATTTCCCAGCCTGCAGCCATCGTTTCATCTCTGGGAAAACCCTAGGGGAAGGGTAGTCATGAATGATGGTGTAGGCAATAGACATGAAGGTGTTCACGAAATTGGCATAACCGTCTCCCCTAGGTAACTGACGGACAGAGTAATTCCAGTCGAAGACTGGTCTGGGTTGGGAATTCTCAGAGTACATCCTTTGTAACCCCAAATGGTCGAACTTATCCGCATGCTGGAACAAGAAGAGGTAGAACACCAATGAGCAGAAGCGAAACTTTCGGGCTTGGGCGAGCTCCTGAAATTGGGTCAGGATGGTCGAGGAGAGAAAACCTGGAATGTCTAATATAACCCCATTCTGTGACATGAGCCACAAAAAGCGAATGCATACATAAGAGATGTCTTCCGGGCTTCCTATCCCCAAAAGGCCGGTGATGAGAGACAGAACAGGTCGAACTTCTTCGGCAAACAAACTTAGTGAAAACGGCTCCAACGTAGGCAGGGCAGTTGCCTGGTCTATGGTTATGGAGGATATGAAGGCACGGCGGGCTTCTCTTGACTGCTTATTGAACTGAGCTAGCAAGGTTTCATCTTTGAAACTGAAGTATGTGTCACTGGAAGGGAAACAGAGGGCCTGTCTGATAACATCGGGGGAAAGGGAAAAAATTACGTTCCCCTGAGGAGAAACGAAGGCGCCCCGATGTACATCATAGGAGTCTCTGAGCCAGATGATGAAATCGATACAGGAATGGACTTGGGGGGTGATATAGTGGTAGAAGCCAGACGCGATAACCCGAAAACGGTCGGCATCCTTGCAGTGGTGACTAAAAAGCAAGGGCTTGATACTGCGTATATCAAAAGGATATTTTGGGTCGCAGATACCAGACTGCAGGTCGTAGAGGGGTTCAAAACCAGGGGGGTTTCTGGACTCACGGAGTTGCGGGGTTTCAGGTTCGTTTTTCTTGGGCGTTCCTCTTTCCATGGCTGACATTTTAACAATTTCGAAAAGAGAAAATGGAAAAAAGGGGAAAACGGAGAATGGAATACCTGAACAGAGTGTGACAATGCTCGGGAAAGTGACACGGGGAACCCTAACAGTGATTTGGATATATACTAGGCGCTCTTCCCCACTTGGTATTCATCGTAGAAGACAACCTGTGGCGTTTTACTGGAGAGAAATACGGGCGTTTGTTACTGCTGGAGTAAATTGTTTGGGCTAAAAAGGCAGATGAGTGAAATGGTAGAAGGCAAGTGTCGTAAGGACACTGACAATGGGACACGTGGCGCATGGGGATTGGAGGTATCAAGGTATAGGTGTGCGCCTCGTGTCGGGTTAAAGGCTGGTACGGGTCTTAGTACCAGCTGACCTAATGAACGTTTACCTTACCTTTTATCCAAATATTTACCACACGTAATCTCCTTTGCCGAACTAGCACATGTTTTTCCCCACTGTATGGGTCCACCCTTACTTCACCACGTAATCACGTCCCGTGGCCTGTTCTTACCGCCCTTTTCAACCTCAAGTCTTTGCCATGCCACGTGTCGTCAATCCGCGGGGGTGTGGGTCTCGTCCTTCCCCCGCTGCTTGACCCCCTCGGACTTTCCACACATGCTTCCTTTTATCAGCGGCTTCTTTTAATATACCTGTTGGTGGATAGTGCCGCACCCTTTTTACCTTTGTATTTGATGTTCACTTATTATTCCACCTTTCACCGCTTGGTATTGCTTGTCAATTGGCTTTGATACGTGTGTGTTTCACCACCTTTTCTCCTTTCGACCCGTTTTAATTAAATACTTGCCACTTGATATAGAACTTTAACGTGAGGCCTGTTCATCCTTTTGGTACTCCTATGGCTAATGCTAAAGATTGAACAACATTGGCTCCACCTGGGGACGGCACGTTTGTCCCTGAACGTGTCGAGAACTACGCAGACTGCCTGTACATCTTCTTTGAACAACACTTTTCGGTTCTTGAAGCTTCCCCCTGGATAGATCATCATGACTCATGCAAGATCTTTAATAAGAAAATGAAAAACAGCAACTAATATACAATATAATACAGTCAGGCTTTTTTCAGCCTACTTCAGAATTGGAAATATGGTTTGAGGAATTGCCCGTTTACAGGGGCTTCCAACAGATCTCCCTGTAGATTTTCCAGCTTATAAGTATTATTTCCTCCCTGCTCTGTAATCTTGAAGGGGCCGAACCAAAGGGGGTCAAACTTTCCATGCTTACCTTTATCGGCCCTTCGTATATCCCACCTGAGAACTAAGTCTCCCACTTCTAGCTTTCTATTCTTGGTATGCTGATCAAATAACTCTTTCATCTTCTCCTGGTAACCCACCAGTTTCTGGTTCACCTGAATTCGTGTCTCTTCAAGTTCTACTAGCTGATTGATTCTTCTAGTCATACTATCCGGTTCTTCCTGAGTCTCCTACATGAAACGAGCAACAGGCAAAGCTAACTGGATAGGGAAAACAGCTGCACGTCCGTATACTAGTTCATAAGGAGATTTTCCAGTTGCCCTTTTACTAGTTATCCTGTTTGCCCACAGAGCAAACTTCAGTTGGGAGTCCCAGTTCCTCTGGTTCTCATTTATTGTTTTCTTCAGAGCCCTGACCAGCGTTTTGTTTGATGATTCTGCCAAACCATTTCCCTGTGGGTAGTAAGCTGTGGAGTGGCCCAGAGTGATGTTGTATTTCTGAAAAAAATTCACAAATTTAGCAGATTTGAAAGCTTGGGCATTGTCTGTTACTATTCTAGCCGGACACCCAAACCTGGAGATGATGTTCTCCTCCATGAATTTAATGATTACCGTATCTGTGGCGTTCCGTGCAGGAATGGCCTCTACCCACTTTGTGAAGTAATCTGTAGCGGTCAAGATCCACTTGTGCTGCCCACTTGAGGGTGGGTGAATCTCACCAATGAAGTCAATCCCCCATTGTTTGAAGGGTTCATCAATGTGTACGGGAATCAGGGGTAAAGCAGCAAGCTTTTGTTTTTCAGCAAACTTCTGGCATTTGTCACATGCTCTGACCCAAGTGAAAACATCTCCAAACAACTTAGGCCAGTGAAAACCAACCTTCAGGATTTTCTGAGCTGTGCTCCTCCAGCTGTAATGCCCTCCACAAATTCCCTCATGGAATTCGGATATTATGTTATTCACTTCACCTTCTATGAGGCATAACAGCAATATGCCTGAAGGATCTCTCCAATATAATTGACCATTAGCTACTGCGTACTTCTGAGATTTCAGCCTCAAGGCTTTGTATTTGGACTTATCACAGCTAGGTGGGCAGCTAAGTGTCAGGAGGTACTCAACAATTTCTTTGTACCAGGAGCTAGTGAGATACTTCATCTGTATTTTTTGAGTGGCCATTTCCACCTCTTGTCTCCCTGTCTGCTCCTAAGAATCTTCATTTGCGATCATGGATAAGTGGATGCCCAAAGCTTGGTGGTTCGACTCTGATAGAATCTTTGCTAGCCCCTGTCCTTTAATTAGCTTGGTGGGTCTGATGTCCAGGTCGTATTCTTGTATCTTTGCAATCCACCTGCCCCTTCTGCCTTCACTGTCTCCCTGAACTAGGATGTCCTTAACTGCTGCTATGGGTACAAAAGTAGTAACGTGAGACTGCAGAATGTACATGCAAAATGCCTTTAGGGACTTTACCAGGGCATAAGCCTGCTTCTCCAGTATTTTGTATTTTAGCTCTGCATCATGAAGAACCTGACTAAAGAAAGCGATGGGTTGCTCATACCCATCCCCGTTCTTCTGTAAGAGGACCCCTGCCACCGTGTGAGGTGATGCAAAAGAGAAAATCATAAAAGGTTCAGTGAAGTCCGGCTTTGCTAGCACGGGGGCCTCAGCAAACGCATTCTTGATCCTGGCAAAGTCCTGTCTTGATTCTGGTGCCCATTTTACCTCATTATCTTTCTTTAACATATCTGTGATGTGTCTAACTATTTCAGCGTAGTTAGGAATAAATCTTCCGAGAAAATTGATACGTCCTAGGAATACCTGGACTTCTTTCTTATTTCTGGGGGGAGAGATACCGTTTATAGCTTCCACCCTTTTAGGATCGATTTTGACCCCATCTTTAGTTACTATATGTCCTAGGAGTTTACCCTCTTCTAATGCAAAGAAATATTTTTGAGGGTTAAGGGAGAGTCCATACCTCCTGCATTTCTCAAAGGTCTTCTGCAAATGCTGAATGTGCTCGGCATCATCCTTTGAAAATACTGTTATATCATCTAGGTACACCACCAGAAACTTATCCTGTTCTCCAACAAAGGTTATGTCCATGGCTCTCTGAAACGTAGCCCCTGCATTAATCAGTCCGAATGGCATCCTAGCATACATAAATGTTCCCCAGGGCGTGGTGAAGGCTGTCTTTTTCTGGTCCTCCGGGAGTACAGCCACTTGGTTATAGCCCGAAAACCCATCCATCATGGACATTCTAGAGGCCCCTACTACCTTCTGCAGAATGTGGTCCATCTTCGGTAGTGGGTAATTGTCTTTTAGAGACGCCTTGTTCAGGTTTCTGAAATCCACACACAACCTGATTTCCCCATTTTTCTTCCGGACAGGGACTAAGTTGGCCACCCATTTGGAGTATTTCAATGGCACAATTATCTTATCCATTAACAGCTTCTTGATCTCCTTCTCAATGGAGGGGAGTAACAAAGGGTTAATTTTCCTGAGCTTCTGTTTATGAGGCCTTGCATCTGCCTTCAAGGGAATCTCGTGTTGCAGGATGCTGATGTCAAATGTCTTCAGGTCTTGATAGGACCAGGCAAATACGTCTCTGTAAGACTGAAACAATTTCAAATACTTCAATTTGTAGTCATCAGGGACCTTTCTGGGCAACTTCACCATTTTGGGTTCGGCTTCAGTACCCAGGTTTAGATCTTCCACCTGGTTTTCATCTGCTACTTTGCTAGGCTGCTTGGAGACGTCATTTCCGTCGAACAACCTTTCTAGGGGTACCAGGCCTCTAGGGATAATGTTTCCCTTCAGCTGCAGAACTTTACTCCCAGCCATCCTTTCCTCCCACTGGTTTTCTGATTTATCCTCAGCATCATCTTCATCATTACAGTCGATTTCCATATTAGAGAATTCCCCCACTATCTCCAGAAATCTTTTCACTTGTTCATCATCCTCAAACACCTGCCAGTGTTTGACGTTGTCTGGAATCGATGGTCTGTATCTCACTTCTATTTCATACCTCAGGAGGGGATTTTGAGGTGGGCGGAAGGTGCTAGCAGCCACAGCCAAAGAGTCTGCCATTCTGTTCTGCTCTCGAGGCATGAATTGAATGTTAAATGCCAGGAAGTAATTCTCTACCAGATCCCAAACTTCATTTCTATAGGCTTTTAGCCTAGGGTGTTTGGCTTGACACTGGTTCTTCACCTGTCTAACCACCAGCTTAGAGTCCCCCAGCACCTTCAGATTCTGTATCTTCATATTCCTCGCTGTCTGTAGCCCGAGTATGAGTGCCTCATATTCGGCCACATTATTCGTGGCCTCGTATTCCAATTTGAAAGACAAGGGGACCCATTGACCCTTAGGTGAAACGAGCAATACTCCAGCCCCATTTCCTTCCTTGGAGTTTGCACCATCAAAGTAGAGCGTCTAGATTCCAGATTCACAATTCTGCACTAATGAGTCAGCTTTTACCTGACAGAACGAGGGATCGTGGGCATATTCCTGATCTTCTTCCAACATTAGACAGGAGAAATCCCCATCTCGACTGTAGACCAGAGAATTGACCGAATCACCTGCCTTGGTGACTATTTTAACAAATCTGGTCTCACGGTATAGTCTCCTCTCCTGACCACCGAAAACGGGGATGGTGGCATAAGACATGTCCAGCTTAATAGATCCCCCGATTCTAGTTCCCCAAGACCTTGACAGTAGCATGCCAAAACGAGCTGGGATGTCAGCCACTACGATGTCCATTACCACACTTTTGGCAGGGATCTTAGCCAGAGTAACTGCCAAATCTTTGATCATGCCCAAACATTTCACTCTTTTGGAATCAAAAGAGTAGAGATCTTTATATGGGCGAGTAATTTGGAGTCCCAATTGCTCCATGACTGATAAGGGCATGAGATTGTGGGACGCCCCCGAGTCCAACATACAGTTATGCAACAGTAGGTCGTGGATTACTAAAGATATGTAAAAGGGGGGGGGTGGAGGGATCCAGCTCTTCGACGTGTGGACCGAACACTACCATAGGTCTTTCCTCTTGCAAGTTAAGACTGTCTGGAATGTGTGGTACTTCGGGGGGGGAAATGAAAGAAGAGACCTGTGACTGATAGGCAGGCTGTCTCAACAATTCAGACAAAGGGACTGGTATTTTTACTTTTTCAAGTTCCCTTTGTAAACAGAAAGCAGATGGGGGTTTATCTATTGACACCTCTTTTTCTTTTGGCTCTATATTCTGCAGATGGGGCTTAACTTCTTTTACTGGAGGTTTATTCACAGGGGACACAGCTACTTGTGAAGACGAAGGCATGTGACTATCAGATTGCAGATATTGGTTAAGGGGCTTCTTACCTTTGTCTGGGAATTCTTGAGTATTGGCCTCTTTCTGTGCAGGTGCTGACCTTTGGGGTGCGTCTTCCTCTTCATCTTGAGTGCGTGTTCTTTTCCTGGAAGACCTGAGGTCATATTTCCTGTTAAACTAGGCTTGCATGAAATCAACGAACTGTTTACAGTAGTCATCGATCTCTGGCTCTTCAGCATCCTCGTTATTCTTCACTTCCGAGTGAGGTTGTAGCTCCCCTTCCTCACTTTCTTGCACAGGGCACTCTATGTCATCACTGTCTGAGAAGACGGGACATGTCTCATCTTGCTCATACGCAGGATCTTCATGAGAAGCCTCCACTTGTCCTTCCAAGTATAAAGGATGCGGTACCTGGTCTGGTTGCTCCTTCTGTCCTCTCTGCAGTATCTGCAAGGGTGGTTTTCTGTATTGAGGATTGAATCCTCTATTTGGAGCATTCTGGAAGTTCTTCGGTGGCGAATTCTTAGCTTCCATCTCCAGCTTGACCAACTTGTTAGAGAGATTCTTGATCATTTTATTCATCTCTTCGATCTTGTCATTTGCTGAGTCTCTATCTTGGCTTGAAGTGGATACTTCTTCTTTGCCTCTTCTTTTAGTATCATGTTCTTGCTTCCCTTTGGACTTACCAGTTGAGACAAAGTTTGCTTCTATTTCCAATGCATCTGTTTGTGCATCATCCAGAGTGGCTGGCTTTCTCTCTCTCAGCGAGAAACCAAACTCAGAATCAAATGCTGCCACGAAAACAACCTTGGCAGCGGTCTGGTGGGGCTTCATCTCAGTTGGGAGGCTCAGGTACAATTTGTTAAACCTTCTGATGAACTCTGATACCCCTTCATTGTGCTTCTTTTTAAGGGTGTTAAACTCGGTTAGGGTATCCCCGTGATCTTTCCTATCTCCCCACTTTTTCACGAAAGCTTCTTCCATAGCCTCCCAGGTGTTGATGGAATTAGCTCCGAGAGTTTTAAACCATTTTCTGGCCTCTCCATCTAGGGACTGCACGAACAATCTTAGAACCACATCCAAATGCTCCACATTAAAGTTCTCTGCGAAAGAGCAGAAGATTTCAACATGCTTATGGGCATCAACGCCGTTCTCCCCATTGAATCTGGGCAGAATCTTTAAATAGTCTTGTGGCATGTCATTTGGAACTGCAGGCAGCTGTAAAGGGGCGTACCTATTTTGTAAAAAGCCAGGTATATTTTCCATTGGGGGAGGCGGAGGTAGGATGAGAGCCTGAGCAGTGAGTGGTGGAGGAGGTGGTGGGAGTTGAGTATGAATAATGATGGGGATGTAGTGAACAGCAGCTTGGGGGTTTGATGAGAAGGTAGGGCTGTCAACAACAGATACTTCAGTGACTTCTTTGACCTCTTCACCTTCAGGGGTAGGATGAAAAGAATAATGTGGAGTGTAACTAGACTCAGCTTCGTCTTTGATATGGACACCCTCCCGATGTGGGCTATCTGAATAATAACCAGTATCTCTTATAATAGGGTTAGAGCCTTGTATTTGGGCGACTTGAGAAGAGGAGCGCTGAAGATATGGAAAGTTTTCAAGGGAAAACTCAGGAATTTCGGTATGAACTGACTGCCTTTCCCTCCAGCCCCTTCTATGTAGGATTCGCTCTCGGTCAGACACAGAGAGTGTCCTTGAATGAGATGTATCTGACCTTAGGTGTGGCTTACGGGGAGCCAGGACTGCAAATATGTTTATCTGTAATATGAATGTGGAGTCGCCAAGGTGAGGGGTGAACAACTCTCAACTCTTCGTGCTCACCTAACTGAAGAGTGGATGGGTTTTGTCGAGGCCCAGGGATTTAAATTTCTTCAACTCCGATCCCCGGAAACGGCGCCAAAAAGATGTTGTAACTCCTAGAGACAGCCTAGAGTTGCTATAGACCAGTGCCTAGGACATCTTGTAATGTATAGAGAGCACAGGATCTAAAACAACGTTTTAGCAATTTAACAAGACAAAGCTCTCATACTGCTTCTTTACAAACAGAGAATAACACTTGAGTGGGACCAAAACTTCCGATAGTTTGAAGCATTAAAGAGTAATACTGAACGAATGTAATGCTGTACTCAAACACTGCAGTATCAGACAACTTTAAGACAATTCACAGTAAACAGGGCCGGATTCATGGTATATGGCAGAAAAAGAGGTATATATAACGATGACTAATGAGCTGTATAGAAAAAGGAGATATTAACTATCAGGAAGACAACACCCAGAAGAGTTTCACAGCATATGATGGGCTTATATGACTAAGAATCCATATATGCAGGCAACTTTCATCAATAGCACTTCGTAATAGCCAATATAGCAGAAATATGTATGAATGGAAGATGAAACACTGTATTATATCTGAGCCATTTTTAAAGTACCAGGAAGCTAATGATATAAGTATCAGAGAGATAAATTTATATCAAAAAACAACGAGACACTCGCATTCCAGAATATAACACCAGAGACATGGATGTAAATGAAATGAACAATGACAATACAATAAGCAGGAGAAAATCACACACTACCATAAAACAAGTCCAGAATCCTCTTTAAAGTGTAACTCCTTATCATTGAAACCCGACGGGCTCTTCACATTAGCATCTGAGTCATTACAAAACACACACAGAAAATCTTTACACAGTCAGTTTCTTCTGAAGAATTAGAAGCTTTCTTTCTTCTTTTCTCCGTCTTATATAGGATTCCTTTACCTTTCAGCGAGAAGATATTTCGGGGAAATATCTTCTTCGCATGAACAAAATTTGTTAAAAGTCATTATCATTACAACAAAATTTCATGATGGGGAAACAACCCTCCCATCATGCATAAACAGGCCCCGGGCCAATTTCAAAACCGAAACTGAGACCAATGTTTGATGTAAAAAGTAAAAATGCAAGAGTGGGGGAAAAACAACCCACTCGGAAATTTGAAAAACATAAACTAAATGAAAGTAAAAAGGCCGTTTAGGCCATATCATGAGTAAACTGAAATGTCATGGGTGCAGCTGAGTGGAAGCCGTTGCAGATGCTGGAGGAGGCACGTTGGCAGAGGAACTAGCATGCTGACTCATGAACTGTGTCAGTCTCTGCTGGCTCTCGGAGGTCGGTTCTGGCATTGCTGAGAGCTTCTCCACTCTGATAAACGCTTCGCCGAGAGTGTGAATACTTGCCTTAGTTGGGAGCCGATATCTGATCATGTGAAGTAGACTAAACTCCTTTTTGAGGACTGTGACAATGGTAGTGGCCTTGAGCTGAGTTGATTTCCCCATTTGGAGGTCAGACCGATCCATTTCCGTTTGTAAACGTGCTGTGTATTGATCTGGGAGCATAAGCACGGCAGGGGCATTTGGTTCCCAACAGGAAGGGAGTCCGGCTGTGATGATCTCATCCCATACCTTGTCGAACTGTTCAACACTGTCAGCCACCTGTTGAAGGACCCTTGAAGCTGCTACTCGAGATTCCTCTTTATCAATGATCTTTTGACACTCGTTGATTTCCATAAATCGACTGGGGATGCCATGTTTCCCCAAGTCGTTCGCCCTTAGTGCATAAAGAAAAGAGATGTAGCCGCTGGCGTGTTGAGCTCTGTTAGACAGATAACCCCCTGCCTCCTGTAACCTTCTGTGGAGATAGGGAAGAGTGGACTTGAGCTCCCCTATCATTGTCAAGAATTCCCAATGCTCGGTTACCGCCGTGATTATGTCCGACCAGATTAAGCTTCTGGCCTCGAGCAAGGTGAGATTCCCCTTTGCTCGACTCTTCATCTCAGCAATGGTTTGATGTTGCTCAGCCGTGACCCTTTTTCCTTCCTCGACTTCCCTTTGCAGCCCTTCAATTGTTCTGGCCTTTTCAGCCAGGGCGCCCTCCAACTCTGCAACCTTTTGCTTAGCAGTGGATGTTTATTTTTCCAACACTTCGATCTCAGCCATAGCTGTGGATAGTTGTGCTGTCGCTGAACCAGTTCCACTTGATGTTTCGGCTGCATGACAACTGTGCGCATCCCACCGGGTTTGTAGCTCCGTTGCTCTGCCTTCTAGCTCGTCAATCCTTTTAGCCATCCTTTCCTTCTCTTCTCTCTCCCTGAAAAGCCTAGCGGATATTTCCTTTTTCTCTTCCTCTACCCGCACCAATTCAGCGGTCTGTACAGGATGCGAAGCTGGCATGCGAGCCTGTTTCTTGGCAGCTGCAATATCCTTCTGCAGCTTGGCTATAAGTGCTGCTTGCATTCCTTTCCCTCCTTCATCCGAGTTTTTGATTTGATCCTGGAGATCACGCACCTGATGTGCATTGGCATGAAAAGCATTTTTTTCTGCTACAAAAGAATCCCTCAGTTGTTCATACTTCTGTTCTGTCTTTCTTAATGCGAGGGTAATCTGGGATAGCTTGTCTTTCATCATGTCGCAAACTGTTTGGAATAGGTCAGTCATGTCCTGTACCGGTACCTTCTACATATCAATAGCCAATTCGAGCACCTTATAGCTCGGCACATCCGAATTTGGGTCCAGGATGGCCTCCTCCATAGACAGTACCAGGCTTTCGGTGTCTGCATTGATATAAGAGGAGAGTCTGGTATGGTATTTTTCAACGAACCCTCCTAATTCGGCCCTGTATCTGTCTCGGATGGTTTTGTTTGTCCTCTCCCTTTCGCTCGTCTTGGATGAAGGGGGCTCGACGATGACTTGCGTAACTTCAGTGTAATCGGAGGAGGCGACACTGTCCCTCACCACTGTTATACCTGCCTTGCCCTTATCGAATTGACCAAATTTTGTGAAGGGCTCTAATATTTTCCCTTCTCCGATGACTTCCGCTTCACTAGTGGCCACCCTCTGCCTCTTGGGTGGTGGTGCTCCTGACGTACCTACCTCTTGTTCATCTGTGCCCTTGTTCACTTCTTCCTCTCCTCCTGTAGCAGACGAGTCTGTCTCCATCTGCGAAAACATAGGCCAAACTTCAAGGTTAGCCCTCCACTCCAGAAATGGCCGGGACTCATGAATGTATGGCGCAGACCTGTTTCTTTTTCTTTTATTTGAAATGATTTCCCGTGGGTCATAAGCACAGCTTTCCCCCAACTTCAGGTCCATGTTCTGCAACATTTTTTCAGCAATTGAGAGGGCATATCTAGAGTTTACCACAAAGGGGCCAATTTGGACAGGGAGCCTTAAGATGTAGCCTTTCTTAGCAGGAACAAAATGGAGCTGGTCGGCTTTGAGGGCTTGCCGGATGTACTCGAGGGCGTAAACTCGTCGGACGGGGAAAACTGGTAGCCGGTATGGGGCAACTTCGGCTCCATAGACCCGAATTTCAGTACAATCTTCAGACAGGAACCAATCACCGGTACACTGGTATTTCCCAGCCTGCAGCCAGCGTTTCATCTCTGGGAAAACCCTAGGGGAAGGGTAGTCATGAATGATGGTGTAGGCAATAGACATGAAGGTGTTCACGAAATTAGCATAACCCTCTCCCCTAGGTAACTGACGGACAGAGTAATTCCAGTCGAAGACTGGTCTGGGTTGGGAATTCTCAGAGTACATCCTTTGTAACCCCAAATGGTCGAACTTATCCGCATGCTGGAACAAGAAGAGGTAGAACACCAATGAGCAGAAGCGAAACTTTCGGGCTTGGGCGAGCTCCTGAAATTGGGTCAGGATGGTCGAGGAGAGAAAACCTGGAATGTCTAATATAACCCCATTCTGTGACATGAGCCACAAAAAGCGAATGCATACAGAAGAGATGTCTTCCGGGCTTCCTATCCCCAAAAGGCCGGTGATGAGAGATAGAACAGGTCGAAATTCTTCGGCAAACAAACTTAGTGAAAACGGCTCCAACGTAGGCAGGGCAGTTGCCTGTTCTATGGTTATGGAGGATATGAAGGCACGGCGGGCTTCTCTTGACTGCTTATTGAACTGAGCGAGCAAGGTTTCATCTTTGAAACTGAAGTATGTGTCACTGGAAGGGAAACGGAGGGCCTGTCTGATAACATCAGGGGAAAGGGAAAAAATTACGTTCCCCTGAGGAGAAATGAAGGCGCCCCGATGTACATCATAGGAGTCTCTGAGCCAGATGATGAAATCGATACAGGAATGGACTTGGGGGGTGATATAGTGGTAGAAGCCAGACGCGATAACCCGAAAACGGTCGGCATCCTTGCAGTGGCGACTAAAAAGCAAGGGCTTGATACTGCGTATATCAAAAGGATATTTTGGGTCGCAGATACCAGACTGCAGGTCGTAGAGGGGTTCAAAACCAGGGGGGTTTCTGGACTCACGGAGTTGGGGGGTTTCAGGTTCGTTTTTCTTGGGCGTTCCTCTTTCCATGGCTGACATTTTAACAATTTCGAAAAGAGAAAATGGAAAAGAGGGGAAAACGGAGAATGGAATACCTGAACAGAGTGTGACAATGCTCGGGAAAGCGACGCGGGGAACCCTGACAGTGATTTGGATATATACCAGGCGCTCTTCCCCACTCGGTATTCGCCGTAGAAGACAACCTGTGGCGTTTTACTGGAGAGAAATACGGGCGTTTGTTACTGCTGGAGTAAATTGTTTGGGCTAAAAAGGCGGATGAGTGAAATGGCAGAAGGCAAGTGTCGTAAGGACACTGACAATGGGACACGTGGTGCATGGGGATTGGAGGTATCAAGGTATAGGTGTGCACCTCGTGTCGGGTTAAAGGCTGGTACGGGTCTCAGTACCAGCTGACCTAATGAACTTTTACCTTACCTTTTATCCAAATCTTTACCACACATAATCTCCTTTGCCGAACTAGCACATGTTTTTCCCCACTGTATGGGTCCACCCTTACTTCACCACGTAATCACGTCCCGTGGCCTGTTCTTACCGCCCTTTTCAACCTCAAGTCTTTGCCATGCCACGTGTCGTCAGTCCGCGGGGGTGTGGGTCTCGTCCTTCCCCCGCTGCTTGACCCCCTCGGACTTTCCACACGTGCTTCCTTTTATCAGCGGCTTCTTTTAATATACCTGTTGGTGGATAGTGCCGCACCCTTTTTACCTTTGTATTTGATGTTCACTTATTATTCCACCTTTCACCGCTTGGTATTGCTTGTCAATTGGCTTTGATACGTGTGTGTTTCACCACCTTTTCTCCTTTCGACCCGTTTTAATTAAATACTTTCCACTTGATATAGAACTTTAACGTGAGGCCTGTTCATCCTTTTGGTACTCCCGTGGCTAATGCTAAAGATTGAACAACAAACACCATGATTTTTAGGTGGAAAACCAAGTCGGGAGAAAACCACCGCTGCCATTGTCTCAGCCTTCAATATTTTATTATAGAGAAAAACTTCTTACAATCATGTACTGGTGCAGACTTATACCAGCACGCAGGCACCCACCTGCAGAAGGCTACAACCTTCTCTCGTTTACTAGCCTCTCCTGGAAGGGAGCTTCAAACCCCTGCTCTTGTTTACCAGTCTCACCTGGAAGGGAGCTACTACCCCTTGATATTAGCACCAGCCTCTGCTGATATTATCAGACTGCAGGCTTCAACCCTCAAATCCACTGCAGACCACGTTTCATCAATTTTCAAACTGGATCCAACAGCTCCAACACAACCCTTCACTCTTCAATAAACATACTTTTCCCAATGCTACAACCAGAACGGTGAACTCACTGTAACCAGAATATCAGAGTTAACCCAGACTTCAGATCAGACATTCAGAAACACATTCAACTTTGAGACCCCATTAATTCAGATTCCATACGCGCTTTTAGTATAACAGACCCGCGTATGTACGCGTGTTTCATAAGACTAACCCGCGTATACTTCAGTAAATTTTTCCCAATAAATTCTAACTGCAAATACACTCCTTTCCCTGAACAGATCTGCGTATACACGCGCTTTTCATGAAACCAACCTGCGTATGGATCTCCAAAAGATAAACTTTGCACAACAGATCAGATCTATGAACTTACCTAGATTTCTTCGACTTCTTCAACTGATTTGTGCCAGGTCTTCATCACTTCTTTTTAGATCATCCAAGAGATTCACCATTTCAAGATCTAGAGATCTTGAACCTTCATTATGTTCATAGATGCATCATAGATTCAGGTCTATCAATTAAGAGCAGAATTTAACCATACAGATATACTCCAGAGTGAAATATTCATTAAAGCCCAGACACATCCTCCCCATTCTCCTCATTTGCACAATGAATTTCTTCTCTTTATATAGGTTTACCCTTTTTCAATACCATGAGCCAAAACCACATTACTTCCGATGGTATTCCTGGACGGGGTCACATAGACGAATCATTACTCAATACAATGGGTCAATACCATGGTGGTTACCCCTGGTTTTGCACTTTATGAGCACTTTTGACCATACGCGACTTGGCACGTTATTTCCCGCGTGCATACGCGACTTTTCCTAGACAAATCCGCGTATGCCTTGATACATACTCTTTTTATCATAGATCTAGCACATGCTGAATTCCTTTCTTCATTAACTTCTGTATTCACTGTAGATACATCATTTGACAAGTTCATCAAGACATATTCTATCAAGCACAACTATCAAGTGGGTTGCCATCAAGGACAACACTCAGCATCAAATTGCCAAAAATCTCCCCCTTTGGACTTGATGGCAACCACGATGGTGTACAACAGATATATACATTAAGAATACAATGACACCATGTCACTACATGAAGAATTCAAACACCATGTCACTAACACCATGTCACTATGTCACTCTCCCCCTTTGACATCAAGGGCAAAGGGCGGATCAAAAGAAGGAAGTGCTTTGCAGATCTGATGTGTACTGAAAGTATCATGCTCCCCCTGAGTTCATGCTGCGTCTTCAAACATATTTTACAATGAAGTATTTGACTCTATGACCTTCTCATCACCAAGGACTCATACTTACATCAAAGATCCAACCAAGTGAATTTACATAAGAGACTCAAATACCCAACCAAGTGGGTTTACATATTTCAACTCAAATACCCAACCAAGAGGGTTTACAAATCTAACTCAACTACCCTACCAAGTGGGTTTACAAATAACAAGTTCTTACAAGACTAAATATTACAATTGAACATCATGGGTCTCTACAAGACTTGTTCATCAAGATACAAATATGACTTTACATGACCAATACTAGAAAGACCTCAAGAGAGAGATCACATTTCAGAATCATCATAATGCCAAAAATGCATTACACTCAGCAAGGCTAATGCTCCCCCTGAAAATGTGCATCCAAGCAGCTTTTCTATATGACCAAGGCTCCCCCTTTTCTTGTGCATCCTGAACACTTTCAACAAACCATCAAGGCATCTTCACCCAAAATCAGAGAATGAAACAGAATAGAAGAGCTGAAATACCAACAGTGACTCCAAACAGCATCAGAGATACTAAACAGCACTGCAGCTGAGCTGAATAATGCTGACCCCAAACAAAAATTGCAAGAAACCAACAATACGCGGCTTTATATGATGAAACTCGCGTATATACGCGACTATCTTTCATGGAACCCACGTATACAATTTAATCGTCTGAATTTAATCAGATCTGATCTTCTGAGAGGCAGAGACAACACCCAACTTCTGTCTGAGATATTCGAATGCTTCCCTGGGCAGAGGTTTGGTAAAGATATCAGCAGCTTGTTCTTTGGAGGGAACATACTACAACTTCACCTTTTGTTCAAGCATTTGTTCACGTAAGAAGTGATACTTGATGGGAATGTGCTTGGTCTTCGAATGCATAACAGGATTCTTTGAGATAATGATGGCACTTGTATTATCACACATAATGGAGATAGGAGAAGTACATTTGATTTGAAAATCTTCCAAGGTTTGCATCATCCAAAGGAGTTGAGTGCAACAAGATGCGGCAGCCACATATTCTGCTTTAGCAGTAGATAAGGCAATAGAACTTTTCTTCTTACTGAACCAAGATACCAACCGAGGCCCCATATAGAATGCACCACCACTTGTGCTTTTTCGATCATCAACATTTCCAACCCAATCTGCATCAGAGTAAGCATGAAGAGTAAGATCAGCATTCTTTGGATACCATAGTCCAAAGTCTTGAGTTCCTTGCAGATATTTGAATATTATTTTGACAGCCTGAAGATGAGACTCTTTTGGATTAGCTTGGAATCGTCCAACAATCCCAACAACATGCATAATGTCCGGTCTAGTCCCAGTGAGATAAAGTAGACTTCCTATCATTGATCTGTATTCTGGTTGATTCACCATGGGAGAATCATCATGAGAACTGAGATTGCATCCGGTTATCATTGGTGTACTTACAGGCTTGCATTCTTCCATGCCATACTTCTTCAAAATTTGCTTAAGATATTTTGCTTGTGATAGGAATATGCCATCTGTAGTTTGACGCACTTGCAAGCCAAGAAAGAATGTTAGTTCCCCAAGTAAAGACATCTCAAATTCTTGCTGCATAACAGAAGAAAATTTTTGACTCAAGGATTCTTCATTACTCCCAAAAATGATATCATCAACATATACAATTACAATCAAAAGTTTGTCATGTTCAATTTTTGTGTATAAGTTGCTATCAGCAGACCCCTTTGAAAATCCTTGTTGATGGAGATATTTGTCAAGATGATAGTACCATGCCCTTGGAGCTTGTTTGAGACCATATAGAGCCTTTTTGAGTTTACAAACAAGATTTTTATCATTTCCCAAAATGAATCCCTCTGGTTGTTCTATATAAACTTCTTCTTCAAGATCACCATTGAGGAAAGCAGATTTGACATCCATTTGATAGACTTTGATTTGTTGTGAACTTGAAAAAGCAAGAAACATTCTTATGGCTTCAAGTCTAGCTACAGGAGCAAAAGTTTCTTCAAAGTCTATACCTTCTTGTTGAGTGTACCCTTTGCAAACCAATCTGGCTTTGTTTCTTATAACATCCCCATTTTCATTTAACTTGTTCTTGAATATCCATTTGGTACCAATTCCCAAGTGTGATTCTTTTCAATTTGATCAAGCTCTTCATTCATGGCTTGAACCCAGCATTCATCTTTGCTAGCTTGATTGACATTTTGGGGTTCAATTGTGGATAGGAATGCCAAATAGCTAGAAGATCCCACAAGAGTCCTCCTTGTTTGTACACCTGATTCCTTGTTTCCCAAAATTTGAGATTCAGGATGATTCTTTTGAACATATCTGGATGGAGCCTTTTCTGATAAATCATCTTTAGGTTCTTCATTGGATCCACTGTCTATATCATTTCCATTTGATGTAGAAGGACAAAAATCACCATCATCTTCTTTTGTTGCTTGTTTTTCTTCTTTAGGAGCTGCAGGAGACTCATCAATGAGAACATCAATACATTCAACAATCTTTCGAAGCCTTTTATTGTAACATTTGTATGCTTTGCTTGTAGATGAGTAACCAAGAAGTATCCCTTCATCTGATCTAGGTTCAAACTTGCCAATCTTTTCATCATTATTTTTGATAAAGCATTTACTTCCAAAAATTTTGAAATGCTTTACAGAGGGAGAATTACCATACCAGAGTTCATATGGAGTTTTGTCACTATTTACCTGAACATGTGCCTTGTTGAGAATATTTGCTGCTGTATGTGCTGCTTCTCCCCAGAACATGTCAGGAGTTCCAGAATCATCAAGCATAGCTCTAGCCATTTGTTGAATTTTTCTATTCATTCTTTCTGCTACGCCATTTTGTTGTGGAGTGCCTGCTACAGAGAATTGTCTCTTTATGCCATGTTGTTCACAAAATTCAAAGAATTCATTTGATGTATATTCTCCTCCTCGATCAGATCTAAGGCATTTGATTTTTAGATCTAATTCATTTTCAACCAGAGCTTTGAAGACCTGAAATTTCTCAAATGCTTCATCTTTGTGTTTAAGCAACCCAATCCAACACATTCTAGAGAAATCATCAATAAATAAGATATATTATTCTTCTCCACGTGGTGACTTTTTCCTCTTAGGTCCACAGATGTCAGTATGAACAAGTTCAAGAGGCCTACTTGATGATCCTTCTTTGGCATTAAATTGTACTCTAGTCTGTTTACCAAACTGGCAGGATTTGCATATGATACTCTCTGGTAGAGTAATATTTGGAAGACCACGAACAGCTTGAAGTCTGCTTGCTTTGTTGATTTGAGAGAAGCTTAGATGCCCCAACCTTCTATGCCATAGCCAATTTTCTGAATATTTGCTCAAGTAACATTGATCTTTACAGTTCTTCAATACATATAGGTTGCTTGGAGTTCTTTTCCCTTTTATAATAGTTCTACATGTATCCAGATCATGAACCACACATTCTTTTGAACTGAAGACAGCTTTTGTACCTTGATCACACATTTGACTTACACTTAACAAGTTATGCCTTAATCCATCCACATACATGACATCATTAGCCTTCACCTTTTCTTTTAGAAACACAGACCCTTTTCCTTTAATTACAGCAGGATTATCATTTCCAAATGTAACTTTCTTTTCCTTTTCTAGAGCATTATATGAAAGAAGTTTGCTTTTGTCACCTATCATGTGTCTAGAGCACCCACTATCAATGTACCATTGATTTTCTTCACCTTCTGCAAATAACGCTATCCCACAATTTTCAACCTGTAATTCCTTCTTTTTCCATACTTTGGAACATGAAGGAAAATGTTGTTTTGGCTAGACTTTGCTCCTACATTCAGATTCTTCATGCCCAATGTTATTGCAATAAGCACATTCAACTTCATTTTGAAGAGGAGAAAAGTTGTTATAAGTGTTCCTTTTTGGTTCAATATCCATCCTTTTCTTTCTTGCTTCTCTTTTCATGATGGTTTTATATGCAACACATTGAACAGGTTTATGACCAAAATTGTGACATGAGAAACATTGTCCATTGAAGTGGAAATTTCTGCGATCATGAAATCTTCTATTTGAATTTACCTGTTGATTGTTGCTTCTTTGAGAGATATCCCTGTTAGTGTTCCTTGTATTGTGATGATCATGCTTTACCTGTGAAGATTCTTTATTCCCTTGTTGTGAGGCTGAATGAAGTAAACCAGTTGTAGCTGCTTTTAGATAGTTTGGAGCTGAAGCCTGAGAGGATTCTCTGGTATATCCAAGACATGTCTTAATCAGAGGAGATCATTGAACCTTGATAATCTCATCTAAGGTTTCAAATCCTTTAGCAAATCTAAGATTCAGAGTCTTTACTTTCTCAAGTTCTTTTCTTAGACTTACTACTTCACATTCTAATTTTTCATTATGTTTCTTTGCTTCTTCATTCTGCCTTTTCAGAGTCTCTATGATTATCTTACTTTCTTCCAAGCATATTTTGAGTTAATTGTTTCGATCAAGAAAATCATTTTCATCTAGAGCATCCATAAAAGCATCCTTGTCATCTCTAGAGTTATTTTCAAATGCCATGAGAAGTCTAAGATCTTGTTCACATTCTTCCTCACTGTCAGATAACTCATCACTGTCTTCATTTGTATAGTAACTTTTCTTAGTGCTAGACCGGTTTTTATTTCTTCTTGCTACTACTTTATCCTTAGCAGATGATTCTTTATAAGGACATTTTGCAGCATAATGACCAACTCTTCCACAATTAAAACATTTGAAAGGAAGCTTACCTTTGAATCTTCTGGTTCCTAGTTGGAGTTTTCTCACAAAGTTTGCCTCATCTTCTTCTGAGATATATCCTGACCCTTCCGGTTTTTGAACTTCTTTCCCTTTTATAGAAGCTTTAAAAACATCTTCTTTGACTTCAGATGGTCCTCCTCTCCTCATTTCGTATGCAGTCAATATGCCATGAAGTTGCACCATAGTAAGATTTTGAAGGTCCTGTTTTTCTTCAAGAGCAGAAACTTTTGACTCAAACTTGGCCATTAGTGATCTCAAAATTTTCTCAACCAAAGTGGATTCGGTTATTGTTTCTCCCAGATTTCTCATACGGTTTACAACATCATCAACACGTAAAAAGAAACCAGCAATATTCTCATCACTATGCATTTTCAAATTTTCATACTCAATTCTGAGAGATTGAAGTTTTGCACTTTTTACCTTTGCATCACCTTCATAGCTTAGGATGATTTTGTCCCATATCTCCTTTGTTGTATTTAGCTGCATGACTTTGAAAAATTCTGCTTCAGTTAAACTTCCAATTATAGCATTGACCGCCTTTGCATTTGATTCATAATTCTTTCTTTCAGCTGGATCTGTTGGTGTAGCAGCTGGATATTGATATCCTTGTTCAACAATGGCCCATATATCTGTTCCCATAGATCGAAGATAGGATCTCATCCTTATTTTCCAGAAGATTAAATTGCTTCCGTTGAAGAGCGGAGGTTTGATAGATGCTGTTCCCTCGTGATTACTCATCCTGCTTGATCTTCCTTCTAGCGGTTAAGCTTTTTGAGAAGGACCTGCTTTGATACCAATTGTTGGGAAAAATACTGAGAGGGGGGGGGGGGGTGAATCAGTATTTACTGCAAATTCAAAAAATTTACTTTTTCTTGCTTCTAAAACCCATACGCTACTTTCCTGATACAGACTCGCGTATATACGCGGATACCCTTTATGAAACTCACGTATGCACAGAGATATTAATAAATAATCAAATCTTTACTAAGATCCTTACATGTATTCATTCATCAGATGTTTATATAGCAGTAGACATGTGCAGTAATAACAGAATGAAACATCACACAAAAGCATCACATATGAACACCATGATTTTTAGGTGGAAACCCAAGTCGGGAGAAAACCACCGCTGCCGTTGTCTCAGCCTTCAATATTTTATTATAGAGAAAAACTTCTTACAATCATGTACTGGTGCAGACTTATACTAGCACGCAGGCACCCACCTACAGAAGGCTACAACCTTCTCTCGTTTACCAGCCTCTCCTAGAAGGGAGCTTCAAACCCCTGCTCTTGTTTACCAGTCTCACCTGGAAGGGAGCTACTACCCCTTGATATTAGCACCAGCCTCTGCTGATATTATCAGACTGCAGGCTTCAACCCTCAAATCCACTGCAAACCACGTTTCATCAATTTTCAAACTGGATCCAACAGCTCCAACACAACCCTTCACTCTTCAATAAACATACTTTGCCCAATGCTACAAACAGAAAAGTGAACTCACTGTAACCAGAATATCAAAGTTAACCCAGACTTCAGATCAGACATTCAGAAACACATTCAACTTTGAGACCCCATTAATTCAGATTCCATACGCGCTTTTAGTATAACAGACCCGCGTATGTATGCGTGTTTCATAAGACTAACCCGCGTATACTTCAGTAAATTTTTCCCAATAAATTCTAACTGCAAATACACTCCTTTCCCTGAACAGATCCGCGTATACACGCGCTTTTCATGAAACCAACCTGCGTATGGATCTCCAAAAGATAAACTTTGCACAACAGATCAGATCTATGAACTTACCTATATTTCTTCGACTTCTTCAACTGATTTGCGCCAGGTCTTCATCACTTCTTTTCAGATCATCCAAGAGATTCACCATTTCAAGATCTAGAGATCTTGAACCTTCATTATGTTCATAGATGCATCATAGATTCAGGTCTCTCAATTAAGAGTAGAATTTAACCATACAGATATACTCCAGAGTGAAATATTCATTAAAGCCCAGAAACATCCTCCCCATTCTCCTCATTTGCACAATGAATTTCTTCTCTTTATATAGGTTTACCCTTTTTCAATACCATGAGCCAAAACCACATTACTTCCGATGGTATTCCTGGACGGGGTCACATAGACGAATCATTACTAAATACAATGGGTCAATACCATGGTGGTTACCCCTGGTTTTGCACTTTATGAGCGCTTTTGACCATACGCGACTTGGCACGTTATTTCCTGTGTGCATACGCGAATTTTCCTAGACAAATCCGCGTATGCCTTGATACATACTCTTTTTATCATAGATCTAGCACATGCTGAATTCCTTTCTTCATTACCTTCTGTATTCACTGTAGATACATCATTTGACAAGTTCATCAAGACATATTCTATCAAGCACAACTATCAAGTGGGTTGCCATCAAGGACAACACTCAGCATCAAATTGCCAACACCAGGAGCTTCCTCGATTCCTTCTAGATCATGGGTTCCAATGTTGGATGAACTTTCCTTAATTTTTGCTAAAAAAAAATTACCCCTTCTTTAATGGGAATGACATGCTAGATGATACAAATATCATATGTCTTTAAATCGTCATAGGTCCATGAAAACACATCACAGTACTATTTGAATAGGTGGATGAATGCTTGTCATTCTTGTGGAGAACAACATGTACCAAGGTTTACATATTTTGAATCTTCTTGAGTTCCCAAGTTGACTTGTTTAGATGCAAAATTCAAGGACTTAGTATTTTTTGGTCATCTGAACCAGTTTTGCAGGACATATAATTTTTCTAGTGACACTACGCCTTTAGGCATAGTATTTACTTTCATTGCATAGATGCCTTATGCAAAGCCTTCTTGTGCTGATCCTCTCTAATGGCAACATCTTTAAATACGTCCACTTTAGGCATAAAATGCAGTATCTGTTGGCTGTCATTGAAAACATGAAAATTAGTCATGTTAACAGGCACAAATGATTTATATATAATCTTTATAGAAAAACCATTTCTCAAAGGCGACGTTCTAGTGACTACATTAGCTAATGCATCTGCTGCAATATTTATAAGTATAGGAATATAAATGATATTAAAATCTTTAAAATAATTAATCGATTGCCATACCTCATGTTGATATTTTTTAATATTTAGTGAAACACAGTGGATAGTGTCCCATACTTGACGAGTGACCACTTCTGAGTCACCAATTACCTTGAGAAACTCTACCTTCATATCGATAGCTTTATTTAACCCAAGAATTAGAACTTCATATTCGATAATATTATTTGTACACTCAAACTCCAAATGGAATGATAGGATGTAATTCTTATTACATGGTTCTATGAGTATGCAACCAGCTCCAGATCCATCCTACGTTCTTGAATCATCAAAGTATAAAGTCCAAATATTATTAGCTACTAAACTATTTCCTATACTATTATTAATACTATGTACATCTATATTACAAGATTCATTAGCACCAGTTGGAGTACAAGGAAGGAGCTCCAACTGTGTATCAGGTGGGACGGGTGATGGTTTTTATTGATAGCACTCATGACTAGTTTCTAAAAAACAATTTCCAAAGATGAAATATGCAAGGAAATATGCTCATTATGACCCTAAAAAGGTGTCATAGTCTATTTCATGTATGGATAACTCTCCACTCAAATCTTGTTGTTTTTTCCCTTATATGGAAGCCATAAGTGTAACCAATCCCTAGTGAAATGCTCTTGTAATTTATTAGACCAATCTCTACACAGGAGTACGCCATATGCTTAAGGGATATCTACAATAAAAATTTTTATATATTGGTGTACCCAATGATCATATGAGAAACAGATAATAACAAACTTGAGTTCTTCAACAACTTGGACAAGGGATCTGTCCAAATAGATGATCTTGGCATCAATTTTACCCCATTTAGAGTTAATTTTCTTAGCAACAGATAATGGCATTACATTCACAGATGCACCCAAATCGACTAAACAATTATGGACATCATAATTAAAAATTTCAAAAGTGAGAAAAAATGGGGGGGGGATATTGTTGGCATCTAAAGTTACAATGTTAACTATAGATTCAAGGGTTCTAGAACACTTACGAGACACCTCTTGAGAAGCATAACCTTTGTAACCTGATGAACGTTGTGAAAAGGCTTGGACAAGTAGTTCATGTCGGCCTGCCATCTTCGTGAGCTCAAATATGGAAATGTTGACGCGAGCTCTCTTCAAATATTCAATGATATTATAATCAATCGTCTCACTTTTAGTAGGTAGTGCTAAAGCATCTGGAGGAGTAGCTTTACTTGAAAATTCTGGAGTGATGGATTTTTTTTGTTGATAGTGGAAATGTTCTTAGAAGTAGTAGCATTTCCAGACTTACTTGGTGCATTCTGAGTAGGATAGGTTGGTGGTGAGATCCTTCTTAAAAATATATCATCAAACAATATTGACCATTTTGTTTCTGAGGAGGGTTTTCACTTTATGGTGGTGATTCAAAACTCTTCTTGTCAATATCAAGAATAAAATCAAAAGAATTAATTGCATGTCCAAAACTTATTTTTCCTTAGCTATTGCAAGTTCATTTGTTTCTTATGTATGCTCAGACTGTTCATTTTCTAATAAAGCTCATTCTCACACATTGATCAAGCTATCTTATATTCTTGTATTTTGTCTTGGCTCGCATAAGTCTAGGTCTAACGGAAGGAGTTCATGCAAAGGTCTGAAATCAAATGAGCAAGGTTTGCTTTGATGTAAGGTTTTTTGTTTCTCGGATGCAGGAACACAACAGAGTATTTTTGTCACTGGACACTGGCACAAAGGCTTATGCTTGCGTCCATGGATCCATAAACGCAGGAAAAAAGGACCAAGGGTGTGTTAAGGGCTTCAGAGGTAGACCGGGTTATGTCCCTCCCTGGACGTTGGCAAAGAGGGTCTTGGTAGCATCCAGGCTGCCACAGACGCACGCAAAGTGACTGGAAGGTAGCGTCTAAGGGGTTTGGAGTGGACCTGGGCAAGTTTGACCCTAGATGCACACACATAGTCTTATTGGGAGTGCCCGAGCAGTAACAAACACTGGCACAAAAGCCTAAGCATGCATCCAAGGAGTTTCAGACACATGCAGCCAGTCTTTTTGGTAGTGTCCTAGATTTAGATCTAGGGTTTGACAGTTTCTTTCATTTGGATTTAGTGATTTGTTGGATCAAGTCTTCTCTCTGTTGTAGATCTGTAGATTTGTACTAAATATTTCTGCTGAAAACTTGTGTATTGGGCTCATTGTACTCTGTGCTGAATTTTTTTTATGATGATTCATTAAATAAGAAGATTTGAAAGGGTTCCCCTTTGTGAGTTTTCCCCCTATTCTTGGACCAATTTTTTGTCTCTTATGGTTGTGTTATTGTCTTCTTTATCACTGCATATATTTTTCTATCTTCAGTTATAGTTTATGATTGGTTACATTGCTAATGATTGGATGCATTGTTAATGAAAAAGTAAATTGGGCTAAAGTAATTGAATCAACATAGAAAAAATTTAATTAACATGGTTTCATAGCTAAGGTGAATGACAAGCACAAATGGAGAAAATAAATGAAGCGTTCATTATTAGAAAGATCTAATGGCCAAGATCAAAATATCTTCATCTACCTTCAAGGAGCATGATAAGTTGGGTGATGCATTAAACTTTGCTACATGGAAAGTCAGGTTGGAGATCATAGCTGAAAGCAATGATGTGTTGGAATAAATTCAAGGAAGGATGCCTGAACCTCTAGAAAATTCTTCCACTTCTCTCAAGAATAGGTAAAAGAAAGGTGAGTCCAAAGAAAATAAAATTATAGGTGATGGTTTACAATATCATTTAAATGCATATATTGTGAATTTAAGGAATTCTAAAGACATGTATGACAAGATAGTTAGCATGTATGAAATCAAAAATTTGAATGAGATCGTCACCTTGAAAGATAAACTCAAGGAAATCAAGATGAACAAAGGAGAATTTTTTCAATCATACATTATGAGGATCTCTCACCTTAGAGATCAAGAACAGAGAGTTGGAGAAAATGTGGCTGACCGTGAACTGGTAGTCGTGACCCTTAAAGGTATCCCTCCTATTTGGGAAACCTTAATTACTACAATCAACAACAACAATGTCCTTCTGATCTCATTTGATGAAATCGTTGGGAATCTTACTCAAGAAGAATCAAGGATGATAGAAAGAGGAAAAATACAAAAGCATGAAGAGGGACAACTCGTTGCATACATTTCTCATGAAAAAAGGAAGAAGGAAAAAGGAGTTCCATCAAGGAGGTCTCCTTCTCAAAATACAAAAGGAAGGAATGACATATCGTTATCTCATATTGAATGCTCTAACTTCCACATGAAAGGTCATTATGCACGTGATTTTCCTGAGAAGAGAAAAAGGCCACATTACAACACCAGAAGCAACAACAATAATAAAAGAATAAAAGACAATCAAAGGAACAACCGTGATATAAAATATGAAAGGAGAAGAAGGGATTCCTCAAGTGGTCATGAAGAAGAACATCCTCCTCAAAAGAAGTCAAGGGATCCTAGGTATGAAAGTAATGTTGTAAATAAATTTGAATACATTCTTATTTCTACCCTTACTAGTTCTTCTCCATCAGATTCGTGGGATAGTTGGTTGGTTGATAGTGGGGCCACTCATCATTTCTCTAGATACAAGGAAGTCCTCTTTGATCTAATAGAGAGGGATATTAGGCCGAATATCATTCTTGGAGACAACTCCACTCACGTCGTGAATGGATTTGGATCAATCAAATTTTAGTTGAATTTTGGGGAATTAGTATTGTTGCATGATGCTATGTATGTACCGGGATTAATGAAGAATTTGGTATTATATCTGCATTGGAAGATAAAGGGATGAGTGTTGTCTTCATCATTGGAAAAGTTTTGACTTGGTCTATTGATGCACCTATGAAAGATTCATTCACCATTTGGATTAAGATCTGAAAGACTCTATAAAGTCACTGGAAGGCCACTTCTAGCATTGGTTCATAATACCAATCATCTGAGGGAACTGTGGCACCGCAGACTGACTCATTTATACTATGATTCTCTTTCGAAATTGAAGAAACTATTCATAGGTATTACCGATGTTCAAGCTCATCATGATGGAGCTTTTCCAGGTTATACGAGTGGAAAGAAAACAAGGGGACAATTCCCCTCTAGTGAGAATAAGACAAATGACATCTTCCATCTCATTCATTCAGATATATGCAGTAGGATGCCTGTGCATTCTATTGGTGGTCATCTCTACTACATCACCTTCGTTAACAAATTCTCAAGAAAGACATGCATATACTACCTCAAGCACAAGGATGAAACCTTTGAAAAGTTCAAGGAATTCAAAGCCTTCATCGAAAATCAATCAGGGAAAAGAATCAAAGTATTCAAGTCCAACAATGGAGGAGAACACATGTCAAACAAATTCATACCATTTTGCAAGAAATAAAGGATCAAGAAGGAAACAATTGTGCCATATACTCCAAAACAAAATGGCTTAGAAAAAAGGAAGAATAGGTCTATATTAGAAGTTGGTCATGCCATGCTACATCATCAAAAGGTGCCAAAGTTTCTTTGGGCTAAATCCACACATGTTGTTGTATATGTTCAAAATTGAGTGCCTCATCAAGCATTAGAAAGCAAGACCCCTGAATAAATATTCACAGGTAAAAAGCCTGATATTAGCCATCTTTGTATATTTGGATGTACAATATATTTTCATGTACCGAAGGACAAAAGGAACAAGTTAGAAGCTACAAGAAGAAAATGTACGTTTGTGAGTTATTGTGAAAACTCTAAAGCATATAGAATATATATTCTTGGTCAAAGGAAGGTCAAAATTAGTAGAGTTGTAACATTCGATGAAGATGAAGCTCTTGGTAAAGCAAGATACATTCCTCTTCCTCCTCTCGAGGAGGAAAATGATGACTAGGATATTCTAGATGGTCCTTCTATGCCCGAGTCCGATGATTTTGATGATCCCATGGAGCTTATGGATCCTTTAGATCCACCTCCAAGTGATCCTCCTACTAGGAAGATACCACTTTCACTCTGAAACACTTTAAAGAATGTTGAAATAAATGTTCCCATTTACAGATCATTCAGAGAAAGGACAAAACCATGCAGGTATTAGGGATATGTAGTCGCCATGAGCACTATGATTCAAGTTGAACCATCCTCATTCGAAGAAGCAGTCCAAGAAAAAGGTTGGAAGGATGTTATAGCCGAAGAATATGAATCGATTGTGAAAAACGATATCTAGGATGTTGTGCCCAGACCGACTGGGAAGTTCATTGTGACTTCAAAGTGGCTATTCAAGATCAAACATGGAATTGATGGTAGCCTTGAGAAATAAAAATCAAGGTTCGTAGCTCTAGGCTTCTCTAAGAAAGAGGGAGAAGATTATGATGACATATTTTCTCCTGTGGCTCGATACAAAACCATCCACTCGATAATTTCCCTTATTTCTAGTCAAGGATGGACTCTTCAGCAGATGGACATAAAGACCGCTTTCCTTCATGGCATGTTACAGGAAGAAGTATATGTTGAACAACCAAAAGGATTTGAAGTGGAAGATCACAGAAAATCAAGTTTGCAGGTTGAAGAAGGCATTGTATGGTTTGAAGCAAGCTCCCCAAGCTTGGTATGCACACATTGATAGTTATTTAATGAATTTGGGCTTCACAATAAGCAATGTTGATCCCAACCTCTATTTAAAGGTTTTCCGAGGTACGCCATTGATTTTGGTTCTATATGTTGATGATCTATTCTTGACAGGCAGCGAGCCTCTAATGATTGAGTTTAAGAGCGAGCTAGCCTCTGAATTTGAGATGAAAGACCTTGGAGTCATGCACTACTTTTTAGGCCTTGAGGTGTGGCAAAGGCTTGGTGAGATTTTCCTCTCATAGGGAAAGTAAGTTGTGAAGTTGTTGGAAAGATTTGGTATGAATGAATGTATATCCATGGCTACTCTGATGCAGATGAACTTCAAGAAGCTGTGTGGAAAATAAACAAGACCCGATCTAGAAAATCCATCCAAGTATAGACAACTAATTGGGGCTATGATGTTCCTAGTGAACAGCTGTCCATACATATTCTATGTAGTAAAAAAATTGATTCAATTCATGACCAAGCCCCTCCATGCACATTGGATCACTGCCAAACATGTATTGAGATATTTACATGGGTCGATCACACTTAGTCTGATATATTCTTTCAGAGACATTCAACTTCATGGATACACTGATGTTAACTAGGCAGGAAATGTTACCAACAGAAAGGGTACATCTGGATGTTTCTTTAGCCTTGAATCTGCCATGATATTCTGGATCAGAAAGAAACAAAATTCTGTAGCATTAAGCACCGCTGAAGCAGAATACATTGCTGCTAGCATGGCTAGTTGAAAAGAAGTTTGGTTGAGGCAGATATTTGGAGAGTTATTTGAGCAAGTCCTATACACTACAGTGATATACTGCGACAATAAGAGAGGGATATGTTTTGCATAGAATCTCGTGTTTCATGAAAATTCCAAGAACATCGAGATTCAATATCACTTTATTCGAATCATGTTGCAGAGAGGAGTTGTTAGACTCCCTCACATATCGATAGATGAGCAGGTAGCTAATATTATCACCAAGGAATTACTGAAAGGAAAATTCTTGGTCTTCAAAGAGCAGCTTGGACTGATGGATGTAGCCCCTCCGGATAAGGGGAAGCGTTGATCGAGGAAATTGAGCCAACTCTTCCTACCTTTCTTGAGCTCCTAGGGTGAGTAATATAGATATAGGGCTCCTGGGGTTGAGGGATCTATGTACAATAGGGTACTCCCCTATCTCTTATCGAGAAGGTTAAAGATGTTTCTCCCCTATCTTCATAGTGTCAGAGAATGTTGCTCCCATTTTTGTTCTTTGCAAATTATACCCTAGTTGGCATCATACCCTTAAGCAAGGCTTGTTGGGAATACTGCTCCTCATTTAGAAAATGATTTGAGAGTGTACTTGGGGTGTACAACCCAAGTCGAATATGATGCAGGTGCTCTACCACATGACTATTAAGGTTCCTTTATGGGAACATCTATAGGCAATAGGATTGAGTTGAGACTTGCTCCCCTCTTGAGATTTTAGGGTTGAAGATGTGCTCCCCTATATGATGAGTTATCTTATTGCTTGGTATGGTTGGAAGCGATTTCTCCCAAATTTTTCTTATTTTAGATCTAAGAAATTTTCAGCAGATAGAGTTGAGCAGAGACAACCAAGTCATGACGACACCATCATAGAATGATGTGAATATTTACAGGAAGATATTGCCAGGTGGAATTCTTCCTAGTTGAGAGGGAGTGTTAATTTTTGTAACTAGGGTCAAATTTCACCTTGGACAGCTCAGATGATCGAGATCATCATTGCATTAAATTCCTCCTTTTGAGCGGACCAAAAACGACCTAAAGATCACCCCATTCAATTAAGAGGAAGTTAATTTTTGAATTAATTTATTCATTTATGAATTATGGAATGGGTCGGCCCTAAGCACAAGTGAAATTGGTTAAGTCGGCCTTAACCCCAAGTGGACCCTCACGAAAGCCTATAAATAGAAGTGACCTCAAGCTCATTCTTGCACATTGATCAAATTATCTTCTATTCTTGTATTTGGTCTTGGCTCACATTATTTTGACGGAAGGAGTTCGCACAAGGATCTGAAATCATAGGAGCGAGGCTCCCTCTGATCTAGGGTTTTCTGTTTCTCAGACACAGGGATGCAACAAAGTATTTTTTCCCTGGACACTGGCACAGAGGCCTTTTCGTATGTCTAGGGAGACAAAGATGCAAACATAGAGGCTCAAGGGTGTGTCCAAAGCTTCAAAGGCAGATCGGGTTGTGTTTATCCCTGGATGCTAGCACATAATGTCCTGGTAGCATCTAAGGGGACTAGAGTGGATCTAGGAAAGTTTGACCCTAGACACACACACACAGTATTCCTAGGAGCATTCGCGCAATCAAAAATGCTGGCAAAAAATCCTAAGGGTGCGTCCAAGGATTTTTAAACGCACGTAGTCTGTATTTCTGGTAGCGTCCTAGATTCAGAACTAGGGTTTGACAGTTGCTTTCAGTTGGCCTTAGTCATCTATCGGATCAGGGTTTCTCTCTGATGTAGATCTGTATATTTGTACCGAATATTGTCACTGCAAACTTATGTATTGAGCTCATTGTACTCTTTGCTGAAATTTTTTTATGACAATCTATTAAAGAAGAATATTTGAAAGGGTTTCCCCTTGTGGGGGTTTTCCCTATTCTTGGACCAATTTTTTGACTCTTATGGTTGTGTTTTTGTCTTCTTTATCATTGCATATGTTTTTCTATCTTCAATTATAGTTTATGATTCATTACATTGCTAATGATTTAATGCATTGGTAATGAAGAAGTTAATTGGGCTAAAGTAATTGAATCAACATAGAACAATCTGAAAATTTAACACCTTTAATAACAATAGGAGTCTTGTTATCGAATAATTTCTCCAAAAACAATTTCTTAAACTCCCTCCAACCATGGATTGAATTAACAAGCTGACTACGATACCATGCTACTGCTTTACCTTCTAAAGTGAAAGGAAAAATCCTACAAGAAACATCATTGTAACGTACTTCTAACATTCGTAGATGCATGTAAAAATCATCGATATGATATTATGCCTTAGTCTTATTTTTAGGATCAAACTTAGATAATAAGATTTCTAGATGTTTGGGAATTCTATGAAGGTTATCTGGAAGAGCAAGTGGCCCTTGGGCCATCCAATCCAAGTCTTAATCAACCATGATTTTTTTCTTTCTTCTTCCCCCCTTTCCAAGTTTGATCATCGTACAGGCCTTTGTTGAAATCAAAATTCGCTGCTATTTGTTATTTGTCAGAAAGAACAATATCTTCCTCGTACTCTTCGTGAATGGGTGGAAGCGACTCTTGCCACATTGTGTCTTCTGAAGACTTTGCTAACTCCTCAAGAGTGGTGAAAACCAAATCTTTTGCCGATCTGGCTAACATACCATTACAAGTTATTTCTTTCTTCTTAGGATAATGAAGAAGAGTATGAGAAATAAGTAGTAAGTCGATAGGTTTCGCGAACTGATGGGTAATAGGCCGAAGTGCCCAAAATTGTTTGTAGGTAACCTCATAGGCCAACTCCAGACCAGGTTGAGAAGACCCTTCTACTTCAGAAATAGGAGTTGGGATAGTGCTTAAGATATTACAAACTTTTCCAGAAGATGAATAATTGGGATGTGAAGAGTTATTCGCCATAAAAAATTGGTGGCCCTCCTTCTAGCTCTAGAATGTTTATGGAGTTGGATACCGCCAACATACAGGGGATATCCTCAATATGAGGTCCCAATTAGCCCTCACACCATTTGGTGTAGGAGTCCTATCTGGAAATACAACCTTAATGTTTTTCACTTAAAGATTTTCCTTGGCTTAAGTAGTTAGCACAAGAGAGAAGTGCACATGTGCTTTTGAATGAGCAAGAGAGTATTCCTTGTGAAATTTTCAATTGTAGATGTATCAATTTTATTTCACTGCAAGGGAAAGAAAGTGATCCTCTAAAATATAAGTAATAGTACTAATCTAATGGATACACATGCACATATATGAGAAATAATCATTAGACATCAAGTGAAGTAGCTCACATATATGTGATGATCATTAAATCGTCACAACAAATTTCCAACTAGTCAAGCACCAAAGTCACCGAAATAGTTCAATTACTTCAGTAATATGAAAGCCAACATAAATCACAAACATTAGAAGAATAGTCTCAAAAATCTATGATTCATGCATGGAAATGTGTTGGCCAAAAGGCTTCAATTATTAAGGAAAAGTTCTAAGATACATAAGTACAATGAACATCACTAGCTCCAACAATGGAGCATTAGAGCCACTACTTGCTCCCCAAAAGTACTACCTCTATCTCTCTAATGCCTTATGGGAGAAGCCAAGGTTAAAAGTCCTTTGCTTGAGTAATGAGGACCCTTTTATAACTTAAGGCATGAATTTTCATATCATCATGACTCTTGAATTTCCAACTTCTAATGACCTTTGGACATCTAGAACCCTTGGAAATCCACTTCTTTGTCTTTAAAATAATTATATGATTACATAATAACTTCCACATCATCATGTGATGAGGACATGACAAGTCACTATCATTGACGACTTGGACTCATAGTGATTGATGACATGGACTTCCTTCAGTAAGTGACAAGGCTGCCACTTGTGTTTGCGATCTCACATACAACTTCCATCTCGTTGATGTATTTGCCCTCCAAAGGGTATTTTATCACAAGGAATATTTAGGGATGATTCGATCATCAAGATTTTGATGTTTTATTTTATCTTGAATGCTTCCTTTGACTGTAGTCTTTGTCCAATCTCTTCATGCATCATTTTCATTTTGTTTGTGAAATACCTGTAACTAAATCACTCATGGCAAGAAAGCATGAGCTTGAAAAATATCCTATCTTAACATGCTTCATGAAAATTTCTCGTTCATGACTTAACAGTGTGCTTGGGAAGAACAAGGAGCACTTCTAGGCGTAAGGGCGCACTATGAAATGTTTAAGGGTTGAAAATTAGAGGCTTTGGGATGCACTCATGTACTCAATAGGAGAGATAGAAAATAAAGGGAGGGTGAAAGTATGAAGGATGAAGGAAGGGCATTCAGGATTCCCAAGTGCATTGTGCACTCAAGGGAGACAAGGAGGGGACAGGGCGCACTCTCAAAGGATGAAGGATGAGGCTTTAGGGCTTCGGGGTGCAATCATGTGCTCAAGAGGGCCAAGGAGAGTGCAGGGCATATTGTTGAAGGAAGAAGGGGTTGGGCTTCAGGCCTTCAGGGTGCACTCATGTGCTCAAGGAGGGTGCAGTTCTTCGAGTTGAAGGATTACGCTCAGCGGAAGACTTGGTTCTTTAGGGTGTAGTTCAAAACAGGGGAAGGGAATAATTTTGAGGAGTGGCTATGAAATATTGTAAGGGTGCAGTGCTTACTTTCTAACAACGAAGGATTCTCGATCAAGGCTTGAAAGTGTGTTTTTGCACTCCTTGCCTTAATGGGTTCACTTGTGCAACCAAAATATGTCTAAGTCTAGAGGATAGAACAAAGGGCAAAAAAATGACTTTAGACATGAAATCATGTGCGACACATACCAACTCATCAATAAAGCTTAGACATACTTGAAAAATGGTAAATAGACATAAAAATGCTAGTTTACATACCTTCCCAAAGTACGAGGAACAAAGTGTGTGCGACTGTGACCAAAAGTGTTGTTTTGCAACAAACAAAGCTGTTATGGCCATGAAATGTACTAGAGATGTTCTAATCAATGCGTTGACACTTTATAATAATCAATAACACTTGAAACATATAGAATGAATTGAAACAACACTTGATGACCAAGGTGACACTTGATGTGATAATGACGTAGGCTTCAAAATTTGAATGTAGGGAAATTTTGGAGGGTGTTGTAGCAATGACAACATACTTATGTAACACACTTTAATTTTAATGATTTAATTAGAAAATTGCAGTTTACTGATAATTTCTTGTATTTCTTATATTGGATCATTGATGAATTTGTCACAATTGTATGTGTATGCATAATGTTACAAATTTACAATGTAGAATCTAGATGTATGTGTGAATTTTTATCATCATGAGAATTTGTGTAATATACATATATATATATATATATAACATGTCCTACATGTCCTATTCCGAGGGGTCTACTTTCCCCATGTCAAACACTTGAATTTGCGTGTCCCGTGTGTCTCGTGTCTAGTGTCCCTATGTCTGGTGACTTATGTCAACAATATAGCATGCATAGTCATCATTAATAACTCAAATATGCATGATTAATTATAATTATCTGATTGAGTTAGAATTCTTGGAAACTGAAGGAGGGACTTCCACTCTCCACCCAACCATAGTCAAACTAAACTGTAACTTTTCTTGCAAATGACCACTCCCAATTCAGATCTAGTCTGAAGAAATTCTTGCACATGGTAAGTTTACATTGATGGTTTAGTCATTCACTAAGCTTCATACAGATCACACATGCTTATACAAGGAAGTCCATGGTCTCAAACACAATCATATAAAATCAAAGTTACAAGCTCGATAATTAACTCCGACGCTACCCAACATGCAATACCATGCCCACAACTACACACCACTCAGAATCAGCCTTGAATGCCTTCTGATAGAAAATAGAACCAATGTGAGTCAGCGAGAGTGAGATAGAGAATTAGCACAAATCCAAAAATCTCCCCCTTGCTTATTTTTTATGCGTGTATAAATATCATTCTTTGTGTCTGTCCGTGCAGTTGGGAGAGGCCGACTTAGATCTTGAATGTATTGTCTCCTTGATCAGTGAGATGGAGAGGGGAATGGGCATTGCTTGTCTTTCCACCACCCGAATCCAATGTCATAAATGACATTATTAGTTTATTTTCCAACTCAATTAATCCCTGATAGCATCACATTAAACCTATCAAATAATTGCTTCATTCGGTTATGAGTAACTGTGGCATTTGATTCAATTCGTATCGGTCATGCCTTTTCAAATAGGTGGGAAAGAAAGAAACTTCATGAAAACCTGGTGAACAAGAAAAATTCCCTCAGACCAAGGATTCGTAAGGATATCCCTTCCTAAGTTGTGCTAATTAATTAATTAATTTTAATAATAGTTATCTATTGTGTAATCAATGGTGCATCCAGACGTAGCTCCCCCCCATGCTAGCATTGTATTCACAATTATTATTACAAACCACAACACCTTAAAGGAACATCATCCTTCATGATCTATAATATAAAAAAAAACCAATAACTGAGCTTTATAGCTCTCACATCCACAACATTTTTGACATCTTGGATTGTCACGTTCAACCATGTCATCCATTATCTTCAAGGATTCCACAACGAACAAACTTAGCTCATTGCTTCCTGGGACAGAACTAATGCATTTTTTATCTTAATGAGCATACACGAATCCTTGAAAATTGGTTCACTCAAGTTCCTCTTCCTTGTAGTTACACATATTCTAAGTTTAGGCATCCCCTTCTCTGCTTCCATAGTCCCTTGGGTGACCCATTCCTTGGAAAGGATTCTTCACACAAGAAGATTCTCGATGGAGTATCACAATTAAGACATTCATCTAGCTTGCTCTAATAACAAAACACATTTTTCATAGAAAGCCTCATAACGATCAATGCATATCATAAGGTTCCAATGTCACCATAACGGTCTAGTCCCTAGAGTCTTCAACTCAATACAACAAATCCCTAGGATTAGCTTCTCTCTAGCTCCCTTTTTTCTTCCACTGACTATTTAGTGTATTTTTCTCCACCTTTTTGAAAACATTGACACTATTTATCAGGATGGCGCTATTTTTGGATTTTTTTCACCGATCATAAAGAGTCAGCTCTAATTGGAGTCAGTTTTAGCATTGTATTTATCATCCAATTTATCCTCTCCTTTAGCTCATGATGTAGCTTCATGTATAGCATCGTGTGTAAACTCCTATTTTTCTCTTGGTTATGGCATTGTTTTTAGCCTCCATTTTAGCTTCCTTTGTAGCTTCTTTTTTAGCTTCCTTTGTACCTTCTATAACATCCTATTTTTCTCCTCATTATGGTATTGGATATGAATTTTTCTGTTACACATGCTGAGGACGACTTTTGTAATTAATTGGATATGGCTTTATTAACAATTGCCTCATTTATTGTAATAATGTATGATTAGGCCTTGTAACCATCATTAATTTTAACATTATGGTAATATTCGTCGTTTTTAGTATCATTACCCTTACCATCATTACTTTTACATTATTACCTTTACTATTATTTTTGGAAATTCATGCAATTGTGTGGATAAATTGTTGTGTCTCGACATTCTCTCCTTAGCATGCATCTATCTGTTCCAAGGAAACTTTGTAACATGTCTTTAGGAACACTGAGAAGTTACAGGTCTAGGTAACCATGGGAGGAGTGGCAGTAAGACATGAACCTGATTACGTTGACATGTTGTTACAATACCCAAAATCTCTAGAAATATTTTGAAATGCAGGGTGGTTGAGTTATCTTGAGAAATTGTTGGGTTTTAGTGATTTGATTTCTCAGGAGTTTGCATAGACCTTAACTGAACAATACTATGAAGTCAGGGGATTTAGAATTTCCATTATAGAGGAGGTAATTGCAATAGTAACCGTGTTTCCACGGAGAGGGGTTCAGTGGCTTTTAAGGAAGGTGGTGATTCCATCACTTAAGGCTAAGTTTTTTTGAGAAGGAGAGAAATTGAAAACAAAGGGTAGGGGTTTTGATAGAACATCCATTCCCCACCTTTGGGAGGATGTGGCTCTCTTCATTCAGAAATTTATCACTTGTGGGGGTTTCTTTGGTATTGTATTCAGCTATAAATTTCAATTGTTGGAAAACCTTAAGATAGGGAAGTTGAGAAATCTCCCTTAATATTTGTTGAAGTCACTACAACACATGGCAGAGGCAGTGTGAGAAAAAAACACCCAGAAACTTGTTTGACCATTCATTCAATTATCAAATTCATCATAAATCACTCATGATAGGAGAAGGGGAGTTCATGGGATGATCTGTTGGCAATACCACGTGTGAATGTAAATGATGATAAGCATGCCGAGAGTGTTTAAATAAGACCTGCAAGTAAAGCAAACACACCTCCTATAAGTAGGGTTGTTACACCTCCCAGGAGTAGATCAATCGCAACCCTTAGGACAAGTAGGGAGGATTTATTTTCTAGACCTAGTCGTCAAAACCCTAAGAAATGGAGCTCTTTAAAGACTTCTGCAAGTACATTTTCAAAAGGAAAAGGGGCATGAAGAGAGGAGTCCGTGGAGGTGTCTATTGGATCATAAGAAAATAACTATCATGGGTTTCGTATAGAAGAATAACCAGAAGAAACAACTACTGAGAAAACAATACCTAAGCAAACAACTAGAGAGACAAAGGTTTCTAAGAAAACCAATCATACCTCAAGACAGGTGAAGGTAAAGAAGAAAAGACTAAAGAATTCAATTGGTGGAAGGAACCCTAAGAAAAATGTGTGAATGGTTGTTACACAAGAGACTACTATAACAAATGAAAGAAATGTATTGTTACAACTAACTAGGGGTGCTTGAGAAACAACATGATCAGAGAAAACAAGAAGAGCATGTAGAGGAAGTGTTGCCATGCTTGAAGCCTCTGCTGCTACACCAGAATTTAAGGAATAATCGAATGAAGAACACAAGGAAGCATAACCAGTAGCAGAATAATATATGAAAGAACAAGAGGGTTCCCTTCTATTAGGGAAGACTAAGATCGACCCCCTTGTTGTTAAAATGTAGCGAGAAAAGGATTCATTTGACTTGTGAGTCAAATAATGAAATTCGAATTTCCACTTCACTAGGCTAAGTTGGTAGGAAGTAAGTAGGAGTGACATGGCCAAATCATTAAGTTAAGTCAATCAATTCGAGTTGGTGGGTTAGTAGTAGATTTATGTGCAAGTTGGTGGCTAAAATCTAACTATCTAGAGGTGTTATATTTAGTGAAATTCAGTTATCTAATATCTATTCTATAATAGACTCAGTATGAGTTCAATTGAGTAGCTATGATTGTTGTTAACTCATTGAACTCTTAGTTAACTATTAAATTTACTAAAAATATCCCTAGCCATGCATGCAATTCGAATTTCCTAGTGAACTGGAGGGAAAAGGCACAATCGTAATTATTATTGTATACTAGTGAGTGTACAGAGTTGGCATGTAGCAGGTGAGCTTATTCTCTTGGAATTGAGTAAGGAAATATGAATTTTCCCTATTATTTAGGAGCATTAATTGCGGAAGGAAATAGAAGGAAGGAGGAGGAATATTTTGGATAAGTATTGGCTCGAGCAGAGTCAGGAGGAGACCAGAATTGCAGTGCAGATTGACCTTCAAGCATTGAAGCAATAATATTAATTGATCATTGTTCTCATCTGATATAATAAAAAACATAGTATGGGTTTTTACCAGTTGGGTTCCCTAGTAAAAACTTTTTTATTTTGATTGAATGATTGCATGTGTTTCTATTATCAGTTTTCCTTCTGCAAAATTTAGTAGAAGAAATTTGTGTCTATTGATTTCATTGATATTTATTTAACAACTAAAAATTTCGAGTTATTTCCACTTGTTATTAGAGTCTTGGTTACATAGAACCAAGGGAGAGTGGATTAGTAGTAGTCTATGAGAGAGCTCAATGATGAGATGCATTACATGTAGTAAACTTATGTGTGATTTCATGCACGCAGATTGATTGTGTCTCGAGAGAATTATATCACTAACACTACCCTATATTGTCCAAAGAGAATTATCACATGACCACAATTCCCTTCAGACCGTGTACGCCAAGTCCTAGCACATTGAAGAGGAGATTAATGGTGCAAGTATTTTTCAGTGTAGGAACAATGTATTTTAATGGATTGAGGATTGAGTATGAATTGGAGGGAACTTCAAATTTATGTGCTTGGAAAGAAGAAATGGAATCTATGATGGATGAAAATGGAGTATTATAATACATAAGTGTCCTCAAACACGTAATTTTATTGATAATGGAAAATAAATTACATAAAAGATTGTAGGAGTTTGCAAACGTAAACTTCCACTAATTTGCAATTAGGAAACTAACCTATTTATAAGCTATATGTCCTAACTTAATTTAGTTATGGACCACTTGATAAAACAACAAGTGTCCATTTACAATAAATGATCTTCTATCCAATCTACTAACTTTATTCCTATTTTAGAGCATAAGATACGACTCTATTCTAGAGTCCTATCTTTTCTAACAATATTCTATTTCTAAATGTCTCTAATATTTATTAAATATTCTAATTTAATAAATTTTTTATCCTAACTTTACATTATGATATTTGGATCATCTAGAATTCCCCCCATGATCCAAATATACATTACAACATATACCAATTTCATCCCTGAACTTAGTAAATTTTATTTTTCCAAGAGGTTTGGTGAAGATATTGGAGGTCTGATCTTTTGAAGGAAAATAAATCGGCTTGATGACATCATCCGAAATGACTGATCTGATATGATGATACTTGGTGTCCACATGCTTTGTCTTTGAATGAAAAACTAGATTCTTGGCAAGCTTTATTGCTGACTGGTTGTCGATGAATAATGAATTAACTTCTGCTGGAGGAATTCCCAAGCCCTATAAAACTCTACGCAACCAAAAAATCTCACATGTTGTTTCCCATGCTGATATGTACTCTGCTTCTGCTGAAGAAGGGGCCACTGTGGCTTGCTTCTTGCAACTCTAGGACACTGCAGCTGACCCCATGTTCATTAAATAACCTCAGGTTGATGCCCTATCATCAATACTTCCAGCAAAGTCGGCATCTGAAAATCCACGAAGTACAAAGTTTTTAGTGTTTTTGTAAAGACCAGAATATTTTGTTCCTTGGATATAACGAATAAATATTTTGGCTACATTCCAATGGCTGTCTCATGGTTCCTGCATAAAGTGGGAAATAATACAGACGGCATAACAAAGATTTTGTCAAGTAGTTGTCAGATACATTAGGCTACCAATCAACTATCGATAAGTAGTGCCATCCACCATTTCCCTCCCTTCAAATTTTGAAAGTTTCAAGTTTTGTTCCATGGGGGTAAGAACAGGCTTGCAATCCTACATTCCAAATTGCTAAATAATTTCTGTTGTATACTTACTCTGAGAAATGAAGATATGATGTGGACATTGGAATACTTCAACTCTGAGATAGTAGTGAAGTAATCCCAAATCTGTCATCTTAAAACCTGCATGTAACTCCTTTTTCACTTGTGTAATGTGATCATCATTGTTGCTAGTGATAATCAAATCATCTACATACATAACTAGAATCACCATATTTTTACCTTTTCGGTGTACGTACAAGGTATCATCAGATTCACTTCGTTGAAAACCAACTTTCCAAAGGTATTCATCCATTTTGGCATACCAAGCTCGAGGAGCTTGTTTTAATCCATATAAAGCCTTTATCAATTTGCAGACTTTATGTTCTTGTCCTTCAATTTCAAAACCTGGTGGTTGTGTCATGTACACTTCTTCCTGTAAATATCTATTGAGGAAAGCACTTTTTACATCCATCTGATGAAATTTCCATGTTGAGATGCTAAGGTAAGTGTGAGTCGGATGGTGTTCCATTTAGCTATAGGAGCAAACTTTTCCTCATGATCTATCCCTTCCTGCTGTGCAAAACCCTTAGCAACAAGTCTTGCTTTATACTTGCCAATATCGCCATTTTTCTTGTACTTAATTCAGCAAACCCATTTGCATTCGATGGGTTTAACATTCTGGGGACAATCAACAAGTTTCCAAATGTTGTTGTCGAGAACTGCGTAGTATTCATCAACCATAGCCTTTTTTCATTCTTTATGTTTTACTGCCTCTCGATATGTATAAGGTTCAGTAAAATCATTTGCTATCAAGGCAAAATTTCCTTCGTTTCTTTGTGATCCCCTTGTTCCTATTTTATTCTATTCATTAGGCCTTACATCTTTTAAAATTTGAACTGCCCATTTTGGCAATTGATGTTCACTGGTTTGAGACTGTGAAAAATCACCATCATTGAAAAGAGGGTTGATGTAAACTAATTTTTGTTGATCAACCACAGGTTCTGGGGGCAGAGAGTCATTGTCAGAAGAACTGCTGCTGCTAGGAGATTTGGATGAACTGCTAGAAGACCCAGATGATGCTGGTGAAGAAGACGGACTGGATGAATCATTTTCAGATGAAGGAAACTCAAGTTCATACAAATTTTGGGAATTTGGTTGACTTTGTAGATTTCTGTTTCTTTTATCACCTTTTGTTTCTAACTTTTGAAGAAGACTTTCTACTTATTCAACATTCTTACTCTCATTTTCATCAAAAATCACATCTCTGCTTACAATAAATTTCCCATTCGACAAAATTCGGTACCCTTTCTTCTCATCAGAATACCCAATCATTGTGCACTTCAAGCTTCGTGAGTCAAGCTTAGTTCGTTTTTCCTTCGGAACTAAGGCATAACATACTGATCCAAAAACTCTGAGATGTTTAACCCAAGGTTTGAAGCCAAACCATGCTTCATAAGGTGTGATTCCATCTAAAGAAGTAGTGGGAGATATGTTCCTTAAGTAGACAATGGTATGAATTTCTTCGGTCCAATATATAGGACTTAACTTTTTGAAAGTTAACATAGATCTCGGTATTCCTAACAAGGTACGGTTCATTCTTTCTACTACTCCATTTTTCTGTGGAGTGTAGATATTGGTAAGATGTCGTTTTATGCCGTTATCCATGCAATAAATTTTGAATTCATTTGAAGTGAATTCTCCACCATTGTCGGTTCTAAGAGTGTCAAGATTCTCCTTTACTTCATTTTCAATAAGTTGACGAAAAGTTTTTAATTTTTCAAATCTTTCTGACTTTTACTTCAAAAAATATACCCAAGTCATCCTGCTAAAATCATCAACAAAGAGTAAGAAATATTTGCATCCTCCTAGAAAATTTTGTAAGGGTCCACAAATATCACTGTGAACCAAATTCAAATGCCTGGTTACACACCATGAACTTGTGGAAAAAGTCTCTCGATGTTGTTTTCCATAAATGAAAGCTTTACATTTTTCATTTTCCCTTTTGAAGGTTGGAAGTCCCTTAACCATTCCCTGTTTTTGTAACTGAGAGAGATTGTCAAAGTTGAGATGGCCATATCCTACATGCCACAATCTGATTGGTGAAATGTTTGCACTTGCTGCTCCTGCAAAGTCAGAATTTATTGGAATAATTGTCCCTTTCATCCTTAATGATTTTCCATCTTCATAACTTGTCATCACTGTTTTCATGTTTTGTTTGACTGAGTTAATTTTAACTAATCCATCTTCCATAATCACCATATGTCCTGCTTGTCAAATTGTGACTAAAGATAACAAATTTTTCTTAAATGTTGGGACATATCATACATTTGAAATCATTCTTTCTCCAATGCTAGGTAAAAAAACTTTAACTACACCTTTTCCAGAAGGAGTATGTTTTGTTTTATCAGCAATATAGATGGAATTTAGATGGCATTGTTGGAAACTCCAAAAGAAGTCACGTCGAAAACTCATGTGTTGAGTTGCTCTTGTATCCATAATCCATGCATATTCGTAATCATTTCTAAGAAAATTTGAAACCTGAAAAGCTTATGATTCAGTGTTGGTGAAAACATATTCTGAACCATTAGGATCATCTTCATCATTTGCAATCTATGAAGAGTTTGGATGAAACTCGGGAATTTTATCAATAGAAGTTCTATAATCTTCAGCATAATGTCCAGCTTTGTTACATCTCCTGAAAAAAAATTGACTGAAATATCTGCCTCTGCCTTGATACTGTTCTCTGCCTCTGCTTTGGCCTCTGTTTTGAGTTTTTCCTCTGCCTGGACTTTGTCCCCTTCCTTGATTATATCTTCTGCCTTGATTGTTTCCTCTGCCTTGAAAATTGCTTCTGCCTGAACTATAGCCTCTGTTGAAATTGTTTCCTCTTCTTTGACTGCGACCACAACCTTGGGCTGCTTGAATTTGATTGAAATGTCCTCTTCCTCGGTTTCTTGAAATATCAGTTGAGGAGTTACTTGCGCTGGCTTCGGTGAAGAAGACATCTTCCCCAATTTGTTTCTTCTTCCCAAATTTTTTGTCATGTTCGGCTAACATATCACTCAATTCATCAAACTTTATCTTCTCTAACTTTCCAGTGACTTGCAAAGTTTCCAAAAAATGTGTGTAAGATGATGGCAATCCAACAATTAAAATTGTAGTCAAGAAACTTTCATCGACAGCTTGAAAAAAGGCATTTAATATTTCTTTCCTGATGTTTTTAATCCGTGAAATATATTCAAGAACATCACCATCTTCAGTTAATTTTTGTTGAAGAAATTTTAATTGAAGATCAACCTTCTTTGATTCAGGTTGTATATCAAAGAGATCTTTGAATGTATGTAAAGCAGTCCATGCATCTAAGGCATTTTCAATATGAATGTACATTTAATTATCAACTGAAGCCTTTATAAGAGCTAATGCCTTGGAATTTTTTATTTCCCATTTTGCAAGTGAAGCTGCATCTGTTGGTTTACTAGGCTTAATGTTGCCATCACATATTTCATGCCACAATTCATTATATATGAGAGTGCTTTCAATTAGACGTTTCCATGTCTTATAAGATTTCACCCCTTCTAGCTTATCAGAATTAGAGAACAATAAATTAACTTTGACATTGTAGTGTTGAAGCATCACACCAAAGGAATCAAGCACAAGAAAAAAATGAACAACTCGTCACACGAAACACGCCACGCAAAAAACGACACACGCCACACAAAAAACCGATCTATCGGGGCTTGGCCTTGACCCTCGTATAGTCATTGAAAAATGAGAAAAATGACTGAGCTTTGCACTTGGCTCTAGTCAATTTCTCGTTGAGTGTTTACAATGAAATCTTTGCAAAAGTTGACCACTTGACAATGCCTGTACAAATTTCTTCTTAAAAAAAAAAATTATCCCCCCTCAAAGTAAAAGGTACTTTGAGTTACAAATAATAACCCTTATTTCTACCCACGGGGTGATGGCTTGTCGGTGATTGAGTGTTCTATTAAGGCACTCATTTGTAAAGGTCACCAGTTCAAACCCCGTGGGGAGCCCGTTAGGCATAAGCCTGTGAAACTTGTTGTTTATTGTTGGCGGGGAATGATGCCGGCCAGGGGGGTTTTCATTGGCAGTAGCGCGATGTGATCTTGGGTGGCAGCTGTGATTGTATGGTTCTTGTTACGGTTTCCCTCCTAACCCAAAAAAAAAAAACCCCTTATTTCTCAAAAATAAAAATCACAACTAATGACCCTTATTTCTCCCAAAAAAAAAAAAATTCTACTTATTCCTCCAAAAACAATGACAACATTTTCCACTTCACCTTATTGCTCCAAATAAAAAATAAATAAATTTCAATTTTCTCCCTTATAACTCCAATTAAAAAACTTATAACTCCAAAAAAAAAAAATATTACATAAAATGTATATCCCTTACTCCACTTATTTATCCTTCAATATTATCTCTTTGTGGAGCACCTTGATAGCCACACTTTGTCCCATCATCATTTAACCTTCAATCATTTTGCTACTTTTGTGAGCAACAAGGCCATTCTCTGAAAATACATAATCATAATTGGAAATAATATTTTTTTTTTAAGCTTCTCAATTATTTTTGCAAGATCTGAGCCACCTACAACTCCCACAGCTACGTAAAACAGCTACAATTTTACATAATTCTTGCGTAAATTCTAACATTTATTGGGAAACGACCTTTCTTGCAGGGGTGAGCACCGCCGTGGGGATTTATTTTTTGTGCAGAGAGATCCTTTCACTAATTTTATTTAACATATACAACCGTCATAAATTTCAGATTATCGAATGCTCCTTTCACTAATTTTATTTAACATATACAGTCGTCATAATTTCAAGTTATTGAATGGTGGAAGTCCTTCAAAGCTGGAGTCTGAATATTTGAGCTCTTCAATAGTAAGCTCATCAAATGTAACAGAAAGTGGCTGCTTTTCTATTAGTGTTCTTGGAGTGTCTCGAGATTAGAGCACGTGAAACAATAATACGTTGATCTCGTGTTTCAGATTTTCTGAATTTGGTCTTGTACCTTGCTGGTTTATGGGAATTCAATCTCAATTGAGGAAGAGTTTTCCAGCTCCATATTCTAGCACCAATTTGGAGTTTCAGATTATGTTGGAGTTGATCAATGGAAAGCCTCAAGGTGGATCCATTGAGGTATCACAGAATGAAGGATAGGATTGTTGGCATGTCTAAGGGGATGTAGGTTGTTGTAAATTGTTCGATGCAGCGTGGAACAATGGAGGTGTTGTTACAACAGGTGCATTTTTGGAGTAGGTTGTAGCAGGATGAGTTTACATAGTGTAGACAAGGGGTTGTAGGTTGCAGCAATGTGTAGGAGCAGAGTGTACGCAATGCATGACTATACTCTCTTAAAAATTGTTAATCTATGCAGGTGTATGCTAGTTAAGATTGTTGTCAAATCCATGCGTGTTGTTGCAGATTTGGAGCGCAGCGTAGGAAACAATAGCCAGTGTTTGGGGGTAGTGTAGAATTAAATTCCAAAATAAAATTGAATCAAATAATCTAGAACCCAACTTATAATTAAATTTCTTTTCCCTGAAAAACAAATTTGACAAATTTGCATACCAATTCAATTGATGAACAATTTGCTGGAGTTTTCCATAGGCCTGTAGAGCTGGAATCTCCTTTTCCCGCCAGCTGTATTAGTGAAGCTCTGATACCACATTAATACAAAATGTCCTCAGACACGTAATTTTATTGATAATGGAAAAGAAATTACATAAAAAATTGCAAGAGTTTACAAACGTAAAATTCCACTAATTTGAAATTAGGAAACTAACCTATTTATAAGCTATATGTCCTAACTTAATTTAGTTATGGACCACTTGATAAAACAACAAGTGTCCATTTACAATAAATGATCTTCTATTCGATCTACTAATTGTATTCCTATTTTAGAGCCTAAGAACTCTATTCTAGAGTTCTATCTTTTCTAACAATATTCTATTTCTAAATGTCTCTAATATTTATTAAATATTCTAATTTAATAAATATTTTATCCTAACTTTACATTATGATATTTGGATCATATAACATATTAGAGTACACAAAAACAGACATTCCAAAACCAGCAGCATCAGATGCACAACAGATGGCTTAGTGGAAGAAAAGTACTGCAAAAGCCAAGAGGATTATCTTGAAGGGAGTCATAGACCATGTGGTTACGAATTTGCATGGAAAGGAAACTTCTTTTGTAATGTGGAATACTCTCATAGAGCTATTCGAAAGCAACAGTGATGTTAGGAAGTTTCCATTGAAAGATAAGGTCAGGAACATTCGAATGAATAAAAATGAAACTATTGTTAAATACCTATCTAGATTCACTCAGGTGAGAGATGAACTTAGAGGTGTTATCCTCCACAGTGTTCCAAGGCTGAGAATGAAAATCGACGAGGGTAACCTCAAACCACTTAGGATTTGGTAGCTAGCCCCACCAAATAAAAGAGGGCTCTCTATGTGATCTTACAGCCAACAAGGTGATTGAAGAGGGTAAAATATATTAGCCTAGGTCTGAGCTCTAGGGTTTTGAAAATTTATTTTTTAGCTGGATCAGGAAGAGAGGCCAGGGAAACTCGGTCAGATCTAAAATATTTCAGTTGCAGGGATACAAAGGGGCATGGAATGAATGTTCAGTGACACTTTAAGATTGTCAATTGTAGTGTAGTGTGGAAAAGAAAAGGATCAAAGTGAGCATGACAAGCATGAGTCCATTTATCAGAAGCTGAAAAACATAAACATGAAATTCCTACCAAAACAGAGCATAAGCTTAAAGAATTTTGTTTAACATCTTATAGGAAGATCAATGAAAGCATAGATATCAAAAGAAGGTGAACTAATCATTCATAAAAGTGAATATCAGAAGAAAAACACTGCCACAAAAGCATGCCACATGAATCCCTATATAATAGCTGCAACTGGCCTTGTATTTCTACAAATATCAACTGTACACAAAGCTCCAAGCCTTCTACTCTCTAATGTCCAACCTTGATTCTGACTTCAAACTAGCTACATATAGACCAAAAACCATATTCCCCTCTCTTAGGGGTTGAATCCCTCTTCATAGGAATATTTCACACAAATTTCTCTAACCAAACCTAAGACTAAGGAGGTTAAAAAAACTCTCCTTTTAGCCTTTGACTGACCTATCCATCATTAATGACCTCAATAATTACATCAAATTCACATTAAAAAGCCTAATTAAATTCATCTACATCATGTAAACTAAAAACAAGAGAAATTACATCATGAGAAACCAAGTTTGACTGAATAAACTCAAAAATTTGACCTCCAGGGAAAAGCGCAACACATTCAGGGAAAAGCACAGTGCCATCAGGGAAAAATGCAGCGCCATCTTGCAGGGAAATTGTGAGTGTCTTCCTGTGATCCAAATGTTGATATGAAGGTACCATTGGAAATATTAGGATGTATAATTGTCCATATAGTACTTAAGAAAGAAAAATGGCCTCTCCAAGGCTGATAAAAATGGATTCTCCCAAGGTCACTCCAAAAACACAGCACCAAGGTGAAAAAGGTGGCAGAAAGTGGTTTTTTAGCATTTTTTTGCACTTTTCTCCCAGCAAAAACGTTGAAATGGCACAAAAAGTAGATATATGACATGTACAGGTGATAAAATATCCATGCATGTAGATTTTTGATGATTTGGATCTCTGAGGGAAAATCTGGCGTTGCGCTTTTGGCTGTCATGAATTTCCTGTTATAGCCAAAGTCACAAAAAATTGAAATTTTCTACAAAAATAGGGCTCAAAGGTAGGTCAATATATCTCTAACCATAAAACTTTTTTCAAAAATGAGAGAGTTTTTTGTTATTTGGTATGTTATGAATAAACACCTCCTCCCGTTTTCACAAATACTTTCCCATTTGGTCATAATCCAAGTTTGAAGTTGATCACTCAAAAAGTGTAGAAGCGTAGCATGCTCTCAGCAGAAGCACAACATGGTCTTTGAAATAATGTTTGGAGACCTTCCCAGAGGAGTTTTGGGCTACAAGTGGTATTGTTAGAAAGCTGAGAATTTCTGCTACACAATAGAGTCATCAAGAACTACAAACCCTTGCTCCAAACTCCTGAAAAGCTGACTTGAAGTCAAGTTGTGCAAAAGTGCAGAAAACCTCCTGCAACAATTGTAATTTGGGCATTTCTCTCAAATAATAACATTTTTTTGTTCCTTGATCTATGATGGAGAAAATCCACTTTCACTTTTGTCAAATTCATCTTCCTTCATAAACTAATTTTTAAGTAGAATTGCCCCTCAGTGCAATGTAAACCCTAGGCAACCCACATCTTGAAGGGTCAAGCTATGATTTCTTGGACTTTGGTGGGCTCATACTTGATAATATGACCTTCTTTATGCTTCTTTTGATCATTGGTTGTGGTCTTTGGATCCATTGTGAAACCCTCGCTCACTAGGAAGGGGAATTAGGGTTTAGTTTAGGAAAACAAGGGATTTGGGGCAGTTTTAGGAATGGAGGGAGATGAAGGGGTTTGAGGGTGTCTAAATTGTTGGGAAATTTTTGGGGGGTAGGGATAGATGTTAGGGAGTGTAAGGAAGTGGAATTTTTGGAAATGAGTGAGGGGAAGGGGTAAAAAATTGCAAAACACATCCTTAGCCTATGAAAGTGTCAAAAGTGTAACAATAGGCTAGGGTTTGTGGGAAAGTGAGGGAAATGAGGGGAATGGGCATGGGAGAAGGTTAGGGGAGATGGATGGAGTATGAATGAGGGTGTTTGAGCATAGAATGTAGGGGTTTTACCACAAAGATGAAAGAAAATGACTAAGAGACCAAAAGCATAGCGAAACCCTAGGAGAGGGTAATTCACTGACTTTCAAGCATGAAATGAAGCTAAAGAAAGGTAGATGAGGGACAAATGTAACCCACTTACTTTTTTTTGATGAGCTAGAACCTTTAGTTGAGGAAGAAACCCCTGGAAAAGAAATATTGTTCTCCCTTGAGAAAAACACAACACCTTGGAGAAAAGCGTAGCACAGCTGAGGAATTTGGCTTTCCAAGGTGGAATTTGGTTGCTCTGAGGGTGGCAATGCTCCTTGCTGATAGAATGATGTCTCATGAGGGTGGAATGAGCAAATGATTTGCTCCTTTGGTCTTCCTATAGGTTGAAAAATTGACTTCCTCTTAAGTGGTAATGTGGCCCCACCTTGTCTTTTCACAAAATGACTTGGTAAACTTATGTACTGCAGCTTCAAACCTTATTATACATATTTACATCTTAATAAAGATAAAAATGCACTTTGGAGATCATTATTGAACACTTGTCCCTATCACTACTCCTTTTAATGGTGACTTTGATAATGAAATGACCTATTTACTTGACTTTTGACATTATGACCTAATGATGACACTAAATGGAAATATAAGTAGAATGATGACCAAGATGACCAAGATGACCAAGACACTCTTTCAAAGAATAATGACCTGACCATGATGATGTTTATTGACCATGAGAATGAAAGGAGTAGTAATGACCTAGGTAGACTAACCAATGATCAAATTTTTATTTGAAAACTCCTTGAAACTATAAAAAATTTTCCTAGGACCCTATCAATCATATGAAAGAGCATAATTTTATCTGGTGACTGGCAGGACTGATAGACACTAACAGGAGGAGTTGGAGAAACTATGCAACTGATATTGTCAGCTTAGCACTCCTTGGTTTTCCAAATTTCTGACATAGCTATCAAGATGCAGTTAATGGAAGAGACAATATCCCATATTGGGAGAGGCTTTGGTCTGACCTGGTGCCAGAAGAGATTAGAAGAAACACTAGAGATGGAGTTTCATCCAAAATTGATGAGGAAGATAACTTTTCTTTAGCTAGAAAAGGAAAGAAAGCTAAAGGCAAGAAGGCCCAAGGCAAGGAAAAATCCAACTAGAACCATATCAAGAAGAAATACCTCAATAAAATCAAATGCTTTCATTTCCATGGGTATGGACATTATGCAACCAAATGTCCGCATAAGAAATCCAGTAAGAATCCTGTAGTAGTAGCATGAGGAGATGCTCTCACATAACAATTCGAGTTGGATTTTATAGTCATTTCTTGTATGGAAAGAACTGTTAGAGATAGTTTGTGGTACTTAGACTCTGGTGCTTCATTTCATATGACAGTAAAAAGGAGTTATTCAAAAAACTTAGAGGAGAAAGACCTACAATTACACATAGAGCTTGGAGATGATGGAAGATATAGTACCAAAGGGATTGGCATCGTCACCTTTAAGACAAAGGATATTATGTGGTGTTCAATAAAGGGAAGGTCTATCTGAAGCATGTTACTACTGGACAAGTTAAGCAGATTGGTGTTAGGATTAAAAATATTTATAAGATGGAGGTAAATGCATGTGTTGCATTATGTAGCAAGGTGGAACCTGTTCAAGGTCGAGATGTTGGAGAGTTGTGGCATAGGCACATTGGACACCTACACCATGGAGCTTTGAAAATAATGCAACAGATCACCACTAGACTTCAAAAATTCACCCTTAATCAACACAATGTTTTCAATGGATTCACTCTTAGAAAATATGTTAAATCCTCCTTCCAGGAATGAGATAGTAGAGTTGGAGCCATATTGGAGTGAGTTCACTCAGATGTGTGTAGACAATTTTCCACAATCTCACTGCAAATCACAGGTATTATGTGATCTTCATAGATGATTTTTCCCAAAAATGTTAGATCTATTTCATGAAGAAGAGAGATGAGGTTTATTCAAATTTTTTTGAGTTTAAAGCCTTAATTGAAAATGAGACTAGAAAGAAAATTAAATCCCTGAGAAGTGACAATGGAGGAGAGTATGTGTCTAATTCCTTCAAAGTATTTTGTGCCAAGGATGGTATTAGAAGGGAGGTGATTGCACACCACAACCCACAACAAAATTGGGTTGAAGAGAGGAAAAATAGAAGTATTATAGGATCCATTAGAGAAAAGTTGCATGACCAAGGATTTCCCCTACCCCTACGGGAAGAAGCTTGCAATACAATTGTTTACTTGTAGATAATGAGCCCTCACAAAAATATTGGAATGAATACACTTGAAGATGATTTCTCTGGGAGGAAGCCATATGTCTCCCACTTTCAAATTTTTGGATCCATAGTCTATTTTCATGTCTCCAAAGATTGTGGGAAAATTTTGGAGCTCACTACAAAGAGGGGGATATTTGTGGGATATTCTGAGACACCTCATATTTACAGGGTGTACATACCCTCACTGAAGATGATTTTTTTGAGGAAGGATGTGAGGTTTGATGAGGAGAAAGCCATGAGGATAAATCTAGAGAAAGAGTTGAGAATACCACAAGAATATGAGCTTCTAGCTCCAAAGGAGGAGCCTCAGTCAGATCCACAGAGTCAGGTCTTGCTCAAATGTGAGAGGACACTTGTTAGGTCCCTATAATACTAGTGTATCCCCTTATTGTTATTGCTAGTGTAGCCCCTTATTGTTATTGTTGTGCCCATGCGATCCCCATATTTTTATTATTGTGCTCCATAGAAGCCCACAATTGTTATTGTTGTGCACTTACAATATTATTGTTATGTCAACCCTGATTACATTGTGACCCCTTAGACTTCTATATATAGAAAGGAGGTTTTGTCATTTGAATCATCAAATAATTTTTTATTTATTTAATGTAAAGGAGGTTTCCCCCTCAAATAGGATAATTTTTGAGTCGTTGATCTAACTTTTCTTCTATTTTGTGAGCTAGTTGCATAACAGTTGGTATCAAAGCTTTGGATTCTACGGTTTCCTTGCTGCAGACAGGTCATCTTCGAATTTTCGCTATAATTTTTTTTCTATGAAGGTTCAGAAGCTGAAATTTTTACCAAGAGAATCCTAAATCCTAAAATCCTGTAAAACTTTCAGATCTTGGTTCGCTCTATTTTCGGAGATATGGTCTGAATAAGTGAGGGTTTGGCATGCTCCAAAATTTTGTCTCAAATAGGTTACATTGGGAAAATCGTCATAACTTCCTATACGAGCATTGGATTTGAATTTCATTAAAATTTGTTGAAATTACACACACTGTAGTATCTTGTGTATCATTTTTAGGGTTGAAGGCCGAAACAGGGACATGTGGCACTCTGTACAAGTGCACTCTAATAAACAAGTCCAAAATTAGGACATCGTGGGAGATTGGGCATAACTTTATCTGAGGAATCCAAATTTGGTCTAACTTGTGGAATTGGAAAGAAAACTTAGAGTGAAACCATAGGACCGAATTTCAAATCTTGGAGATATGAAATCACCTAGATACAACAGTTTCAATATTGATCTCCTAAAAAACAAAAAAAAAGTGTATTTTTTAATTTTTCATAACTTTTGTTTGAAAAATCAGTTTGAAGTGATTTAAAGGGCATATTGAATCATATATATCAATATTTGGTTCTAAGATTCCTCTTAAAAAAAAAAATTATACTCCCATTTAAGTCCTTAGAAAACTCTACTATGATGCATGAAGATGATGAAATGCAACATGACATATCTAAATTACGAGACCAAGTGCAACAAATTTCGCTTCCGCAAAAAGTAACCAAAAATGAAATGGAAGATACGATAGATGGTTTGAAGAATGGTATCGAAGCTAATATGGATGGTATAGAATAAAAAATGAAAGGCAACATCGAATATTTGAAGAATGGTATAGAAGAAAAAAATTAAAGGCAACATGGAAGATTTGAAGAATTGTTTGACAAAGTTGCTACAAGAAATGCTTCCTCATGAAGAAAATGTATTAGGTGAAACTCATGATGAGAAGAAAAGAATTTTTAATCATGATTTCATATACTCTAACGTTGGACTGAAGACCCACCATATTCCAAAGATTGATATGAGTAAAAAAGAAAGCAAGCAAATTATATTGAAAACAGAGAATTCAAACATCTAAAGATATTAAAAACTAAATCGAAGCAAATACTGAAATAAATGAGATTAAAATGATAACTATACTATCTCATAACTGCACAAGGGGCCCTCCTGGTGAGTGTGAGGAAGCATAAACTAAAATCGCTTGATTCAAATCACCAATTTCATTAAAATTTGCATCATATAGGAGATTACATTCACTAGGTGAAAATAAAGTTTATCTTCTTCAAATAACAACAACAATTACAAGTTAATATTTTTCATTGACATTAGATCCCTCCCCTCATCAAAGAAACTGCAATTTATAGAGTTTTGAAGCAACAAGAAACTCAAAATTTCATTGCATGAAGTCTGGCCATGAGATCTCTGTAAATCAGTTTGAAAATAAAATCAAATATACTTTGAAGGTTTCAAAGATCAAAGATAAATTCATATCTGATCACACTTATCTCCTTGCCATGAATTTTCTAAAGAATATCTCGTTCCAATCCTTTTGGTGATTGGGCATTGATTGTGAAATTACCAAACTGTTTACTCATGCAATTTGAAAACAGGGCTCTAAAGAACCCCAAAAATATTTTAAATGGTAACGAATTTGAGAAAAGGGCTCATAAACAACCTAATTGGGCTAGTGCTGAAAAAACCCATATTTTTGTTTTCTGAAATTTGTTTTAATTTGCTCAGAAAACGCATTTGAAGTTGACTAGTCAAAATTGTTACATTTTTCCTTTGATCTCTTGCTGGAGGTCCACACATGCAAGCTGGCTGGAGTTTGACCAATACAAATCCATATTGGAGCTTCTAGAAACCAATTCTAAGAGCTTCTAGAAACTAAGTCTAAGTGTCGGATTTCCTTCTAGAGTGGTGATACTACCTTAACCATGGAGATAGATACGAAAATTGACTTGAGCTGCAGAATCTTGAACTAACCAAACTGTCATTAGTAAAACCAAGAAAAGTTCTTCTTAATTCATTAAAAATAATGGAAATAATAATAATAAACCATGTAAACATGTATGCGGGAATTTGGTTCGTTTATGGAGAAATATCATTAAAAATGTTGACAATGGGTGAATGGAATGATGCGAAAATGGATGGTTTCATCAACAAAATCATGACAAGTTGGAGGCCCAACATTCCCCCACACCAGAGATTTTTCATGTCCTTATGCAAATAAACTAGGAAGTTGAAAACTTCATAAGGTTTGACAATTTTCCCAAATCAATGGTTTGGCATCATCTATTAAGATTGACTTATGCTTTCTCCTTTCATGCCTTGAATTGTAGTATTCTTAAAAAACAAGTTCCTTCCCTTTTTGGATACTTCAAAACATTTGTAATTTCATACTCATTCTGTTTGTTCCTTTTGTGACAGTGAAAGTTATCAAATGTGAGTGTAGTAGAATCAAATACAATCTCCACCAATAATATCAATGTGCAAACAACTTCATCCATGAGAGCTCATAGAATATGAATATCAAAATCTAAGCAATAAGTTTTCTCCATGAATCTTTTATCTTGAAGAATTATTACTTGACTACCCACTTGAAATATTTTCAACTCTTGCAACCACACTTATCACAAGCTTTGAACCATTTCTAAGCTCAACACAAATCCTACACATCATTCTTGAAACCATTGCTAGAATGATCTATCCATTGCCATTCATTCCATATCCTCTCTGTAGCTAGTTCTAAAGTTAGAGGCCTTCATACTATAAAGAGCAGATTTTTGAACCAATAATTATACATATAACTAACAATGAACAGTATCCTCAATCTTAAGACATTAAACATATGATGCATAGGGAATCTTGAACATATTTCTTTTGCAACAGATATAAGGAGGCTATGAAGAATTTTACTAGTCATTAAAACCCATAAACATAGTAAATTATCAAGCAATACCAACATGTTGAGCAACCACTGTTTTGAGGCAGTTATGAGGACATTGGAATAGAGATTTCAATCCTTTCTTTAGCAGTTATACACAACGAATATGTGGCTGTCATAAGCTAAGTGGAAAAATCTGGAAATTCAATGTGTTTTCTTTCCAACCAAGAAAAATATGTAACAACAACCGATCAGCAAAGAGGCTAAACATTATTTTTCATATTCCATAACAACCAAGTTTATTTCAAGAACTCAACAAATGCCTAATGATCCTCATGTGTATTATGCCTTGATGATGTCAAAGAGCAATTGTACCTATTCATGCTTGAGTACAAATAATTGTAATATTGTGTGAACAACAACCTTTTCTTCTTGTGGCCCTGTACCCATTATTTCTTGGCTTTCATCAATAATCTGAAAATGAACAGTTGTTTATGAAAGATAATCCAAGAATTGCTCCATGTACCTTTTGATCATGTGCTACAAACATGTACCATGAAGTCAAGTTTTTCTATTTGTAAAATGATTCTTTTTCTCAAGAAGATTGTGTTGATGGACCATTAAGAAAATCACAAATTATTCTCACATGAAGGTCAAAAGGTCATATTGGTCATCAAGGAAGCACACATTAATTTATATGGCAACAAGTAGAGAAAGTTTGAACAAGGGAGTGGTGAAAGCATAGAAGAACATCATTATGAACATGGAAAACAATGAGACGATTGCATGGGTTGCAGGACTTTGTTGATAAAGAATCAATCATAGCTTGTGGGATTGTTTGTTAAAGGGTATGACAAAACATAATAGGAGATAAATTGGAACTACATGTTTACAATAGCTTCTCATCAAAATTTCTAGAATTTTTAACAAATTAAAAAGTTTAAGGCTAGTTTTACCTCAAGTTTACCTTTTGGTATTGGAGAAGAGAACACGATATGAAGGTTGATTTAGTGTTGATTTGGATCAGGTACTCTGCACCATGATGTTTTGACCACCACTTTGACCTTGCTCCATAGAATGCATCTTTTTCATGTAGAAGATTTGTTTTTTCTAATTTCTCTCAAATGGTAAATAAGATTGTCCCAAAAAATTTTGAGGTTGTTACCATTAATATTATAAATATTCCTACAAAACCTCTCATCCAATGGGTAGGTGAAAGTGGTCAATTTCTTGAAAAATACATGCTGAATTTCTTTAAATTTTGTGTATTTATTTACCCTACCTCAATGAATTTACCATAAAAATTTCAGGACCAACAGATACACTGTTTGCAAGTTATGATAAAATCATTTCTTCCTTGGTTTCACTCTTCACGCTATCCAATGTTGCAACAACAACATATGCCACAAACACATTTTAAAGCCAAATTAAGTGCTTAAAAAGGAAAACGATGTATTTTTACCTTGTTTACTGCCACATGCCTTCAGAATCCCATTCTGATGAAGAAAATACATTGTTGTGAGAAAATACTAAATTGTGTCTTGATGTGTGCATAGTGGTGAAAATGAAAATCTGCCCTAAAAACCCACTGAAATGTCCCAGAAAACTTCTATTTTATTGTATTCTGCATGCTTCTTTCTCAATTTATCATACTCTGAGAAAACCCAATATCTCAGAGCTTTTTTTATTTCTGTTCCAATTTCTTGTAATATTTGTGCCAAAACTGCCTTTGGAATAAGCTGCTACAACCAAAAACAGTTTGCTACAACAATAGCTGCATAAATTTCAAATTTCCGTAGCTATTGCAGAAAATGCCAATCTCTTTCAAAAGTTGTTTTCTCTGAGCCTAATGTGTTGATTTGGACTGTGTGATGTATGTTGAAGTAGAAACCATGAAACATGATGCATGTTGACCAAAATATACCCAATTTTATTGATTTCCTTAGAAAGGAAATGAATGAAGAAGAGTTGTAGTGGTTCCATCATGATGTTGTTGAATGAAAAAAAGATGAACATGTTGCTACAAGAAATTAATAAAATATACTGCTACATGTTGCTGTTGATTCCTTAAAACCATATAATCTTCATCAAAATCCAAAATTTATGGTATAATTCTTACCTTGTGAATGAATGTGTTAAAGTCGAGCATGGAAAGAAATCATTGGATTACTGATCAATGATGAAAATCATTAACCAATGTGAGAAAAATCATTGATAATGTAAATGAGTGTCAAGGTACTTGAGTGCATCTTGATAGGGACGAATGAATTTGTTGAAGTCGAGTCGCCTACAAGATTTGACAATCAAGAGAGATTTTTGTATTCCCATTGTTGTCAATGAGGAGGCTTGCCATTGATGTATGCAAGTTACAACGCACTCCAAATAATCTTTGATCCTGATCCCAGATAAAGTGTTGAAGTCGATGGGACAAGATCCATTGGAAGGTGGGCCTTAAGGAATCCCACATTAGCCAATTCGAGCATAGAACCAAAAATGATTTTAAGAACCATAATAAAATATTGAAGCCATCATGAAATTGTGGAACTTATTGTGATATTTTCTTTCCAGTTGTCTAGTTTTCAAGAAAAGCTCATGTACAATTGCGCCAACAAGCTGGTTTTCACAATAGGACTTATTTTTCTCTTTACTTTTTTTTTTTAAATCCTATTCTACTTGAAAAATAAAATATTGTTCAGGTATAGGAATACTTCCAGTGGAACCATGTGCATAACAAGATGATAGATAAACCCATATGCAGGTTTGAAAGATACGCTTTGATATGTACCAGTATATGAGAGACCAACTACCTTGATTGAGATGATGTTAGAAGACACTGACGAATGGAGTACTAGGATCCGATGAATATATTGATCCAAGATTCAATGTAATATTGTCTTCCTTGGCTTCCTGCTATCATGACATGCAAGTATTCAGAGATGTGATCTCCATTCATAGAATCTGGTCATAGGCATGCAAGAAAATTTTCAATCTCAGGTTCCACCAACTTCTTTTTATCAACAGACATCCGTGAAACTTGGACTTTATCCGAATCTTCTTCTTCTAGTTGTTGTTCTTCAATGGCAGTTGGAGAATAATTTTGTAATACCTCAACATTGTAAGTGGATTGAGGTGTTTTATTGTTGGGGATCCGAAATGTTTGTAAAGTTAGTGGAGTGAGAATTGATCTTTCGGGTGCTTCTGTGGGTGGTAATGGGAAAGGTTGAATTGAGGTCAACTAAGGGTGAAATTGGTGTTGTGGTGGAGGTGAATGGTATGGATAACATTGATATTGGTATTGAGGATAGTGAAGAAAAGATTGACGATATGGTGGATTTCCTCTATAAGGCTCTTGTCAACCATGAAATTGAGAATTAAGATCCTGCATCATACCAGGTTAATGAGGTTGCCATGGAATTCTTGGAGCTACATAACAGGATTGTTCCAGTGTTTGATTTGATCCCTAGTAAACTGAATTTATCCCTGGTAATGATGGGAAATATTTAGTAGTATGTGATCCTGCACAAATTTCACAAATTTTAATGTTATCAAGTGTACATTCATGCAAAGCATGTTTCTTTCTACATTTAGGGAAAAATATAAATGAATTAGCATTCTCAACTTTTCGTTTGTTTTACATTCTTAGCATATCAATTTTTTCATTTAAATATCAAGAATGTCTAGCAAATTGTTAGGTTTAGTTTGACTTACCAATCGTGATGCCAACTTACTTACTCTTGCCATAATTGGATCTTGAGTGGATCTTCCATACTTTGTTTTTCCTCTTGATATGTTCTTACACAATTCACGAATATCTTGAAATGAAAATTGAGAGACATCTCCTTTGCCCACCAGTTTAAGAAGATCAATCCATTCATCCCTTATAGCTTTTAGTAAGAGAGTTTTTAATGTGCCTGTTCCTAAATCATGCAACTTAGATATTTTGAAATTATAAGTAAATATCTCCACTAAATATTCTAGTATTTCATCCTCTTTTCATTTCATCTTAAAGACTTCATTTCTAAGGTCATGGTGTATGCAATAATCTTTATATTTTTCCAAAAATAGTCTTTTCATATCATCCAATGTCCTTATAAAATTTGTTCCCAAATTCATGAACCATCTAAGAGCTTTATACTTCAATGTTGCCAAAAAAAAAAATCAATTTTTGAGTGTGTAATGAGTAGCCATAAGATCTACAAAGTATTTCAAATTCGAAAAGAAAGCTTTTCATGTCTTCTAATTTCAAACCTTTGAAGTTAGGAAGTATGGATGGAGGGAATTTATTCATATGAATGTTGATATCAGTTTCTTGAATGGGAAATTCAAAAGGATATTCCTCAACTGTCATCATCTCCAGCCATTTCTTCTACCTCCTTTGTCACCTCTTCTTCTACCTGCAGAACTAGGAATTCATTATGTGGATGTGTGGCTCTTACTGCACCACGTGATATAGTGGGAGTGGTAGGTGATTGAAGTTTTTTTTTTTTTTTAATGAATCTACCTCTAGGATGTACTCAAATGAGACTAATCTTATGGAACTAAATGGATGCAACCAAGAATGAGATGCAATTGAAAGCTAATACCTATGTATAGTTCCCCAGCAACGAGATGCCAAAATGCTGGGTAATTTAATTGACTCTTAAATTACTTGCATTTATATGCCAATATGGGTAGGTGAACTTGTGAAGTATACGTGTATTATATGTGCTAGGATATCTACTTTCAATTCAAAGAAACTAATTTAATTACACATGAGGATTTAAACTTGTTTATGACTAAGTTTTGATAAGCATATGCACATGTTTTGTCTTAAAATTCCAATAAATTCAAACTCAACACTTCGAAATTTAAATGAATTTTTAAAACAGACTATACTATAAAAACTTCGAGATATATTATAATTGGAAAATAAATTGAAATCTATTATACTAAACAAAAATTGAAATCTATTATATTAAACAATGAAAGGAAATCTTACTAGCTGACTTGAAAAAATAAATTTATTCTATCAACTCTAAAACAACTCTACTCTAATTTTAATATATGAGATTTGAAATAAATCTAACCTAAAATAATGAAAGGAATTATAACTATCAAATTAAAATCACAACCATTCTACAAAACTTGGAATTGGAAACTATTCTAGAAATCAGTGAAAAACAATGGTATGTGGACAAAATTTCAAGTGAAAGAGCCTCCATGTCTTATCAAAATGATGACTAGAACAATTGTGAAAATGAAAGCAATTCTTGGTAAATACTTCAAGGAAAGTGTTTTTGGATTTTTGAGTTTATACTGAGCACTCAACTTGTAACAGACAAATAAAAGCAAGCAAGCAAACTATATTGAAAACGGAGAATTCAAACATCTAAAGAGATTAAAAACTAAATCGAAGAAAACACTAAAAAAAGTGAGATTAAAATGACAACTATACTATCTCACAACTCCACAGGGGGCCCTCCTGGTGAGTGTGAGGAATTATAAACTCATATCACTTGATTCAAATCACAAATTTCATTAAGAGGTTGCGCCATATCAGAGATTACATTCACTGGGAGAAAACGGAGTTCTTCTTATTCAAATAGGAGCAATAATTACAAGTTAATATTTATCATTGACATCTGACATAGCTGAGATAAAATCTGGCCTCGAATCTGCTACATTGTTGCACAGGCCCTCCACCAAAACTACACAAAACTGCCACTGCTAAGCTCACCTATGAATTCAGGATGAATTCACCAAGGGGAGATGGGAACTTCTATTGATTTATAGTAGCATCATATGTGCTCTAGCCTTGTAACTTTGTATATAGGCTAAGACACATGTATTCCATAAAACCCATAAATTATTTTGGAAAATTCCACTTAGAGATGGTTTAATTAAATTAATTAATCATATTTTAATGTTTTCCCAAGTCTAAACTTAGGGAAACTAATTAATTAAAGGGTATTAATTAAACTAAGTTTGAATCTTCTAGATAAAGTCATGGATCACCTCCAAGTTAATCTTAGCCCTTGATTATGTTTTAATCTTGGTCGTTGAAGGTTCAACAGAAGAATATAAAAAGGAGGGTGAGGGGCCTATGGAAAACACATTGAGACACTTGAGCCATTGAGCATTTTCGAATTTGTGAGAGGAGACACAGCTTTTGATCAAGAATCAAATCACTAGGGCCAGGTTTGCTAAGTGATTGTGATTCAGTGATCAGATCCAGAGAGGGGCAGAAGCAAAGATTGGTCAGGAGGACCATGAGTGCATTTCAGAGAGAGGCAAAGGTGACACAGAGAGAGACAACGTAGTTTTCTAAAGAGGTGATGCAGATCCTATAGGGAATCACGTAGAAACAACACAGTGTTTCTTGGAGTTAGTCCAGAAATAGCTAGAGGCTGGGATTTTTGAGCCAGGAGGGCCAAAACCCAGTCCTAGATTAGCTAGATCAGTTGCAGAGGAAGGTGACGTAGTTCCTCAGGCTTTCCCATGCAGGCTTATGCAGTTCCAACGTAGGAAATCATGCAGAGGTAGTAAGGTCTTCACTAACATTGTCAAATTAGTCAGAGACTTATAAAGTGAGGTATATCTCACATTCTTCACTAGATTTTCTAGATTTCTCTAAAGGGTTTTCCGAATGTTTGTACCCTATTTGTATTCAAGATTTTTTTGCTTAATAATACAAACCCTCAAATCTATTGCACTGGTTTTCCCAAGTTGGGTTTTTCCGGAGACTTAGTCCAAAAATAACTGTGTCTCATGTCGATGTTTTTCATTGTATTTTGTTCAGATTGTTTCAGCACTTAGATTTATTCCACAGTATTATTTGTGTATACTGCTTCAAAAATTACTTATTTCACAGTGATGAAATAATTATGAAACATAATAGAAGAAGTAATTTAGATTTGTTGCAGTAGGCTAGGATTTTTCACATGGCATGAGAGCTTATTCAAAGTGAAGTGCAGGAGAAACACAAGTGAACCAATAGATCAGCGTTGTAGAGTTTGGGATCTGCGTAAGCAACAACAGACCCTCCTAGAAATTACGATGTCCGGGCCAGGAGGGCATTCCATGTAGAAAAGGCTCCCTCTGAGAGAGTTGACAGAGGGGTAAGCTTTTTCAGTTGTAGAAGAGACAGTGTAGTAAACTAGCGTAACTGAAGGACACAGTTATTGTACAACAGTAAGAGCTGGTGTATAAGCATCAGAATTTTTTTGAAAACACATTTTGGGGATTTCTTGACCTCAGAGGGTTTCTTACTCAAGTAAACTAAGCTTATCTCCTGCAACAGCAGAAGCAGTGACATACTCCTCAGGGATTGCATAAGTCTAGCTGAGCATAGGGTTAGAGAAAGAAATCAACAATTGAGGAGATGGCCAACAATGGACTGCATGACCAACATAGATTGGAGGGTGCCTCCAACTATGTCATTTGGAAATCAAGGATTGAGTTTCTCCTTGATGAGCATGATCTAAAAGCCCTCATAGACAATGCAGTTGCAGAACCTCTTGATGCAGCACACCTGAGACAATTCAAGAAGAATATGGCAAGAGTGTTGATCAGTGGTTGTCATTGATGTCAACCCAAGCAACACCAGGGGATAAAAAAATATTTCATGGGAATTTTGACCTACAAAATTAATATATTCTGGGTCAATAATGCTTTTGATGGTTTCTACTTGTCGAGATGTTTATGTTGATATATGGCACGCCATGTAATTCTTCACGGTTTGAGAGATATTCATGTTTGAAGTTTGTACCCCCAGTTAGTGGGCTAAAACCCTATGGGGTTGGGGCATGGGTCATTGAAAAGTCATAATTGATATTTTTTTAAGCTCCTAAAATCCCTCCCACGTTCACTTGTTGAAGCCCCTCTCAACTTAAGCATTTATATAAATTGTGATCCTCATTTCCTCCTTATGCAAGGGATTCGGCCATCTGAAACAACTCATCATGGCATTTTTGCTATAAAAAAAATTCTACGAAGGTTTAGAAGTCGAAATTTTTATGAGGCGAAGCCAAAATCTGGAGGAAGCTGCAGTAAAAATTTTAGATCAAGATGCACAAAATTTTTTGAAATATGATCTGTGGAAGTCAGGGTTTTTGCAGGCTCCCGAAATTTATCTCAAAGAAGTGACCTTGGTAAAATCGTCATAACTCTCTCTCTGAGTATCGGATTGGAATTCCATAAAAAGTGGAAGATAGTGCACAGTCTGTAATTTTTTCTCTACCAATTTCAGAGCCAAATGAAGAAAAATGACACGTGGCATGCCGTACAAATGCGCTCTTCTGAAACAGTCCATAATGAGGGCATTGTGAGAGATTGAGCATAACTCTCTCTTGAAGAATCCAAATTGGGTCAGACCTGTGGCATTGGAAAGAAGACTTAGAGGAATACTACAGGACCAAAAATTAGATATTGAGGATCTGAAATAACAGAGATACACTAGATTCAATATCGAGCTCCTAGAAGGCAAGAAAAAGCTAGATCATGTGTTGTCAAGGGTTGCAAAGGACCAGACTTTCTATGGTAGCAAAGCAAAGCAAGGTGCAGCAGAGGGTAGCATGAAAAGAGAAGAAACCAAGGTGCATAACAGCAACAAGAAGTTCATCATACGAAGTCTTCAAGTGGGCAGCACTGCATACAATCATTGTAAAGGTATCATTGTACTTAGTCATTGTAAATACATTATTGTACAAATTGTACTAGTATCTATCTGCTAAGGGGTGAAGAGGCAGTGTTGGGAGGTCAAGGATCATCATTAGGTGGTTGTGTCAAAGTTGGGGTTGTGGTCTAGTATATCTTCTTCTTCTACATCATTCTATATCATTGTAAAGTGGACCATTTTCCCTGGTACAGGAGTCCATTCTTCTTTTATTCTTCTATAGGGTGGTAGGGTGGTGATAGGGTGAGTTGTAGCTCATTGGGTGTTGGGGCATCCATTTAGTTGACTACTAAATAATCTTGGGTGTTGGAGCGTCCATCCAGTGGGAGCTGGATAGGAATGCTTTTCTAGATTCTAGGAAGTTGGAGCTTTATTTTCAATTGGAGTTGAATATTAAAGAATTATTAGAAAAGCATTAGGTGGTTTTTGTCCCGGAGTGTTAGGTCCCTATATTACTAGTATAGTCCCTTATTTTTGTTAGTGTAACCCCCTTATTGTTATTATTGTACCCTTGTAACCCCCATTTTGTTATTATTGTGCCCTTAAATTATTATTTATTTGGTGGTAGGATTACATTGGGTATCCTTTAGGATTACATTATGGCCATAGACTCCTATATATAGAAAGGAGGAGTTTTATAAATTGTATCATCAAAAATTGTTCATTCATGTAATGTGTTGAAGTTGCCCCCTCAGAAGTAGCTCATTTCTAAGGCGTGAATATCTCTTTTCTTCTCTCTTTTAGGGGGCACCGAATTTTTAACATTTGGTATCGGTTTGGGATACTATAGGTTTCTCGACCATTTAAAACAGGTCATCGTGGAATTTTCGCTATAAATTTTTTTCTACGAAGCTTCAGAAGCTGAAATTTTTAGGGTGCGCAGCTGAAATCTTGAGGAAGGTTGTCTAAAAATTTCAGATCTTGGTTCGCAATATTTGAGGAGATATCATCTGTGGAAGTTAGGTATTTTTTCAGGCTCATAAACAGGTCATCGTGGAATTTGCACTATAAATTTTTTTTTACGAAGGTTCAGAGTCTGAAATTCATATGGTGCGAAGCTGAAATCCTGAGGAAATTCGTCAAAAAATTTCAGAACTTGGTTCGCAATATTTTTGGAGATATGATCTGTGGAAGGTAGTGCGTTTTCAGGCTCCTGAATTGCGTCTCAAAGAGGTGATCGTGGGAAAACTTCAATAACTCTCTCTCTGGGCCTCAGATTGAAGTGCCGTAAAAATTGGTCGCAAGTACACAGACTGAAGTTTCTGGGCTAGCAATTTCAGAGACAAAGGAAAAAACAGTGACACGTGGCAAGTCGTACAAGTTCGCTCTACTGAACCAGTCCAGAATTAGGTCATTGTGGGAGATTGGACACAAATTTGTCTTGGAGAATCCAAATCAGGTCAGACCTGTGGCATTAAAAAGATAATTCAGAGGGATACTTCAGTGCTGAATTTCAGATATTGAAAATCTGAAATAACAGAGATAATACAATTTCAATATCGAGCTCCTCAAAGCTAGTAAAAGGTGTGTATTTTCTTCCGAATTGCATAAGTCTTGTTTGAAGAATCAAGTTGAATTGATTCCAAGGGCATCTTGTAGAATAGATATCAATATTGGATTCTAAAATGGCCCTTAAAAAGAATTCAACACCCATCAAGCCTTCAGAAGGCTCTACCATGACTCATGAAGATGAAGAATTGCAACATGATGCAACGGTGAGAACAAGTGCGACAAGTTCCTCTGTGAGCGACCAAAAAATGAAATGGAAGTTTTGAAGAAAGGTGTGGAAGTGAAGATGGATGGTTTGGAGAAAGGCATGGAAGCTAAGATGGATGGCGTGGAAGTGAAGATGGAAGGAGTTTGAAGAAGGCGTGGAAGCTAAGATGGATGGCATGGAAGTGGGCATGGAAGCTAAGATGGATGACATGAAAGACAACATGGAAAACATGAAGAATGGTCTAAAAGCATACATGGAAGGCTTGATGACAAGCTTAAAACCAGAAATGATTCCTAATGGCGGAAATATAGGAGAAGAACCTCATGATGAGAACAAAATAAATGTTAATCATGATTTCATAAACTCAAATGTTGGTGGGAAGAACCACCATATTCCAAAAATGGATATGAGGAAGTTTGATGGAAAGGATCCTGTAACATGGATACTACAGATGGAGCAATATTTTGATCTCCATAATGTGCAAAACACACAAAAGGTACACATTGCAACTTTACATTTAGAGCAAAATACATTTGTATGGTATCGATGGCTTTGCTCCCGTAAAAAAATTGTCACTTGGTCAATTTTTACGGAGGAAATGATAGCACATTATGAGGATACAAAGAGCAACACCTTCTTTAGCCAATTGATAAATCTCAAACGAAAGGGTTTAGTGGGGCAGCACATTGAGGACTTCCAAAAATTGAATATAAGGGTAACTGATATTCCATAGGAACACATGATTGATCTCTTCATAGGCACTTTAAAGGATAACATCCAACATGAAGTTCGTGTTCTGGAACCTGATTCATTGGAGAAGGCATTCAGGTTGGCAAGAAAAGCTGAATGTAAAATTATGGCGACAAGGAAGCCTACCACTCAATTCTATAAAGAAGGAAGTGTTGCTACACCTAGATTTCCACAACCTACAAGGTTGACACCACAAAAATTGGAAGAAAAAAGAGAAAAAGGGATTTTCTACAGTTGTGATAGGAAATACACTAAAGGTCATAAGTGTGCTGAGAAGAAATTATTTTACATAGATTGTGAAGAGGAAGAAGAAAATGAACAAGAAGAGGATATACACCAGGAACCAGCCCCAGAAGAAGAAGAAATGAATCCAACCATATCGTGTAATGCACTGGCAGGAATTACCACTCCTCAAACTCTCAAGATAAAAGGACAAATCAAGAAGAGAAAGGTAATAGTGTTGATTGATTCAGGTAGCACCCATATTTTTATTCATTGTAAGGTAGCCAAGGAATTAAATTGTTTCCTATACCCAGCACCTGAATGTCAAGTGATGGTTGCAAATGGAGGAACTATAAATTGCTCTGGAAAATGCCATAATATCAAGCTAACCATGGGGGAATATGTATTGACTATTCCAATTCTTTCCATTCCTATGGGAGGTGCTGATGTTGTACTAGGAGTACAATGGTTACAATCTTTAGGGACGGTAGCTTTTAATTTTCAAGAACTTTTCTTGAAATTTTTTTCAGAAGGAAAGGAAGTCGAATTACGGGGTATTGAAGGGAAGCCGAGAAGGATAATAAGCTCTAATGTCATGATAAAGCTTCTAAAGAAAGAACAACGAGGCGTAATTGCACAATTATGCTCACTAGAAGTTCCGACATCAAAATCATCTATTTCTGCAGATCTCCAACAAGTCTTGGACAATCATTCCAAGGTGTTTGAAACTCCCAAAGGACTCCCACCTATTCATGATCATGATCATGCTATTCATTTGATTCCAGGAAGTGTTCCTCCAAACATCAGGCCTTATAGATATCCTTACTTCCAAAAGAGCGAAATTGAACGTATGATTGCAGAAATGTTAAAGGCGGGTATAATTCAACCTAGTCAAAGTTCTTTCTCTGCTCCTGTAGTATTGGTACACAAGAAGGATGGATCATGGCGAATGTGTCCAGATTATAGGGGGCTCAATAAGCTCACCATTAAAGACAAATTTCCCATTCCTGTGATTGATGAATTATTGGATGAATTACATGGAGCAATTTATTTTACCAAGTTGGATCTTCGTTCAGGATATCATCAAATTAGAATGAAGACTGAAGATATTCCAAAAACAGCATTTCGAACTCATGAGGTCATTATGAATTTTTGGTCATGCCTTTTGGCCTTACCAATGCACCTTCTACATTTCAAGGGTTGATGAATTCCATTTTCAAACCCTTCCTTAGAAAATTTGTGGTAGTATTTTTTGATGATATACTAATCTACAGCAGGTCTTGGAAGGATCATGTTGAACATGTTGACAGGGTGCTCAAACTATTGCAGGAGAAACAATTATATGCAAAAAAATCCAAATGTTTCTTTGGAGTACAAGAGGTGGAATATCTGGGTCATATTGTATCTCACGAGGGTGTTAAAGTAGACCTAACAAAATTAAAGCCATTAAGGAATGGAAAGTCCCCACAACCATAAAGAAGTTGCGAGGATTTCTCGGGTTAACAGGGTATTATCGCAAGTTTATTAAGAATTATGGGAGAATAGCAGCACCTCTAACAACATTATTGAAGAAAGATGCATTTTCATGGACTCCTGAAGCAACTAAGGCCTTTGAACATCTTAAAGAGGCAATGTGCCTAGCGCCTGTCTTAGCTACGCCAGACTTCACAAAAACCTTTATTGTGGAATGTGATGCCTCGAGAAATGGAATTGGTGTTGTTTTAATGCAGGAAGGAAGACCCATTGCTTTTGAAAGTCGTCCAATCAAAGGAAAGTATTTACAGAAACCTATTTATGAGAAGGAAATGTTAGCAATACTGCATGCACTAAAGAAATGGCGAACTTACCTAATTGGAAGACACTTCAAGGTAAAAACCGATCATGATAGTCTTAAACACTTTTTGGAACAAAGACTATCGTCAGAAGAGCAGCAAAAATGGGTCACAAAGATGTTGGGTTATGACTTTGAAATAATCTACAAAAAAAGAAAGCTTAATGTTGTTGCGGATGCACTCTCAAGAAAGAATGAAGAGGTGGAAGCATTGCTTTGTGCCATTTCTATTATCCAACCAGATTGGATAACCGAAGCAAGAGATGAATGGAAGAAGGACAAAGATGTATGGACACTCATTGAAAAGTTGCAGCAAGATCCTAGTACATCTGATACATTTAGTTGGAAAAATGATTCCTTATGGTACAAAGATCGCTTATATCTTTGTAAGAAATCCCAACTAAAACAAAAGATTCTTCTGGAATTGCACACTTCTCCTTTAGGAGGACACTCAGGATTTTTAAAAACTTACCACAGGGTGAAGAAAGAATTTTTTTGGGATGGCCTTAAATCTGATATTCGAAAGTTTGTGGCGGAATGTTTGGTTTTCCAGCAGAATAAAGTGGAAACAATTAAGACCCAAGGACTTCTACAACCTTTATCCATTCCAAGTCAACGTTGGGAGGAGATTTCAATGGATTTTATCACAGGTTTACCTAAGTCCGAAGGAAAGAGTGTCATCATGGTGGTAGTTGATAGACTTGCCAAGTATGCACACTTTTGTGCATTATCTCATCCATTTAAAGCAAGTACAGTTGCTACTACATTTGTGGACAGAATTCAAAAGCTACATGGAAGCCCAAGGGTTATTGTGAGCGACAGAGATCCCATTTTTACGGGAAATTTTTGGACAGAGTTATTTTCTTGTTTGGGCACTAAATTAGCTCATAGCTCATCTTATCATCCTCAATCTGATGGTCAAACTGAGATAGTAAATAAATGTTTGGAAGGATATCTTCGTTGTTTTGTATCTGGTAAACAAACACAATGGGTCAAGTGGTTACCTCTCGCTGAATGGTGGTATAACACTTCCTTCCATACTGCAGCAAAAATGACCCCATTTATGGCACTTTATGGATATCATCCACCATCCATCACATCATCTTTAAGGGAAAATTCGAAGGTTCAAGCAGTGGAAGATCACATCGAGCATCAGCAAGAAGTTCTCCAACTCTTAAAAGATAACCTGAATTTGGCACAAAATCGAATGAAACAACAGGCAGATCAACATCGCAGCGAGAGAAGTTTTGATGTAGGAGATTGGGTATTTTTACAGCTACAACCATATAAACAAATGTCCCTCAAGCAAGCTAAGAAGGATAATAAATTATCACCAAAGTACTATGGTCCTTACAAGGTGTTGCAAAAGATTGGTACTATGGCATACAAATTGGAGCTTCCTGCTTCTTTACGAGTACATCCAGTTTTCCATGTTTCATGCTTAAAGAAGGTTATAGGTGAAAATCTTCCGATTCAAACAATATTGCCAGAACTTGATGAGGAAGGAAAAATCATATTGGAACCTGAAGCAGTCATGGAAACAAGAACTCGACAGCTACGGAATCGATCAATTTCAGAGTGTCTCATCAAGTGGAAGAACTTACCCACTGAAGATTCTACATGGGAGGATGAGAATTTTATACAGAAGCACCCGGAGCTACTCAAGCGTTGAGGACAACACTTTTTTGAAGGAGAGGGGCATGTTAGGTCCCTATATCACTAGTATAGTCCCTTATTATTGTTAGTGTAACCCCTTATTGTTATTATTGTACCCTTGTAACCCCCATTTTGTTATTATTGTGCCCTTAAATTATTATTGTTAGGTCGGCTAGGATTACATTGGGCCCACTAGGATTACATTATGGCCCCATGGACTCCTATATATAGAAAGGAGGTTTTGTAAATTGTATCATCCAAGAATTGTTAATTCATGTAATGTATTGGAGGTTGCCCCCTCGAAGTGGCTCATTTCTAAGGCGTGAATATCTCTTTTCTTCTCTCTTTAGAGCTGGTTACACAACACGGAGTGGGTTTCCACCTTAAAAACTGTGTGCATTTGTGTTCCTCTTGTTTTCTGCTATCATTGTACAAACACTGATAATAATTGAAGATTAACTAATGCTCTAATTGAAAGGAATACTGATTCACCCCCCCCCCCCCTCCCCAGTATTTCCAATAAAGAGCCAAGCGATTGATCCTAGATGGTGTGAAGGATCATATCGTAGTTCACATAGCAGCTAAAAACATTTCTATAGAGATGCGGGTAGGGCTAGAAAATTTGTACCAACGATCTTCCAAGCAGCGAAAGATGTATTTGGAGGAGAAGATGCCCATTTACATCTAATAATAATTTTTGTTTCATTGTTGTTGTCTTTGTACATATGAAATCAATGTCCATATAAAAAGAATCCATCTACCAGATTACATGGGTCACCAGCCTCTATAATTGCCAGTCCTCTAGGAATTCTCTTCAGATACATGGTTCATCAATTTAATTAATTCATATGCAAATATCCTCTCTCATTTTCTACATGATGTCCTCTCCAAAGAGGACATCATAGTTGTACATAAATCTACCCTCTACGCTTTTGCTGGTCCATTCTAATTTTCTGCTTGGTTGCTTGGTGAAGCTCCTCTTCTCCACCCTCGACCACAATTTTCCTCAACCATGTACCACCACACTATGATAATTATTTTATTAACTCATTCCATAAATACTTTGTATGCAACCAATGCCCATGGTTGCTTTCAATATTCATGTGTATACTCATTTGCGGCCCTTTAATCTTGGCTTATGTTGCACCACGCCCTTGGGACTCGACGTGGTCCCCGAAGTATAGTCCAATGCGATACTCTGCCACTCGTCATCGGGTGGCTGCCACTTGAACCCAGGATTCCTTCAATATCGTATGTATTCACCATATTAGGCATAATGATAGTATTTTCGGCATCATCAGCAGAAGAAGGTGCCATGCAATATTGTGCATGGTCTAATTTATTCCCTTCATTTTGGAATTCAAGCAGTTCTTTTTCTGGATACTCTGTTTTATATTGACCATTTAATGTTGAGTTCCAGCCATACACTGGCTCTATATGTCTATCACTATCTTGAAAGCCATCACTCCGACTAGGTCGAGAATTAAGAAAAAATAAGAGCCCCCGTGCAACAAAAAACAGCGTAAATGAGACCTCATACAGTCGCTTCCTGCCTGAAGAGCTTTCTTCCAAAGCCTACTTTCTTTTCAATTGAGCTCTGCGTGACTTCTGCATTTCTTATCGAACCATGTCTTGGTTGATTTTCCACCAATTTGAAAAAAAAAAATCAGCCTCCTCGACAAAGCGTCGAACCGATTTTCTTCTCCTTCTCTTAAAGTCGACAAGTCGACACACGCCTTGATGCAGAAACCTCGAGTGTGCACACGCTGGTAGCATGCTAACCATGAAAACAGGATCAGGAATCACTCCTTCCAGCATCATCTGATAAAACATCCTCAAGGCTTCATCTGCTTCTCCACTCTGAGCATAAGTAGTAATCAAGGCACCCCACGAAATGACATCTCGTTCAGGCATTTGGTCAAACGGTTGACGTGCAAACTCCAAATGCCCACATTTGGCATACATTGTAACCAATGAATTACCCAAAAATGTATCTGATTCAAAACCACTTTTGACAACATCGGTATGAATCTTCTTCCCCTCTCGAAAAAACAGATATCTCGCCACATGCCTTGAATACAAAGGGAAATGTAAAATTGTCCGGCCGTATGCCAGCATTTTGGCATGAAGTTGCTACGCTTAGAAGCTTCATTGAATGCCGCCAGCACATCAACATTGCTTCCACAAGCATCAGATCTAAAATATTTAAACAAATTCGCACAATATCCAGCTTCTTTGCATCAATGGTTTCATCATGCAGCAAAAAAATTACATTTCTATCTCAATGTGCTTGTCCACGTTACTTTCATGAGAGAACTCTTCCAATGGGTTATGCATCAATCTTGTCCTTCGGTTTGAGATCCAGATCTACATCAATACAACAGATCATATCTCTATTCACAAGCCAATAAAACCCTTGGCAACAGAAAACATCCATCTGAAGCCAAAACCTGAACCTTGGCTCTGATACCAGTTGTTAGAAAATTAAATATTACAGAGCAATGTAATACATAAAATATGTGGAAAATACAAGCACACAAAACATATAAAACCAGAGAGACACAGATATACGTGGTTCACCCAGTTTGGGCTACGTCCACCCCGAACAGCTAGTCCTTCCTTTCTATTATCTAGCAAAATGAAGAGACAAAACCTACAAGAGATCCGTTGTAATATCCTCTGCTCTCTCTCACAGTCTCCCTATCTGTTTCCCACTCAGAGAATACACATTCAATACGCAACTGCAATACAATACCCTCATAAAAGTGAGGGGTTTCCTTTTAGGGAAAAAAACCATAAACTAAACATAACTTCTACCGCCAGATCATCCGCCTAATGAACGGCCCAAATTGACTAGAAATTACTATACTTTTACAAGGAAATTTTACATCTATTTTTGGCTTCGGGGGCAGTGTGAATCTTCTGGATAAAGTCATGGATCACATCCAAGTTAATCTTAGCCCTTGATTATGTTTTAATCTTGGTCGTTGAAAGTTCAACAGAAGAATATAAGAAGGAGGGTGAGGGGCCTATGGAAAACACATTGAGACACTTGAGCCATTGAGAATTTTCGATTTTGTGTGAGGAGACACAACTTTTGATCAAGAATCAAATCACTAGGGTAGGGTTTGCAAAGTGATTGTGATTCAGTGAGCAAATACAGAGAGGGGTAGAAGCAGAGATTGGTCAGGAGGACTAGGAGTGCATTTCAGAGAGAGGCAAAGGTGACGCGGAGAGAGACAATGCAGTTTTCTGAAGAGGTGACACAGATCCTTCAGGGAATCACGCAGAAATAGTGCAGTGTCCCTTGGAGTCAGTTCAGAAATAACTAGAGCCTGGGGTTTTTGAGCTAGGAGGGCCAAAACCCAGTCCTAGATCAGCTAAATCAGTTACAGAGGAAGGTGACACAGTTCCTCAGGCTTGCCCACACAAGCTTACGTAGTTCCGATGTAGGAAATCACACAGAGGTAGTGAGGGCTTCACCGACGCTCTCAGATCATCTGGAGACTTGCTGAATGGGGTATATCTCACATTTTTCACCAGATTGTCTAGATTTCTCTGAAGGGTTTGCCGGATGTTGGCACCCAAGTTGTATTCAAGATTCTGCTGCTTAATAATACAAGCCCTCAGATCTGTTGCAGTAGTTTTCCCAAGTTGGGTTTTTCTGGGGACTTAGTCCAAAATAACAATAACTATCTCATGTGGATGTTCTTCATTGTATTTTTTTTAGATTGTTTCAGCACTTAGATTTATTCCACAGTATTATTTGTGTAGATTGCTTCAGAAATTACTTTGATATTTCAGAGTAATGAAATAATTATGAAACATAATAGAAGAAGTCATTTATATTTGTTGCAATAGGAATCCAGATCTATTATTTTTCACAACTTGCCTAATCTCTCTCAATCACTCGAGGGTTTTTGTCCCAGGGCTACCAATGGAGTAGAGAACCGGGTTCTCAACCTCACATACAAGAAAAGATATCAAATCCAAGATATTCCTCAATGGCCTCCTTCTCTTCTTTTATAGATCTCATGGACCCCTCTAGGGGCTTCTATTTTATTATTATTTTAATCATGGAGCACTTTACCCTCTTATTAAAATATGCCTTTTAATGCGGGAAAGAGTAAATCAGTTTCCATGTCTCCTCCGGTCACTGAAACTCGTGTCCAACCATCCCATCATGTACATATTCTCGTTCTAGTTCCAATGAGCTATTACATTTAGGTATCATGCATTCCTCTCAGAATGCCACCTTGAGTGTAATTAATTGAGTTAAGCCCAAAAATAACTTAGTTTTCTGAAAGTTGTCAGAATGCACTGGAATGAAAGGCGAACTATGCAGATGATGGAATATACCAAGCGAATGCCACCGGTCCTTAGAGAAACTCCTCAAAACTCTTCCAAAAATCCCCTAGGCCCGTTGACGACACCAACCTTTACCTGTGACCTGTCTTCTCCTAACACTGGAAGCCCATCCTAACCATGTCATAAGGAACACCAGAAAAGGGCATATTACACGATAGTCCTTGAAGGCAAAAAGATGAGGAACCTATTGACAATCAACAAGTTTAGGAGATACAAATGAATATCCTAGCAACTTGATTTAAAATTATATGGAAAGCGAGATTATTGAGCACAATAAATTAGATTCTTAGGAAATATCAATGATAGACCAATTCCTTTAAGAAATACTTGCACAACAAAGATTAACATGCCAAGTTACCAGATAGACAAATTCTGCAGAGATTATATCCAAAATTTATTATAGATGAAATGCAAGATCTAACCTAATGTGAAATGCAAGATTTTGGTTACTTTTAATTATATGCCTAGTCTAGGTGAGAGCCTTCTCTTCGATTGTTTTAAAGCAAGTCTCACATAGGCTTGTAGAAAGAAGTCAAGGGGAGGGAGGCTAATGCCTCATTAACAATACCTACCTTGGAATTCTAAAGACCTAGATTCCTATGATACTACAAGGGCTTGACCACAACAAAACTACAAGGTCACATGTTCTAACCTCAGTGCAAGGGTCAAGCGTTGCAAATTGGGAGAGGAGATGGTCCTAACTTTCTATCAACCAAGCTTATGCGTGGAGATAAATATTAATTATGCAAGGCTAATCTAGAATGAGAATGAAAATGATAACTAGTTTAAGATGCTCCAATGAGATAACAACAACATAAGGTCACTTATAAGTTATAAGTAGTATATCACTTATAAATCAAGATTACAAGAACCAATTAGAGGACCGCCTTAATGTTACTTAAGGAAACAATACCAATGTCTCTTAATCAGTTATATGTGCTTATTGAAATTTCTCTTTCACTTATTATATTGGAAAACTAGAACAAGAGAATCTTTCAAACAATCAATAAGAAGAGATTGCTAACAGTGAGATTAGTTAACTAAATGCAACAAAAATTGAACTATGCAATGCAATATGCATAAGAGAAATTAATTTGAAATCCAATGCAACTATAGGCTAACAATGCAAATGAGATGACAATATTTTAAATTCAATTAGATGATAGGGAAATTTAGTAACCAAAACAAGGTTATCCCTGACGAGATAACATCGAAAAGCCAATGGCAATGTCTATATCCTCAATGCCAATAGATGTATGAGAAATTACTTCAAGAATGCACTAAACACTCAATATACCAATCTCAAAGAGAAATTAACCACTGCATCTTATCATTCCACAATATGATGAAATTAGTCCACCAAATTATTCACAATTAACCACCAAATGCAAAGAAGAGAAACCAATGGTCAAGGTTCCAGTTTAGTGCTAAATGCATTGTGAAAATTCCCATGTAGAACCACTGTAGAGATCAGACCTCTACAAATTATATCAGACCTCTGCAAATAACAATGTTAGTCCTCTAACAGAGATATCAAGTCACCCAAATATGCATGAAATAATAGCCAAACACTTATATTTAATGTGGAATTGATCTTGCAATTATTATGATTTAAGCTAGAGTGTTTTTAGGACTTATATTAGGTGTCAACTTTATGATTAGGGTCTACAACTGATTCAACTTCAGATCTGATATGGAACAGTCAATAGATGAATCAAGGATGAGAGAAAGAAGGCCCTCCAGGGTTAAGGCCTAGTCTCAAGAGATAATGTCCTAGGAGGAGCACACAAAATGAAAAGTTTGAGCCACAAACAAGGTGCCCAAAGCTCCACGTTCCACTTGCAACCACAAGTATGTTAACCCTAGGCCTCTAGCATTACAGCTAGACCTAAATGGCTAAAATTTATGGAGAATGATATCACCATGCCCCAAACAAAACACAACCATTCCCAAGTGATATATCAACCTACAACAAAGGGTTAGTTCAAAAATAGTAATGGATTAGACCCTATACTTGTCAATTTCTTAATGAAAAAAAATGACAAACCTTAACAAGTAGAAGAAATAATATCAGTTGTTACAGTAGTGATTCCAATCTATGAATTTTCACAATACCCTGATGAATTTATTGAAGTAAATATTGGTTTCCTCGAAGACCCAAAGATTGTCAAATTTGGTAAAGGGACTTTTGAGGAGGAAAAGGAAAATCTGATTGATTTTCTCATTTAGTAGTGTGATGTCTTGGCCTTTTCTTATGATGATCTCAAAGGTTACAGGAAGGATGTTATTGAGCATACCATTCCCTTGAAGGGTGAGTATGCTAAGCCATTTAAGCAAAAAATTAGGCAAATCAACCCTAAGTTTACCCCTCTTGTTCAGAAAGAGTTACAAAAAAATGCTTGTTGCTGGTATCATCAAATAAACTTGGCACTCTTCCTGGTGTTCAAACTTGGTGATTGTTAGAAAGAAGAATGGTACTATTAGACTATGTGTTGATTACAAAAATCTCAACTTAGCTTGTAAAAAGGACAATTATCCTTTACCGAACATGGAAAATATGCTTCAAAGGATAATTGGGTCCAGTATGATGTCATTATTCAATGGGTTCTCTAGCTATAATCAAGTTTGGGTTAAGAAATATGACCGAAACAAGACTACCTTCACCATGCCTTGAGGTACCTTTGAATATTTTAAGATGCCTTTTGGGTTAACAAATGCAAGGGCTATGTTTCAGAGGGCTATGGACTATGCTTTCAAGGAATTAATTTGTAATATTATTGAAATATATCAGGATGATCTCACTGTCTTCTCTAAGGATGGTAAAGCTCAAATAAACCATTTAAGGTAGGTTTTTGACAGGTGTCAAGAGTTTGGTGTATCATCAAATCTCGCCAAATTTGTATTTGGGGTGACCGAAGGAAAATCATTGCGTCACTTTACCTCCAAAGATGGTATCAAAATTCCACTACCAAATAGTATCAAGTCCCTCCAGTCGGTCCTAGGGAAGATAAATTTCCTTAGGAGATTCATTCCTAACTAGGTAAAAATTGCTAAGCCCATATAGTGTTTGTTAAAGGACACTAAATTTGTTTGGAAAGTTGAAGTCAGGAAGGGATTTCAGGATATTAAAGATGTTATAGCTAAAGCTCATGTCCTAGTTATCCTGAACTATTCTAAGGATTTTAAGATCTTTTCCTTTGCATCCAAAGATAATATAGCAGGTGTCTTGTTGCAGAAAAACAAAGATGCCCATGAGCATCCAATTTCTTTCATGAGCAAATCCCTACAAAATTCAGAGTTGAATTATAACATTATGGGAAAACAAGTTGTTACACAACAATTTTTCACTGTCCTTGTACTCCCCATTCCTTGATCCTGGAGGACCCATAGAGTGACCCTTGTGTACTTTCCAAGCATGGAATACATACCCCTGAACCACACTTTTTCTGCTAAATCATCTCCCTGTACAACTTTTTTGGAAGATCCCTATAAAAACCTAGTTTTCAAGGTCAGCGCTTTGTCTCAGTGTCTGACCCACATCGATAGTAGAGATTCGCACTGGGACCCATGCTGATCGGTGCTTTGTCTTAATGTTAGACCTGCGCTGATACTCTTTTGGAATTTTTTTAAAATAGAAACGAATTTTCCATGACTAGAAGCTTTGCGAGGCGGTGAGGTGGAAGTTGTTTTTGAGGATATGGCCGAGGAATTCCCCTTTGGGCTTCTTTTTCCCAAGAAATAGGAACTACTCCAAAGGATAAGCTATTTTCCCATTATTTGAGGGCCCATAACCTCCTCCTCCATTGTTATATAAGGAGACCTCCTTCACCTCTACAGCTTTAGTTAGTTAGAGTTGGCTGGTTAGAGTTAGCTAGTTAGAAGTAGTAATCATAGAGAGGAGAAGTAATAATAGCTTCGGGAGAATAATGTAGAGTGTGATTGTTTTTGTGTGTTAGGAACATAGTGAGATCTTGGACCTTTCTATATGAGGGTGTTGCAAACGTGCTTGGTTGTAAACTCCCTCAACATCAAGGCTTGGTTGTAAACTCCCCTATCTTTATCATAATAAAATGCATTTGATGTTTATCTTCCATTCTTGTTTATATTTATAATGAGATTTCTAGCATTCCTTGATCAGTTAGATAGGTTGTAATTTTTTTATGTTTGTCATGATTTTACGCTTGTTCTGGTGCCTTGACTGTCTGTACAGGTAATCGAACATTGGCAGCAGCATGTATTGAGCTTGAGAAGAGCGACAGATCAAGAATCTTCGACAGAAGATGACAACATAGCATCAAAACAAGGTAGGTCATCTTCCTTGCTTTGAATTTCATTTACAATCTAGGAAGGTAGATGTTAGTATGTTCCTGTAGTTGCTAGACCCACCCTAGTGCTAAAGGGATTGCCCCTATCAGCAGAGGGGATTTACCTGAACAACAAATTGGTGACTCCGCTGGGGAGTTTCCTTTGAGTTTGTCACTCTTTGAGATCCGCGTCATTTGATGAGTTTAGTTGAACAACCATTTCCCTGTTTGTTCCTATTTTTTTCATCAATTACAATCTTTTAGTTTTTTCTTGAAGTGGTGAGTCTGGTCTTGGTTAGGAGAAATTATTTGTTTTTTTCTTTCTTTTCAGGAATTGGTGCTTTTATTTTTCTGACAATCGCATTGATTGGCACTCATTGTTAGTTACAAAGTCATGCCATTGGGCCATTGGCCCTAGTTTCAGCCCCAAAATTCGTGCCAATTCCAATGTGTGTGAAAAATTAAGGTTTTTTCGCTAAGTCCTTCATCAATGTGTCTTTCCCTTCCAGTCCTTTTCTCTGTATGATTTACATGTTATCCCTTGACTCGAGTTGGTTTGATTAGCTCATTGGCTTGGTTTTTGCTTGTTTTTTAGGATCATGCATCAATTTCCTGGTTGCATGCTTCTAGGGACATCGCCCTATTGATTGAGTTAGTCTCCATGCTTGGTGAGCCATCTCTAGTTGATTTCCTTTTTCTTTTTGGTTGATTGAGCGATCAAGTCTCAAGTGTATGTCCAAGTTAATTTGGTCCGCTTGTTCGCTTGTGACCATAGATTACATTGCTCATTGTTCAACTGAAAAGTCTTCTCTCTGTGATTGCCTGATGTAAAAAGGAATGAATACCTTGTTTTGAGCTCACACTTTGGAAGTCCTCTTTGTGCTTGAACTCATATGTCTTGTAGCCTTTTGAGGAATTTCGTTACAAAGTGTTCAAAACAAAATTGTATTCTTAATGTTTGTTTCATCCTTTTTGCATTAAGGAAATTTGCATTCTTTTAGTTTTTGTTTCAAAGTTTGCTTTTCATTAAAATGCATTAGATCAAGTTGCATTGAAAAGTAATGTTTGAAATTTATCATTGAACTTAGATTACATTGTTTAATGATTGAAAACTAAAAATCGCATTGAGTGCATTCACTTTCATTAAAGGCTTGCATTAAGTAGGTTTTCATTTCATCGAAAAATGCATTGAATGCATTGTTATTCATTCAAAAGAAAAAGGAAATTGTGCATAGATTACAATTGCATAGTTTTCAGAAAGAGAATTTTGCATAGATTACATTGCATAATTCGCATCTATGAATGTTTTAGATTACTTTTGGATTGTGAAAGTCATCTAGTTAGGAAAAAGTTTCGTTTGCAATATTATTGTTTGTTGCATCATTTTTTGAGACTCTTCCCTTAAATAGATAACATTCATCAAATTGAAAGAGTTTTTTTCTCATATAGCTGCATATAGGAGTTTTCAGCTGACAGTGGTAGGGCCTTGAAATTGAGACATAATTAAAGGTTAACCATAAAATTTACTCAATCAATATAAGGAAGCATAGAAACTTAACACTCATATTTGGTGTGTTCTAGGCTAGTGACGTGTTCCGATGTCATTAAACCTAGTAGCTGTCATTCGCCACCTGGTATTAGACAGCATTAGCACATACTTGTGCTCCCCATACCATCGAGTATATAAAGGGAGACCCTCATAGGTTGCAATCCTTTATCCATAGGAAGATGAGTCTGCCGCCCTATAACTGTGATACACCAAACACAACATTCAGGAAGACTGCCTGCACATATGTTAAGTCCCTGTTCATTTCTCTTTCATTTGATCACCAAGGTGTATATTGCAGTTGATGGAAACTTGGTACACCCTCTTGCTTAGATTTCCTGAATAGTCATTTTGGACATTTCGTGACTCTCTAAAATTGAAAATATCATTGAGAACTTGTCCTTTTGCACTCATTTCAAACTGAAAGTGACTAGAGTCACCTTTTGTCCTTTTCTCGACTCTTAAAACATGAAAAGGAAAATTTTTGTTTCAATGTCTTAAAATTGACTGCCCACGAAATATTCCTGGTTAAAATTATATTCCTTAGTGATTTTCTAAGGTTGATTCCAATGGAAACGTTTCCAGAGTTCACTAACCAAGGAATCCCCTCAGATGGGAATCCTAGTCCTTTTCCTTCGTTCGGGAATGTTGGTTCCCCATATATGGCAACGTTTTCCTCCCGGGATTCACCATTGGTCTGCTAGTTTGGTTTTTTTCTACCCCTGTGGTTTCGAACATCCCACCTATCTCTCAACCGAGGTCTCCTCCGCCTGAACCATGTCAACCCCATGTTGATCTTAAGGTTGACCCCTCGCCTTCTTCGCCCATTTCTTCACCTCGTTCTTCCTCTTCGCTTGGTAAAAGTTTGGATTCACACTCACACTCTTTGTAGTTTGTATTTCCTGCTTTCATAAAGGAAGGGGTCTGTTTGGTCCACCAGCTAGGCATGTTGTAATCATTGTAACCCACAGTCCCATTGACCTTTTTGTGGTCATTCATTGGACATTAATAAAACTATCTTATTATCTTATCTTATCTTATCTAGTACTGAGGTGGCTAAGAAGAATAAGAAGAAGTTGAAGAAGAAGAAGGAAAATAAGCTAGGGGGGAATCAACAACTATTGCTACCCATGCAGCTAATATCGAGAAATCTCTCACTCCATCTTGCAGAGTCAAATTTCCTTGCAAGCTATGTGAGGGTGACCACCTTCTTTGTGATTACCCTGGTATTCCCAAGGTGCTAGAAGTGTGGTTTGTTGGCCCGATTCGTCCTTCATCATCAACCTCTGGGCATCATGCTAATGATGAGCCTTCAGCTAAAGATAATGAGACTCATAAGAAACAGGGTAAGATCAAATTTCCCTGTAGGTTGTGTGAAGGGAACCATCCCATTCACCTATTTCCTTATATGGATGAAGCCTCTAAAGTGTTGGAGTTTTCTTCAAGTCCTCCAATATTTGATCAACCCATTGATGGGGATTCATCTCCAGTCGATTTCACTCTCTCTGAACATTAGTCTCCTGAGTCCATTTCTGACCAATCATTGGTTGGGAAAAGGGTCGACTTGATTCCATCTACAGTTCATCAGGTATTTTCCATCGAGAGTGGGTCTCATCTTAGTCAAGTTCTTTTTGTTTCCTCTGATTCCCCGGGATTGGAGGGCGATCCTCCGACTCCTGTTGCCAGAGTTCCAGAAAGTGATCATCCGACTCCTGTCACCATAGTTCTAGAAAGTGATCCTCCTGCTCTCGCTCACGGAGCCCAGGAGGATGGTCTTTCCACTCCCGTAACGCAGGGGGGTAATCCCATGATTCTTATCGCACCCCCTCCATGTAGTTTGGTCGCTTCCTTTGATTAGAGTCAATTCACGAGATATCATCTTCCTTCTTATGTGCCCTTTGAGATCATTGTACAGGCTTGCAATATGGTCATATCGGGAAATATTATAGATGAAGGTGCCTTGGTTAGTATTATGTCCTCAACTACATGGCAAGCTTTGGGTTCTCCGCCGCTTGTGCTTGTTACTCAGAATTCGTTGACTTTTAACAAAGGAACAAGTCAACCGTTAGGGATCCTTCAAAGTTGCCTTTTACTTTGGGAGGGAAAACCGTCTATATAGACGTGATGGTTTTCCAAGGCCCCTTGGATTTTAATTTACTCCTGGGGCATGACTATGCTTACGCCATGGGCACGCTTGTATCTTCCCTCTTTCGTGTGATCTATTTTCCACATGAAGGTCAGATCGTGACCATTAATCAGCTTTCATTCTTTGGTCCTGATGTGCCATCTGGTCTACCATCATCCCTTCATGGTCCTTTCCTACCAGTGATATCTTCCCTGCCATAGGTTAATTATGTGGCCACTTGTTCATTACCCTCACCGAGTGATAGTGTCGTTGTACATCTTGTGATGGGGGCATTGGGTCCTAACTTCCAAGATGTTTTCCTCCCATCAGATGTGAACCTTTTGGAATCCATGACTTCTCGTATGCTTTGATCAAGTATTTCGGAGCATAGTTCTTTTTCTTATGTCAAGCTCCTTAAAAAATGAAACAAGCTCTTCAGAGCAGAGTTCGTTTTCTTGTGTCAAGCTCCTTAAAAAATGAAATAAGCTTCTTTCGGAGTAGAGTTCATTTTCTTATGTCAAGCTCCTTAAAAAATGAAACAAGCTTATTTTGGAGCATAGTTCATTTTCTTGTGTCAAGCTCCTTAAAAAATGAAACAAGGTCTTCGAATCAGAGTTCGTTTTCTCGTGTCAAGATCCTTAAAAAATTAAACAAGCTCTTCTGAGGACAGTTCGTTTACTATGTCAACCTCGTTAAAAAATGAATTCGGTCTTGCGAGGACAGTTCGTTCGCTATGTCAACCTTGTTAAAAAATGAATTAGGTCATGAGGATAGTTCTTTTACTGTGTCAACCTTGTTAAAAAATGACATGTGTTCCCCTTTCGATTTGAGTCTTTGCTTAGATCTTGTAAGATCCCAGTCGAGTCTTTCCCTTGATCTCATAATTGAACCTTCACTCCATCCACCTGCCAGTAACTAGCAGTGTACTTGGGTGAAGGCACTGAAGCTTAGGGGGCATGTACCTCAAATTGTGTCACCATGCTAGGGGCATGCACATTTATCTCAAGCATATTTTATTTTTGTTTCGAGCTTGTGTAAAAATGAAACCAATTCCAAGCATAGTTTTCCATGTTTTCAAGCTTGTGTAAAAATGAAACCATTCTTATTTTACCTCTTGTAATTGCCATTTTATCAGTGTGTTTTGCCAGATCAACCTTGGTTTTCTCATTCCATCATCACCATCTGCTTGGCCGATCATACGCCTTCACTTAATTGTTATACCCATTCTTGAGGAACACCTGCAATTAGTGGTCTTGTTTGCCAACCTCTTAACCTTTACTTGTTCTGAATAGTTCCACCATCACCGGAACCAGTTGCTACCCTTAACACCACTCGTTCCTCCAGGAGGAGTCAAATTTCAACTCTTTTCTGACTCTCAAAAATTGAAAATATTGTCAAGACTCTTGTCATTTTGAACTCGTTAAAGGTTGTGAAACTTCGTTTACCTAGTATACGTTTACCCCTTTTTTGGGTTGGGATAAACTATTTACGAAAAAGGAATACCTTAGCCAATCGCAACTAAGAGGTTCTCTCAGATATTGTTTTCTACCTTTTTGGATTTGTGAGACTACCTATGAAAAGGGACCTACTAGAGTTTTATTTTCCGCTTCTTTTCAAATTCTCTAAACATCAAAAGATTCCGAGTTCTTCCTTTGTCAAACTCGTTAAAACCTATTGACATTGGACATCATCACCATGATGTAACCAATTTCCTCCCTAGGGCTCATAAAAAGTACTAGGATGGATTTGTCTGAAGGACAAACTTATATGACAAGAATATGCTATCCTCTTCATGCTTGTGTAAAAATAAAGAGGTACTTGCCAGAAATGGTGGGGGAAAATGGAAGTTTTTTTGTCAGTTGTGTCGGCAGTATGTCACTCTTGAACATGACACTTATCTATAGTTCATGTCGGGTTGGGATATCTTCACTCTGTCACTTTGCCTCCGTGGGTTTGGGAAATTTGTTTTCCTCTCATTCGATTACCAATATTTTCAACATGACCTTGGATCCTATTTGAGTCAAATGCTGCCAAATTCCAAAGCCGTGTCATTGATATGTTCAAGAGAAAATCCTTCTGCAGTTTTACATTCCTTGATCCTCTATTTCAATCTTGATTCACACTCATATTACATTCTCTATTTCATGTCAATGATGTCGGATTCATTATGACCCTCCTTCGACGGATCGCTTCCTGTCGACTTCAACTCATTATCCAAGAAGTCGATCTAGAGACTCCTTTCTGGTACCTTAGAGCTTGCATGCCCTAATGGAAAGTTCTTTGCATTCGACGATGGGCTCTCATCATTGGCCTTCAATCGAGTGATTTCATAGGTGTTCGACTCCAGCTCACTGTTCACATTCCGTGGATTGTACTAGTAATACCTTGAGAACCATTGGAATTGTTGGTGGCATCTCTCGCGCCCGTTAACAACTTTCATCATTGGTTGGTAATCAGGCGATTTTCTTGCATATTCGACTTCAGCTCATGTATTCGCATGCTTTAATTTGTACTTGTTCGGGTCGGGATGGAGCGTAATAACCTGGGTTTTGTCTGATAAAATCCAAGATGTGGGGTGATATGATTTGTCCATGATTGGATACATGTTTCTTTAATATGGATGGTTGTGACCATACCATGAGTCTATATGTGATCCTTCTTAGATGGATGGCTGCGACCATACCATGGTCTCTTTTATAGATGGCTGCATCCATACCTTGATTCATGTATTTTCATCAGAGATTCTAGTTATGTATATGTATCTATGCTTGATTTGTAGGTCTCCCGACTGCAGCATATGGTTCCTTGCACGTACTTGTAAAGCATTTCACCCCTCACTCATGTTAGGACTTCATACTTTAGGGGGCATCTGTTACACAACAATTTCTCACTGTCCCTGTACTCCCTGTTCCTTGATCCCGAAGGACCCATACAGTGACCCTTGTGTACTTCCCAAGCATGGAATACATACCCCTGAACTACACCTTTTCTTCCAAATCATCTCCCTTTACAACTTTTCTGTAAGATCCCTATAAAAACCCAGTTTTCAAGGTCGGCGCTTTGTCTCAGTGTCTAACCCGCGCCGACATCAGAGATTTGCATTGGGACCCGTGCTGATCCTCTTTCAGAAATTTTTTAAAATAGAAACGAAGATTCCACGACTAGAAGCTTCGCGAGGCGGCGAGCTGGAAGTTTATTTTGAGGATATGGCCGAGGAATTCCCCTTTGGGCTTCTTGTGTCCAAGAAATAGGAGCTAGTCCAAAGGATAAGCTCTTTTCCCATTATTTGAGGGCCCATAACCTCCTCCTCCATTGTTATATAAGGATACCTCCTTCACCTCTACGGCTTTAGTTAGTTAGAGTTGGCTGGTTAGAGTTAGCTAGTTAGAAGCAGCAATCATAGAGAGGAGAAGCAATTATAGCTTCGGAAGAATAGTGCAGAGTGTGATTGTTTTTGTGTGTTTGGAACATAGTGAGATCTTGGACCTTTCTGTATGAGGGTGTTGCAAACGTGCTTGGATATGGACCTGCCAAAGGAGAACCTCAACATCAAGGCTTGGTTGTAAACTCCCCTTGTCTTTATCATAGTTAAATGCATCTAACGTTTATCTTCCACTCTTGTTTACATTTATAATGAGATTTCTAGCATTCCTTGACCAGTTAAATAGGTTGTAATTGTTTTATGTTTCTCGTGATTTTACGCTTGTTGTGGTGTCTTGACTACCTGTACAGGTAATCGAACATTGGAAGCAGCGTGTATCGAGCTTGAGAAGAGCGATAGATCAAGAAGCTTCGACAGAAGACGACAACATAGCATCAGAACAAGGTAGGTCATCTTCCTTGCTTTGAATTTCATTTACAATCTAGGAAGGTAGATGTTAGTATGTTCCTATAGTTGCTAGACCCACCCTAGGGCTAGAGGGATCGCCTTTGTCCACGAAGGGGATTTACCTGAACAACACAAGCCTATGCATTGGTCAAATCCATTAAGCATTTCAATGCATATGTGCATTATTCCAAAGTCATTTCCTTTGTTCCACACTCTGCTATTAAAGATATATTAACTCAAACTGATTTCTTGGGGACTCATGCCAGATGGGTGACTAAGATTCAGGAGTATGATCTTGAGATTAGACCAACCAAGCTTGTTAAAATCCAGGGATTTGCTCTGATGTTCACAGAAAGTAATGAAAACTCATTAGAGTTGGTTTGCCAAAATGAAGTGGTTGAAGCTTCTGTTTCCCCCAAGCTTCAGAAATTGGAAAAGTTCTAATTGTATAAGGATATTGTTTATTATTTGACAAATCTCACATGCCCAGATCACCTGGTAGCTCATAAAAGGAGAGCTCTTAGCCTAAAGGCATCCAATTATTGTAACTTAAAGGATGGCCTTAGATGGATAAATCTAGATGGAATCATACTCAAGTGCCTAGATGAAGATGAGGCTAAGAGATTTATCATAGAATTCCATGGAGGATTTTGTGGGGACATTTTGCAGCAAAAACCATAGCCCCACAAGATTTTGAGTTTTGGATATTATTTGCCTACCATTTTTGCAGATGTGCATAAATTTGTCAAAAACTGTCAAGAATGCCAGCTTTTCACCGGAAAGAAAAAATTAGCAGCTTTACCTCTTCATTCGATTATAGCAAAGGTCATTTTTTCAGCAATTGGAATTGGACTTCATTGGTAAATTTAATTAGAACTCTAGTAATGGTTACTCACGGATTTGATTGCGAAAAATTATTTCATAAAGTAGGTAGAGATCATTCCAACAAAGCATGCCACTGAGAAGGTTGTCATGGATTTTATTGAAAATAATATTATCAATCGATTTGGTCTTCCCGCCAAAATTACAACAAATAATGCCAAAGGTTTCAGTTCTTTCGATTTCTCTTCTTTATGCTTCAAGTATGGTATTGTTCTATCTCATTCGTCAAATTATTATCCCCAAGGAAATGGTCTTACAGAGTCAAGTAACAAAAATATGATAACCATCATCAAAAATATTGTGGGGGATAACACGCGGTCTTGGGATAGTAAGATCAAATATGCATTATGGGCAGATAGAATCACAAAAAAGAGGGCTACCAGGAAAAGTCCTTTTGAGCTTGTCTATGGTCTGGAGGTGACTTTACCTATTCATCTCAAGTTTCTGGCTTATCAGCTTCTTCATCATTTTACAGATGACAAAGATGTAGTGCAGAAAAGAATAGATCAAATTAAGTAACTTAATGAGACTCGCACGAATGCTTTCGAAAACCTTTGTCAAGGACACGCCAAAGAAAAGGAAAATTTTGAAAAATCATCTCGAGACAGGTCTTTATAGGTTGGCGATATGGTATTATTAGGGGATCGCAGAAATGAGACGCCCGATAAGCATGGAAATTTCAACACTTTATGGCTTGGTCCTTTTATTATCAGAGGAACTGTTGGAACAAATTCTTTCTATCTGAATACTTTGGAAGGTGAGCCCATATAAAATCCAACAAATGGGTAAATTCTGAAATTATACTACAGAGATGACATATGATGCCACAGGGCATCCTTTGCATTGTATTTCTAACCCTATACTTGTAGTTAGGATTTTATTTATGTCATTAGCTAGCTCTCTTTGCATGCATTTAAGTTTATGTCTTTATATATTTTAAATGTTAGAGTAGATTTTATTTGTTCCAGCTGGTGAACTATATATACATGATGATTTGGATTTTGAATGGATATCTCTTTGATGGACTTTTGTTTTCTTGGATACATGTAATATTCCGAATAGAAATAAACAACAATATAAAGCACATAAACAAGAAACTACAACAACTAGAGAGATATATAAGAACAAAACAAAACATGGAGAATGTTGAGCCATTTTATTAAGTGCTGAAAAATAAAATGAATACAAAGGTGATCAGAATGATGGCACCTTGGCTTGCACTAGGCTAGCATAGAAATACTCTCAGAATATATCATGGAATGGTTTCTCCCTCAATGACTGCGTGATCTCCAAAGATGCTGGTGTTTCTGTCATGTTGCTGCTATTGTTGGAATAGACTAACTCTTTGGGGTTGCTCCCCTCCACAGAAAATTATGAAACCTTGGGAATAGGCTCTCCACCAAATACCTAGAAAAGCCCAGAGAGATTTTCGGAAATGGATGACCTCGGAAAATGACCTCCCTTGAGGTATAACGTTGTCCTAGTGATAAACGTTGGCCTTGAATGATTTGTTGCAAAAGTTGGCCTCCAACTCTACCAAAATTATGGAATAGGGAAGTGCTAACCCCTTTCCAACTCTCTCAGGCTAAATCCCCTGATAGACCCTCAATCCGGAACCTCCTCCTCCAAATACTGTGTGCTCCCTCTCACTGACTACGTTGTCCAAGCAAGTGAATGATCCCAACTTTGGCTGCTACAACTCTCTCCGGAAAATCAAAGATAGAACTCTTCACCCGAGCAGGCACTCAAAGTCCCCTGGGGATGAGGTTGGGATCTCCGCACGGAGACACTCGATGTGCTGAACAACACTTGCAGACTTTGCTCAACAGAAAAAGCGTTCTCAATGTCAAAAGACAAATATCATAGATGCATAATAGAATGAGCAAATGAGGAGCCTCTCTCCCTTTTTATGCTTGGAGAGCCTTGCTCTCACCTAGGCCTCACCACAAACTATGTTGTCCCTCTAAGCCACATTTTCCCTCTAGCACAGAGCTATCATGGGCCCACAACGCCCACGCTGACACCTTCTTCATGCTACCACTTCGTCCTCTAGGCCCAACGCTGCCAAATAATCATGTCTCCAAGTGACTTTAGGAAATGATTTTTATCCTAAGTGTGAGTTAAGTGTCCCTTTCACCCACTTTATTTCTAACTTAACTTTATTAAAGTAAAGTAATCAAAAATTAATATTTCCAATTAGCTATTGCTAATTGGGAATATTACAGTCCTCCCCACCAAAACGTTGCTTGTCCCCAAGCAATTGCAATGATGGATGTTGTAAAATTTTCTCACTCTCCCAAGTGGCATCCTCATCTGGTAAGTTCCTCCACCTCACCAGATATTCCTAGACTGTCTTTCTCTGCAGCTGCCTCTTCCTGGTGTCAATGATGGCCTCTGGTTGTAACACTAAATGCCCCTCATCATCTGTGGTTGGGAGCTCCTCAGTTGCAGTCACCTACTACCCCAATGCCTTCTTCAGGCATGATACATGGAATATATTATGAATCCTGCTACCGGTGGGTAGCTCCAACTCATATGCAACCTCCCTGATCCTGCGTGTCACCCTATATGGTCCATAAAAGCGGGGCTTGAGCTTCTCGTCCCCCTTCTGCTTCAGTGTGGATTGCCGATATGGTTGCAATCATAGGTAGACCAAATCCCATACCTCAAACTGCCTCTCAACCCTTCCCCTGTCGGCATATAGCTTTTTTTGATTCTTCGTTGTAGCTAAGTTATCCTTAAGAGCCCGGAGTATATCCTAACTCTCTTGGATCTAGTCCTTGGCCCTGGGGGCCTTGCTAGAACCAAACATCACGTCAGCAAAAGATAAATCATGATACTCATATAAAGCATAAAATTGAGACATACTGATAGACAAATGGAAAGTGGTGTTATAACAATACTCCCCCAAGTGCAACCATCGTAACCATGCCTTTTGCTGCTCGACAACATAGTTTCGCAAGTTGCCTTCTAGCCACTTGTTCACTATCTCCGTTTGCCCATCCATCTGTGGGTGATAACTGGTGCTCGGGGTCAACTCGATACCCACCAAATGGAAAAGCTCCAACCAAAATCTGACCATGAAGCGGCTATCCCTATCATTGACAATGGTCTTTGGAAGACCATGCAATCTGAAAACATCCCTAAAGAATAACTCTGCTACCTGTGCTACAATGTATTGTGCTGATATAGCGAATAAGTGTGCATACTTTGTCAGCCAGTCAATGACTACAAATATGCAATCCTTGCCCTGTGATGAAATCCATCGAAATGCTCTCCCATTTCCCCTTTGGTATGGGAAGAGGTTGAAGTAAACCCACCAGATGGTTCATCTCCCCCTTATTATGCTGACATACTTCACACTCCCTGACATGTCAGAGTACGTCCTCCTTGAGGCACTTCCAAGAGAACCTCTCTCTGATGGCCCTATAGGTCTTTCTGAACCCCTGGTGGCCTGATAATGGCGAGTCATGAGACCCGTGCAATATCTTCTCCTTGAGCTAGGAGCTCCCAGTCAAGAAGATCTTGTCCCTGAAGTATATCACCTCATCCATCACCCTGTACCTATCATCTGTAACATATCCGTCCGATACCTCACAGGCAAAATGGTCCTTGGAGTACTCTACCAACAATTGAGCCCTCCAGTCCATATCTAAGCTCATTAAGGACAACGCTGTCGGTCTGCATGAAAGTGCATCGACCACCACATTGTTTTTCCCCTTGACATACTCGATGTCAAAATCATATGCATGGATCTTGCTGACCCACTTCTGTTGCCTCTCCTGCAACTACTTTTGCTCTAGAAAGAATCAGAGGTTGTTGTGGTTAGTCCTCACTCGGAACCTGTTCGCCACCAGGTATTGCCGAAATTTGGCCAGTGGATGCATGATGGCCAACATCTCGTTGTCATATATAGCATAAAACCTCTCATGTGGCAATAGCTTTCAGCTCTCGAAATCTATGGGTAGCCTTCCTGCATCAAGACTACACCTATCCCCTCCCTTGATGCATTGCACTCTAGGACAAAGGGTTGTGTGAAATCTAGAAATACCAAAAATGGATAGCTGCTCATCACCTCCTTGAGCCAGTCAAAAGCCCTCTACACTGTGTGAGTCCAACTGAATGCCCCCTTTTTGGAAAGGTCTGTAAGGGGTGTAGCAAGTTGGAAAAACCCCTTGAAAAACTTTTGATAGTAGGTGCAGATGCCTACAAACCCCCAAATATCTGTCACATTCCTCGACTCTGGCCAATCCCTGATGGCCCTGATCTTCTCCTCGTGGACCCTCACTCCTTCCACACCTATGATATGCCCCAAATAGAGCATCTCTGTCAGCCCAAACTTGCATTTGGAGAGATTGGCATAAAAATGTTGCTCCTCCAATATGTGCAATATAGCCTCAATATGCTATAGGTGCTCCTCCCATGTCCTACTGTAAATCAAGATGTCATCGAAAAACACTAACACAAACTTCCTCAAGCGACTGCGGAAGATGTGATTCATGCATAACTGGAAAGTGGTCGGATCATTGATTAGCCCAAAGGGAATCACCAAGAACTCAAAGTGACCGTAATGACATCTGAAAGTAGTCTTGGGAACATCCTAGTCCCTCATGCGAATCTGGTGGTACCCGGATCTCAAATAAAGCTTTGAAAAGAACTTCAATCCCCTCAACTCATCCATCAACTCATCAATCCTAGGAAAGGGGTATTAGTTCTTCATGGTATTTTTGTTGAGAGCCCAATAGTCTATGCACATCTTCAATGTGCCATCCTTCTTCTTCACCAAGACCACGGAAGAAGCAAACGGGCTAGTGTTAGGTTTGATGTGCCCCAGTGCTAAGAGCTCATGAATAGCCCTCTCGATCTCATCCCTGTAGGCCTTGGGGTGCCTATAGGGTGTAGTGATGACAACCTGTATGCCCTGTTCGAGCTCAATGGTGTGATCAAATCCCCTATTCGGTGGCTACCCTGGCGGTATATCCCCAAAAACCGTGGCATATATATCCAGAACCGACTGCACGTCTGGATGTACGGCCTGCCCTGTAGCACCTACCTCTGAAATACGCAGCTCTACTTCCCACTCTATGTCTCCCTTCTGGAATTATTCCTCCATTCTATGTGCTGATATCATCTGCGGGGGATAAGTGTGCATACCTCGAATCATCACATGCTTGCCACTCTCCTTATCTATCCACTCCATCTCCAAGATCTCCCAATCCATGGTGACCTTCCCCAGTGTGATCAACCATTGTACTCCCAGCATCACATTGGTGTCTGGAATGTCTATCATGAAGAAGTGATCTTTCATGGTGTATGTCCCCATAGTCATTTCCAACGCTGGTACATACCTCGCACACTGCATGGTTCTGGCACCTGGTACTAGTACTGAAAATCCATCGAAGCTCTCTGTCTATATACCCATTCACTCTACTAGTTGTGCATCGATAAATTTATGGATGGCCCCACTATCTACCAACATTGAAACACATTGTCCCTGCACAGTGCCCCAGACACACAGTGTCAAGTATTTGGGAACCCCTCGCAAGGATTCAAGGACTCCCCCAGTAGGAGCAAACGATGCCCCTCCTGCTCTTGGTGGTGGAGGTGGGTGATCTCCCCTCTGTACTGCACTGTTTCCTCCTACATCCATCTCCTCATACTCATCCTATTCTCCGTCATTGTCGAAGAAAACCGCGATATAGTGTGCCTTTCCCGTGGCACAATGATGTCCTGGCGCCCATGGCTCCTGGCATGTGAAGCATAACTTCTTTCACCTCAAATCTCTCCTGGTCTCATCATCCAAAGGCCCTCGGCTCTGGATCCCCTTAGGAAGCAGAACCCTCATGTCCTTCCCCTTTGGCTAAAATGTCAGTCTCTGGGGCAAAGGAGCTTTGGTCCTGGGTAGGGCATCCTGCAAATCCCTGGTCCTCCCCACTGCATCATGAAGTGTAGCCAGCCTCGTCGATCTAACTAACCCCCGAAGAGGTTTTTCCAATCCATCGATGAACATGTAAATCATCCTGGCTAAAGACAAATCAGGCACCATCACAGAGAGTCTCAAAAACTCATAAATGTATGTGTCCGAACTCCCGGTCTGCTTGATCTTAGTCAGCTCAACAAAGTGCTCCTCCGGATCCCTCCAATCAAACCACTCTATCAGCCTCTATGTAAACTCAGCATATGCTGTCACCCCTGAGTGCCCCAACGTGGCCATCCCATGGAACCACCAATCATGGGCCTCACCCTCTAGGTGTAGGGCTGCCACCTTGATTGAGCTGGAAGTAAATATCCAACTTCTCCACCCAAGCCTTTACCGAACACTTGGAGGATCCATCAAATGTCGGAAGGTAAAATCTGCCTACTGTACATTGTACATCCCCATCCTGTGAGTGCATGTTCCCTATGTTCTGGTTGTGGGGTCTGCTGTCCCTCTTGAGTTGTATGAAGTCATCGAATGTGAGAGCCTCTCCAAACTCTCGACCATAGGACTGATACTCGACAAAGTAGTTCCCCATGTGAGGTCATTCTAACTCCTGTTGTGCTCTTGCCCAGTGTTTGTGGCAAGAAATGTGGGCATTCGTGGAACGTGGGGGTGAATGTGATGCCATCAGTTACATTGTGAGATGCTCCTGCAAGTGATGGGATGTGCCCGATCCCTCTCTAGTGTGGAAACTGCTTTGGGTTTCACGTTGTCTAGGTTATGCAGTGATATTTTGCCCCATCTCTTCTATTCATCTCGACAACTCCTACACTAACTTGAGGATAAGTTCCCCAATCTCCTTCTCGGCATCTCTTTCCTCCACCATCGGTTCCTCCTCTTTTGCATCCACTACTGGAACGCAGTCACCTTCCCTGAAAGTGAGCTCTAGCCTCCGCTCTTGGTCTTTATACTTTCATCCCCGATAAGTGATGTATGGTTTTCCTGATAGTTTCATAGACAGTCTGCTCCACAGGCTAAGCCAAGTCTATGAGCTCTGATACCACTGTAATATTGTGAATAGAAATAAACAACAATATAAAGCAAATAAAAAAGAAACTACAACAAATAGAGAGATATCATATGAACAAAACAAAACATGGAGAAGGCTGAGCCATTTTATTAAGTGTTGAAAGATAAAATGAATAAAAAGGTGATCAAAATGATGGCACCTTGGCTTGCACTAGGCAATCACATAAATACTCTCAGATTATATAGTGGAATGGCTACTCCCTCAATGACTGCATGATCTCCAAAGCTGTTGGTGCTGCTGTCGTGCTGCTGGAATAGACTAACTCTTTGGGGCTAATCCCCTCAGAAAATTATGAAACCTTGGGAATAGGCTCTCCACCAAATACCCAGAAAATCCCAGAGAGCTTTTCGGAAATGGATGACCTCGAAAAATGACCTCCCTTGAGGTATAACGTTGTCCCAGTGATAACCGCTGGCCCTGAATGATCTGCTGCAAAATCTAGCCTCCAACTCTACCAAAATTATGGAATAGGGAAGTGCTACCCCTTTCCAACTATCTCAGGCCGAATCCCCTGATAGACCCTCAATCTGGAACCTCAGCCTCCAAATACTGCATGCTCCCTCTCACTGATTGTGATGTCCAAGCAAGTGAATGATCCCAACAATGGCTGCTACAACTCTCTTTGGAAAATCAAAGATAGAACTCCACACCTTAGTAGGCACTTGAAGTACCTCGGGGCTGAGGTTGGGATCTCCGCACGAAGACACCCTATGTGCTGAACAAAACTTGTAGACTTTTCTCAACATCAAAAGCATGCTTAATTTCAAAATACAAATATCATAGATGCATAATAGAATGAGCAAATGAGGAGCCTCTCTCCCTTTTTATGCTTGGAGAATCTTGCTCTCACCTAGGCCCCACAACAAACTGTGTTGTCCCTCTAAGCCACATTGTCCCTCTAGCACTGCGTTATCATGGGCCCAGGCTGACACCTCCTTCACGTTGCCACTTCATCCTCTAGGCCCCACGTTGCCAAATAATCATGTCTCCAAGTGACTTTAGGAAATGCTTTTTATCCTAAGTGTGAGTTAAGTGTCCCTTTCACCCACTTTATTTCTAACTTAACTTTATTAAAGTAAAGTAGTCAAAAATTAATATTTCCAATTAGCTATTGCTGATTGGGAATATTACAATACAGGATTCTGGATTCTCACATTCCTTCAACAAAGTAATGTGTTCCCGTATGGAGCCAGATGTTGACCACACTTTTTCAATAGTCCAAGGAAGAAAAATGCAAATACATGAATAAATTTTTTCAGAGTTCAAAGTCATAAGCCAGCGCAGTTTTATCATTGTAAACCCAATTTCTGCAAGTTATATTGTAAATGATGCTAGTATGACCATTAAATTATGTAACAACACCTAGGTAAGCCTCTGATGTTGGAAACGGATTTCATCCTACTAAGTTTTTTCACCTCACCGAATTGTGTGTTTCTAAACATCCAAAATCGGCAAAGTTTCTCTTCCAGCTTAAACCGCAAAGCTAGGGTGGAATCTCTTGACAAGGTCTTAGGTGAGTCCTATTGTTATATCGAGTCTTTGTAAAATTGTTTTTGTGAATGATTTAAGCACATTTGGCTAAATTATTTTATTACAAACACACTTGGTCTATACAAGATCATATTGTGTCATGAAATTGGGTAAATTGTTGAGGGTCTGAGTCTAAAAGTGTTTTCCCCTTCTAAGGGTTGATATTGTAAATATTTGATGTAAAAAATATTTTAGTGCATGGTCCCTCATATTTAGACACCATGGCTATATATTTAAGGGTAGAAAAATTAATTAATCCCCTCTAATCTCAATTAATTAATTTTCCTAGAAAAAATAAATTAAATTCTAGGCCAAAAAATTAATTAATTTTGAGTCAAAAATTAATTTTAGAGAAATTAATTTCTCTCCAAGGGGAAAATAATCAAAAGTTCGTGGGTCAAAGAAAAGTAAATTTTTGGAGTTCCCCCACCATGGAAAAAATGGATATTTTAAGAAAATTCGAGCCCTTGGACCTTGGTGGTTAAGTCAAAATCAATTTTTTGAGGAAATTAATCCAAATTATTAATTTTTGGATTAAGTGGGTTTTAAGAAAAAATCGAATTTTTCCTCAAAATTAAAAATTCGACAGTGGAGATTAAAATATGATCAAATTATTTTCAACGGTCGAGATTATTTCGATGGGGATCAAGCCAACTAACCATTATTTTCCACTTGGAGGGGTTTCTCTATATAAAAGAGTCATTTTGATTCTATGAGATATCTTTGGATGACGTAATTCTTGAATGTTGGTTTTGAGTTGTTGCTCTACTGGGAACATTTTGTATCATAATAGAAAGATTTTGGGGTTCGGTTCATGGTGTTTTTCTTCAACTAAATTGTTGTATGTGTTAGCTATATGTGATCCTATATTGTGTTAAACATTGCTAATAATTGTTATTTCATTTTTCGGTCATAAGAACATTATATTAGTACATGCTAGTTTAGGTGATCAGATTCACCATATGATCTAACAATTTTCTTGAGAATATTATAGAGATTTAGAGGTATGGTAACCCTTGGGCTACAAGTTCACAGATGTTGGGGAAGAGTTGGTTGTGTTTGGGCTTTGAGATTTCTTTATGATATTTGATTTTGGATGAGGATTTCAGCCAATATTTATTTTTCCAAAAAAAATTAAATTTGTAAATATTGTATATTTGTAAATAATTTGTAAATGATTTCCAGCCCATTTTTTTTGCAACACTTGGGATTTTATTATTTTTTGGGGTTTTATTTTTTGTCTATATTTGGGGTTTTGGCATTCTTTGATTTATTTGTGCAGGTGAACTTCAAGTTGATCAAGGGAATTTTGTTAGCTCTAAGACTTTTGTGATCCATAAAGTAGATAAATGTCTTTCGAATTAATCACATTATTATGAATTGTTCGACGTTTCGAACCATCTAATGTGGTTCATCCTCAGGATAAGGTGAAAAAAGCTTAATCGATCATCAGAATAAATATTAAGGATGAATCATAACCCGTATTTAGCCGTTAAAAGCTAGTTGTTATTTACTTAGTTAATAAGACAAAAATCTAGCCTCCAAGCTCAACATCCAGCTGGAAGAGAAATTCGTCCAGCATTGTTTCAAGTGATTTGTGGCATTTATTGGCATTTGCAGGGTTTGGAAATTTTTTCAAGGCCTTGGTCTAACTGTTCTCCATTTTCAGCCTATTTATGGGGCCTAGGAGCCTCCTAAGGCCCTCGGCCCCCCTTTAGAGGAGTCATCCAACCCTCTTCCTTGATCCCTGTCGTGGCCTCTAGGAAGCTCTCCTCCCTCTCGGCCTCCCCTTTTGCCTTAGCCACAACCTTCTAAGGGTTGTTCCCTTGGCTGCTTGCCCTTCTAGGACTCTCCCACCCCAGCGTCAGCCTTTCTAGGCCTTACATCAACCCTTATGGGCTTGTCTCCTCTTGCCGTGACTTTTTCCGGGCCTTTTTGGGCCTTCCTTTCCCTTGTTTTCCCTTTTGTCCTCCCATTTTACTTTTCTAGCCCTAGTTTTGGGGTTTTCTAGCCTTATAACACTTGCCCTAGCCTTGTATTCAGTCATCTCTAATTCTGATATTATTTGAGTGGGCTAAAATTGTGGTTTTGCAACAATATTAGAACTAATTTGGTGGTCGCAAGTACCCAAGATCATTGGAGGTCAAACCAGCCCTCAGCTAGGCCTCTAGGCCTCTTGGTTTGCCTCTTTTCCCATCCTCATTTTCTCTTTTTTGTTACAGCCATTTTATGCAGTCATATCACTCTAAATAAATTCATTAAAATTGACTAAAAATTATCTATCAATCACTCAACTTGATTAGCTAATCATTGGAGCCTCTTGGGCATTGATAATTTGGCACCTTGTTGGACTTAATCACTAATTTTCGTAGTTGTTTCAAGTCTGATATATCTTTTCTGAGGTCTGATCTTAAAATTAAAAATCTAACCTATAGTGTCTAAGCAGTCTTATAATCAAGTTAATATCATTGGAAGTTGAATGCATTGATTTTCTAGCTTATCTTTGGCATCTAGACTCATTTCTTCACTACTGATATAAAATTGCAGACCTCTAAAACAAGGTTGCAGCAATAATAAATCACATATAAGTCTCTAAAATTGGCTAAAGAATTTTTTACAATTCACAATCATTCATGGTTGAAGTGATTTGGGCTTAATTTCAGTCATTGGCATCTAGTTGCACTCTTACATTTAGACACATGTGTTCTAATTGGATTGGTAATTGTTGATGAGATTTTCTCTAAGTAACATTGTGGATTAATGCTCTCAATTTCTCATTACCATTATTGTCATTGGATAAGTGGATTTATTGTTCATTTTTAAATTAGATATCTATTGTGGATTTCATAATCAAGTAAAGGATCTAATTGTTTATCTAATCAGCATATTGGTGATTGCACTTACTAATTGTCTTAAGTAGCATTGATCTCGTCTTGTTTATCCCTTGAGCTAATTGTCTAATAATATTACTGGCAACATTTTCTAGCACCATTTAATTTGAGCACTCTCTTGTGGTTAAGATTGTTTATTGCTATGAAACCGGATTCGTCCTTAGGCCCCCTCATGTCCCGAATTTGGTGAATCGGACACGATTCAGTTGAACTCGTGTCCTTCCAATCATGTCCGATCAGGACACGATCGTGTCTGGATCATGTCTCGATTCGCTGGACGTGAGTCACAAAAAATTGACCTCCGCGCAGCATTAAAAGGCCAATTTGGCCATTGTATTTGCACATTGACATTTCTTCTTGGCTGTGGGTTTGTTGTGGGTATCTGAGAGCAAGGAGAAAAGGGTGTGGGAGCTTTTTCAAGGAGATTCAAGCAATAGGTAGGTGCATGTTCTATTTTTTTTGCATTTTTATTACAACAGTTTACATGTGCATTTCTTTTACAAATTTGTGCATTTTTTGTTTATTGATTTACAAAATTCATGGATCAATCAAGGGCAGTAGGGAAGGGGCAAAGGAAGGGGAAGAATTCCCCCATTGGAGATGCCCTTCCTGTTTCAATTTCATCAAGGTCTGCAAGTGTTCCCTCTATTGGAAGTGGGGCTGCAACAACAACTTCAAAGTTGAGGGAAGGAAATAACCTCAAGATAACAAATATCCATTGTGGAAATATTTCACAAGAGAGCAATGGTTAGGAAACAAGATGAAGAGAGGAGGCTATGTTTCTTGGAAATGAATTTATTGCAACAATCATTTCATGAGCAATATTACCATGTGAAAACTCATTTGTTGGCTTTATCAAGTTGTAGAATTTCATCTTGTACATAGGTGTCTTTAGCAAAGAGGAAATAAATGGAAAGAGAGGCCAATGTTGGTGTGACATATGTGGCCCTAAAATATAAAAAAAACAAGAATGATGACCCCCTTCCATTCTTGAGGAAAAGCAGAAAAAAATTCCCATTTGAAATTTCTAGTGGGAGACAAGCAGCAAAAAGAAAGGGAATTATAGTTGGTCCAATGGACAAGATTTTTCAGAAAGAGAAACGGAAAGAGCTTGATTTCACCATTGCATTTTTTTCTATCAGAACTTCATATCCTTTAATCTTGCATGCTCACCTCTATTTATTGAGATGTGCTGAGCTCTAACTCAAGGGAATCCATTAGGGTATGTGCCTCCTGGGTCAAAGAAGCTTAGAACTACATTGTTGACGAAGGAAAAGAAAGAGGTGGACAAATGCTTGAGCCTATTAAATCAGCAGGGCCAACATCTGGGGTTAGTATTTTTTCTTATGGATGGACAGATCCAACATGACACCCACTCATTAACTTCATGGTGTCTTCCTTGAATGGTCCAGTTTTCCTGAAATTAGTGGATGCACTTGGACAATACAAAGATGCACAATATATGGGTGAGTTGTTTATTAAAGTTATTGAAGATGTAGGTGTTGAATCTTATGTGCAAATCATTACGGATAATGCACATGTTTGCAAGGTTGTTGGGATGATTGTGGAAGCTAAATATCCACAAGTATTTTGGACACCTTGCATTGTCCATTCATTGAAATTGGTTCTTAAATCTATTGCTTCTGATGTGGTTTGGATTGGAAGCATTATTGAGGATGCACGACATATCCACAACTTTTTACAAAATCATACAAATTCCATCAATATCTACAAGGAGTAGACCAATCTATCATTGTTGAAGATTGTGGATACACAATTTTCCTCCTCATTCATCATGTTGAAGAGGTTGAGAGAGGTCAAGACCACTCTTGGGGCCATGGTTATTTCAGATTTCTGGTCTTTTTGGAGAAAGAAAGATCAAGAAGCCACAAAAAGGGTGAAGGACACAGTGTTAGATGATGCCTGGTGGGAGAGGGTAGATCTACTTATTCAGATCATGGACCCTATCATTTCTTTGCTTCGATTTGTAGATACAGACCAACCCATCCTAGGATACGTTTATAAGGGATGGGATTCCATGATTGAGACTGTGAGGAGCATCATTTTATAAAGTGAGTGCCCTGAGTATGAGACATCACGACAGGCCTTCTTCACCACCATACAGGATATTCTTGTCAGAAGATGGGACAATAATTGTACACCTTTACATTGTTTGGCTCACTCCTTGAACCCAAAATACTAAATCCATGAGTGGCTGAATAGTGGACCTTCCCATAGATTCGCTCCTCACATCTATGGTGAAATCTCACAAGGGAGGAAAGATGGATTCAGGACGAATTTTTAGGATAGATAATCCCTTGATGAGGTGGAGGATGCCTTTGCAGAATTTTCCATTACCACCAGTCCATTTGCAGGATATGATGTGATTAGAGACTGGGGACTAAAAATCCCTATTCTTGGTGGGCAACTTATGGGGAAACAAGCCCTACTCTAAAGCAGTTAGCCATGAGGCTCCTCTCTCAAGTGACTTCATCCTCTTGTTGTGAGAGGAATTGGAGCACATATGGGAATTTGTATAGTGTCAAGAAAATTAGGCTTGAGTAGTCCACGGTAGAGATAATGGTGTATGTGCACACCAACCTTTGTCTTATTTACAGGCAGAGGGATGACTGGTTGAAAGGAAAGACAAATATGTGTGATGTCTTTCCTGATGATGTGGGTCTGGACATCAATGTTGAGTTGGCATTGGCCAACTTATATCTCAATGAACCTGTCACATTTTATGATGGTGATATTGTAGAGGGGCCATCCTCCACACCAGAAGATGCAGAGATGACTTTGGATACAAAGGAGGAGGATGCAGTAGAGGAGAGGAGTGGTGACCATGATGATGAGTGCAGTGATGCTAATTTCGATGATGAGGATTGATGACTAATGACTTATGAGATACCTACTACCCTAAGGCCTATAGACTTGTAGTTGTTTTGTATTTGCTATTTATATTTTCCATTGGCATTGTATTACTTATGTAACACATTTTTATTTTGATGACTTAATGAGAAAACTACAAAATCTTGTCTTTCTCCCATTGGATCATTGATGAATATGTCACAATTGTATTTGTATGCATAATGTTACTTTGTATCTTTGTAAAACTTACATCTAAATGAAGATCTATGTTTGAATCAATGAATTTGTATAAGAAATATATATTTTTTAATATATATATATATATATATATATATATAGAACATGTCATGTTCCAGGGGGTTAATGTGTCTGTGTCTGACACTCGAATCCTCGTGTCCTTCGTGTCTTGTGCCCCCGTATCAGGTGACTTAGGTTTATTGTTTAAGTATTTCATTGAATATCATTGTAATTGGGTACTTAAGTAACCAAATAATCTCACCTGAAGAGCACTCAAATCTTTCATTTGCATCTTAGGGCTAGCTTCTTGCGTTAATTAATTAACTTCCAAGCATAAGATTGGTCTATAGAGAGATAGCCCCACCTTTCTCATCTAGCTTGAGGATTCTAGCACCTCTTTAGTAGTTAATACGGTGACCTTGCAATCGTCAAAGCCACAGTCTCTACAACATCAGAGGCATCGAGTGGTTAGAACCCTAAGGGAGGTATCGTTAACAAAACTCCAACTTGCTTCCCTTTGGTTTCTCTCTCACAACTTACTCTAGAGACTAGATTTAAAACAATTAAGAGGAAGGATATGCTTAGAATAGGCATATAACTTAAAATAAACCAAGATTATGCATATCACCAATATTTTAGGATTTGCATCTCATTTAGGATAGTGAAGCATCCTTAAGCAACAATTTTTCATCCAATGACTTCGTAAATAAGTTGTCTTAAGCAAGTAATTAACTCCATTTAAGGCATTGGTCTTTCAATTCGAATCCAATCTAATCTTCAACTTGCTAAAATTTACCAAGTTTCCAGGCCATTCAGTTGTGTCTACCTGATTTGTTGGTTGCCAACGAATCTTCCATCTTCACATTTCATAGGGACTACCCCCCATAGCTTGTTGTAGGGAGAGAGCTAGAAAGGAGAGGGTGAGGATCAGAGTGACAAGTGAGCGTTGTAGCATCTTGAATATATATTTTGGGTGACAACAGGACACAAAGTATTTACACTTGGGACAGATTTGAGAATCATGAGAATTTTAATAAAATCCCTCTTCAAATTGGAGGAACTAGACGCACTCTTCTCCAAGATGGATTAGTCAGATGGGAAGAGCTTGATTTGGGCTTTAAAACCAACCATGCTTGCGTTAGTACAACATAAATATTCATAGCACCCTTGTGAAGGGGTCAAACTTCTGGTTGCCTCTTGTCTTCATAGAATCATGATGTTGACCGCACCTACACCCCCTTACAATGATGACATTATGAAGAGAGTCTCCAGGCTGATAGTGGAGACCTTGCAAGACTCGGATAACAGTGAGGGTCCTACTTTTGGGAAGAAGCTTGAGGTTCTAGAAGTCATGGCCTTGGTTAGATCTTATGACCTCATGTTTGACTTAAAGTGTGATGACTTGATTTTGCAAATGTTCCAATTCTTCTTCAGCATTAGAAAACATCATCCTGACATGGTAAAAACACATGCATGCCATTTCGTCATCATGTATGGTAGGTCGTGATGCCATTTACAAGGATTTGTAGTCTAAATTGTTGTACATAGAGAGGAAGGAACAATTTGTCTCACCTGTTTCTTTTGAACTAGCTAAAAGGTTGGTTGAGCATAACATAAAATTGTTCAACAGGTAATTGACCCAAGAGGAGTTGCGGATGATTTGTGGTGACTGTTAGCCCCCCTATGAAATTTTTGACAAGAAAATAGGGGGCTAATTCATTATTGAGTCTTCAAGGAATGCCTTTCCCCTGAAAATCCACCCTCCTTGAAGTCTCTCAATTGATGTGCCTAATGCAAATCCCCTTCTGCTAGTAAACTGCTAAAAAGGGCCTGTCATTCTTTCCTTTATCCCTGCAACATACATCATTTCCCTCTCTTTCCCTTTGCCCAAATTCCCTTTCTGTTACCCTCTTTAGCTCCTTTTATTCCCCCTTGGCTCCCCTTCTATGCCCCCTTTTACTCCTCAAATCCCCCTGAAATCCCCTTTAATTTTTTCCCCTACGCTTTATTTTCCCTTTTCCCCCCTTTCCCCATCTATCGTTACCCTTCCCGGCCCTCAAATTACATTAAAACAGGCCGAAAACCCATATTTCTGACCTTTATAACAGGCCCTAGCCCCTTTTCCCGTTAAGCCCCTTCAACCACTTCCCCACATGACCCTTCCCCAAGACCAAGCGCTTAAGCCTTGGGGGCCAATCGCAATCGGAGGCCGGGCGGGAGGCAAATTCTTTTGTAATACTTTAAAACCCCAATGTGATTAGTTTATATTGTTAAGTCTTGCGACGCGTTCCGCGCCGTCGATCTGTCGCAAGATCTGACGGCCAGCGCTCAATCGCATCACTCCCCCCGATCGCAATCGCAACACTCATTGTGCACCTCCCGATTGCGATGCTCCGACTTGATCCTGACCGTTGTTTTCCCTTCCAAATCCGACGGTTCTCCAATCAATCACAACTTTGACTTCGGATCTCCCGATTGAAACCCTCCCGATCGCATCGCAGCCGTCCGTTCTCCCGCGATTCAATGGTCAGCGCTTAATCGCAACAACCTCCGATCGCTGATCGCAATTCCTCCTGTTCCCCCCCCCGATTCAATCCCAACCGTCGATCCGTCCCGCCGATCAACGTCCAGCGCTCAATCGCAAGCCCATGCCCGATCGCAATCGCAAACCCCAGTTGTGCCGCTCCGATTGCGATTCCCCGATTGCATCGTAGCGGCTGATCTCCCCGCAATCCAACGGTCATCGCTCCATCATACCTGCCCCTCCGATTGTTGTCCCCACCGTTGATCTGTCGGTTGATCGACGGCCAGCGCTTAATCGCATTCTCCGCCCGATCGCTGATCGCAAGCCTTCCTCGCTGTCTGTCGATTCAATCCCAGCCGTTCTTTCCTCCCCCGATCTAACGGTCAGGATCCAATCGCCCTCCGCCTCTGCTGGGTCCCACTCTTTCATTTGCCTCCATCACATTTCATGCATTTCGCCTATGTTTGGTGTGTTTCATGTATTGTCACGCCGGTCAATCTCCGTCGTCCATCTCCATTTCCAGGCCTGAATCCAACGGTCTGCGCTACACATTTCTACCAAACCCAATTGTCTACACATTCCACCACTCCACTGCATTTTTATCATAATAGCTTTGTCTCCACCACCGCCGCACCACCGTTTTTCTCACCCTGCATTCATCACTCCGTCCACTGTTTTCTTCATAAGTTCGCTGTGTTGCAGAGTTTCTAGAGGATGGGACCACCGCTGTTCAATGTACTACCTCAGTGGCGAGCGGCGCAGTCAGGATCAAATCCAGTGAGCCAGTACCATCAGGAAAGTCAAGGAATGGGGCTGTCAGGGTTTACATTAAAGGAGAGCAGAGTTCAAACGCCGAAAATCATGTCGGCGCCATTAAAAGCTCGAGCTAACTCGACAGAAGTAGTCATGAAGCAACAAGGATTTTCAGTACAGAGTAGAGGGATTAATGCGCGTCAACGAAGATCTTGAGCTCTGAAACAGAGGTTTAAAGAGGCAAAGCATCATTTTGAAGACCCCGAGGATCGATTCTGGAGATCCTGAACATCAATAAGAGGTAATATCCAGGTTTTCTTATCAGCAGAATGTTTTTCCATAAAGGACAGGTCTCCCATACAGCCTTTATTATGCACTGTGTCCTTGAAGGAATTTCTCGTCCCAGCTATAGTTCAAGACAATCTAACATCCGTGAGGCAGACTTCTCAGCAAGTTCTTTCATTTTGATTCAAATCACCCGGAGTACTAAAGCTAAAAGGTCAAATCACATCCGGAGCAGATCTTTCTTTCACGAGGAAGGGGACAATGATTAAATACACAGTGCATCAAGCAGAATGGGTCTCGGCCCTGCATTCATTGTGTGTTTAAATGTAACATTTAAGATTCACCTACCTCCTCGGTCGGTCCTCTGTGTCTTTTCTGCTATAAAGCACAGAGGGATATCATTGTAAGTGTTGTTGTTGCATTATCAGTGAATTGCAAGCATTTTGTCCCGGGCCAAGTTTCCCGTGTAACAGTTGTATGATAGGCTGAGAAATATTATGTATTCAGGCTGAATGTAAAAGCTTTGGGCAGTGATGTACCTGATTGGTGTTGTGTTTAACATGATAAGCAGTTTTCATTGGATCCTGATCTACAGCAGTTGGTGATGTTTTTCTTATCTCTGTGTTTATTTACATTTCATTTCATATTCTTCTGACTGACATCTGAATGCATGATATAAGATTTACCCTTGTTAGGTACCTTATATCCCAGCTCTCTCAGTCTTTAATGTTTTCTGCTCATATGTGTGTCTGAATATTGTTTTTAATTAACTAAACCAGTGTAGTGGATGATTATTGCCTGCTCTCTGATGTGCAAGTTGATAGAATCAGTGTTCAGATGTCTTTGTTAAGATTTAATTGAAAGAGGTTAGGAACATTGGGAGGTGTAAAGCCTGTCGCTGCCTCTTCATAACCCGCCCTTCCATACAAACCTTTTCAAGACCCCTTGTGTTGCCTATGGTTTTGTCCAAGCAGGCCTGGAGTTAAATGACCTCTGGCCTGATCTATAGACGGAATCAGATGGTTTTCCATCCTTCATTCTCATTCCTTAGTGTTCCAAATCGGTCTTTGAGATCCAAATGCTCTAGATGACTAGCCCAATTGAAGCTTACACATTGAACATAAGTAAATCCTTTCTTGACTCCATTGCCCAATGGCCTTGATGTTCCCGGAGTTATCTATCTTTGCCTAGCTTCCTTCTTTACCCATCCTTGTCTTATGATGAAACCTTCCTTCCTGATTCTCAACAACCAAACTCAAACAATCAAACAAACAACCTTGAGCCTATAACTAGCCTAAAATCACAATTGAGAACTTCAAAGACATATATCCTTTGATAATCGTAGAGAGATCCCTCTCTGGACCTAGGAGGGCTAGATCCTAAGGTCTGAAAGTGGTTCTATGTTGTCTCATCTTTTGGTCTCTGTCAACCTGGCCAAAACATGGGAACCCCAACATAATGGCGACTCCGCTGGGGAATTCTGAGTATATTTCGTCTTAAACACTCTTGAAACCTTAGAAACTTAGAACTCTGGCTAGGTTGACGGTAAGTCACACCTTTCTTGAATCCGCCTCCATTATTGAATATTCACCATACTCTTAGACAGAGCCTGGATAGGGCCAGGTAGCCTCCGGATCTCATCCTCTCTTCAGGGGTGACATATCTGGTAAATGCCCTCCCAGTCAATCTCTGGTTGGAGCTTGTTTCTTTAGAGGAGATTCATGAAAGGTGATAGTGCCTGAGCACTGTGGTGGACAGTGTACCCTAGAATCATCCTAAACCCTCCACCTGGCGACTCCATTATTCCTAAACGTTAAAGACTCCACTGGTGATCAGTAGGCCTGCTGATTATCTCGGTTTCACATCAGACTCCACTGGGAGACCAGTCCCAAAGCATAATGAAGACTCCACGGGGAGGCCAGTTCCCAAGACAACATTAACCACAAAGTAGAAGTAACAAGTAGGGCTAAGCTGCTTGGCTTATAAACAGCACTCTGGCTCACAGAACCATTCATACAAGAGCTTTCCCTGATCCAAACCCACCTGAAACAGTTGATAATCCTGAGAAAATCCTTAAAAGAACACCTGTGAGTAGGAGATCAACTATTTCTAGCAACATTCATAGAGCCAATTCTGCACCAGAAGATCTTGCAGCTCTATTAGACCCTTTCTTCAACCTAGACCACCAAAACAGATTACCTAGAACTAGGTCATTCAGTGTTTCTGACCAGCCAGACACTAGGGACAACGAAACCCCTCCTTCCACACCACCTAATCTCCACTTTCTCCAAAACTTGGGGCTTTCTCACCCTAGATCTGCTCAACAGACTTCTGCTGGTCCTACCATCCCTGTCATCCCATTACCAGCTGCTCAAGCCAACCCTATACCCCACCAGAACATCATCATGGCAGCCTGGTATGCACCTCTAGTTTTACCTCAGCCTTTACTGCCCTTACCAGATGATTATCAATCAAAAATCCCACACTTCCCTGCTAAAGAGCCTACAACAGCACAACAACATGTAGATAAAATGGAGGACTCTTTTGACTATATGGAAATTGATTATGAAACAATCAAAATGAGAATTTTTGCGCAGAGCCTGGGGGGAGAGGTCAAAAAGTGGTTTAAAAACCTACCTGCTGGTAGTATCCAAGATCTCCCTGCTTTATACCAGACTTTCATCAACAAATGGGAAACTAGAGCAAACCCTCATCAGCTCCTAGCAGAATACATGTCCCTTAAGAGGAACGTAGGGGAAAGTGTTCATGATTATACCACTAGATTCAACAGTATTTACAACGCTCTTCCCCCACACATGAAACCTCCACAAGGTATGGCCCTGGCCAAATACCTTGATGGATTTGATGCTGACATGGCCTATGAGCTTAGAGATAAAGAGTACACCACTTTGGAAGACATGCAGAAAGGGGCAGTAAACATAGAGGCAAATTTGATTGAAAAAAGGGCCAAACTGAGAGCTGAAAAGAGAGTAACATACAAGGATGACACTATAGCCTCCACTTCAGATCCTAATATTGACAGATTGTCTAAGAATCTGGATAAGCTATTCCAAGTGGTTGAAAATATCGATATCACTTAGAACAGGAACCAAAGTCAAAACCAAAACCAAAACTTTAGAAGAAACAACAACACCCCCAACAGACAGAAAGAGTCAGACCAGCAAGTCATTCCCCCTTTCCAAAACTTTCTTGATGAGAATGAGGGAATCATAGAAGAGTCTGAAGGGAATGTGATAAAAATGTTCGAAACAGAAGATTCGATCCTAAACTGTGATTCAGAGGAGGACCAACCCTCAACCTCTTATGGGGAGGAGGAATGGTTTGAATCTGAGGATTATAGGTTGGGATTCGAAAATGCCATGTTACAGGTCAGAGAACAATATGAGCTCAGGAGTAAAAAGAACCAAGACACTTCCAAACCTAAAAATCCTGAGGTAACCATCAAAAAGAGGCCTAAAAAATCTTCTAAAGTAACTGCTGTGAACAACAACTCAACGGCCAAAAGTTCTGAGAGTAACAAAGAAAAGGACAACCAAGACAATGAAAAACAAAGTCAACAAACCAGTAGTACTAGCACCTCAGTTAGTGCTCCTGATAAAAATATTTCTACACATGTACATAATGAGAAAACACAAACTGATTCAGCTACTAAGGTAGTTGCAAATAAAACAGATTTGAACATTCCCAAAAGTCAATCCACTTTCAGTTTAGAAAGTGAGTTTGCAAAAATCAAAATCTCTGTACCATTATCTGAGCTGGCCTCTCAGGATGTATATAAGGGCCAGATTTTGAAAGCATTAAATCTGAGTATAAGTAATGACACTGTAAATTTGAGCGATGATCAGCCTGCCCTCTTATTCGGTCCCAAGATTGAGGGGAAATTTCAGGAAGGGGTAGTTCCACCTTTTTATATTAGTCTCAACATTCATGAAAAAATACTCCACAACGCAATGCATGATTCTGGAGCCTCACACAACTTGATGCCTAAGGTAGTCATGGAGAAGCTAGGCCTAGAAATTACCAGACCTTACAAAGACTTATACTCTTTTGACTCTAGTAGAGTAAAATGCCTAGGCCTCATCAAAGACTTATGTGTGAGCTTAACTCAGATTCCTGCGAAATGTATGGTCATGGATGTAGTGGTGGCAGACGTGCCACCCAAGTATGGCATGTTACTATCTAGATCATGGGGAGCCAAGCTGCAAGGCACCATGCAGATGGATGGCTCATATGCCACTATCCCTATATTTGGCCAATCAAGAAGACTGTATAGAGAGTCCCAAATGAAATTCCTAGTCAGTAGCCCCGAGAAACCTGAAAATTCACCATTATACTCTGTCCATACCGATCTTGACTCCTTCATTTTTTGTAATGATGAATCCTTAGAAGAGCCAGAGTCCCAGAATAGGCATACAAATGAGAACACCGAGCCTATGGACCTCCACATAATGGCCACTCTAGAAGAATATGATCAGGAAAACCATGGGCAGCACACTGAAAACAAAGAGGAAATCAGCAATGAAGCCTGTAGGATCTGTGGTGGACCCCTCACTCCAAGTGAAACAGAAACAGGACCAGAACAGCCGGCTAACCACCTTCCTGACATCCATGGCCTCTATGAACAACAAAATAGCTTACAACCTAGTACAGACCTCCCAACTCAACCTAGTGGCGAAACCAACTGTAAGGGAGAAAGTGAAGTGGAAGTAAACAAAGAACCCCTGTGGGAAATGAAATTTGATGGGTCCTGTACCAGACAAAGCGCTGGAGCAGGAGTGTGGCTGCGTAACACCGAAAATGATCACGCGGAGAGCCACGCTGTCAATCTACATTTCAAATGCACAAATAACATTGCAGAATATGAGGCTCTAATCTTGGGTTTAAATCTGTTGAAAAAAATAGGAGCCCGTAGGATAGTCGTGAGAGGAGACTCTGAGTTAGTAATCAAACAGATGAATGGTGAGTATTCAGCAAAACACCCCAGGCTTAGGGCATATAGGAATGACACTCTAGATTTGCTGAAAACGTTCATTGAATATGATTTAGTATCCATTCCTAGGGGTCAAAACGCTATTGCAAATGGACTAGCCTGCCTAGCTAGCTCTTATCCTAAGGCCCCAGTTGACCAACAAATCATCATTCAGACTAAATTCAGGCCTGTAGTGCCAGACAATGAAAAATACTGGCAGGTCTTTGAAGGAGACAAACAGATCGAAAATTTCCTGATGGGCAGAAATGAGTTCGAATTTTCGGATTCAGACTCAAAATCTGATGACAGCTGCCCAAGTGAGGATTCCCCAGATGAACTAGAAACACCTTGTAGTATAGAAATAAATTCTTTTACTGAGGAAACTGGAGATTCAGCCATAAAACGTGAAAACGCAGATAGAGAAGAAATGGAGGTGCTGCAAGCTAAAGACAAGAACTTACCAAGAGGCTTAGCACCCTTAGAGGACCTCTTTGATTTTGATGATGTTGCAAAAAAGCCCACAATAGAACATGCAGAATCAGATGTAGAAGAATGTAACATAGGCACTGAAGACAAACCCAAAATGATAAAACTAGCTAAGTCTATACCTGCAGACATGAAGAAAAGATACATCGAATTGTTTAAGGAATTCATTGATGTGTTTGCATGGAGCTACGAAGACTTAAAGGCCTATGACACCAACATTATACAACATAAGATACCACTGAAGGAGAATCAGAAACCTTTCAGACAAAAACTCCGCAGAATTAATCCAAAACAATTGCCCGCAGTAGAAAAGGAAATTAAGAAGATGTATGATGCAGGCATTATTGTTCCTGTAAGGTTTTCTGATTGGGTGTCAAACTTAGTGGCTGTAAGGAAGAAAACAGGGGAGATTAGACTGTGCATAGACTTCAGGAACCTCAATAGAGCCTCCCTGAAAGATAACTACCCTTTGCCTAGAATGGAGCATATCCTACAGCAGGTAGTGGGCTCTAAAAGAATCTCCCTGCTTGATGGTTTTTCAGGATACAACCAGGTTCTGGTACTCCCAGAAGATCAACTCAAAACAGCTTTTACCACTCCATGGGGCACCTTCATGTATGTGAAAATGCCTTTTGGATTGATGAATGCTGGAGCTACCTTCCAGAGAGCAATGAATATTGCTTTCTCAGATGAGATTGGACACTTTATAGTTATCTACTTGGATGACTTAACTGTCTTTTCTAGAACAGAAGAAGAACACTTAAAACATTTGAGGAAAGTTTTTGAAAAATGTAGAAGGTACGGTCTGTCCCTAAATCCTAAGAAGACCGTTTTTGGGCTGCAAGAAGGTAAGCTTCTCGGCCACATTATATCCGAGAAGGGGATTAGGATAGACCCCCAGCGAGTTGAGGGAATACTTCAAATTACACATCCAAGAAACATCAAGGAGCTATAGTCCTTCATTGGGAAGATCAATTTCCTCAGAAGATTTATCCCCAATCTTGCCGAACATCTTAGGAAAATGACTGAAATGCTAAAGAAGGATGCAGGAATCAAGTGGACGGTTGAAGCCAAAAAATCTTTTGAGTCAGTAAAGCTCGCGCTCACCCAAGCCCCTGTCCTTATCAGCCCTGACTTTTCAAAAGATTTTCTGATCTTTTCATTTGCTTCTCCGCACACAATAGCTGCAGTTTTGCTGCAAAAAAATTCAAAAGGTAATGAACAACCTATAGCCTTCTTCAGTAAAGCCTTGAGAGATGCACCCTTAAAGTACAACATCATGGAAAAGCAGGCCTATGCCCTGATCAAGGCCTTGAAAGATTTTAGGGTGTACATTTTGCATTCTCACACCATTGCCTATGTGCCAAATATAGTGGTCAAGAATATCTTGTCCCAAGACCCAGATGGGAAAAGGGGCAAATGGATTGCCACAATTTTAGAATATGACATTGAAATCAAGCCCACCAAGCTGATCAAAGGTCAAGGCCTGGCCCAATTGATGGTTGAATCTAATCTACAGGCCCTTGATATTAACATGATGAATACCCTGGATGAGCAGGAAGAATTGCCCCATCCAACTGTTGAGGAGAAGTTTCAGAACTCTCCTTGGTATGCTGATATCCTTTACGTGCTCACACACCTCAATGCCCCTCCAGAACTGTCCAAAACGAAGGCCAGATTCATAAAACTCAAAGCTAGAAATTACTGCATTATGAATGAGAGTCTATATTGGAAAAATCCAAATGGCCTTTTACTGAAATGCTTGTCTGAAACTGAAGCCGAAAAAATCAAACAAGAATTCCATGCTGGGGAGTGTGGAGGCCACCCGAGTTGGAAGGCCACTGCAAATAAGATACTCAGGGCTGGTTATTGTTGGACTACACTCTTTAGTGATGTCCATAAAATGATTCTTACTTGCCACAAATGCCAAATTTTTGAAGGCAAAAGAAAGCTCCTTCCCCTCCCTCTGCAACCTATCACCATAGAAGGTCCTTTCATGCAATGGGGCTTAGACTTCATTGGAGAAATTCACCCCTCCTCTTCTGGGCAACATAAATGGATCTTGACTGCTACTGATTACTTCACTAAGTGGATTGAAGCCATACCCACTAGGAATGCCACTGATTCTGTCATCATTAGGTTCCTAGAAGACTTCATCCTATCTCGGTTTGGATGCCCAAGGAAAATAATCACTGACAATGCTGTTGCTTTCGGATCCAAAAGAATGATTGATTTCTGTCACAGGTACGGAATTGCACTTGGACATTCAACTGCCTATTACCCCCAGGGTAATGGCTTAGCTGAATCATCAAATAAAAGCCTGGTTACAATCATTAAGAAGCTACTGGAAGAGAACAAAAGGTCTTGGCATAAAAAGTTGATACATGCCTTGTGGGCAGACAGGCTCACTACAAAGAAATCTATTGGCACATCACCCTTCCAGCTGGTTTATGGGACAGAAGCAGTTTTCCCTACTAGCCTTGGGATACCAGTAGTAAAGCTTATTCAAGAGGTCCAATCAAAAGAAGACAGCATGATAAGGAGAATTAATGAAACAATCCATCTTCAGCAAACAAGTGAGCATGTTTATGACAGAGCTGTCAGAATGCAGGAAAACATGAAGAGACAGTTTGACAAAAGAACCAAAGCAGCAAATTTCAAAGTTGGGGACAAGGTCCTAAAGTTGGATTCAAGAAGAGAGGATAAAGGCAAACATGGCAAATTCGACAGTTTGTGGCAAGGTCCCTTCATTATTCAAGCCACTGTGGGTCCTAATGCGTTTTTCTTGCAAGAACTTGATGGTACGGAACTGTTTGGGGGTCCTGTCAATGGCAGGATGCTCAAACACTATTTCTGCTAATTCTCCATTTCCATGTTTCATTTCCATTGTATATACCATTGCAAATTTTCATTTTCAGCGAAAAAGAGAAGAAAATGTCCCAAAAAACAGAATGAGAAAATAGGTTCAGACATGCTCAAAACATGAACCTCTGAGGCAAAAGATTGGCTCTAATAAACTCAAAATCTGAGCAAAAGGAACAAGAAGAGCTGGTCCTAACAAGCTCAAAATCTGGATCAGCAGTGACAGAAGATCCAGCTCTAATATGCCCAAAATCAGAGCTGGAGTAAAGGGAAGGAGTGACTGAAACATGCTCAAAACCTGAGTCACAAGGAAGAAAGAAGGATGTTTCACAGTTGCAGAATTCCATGCCTTCACAGTTTGTTTTCTTTGAGTTTCTGCCCAGCAAGCCAGACTGTCTAATCCTGGCTTGGCTGTGTTTAAATTTCCTGTCTTAGAATGTAGGTGAAGAAACCTGTTGGACAGTTTAATCCCAACAGGTAGTAGTTTAGGTAGAGAAATATATGAGGCCAACAGTCTAATCTGGCCTCATGGAGCAATAAGGGTAGAATTAGAATAGGTTTGTTTTTGTTTTGAAAAATAAAATGTAAAGGGTCTGCTAGTTCAAATGCACCCAAGGGAAAATTGTTAGAGTTCTAGTTTGGGTAGGTAGATTGGTTGGGAAAATGTTTCTGTTGATTTGTGTATCTAATATATTGTGGCAGCTAATCTAAAGAAAGAAGAAAGATGGCTTATAGCAGCAGGCATCTGGCCTACACCAAGAGATCAATTTCTGAATTCTTGACTCCTTCAAGAAGAAGCCATCCCCATGTGGAGCCACTGTTAGCCCCCCTATGAAATTTTTGACAAGAAAATAGGGGGCTAATTCATTATTGAGTCTTCAAGGAATGCCTTTCCCCTGAAAATCCACCCTCCTTGAAGTCTCTCAATTGATGTGCCTAATGCAAATCCCCTTCTGCTAGTAAACTGCTAAAAAGGGCCTGTCATTCTTTCCTTTATCCCTGCAACATACATCATTTCCCTCTCTTTCCCTTTGCCCAAATTCCCTTTCTGTTACCCTCTTTAGCTCCTTTTATTCCCCCTTGGCTCCCCTTCTATGCCCCCTTTTACTCCTCAAATCCCCCTGAAATCCCCTTTAATTTTTTCCCCTACTCTTTATTTTCCCTTTTCCCCCCTTTCCCCATCTATCGTTACCCTTCCCGGCCCTCAAATTACATTAAAACAGGCCGAAAACCCATATTTCTGACCTTTATAACAGGCCCTAGCCCCTTTTCCCGTTAAGCCCCTTCAACCACTTCCCCACATGACCCTTCCCCAAGACCAAGCGCTTAAGCCTTGGGGGCCAATCGCAATCGGAGGCCGGGCGGGAGGCAAATTCTTTTGTAATACTTTAAAACCCCAATGTGATTAGTTTATATTGTTAAGTCTTGCGACGCGTTCCGCGCCGTCGATCTGTCGCAAGATCTGACGGCCAGCGCTCAATCGCATCACTCCCCCCGATCGCAATCGCAACACTCATTGTGCACCTCCCGATTGCGATGCTCCGACTTGATCCTGACCGTTGTTTTCCCTTCCAAATCCGACGGTTCTCCAATCAATCACAACTTTGACTTCGGATCTCCCGATTGAAACCCTCCCGATCGCATCGCAGCCGTCCGTTCTCCCGCGATTCAATGGTCAGCGCTTAATCGCAACAACCTCCGATCGCTGATCGCAATTCCTCCTGTTCCCCCCCCCGATTCAATCCCAACCGTCGATCCGTCCCGCCGATCAACGTCCAGCGCTCAATCGCAAGCCCATGCCCGATCGCAATCGCAAACCCCAGTTGTGCCGCTCCGATTGCGATTCCCCGATTGCATCGTAGCGGCTGATCTCCCCGCAATCCAACGGTCATCGCTCCATCATACCTGCCCCTCCGATTGTTGTCCCCACCGTTGATCTGTCGGTTGATCGACCTGCCAAAGATGCATCGCGGTATTTCACCATTGCACTCAGAAGCTTCCTCGCTGTCTTCCGATTCAATCCCAGCCGTTCTTTCCTCCCCCGATCTAATGGTCAGGATCCAATCGCCCTCCGCCTCCGCTGGGTCCCACTCTTTCATTTGCCTCCGTCACATTTCATGCATTTCGCCTATGTTTGGTGTGTTTCATGTATCATCACGCCGGTCAATCTCCATCGTCCATCTCCATTTCCAGGCATGAATCCAACGGTCTGCGCTGCACATTTCTACCAAACCCAATTGTCTACACATTCCACCACTCCACTGCATTTTTATCATAATAGCTTTGTCTCCACCACCGCCGCACCACCGTTTTGTTCACCCTGCATTCATCACTCCGTCCACTGTTTTCTTCATAAGTTCGTTGTGTTGCAGAGTTTCTAGAGGATGGGACCGCCGCTGTTCAATGTACTACCTCAGTGGCGAGCGGCGCAGTCAGGATCAAATCCAGTGAGCCAGTACCATCAGGAAAGTCAAGGAATGGGGCTGTCAGGGTTTACATTAAAGGAGAGCAGAGTTCAAACGCTGAAAATCATGCCGGCACCATTAAAAGCTCGAGCTAACTCGACAGAAGCAGTCATGAAGCAACAAGGATTTTCAGTACAGAGTAGAGGGATTAATGCGCGTCAACAAAGATCTTGAGCTCTGAAACAGAGGTTTAAAGAGGCAAAGCATCATTTTGAAGACCCCGAGGATCGATTCTGGAGATCCTGAACATCAATAAGAGGTAATATCCAGGTTTTCTTATCAGCAGAATGTTTTTCCATAAAGGACAGGTCTCCCATACAGCCTTTATTATGCGCCGTGTCCTTGAAGGAATTTCTCGTCCCACCTATAGTTCAAGACAATCTAACATCCATGAGGTAGACTTCTCAGCAAGTTCTTTCATTTTGATTCAAATCACCCGGAGTACTAAAGCTAAAAGGTCAAATCACATCCGGAGCAGATCTTTCTTTCACGAGGAAGGGGACAATGATTAAATACACAATGCATCAAGCAGAATGGGTCTCGGCCCTGCATTCATTGTGTGTTTAAATGTAACATTTAAGATTCACCTACCTCCTCGGTCGGTCCTCTGTGTCTTTTCTGCTATAAAGCACAGAGGGATATCATTGTAAGGGTTGTTGTTGCATTATCAGTGAATTGCAAGCATTTTGTCCCGGGCCAAGTTTCCCGTGTAACAGTTGTATGATAGGCTGAGAAATATGATGTATTCAGGCTGAATGTAAAAGCTTTGGGCAATGATGTACCTGATTGGTGTTGTGTTTAACATGATAAGCAGTTTTCATTGGATCCTGATCTACAGCAGTTGGTGATGTTCTTCTTATCTCTGTGTTTATTTCCATTTCATTTCATGTTCTTCTAACTGACATCTGAATGCATGATATAAGATTTACCCTCATTAGGTACCTTATATCCCAGCTCTCTCAGTCTTTAATGTTTTCTGCTCATTGTGAGTCTGAATATTATTTTTAATTAACTAAACCAGTGTAGTGGATGATTATTGCCTGCTCTCTGATGTGCAAGTTAATAGAATCAGTGTTCGGATGTCTTTGTTAAGATTTAATTGAAGAGGTTAGGAACATTGGGAGGTGTAAAGCCTGTCGTTGCCTCTTCATAACCTGCCCTTCCAATACAAACCTTTTCAAGACCCCTTGTGTTGCCTATGGTTTTGTCCAAGCAGGCCTGGAGTTAAATGACCTCTGGCCTGATCTATAGACGAAATCAGATGGTTTTCCATCCTTCATTCTCATCCCTTAGTGTTCCATCCCACCAATCAGCCTTTGAGATCCAAATGCTCTAGATGACTAGCCCAATTGAAGCTTACACATTGAACATAAGTAAATCCTTTCTTGACTCCATTGCCCAATGGCCTTGATGTTCCCTGAGTTATCTATTCTTGCCTAGCTTCCTTCTTTACCCATCCTTGTCTTATGGTGAAACCTTCCTTCCCGATTCTCAACAACCAAACTCAAACAATCAAACAAACAACCTTGAGCCTATAACTAGCCTAAAATCACAATTGAGAACTTCAAAGACATATATCCTTTGATAATCATATAGAGATCCCTCTCTGGACCTAGGAGGGCTAGATCCTAAGGTCTGAAAGTGGTTCTATGTTGTCTCATCTTTTGGTCTCTGTCAACCTGGCCAAAACATGGGAACCCCAACAGTGACCAACCATGCAACAAGAATGAGTTAAGGAGAAATGGTTTTGCTTCGTCTGCAAGGAACTTGACCACTCATGCATGGGTGACATGGAAGAGATAACAAAGGTGGAGTAGGAGGAGGTACCTTCTGACTTCCCGAATGTGAATTCTTCCTTTATAGTTGAGTCTATGGGCTCTTACGAGGATATATATGAGGAGCATGAGCAGTCATGTGGAGTTGATGATAATAGCCTAGATATGCATCCATGCGTGGTAGAGGAGTATGATGAGCGGCAGAGTGTCCCCATGAGGGAAGGAGATCGGGGAGAAAATGAATGGTTGATGATTCAACATTGAGAGCACATAGAGGAGCATGAGTCAGATAAGGAGGATGATATGCTTAATGTGCATGATGAGTCGTTTGTAGAGGGTCATTTGGAGATTCATGTTGAGCCCATGATAGAGGAGGATGAGCAAACATATTTTGGACCAGCCATTGATGAGGTGCAGACATATGCATAGGAAGCTGGCAGAGTTGTAGTACTTACAGGCAACTGCCCTCTCCAGGAATACATAGACAGGGCATGCAGAACGGTTTGCCCACTTGTAACCATTATATGGAGAGTGGCAGGATATTTTCGATTGACCAGGCAGAGTTGCGTGAGTTGGGCATGATGCAACATAGGTGACTCATCCCATATATAGGTGCCTATGCATTTGATCCTTCCCATAGAATTATTGGCAAGAGATCATGAGTTGGTACCCTATTGATGGGGCGATATTTTTTGTCAGGGACATAGTGTAGTAGGATCCCTTAGATGTGAGGGATACTACGTGCTTCAGTTAGCAGTGGGATGCAATTTGATAGCACTTCAACATTCCATCTCAGCATCAGCAAAGTAGGATTTCCATTAGTTTGTGTCAGGGGTTGGATTGGAGAGAAGCGATGAGATGGTATTCAATTGATGGAGCAACATGCACAACCGGAGACAGAGCACAGTTAGAGCCATGTGATAGGAGTGTTGGTGAGTGGCCATGGTGGCATTGGGATTTAGGAAGATTTGTTTATGGCAAGACAAGTCAAAGTTTAGTCTGGGATCCGGGCGTTAAGGGATTTTTTCATCGTTGGGTGGCATAGAGGTATGGTATCGCGCAGTGGTTTGTCTGGGATCCCAGTATTGGTTCTCAATTGCACTGGGCCACCAGATTGGTCGATAGATATGGATTTCTTGAGGTCAAGAAATCTTGGGGTGGGAGGATTTGTCATGTTCCTTTTTTTGGTTTCCCTTACGTCATGGTCAAGATGGATGTCCAAGATTGGAGACAGCTAGGTCACAGGAGTAGGTTTACTTTTTTAGCAGGCCCAGAAACATCTGGAGGGGATTTATGGGATTTTGAGGAGTTTCTATGGGATCTAATGGAACTCGCTTGGCATATTCCATCATCTGCACAACTTTCCTTTTGTTCCATTGCATTCCAACAACTTTTAGAAAACAGGGTTATTATTAGGCCCAACTCAAATAATTACGCTTAAGGTGGCATTCTGGGAGGAATACCTGACACAAAAAATTAGTGTAATAGCTCGTTGGAACCAGAAAGAGAAGATCTACAAGATGAGATGGTGGGAAGTGACTTTCAGTGGCTTTAGGAGGGATGGTGGCCGATTTACCATTTTCCTGTATTAAAAAGGTATTTTAATTAAAATTAAAGGAGGGAAAAAGTACTAAGTGATTAAAATAATAATAAAATAAGGCTTCTAGAGGGGTCCATCAAATCTATAAAAGAGGACGAGGATACCATTTGAATACATATTGGATTTGGCATTGTCTTTGTAGAGAGGTTTGGAGAACCAAGAGTTCCCAGCTTTAGTTGTAGCCCTAAGACAGAAACCCTCTCGTGATTCAGTGAGAGTAGGCAAGGATCCATATCTTCCCTTGGTGAATTCATACAGAATTCACAAGTTGTACTCATTAGTCCAATTACTTTTGGAGGTCGGGTTCAGCTTGTAGCAGATAATTGTGGGAGGCCATTCTCTTAGCCATTTCCAATATTTGCATGTAGTATCCATATTAATAAAATAAGGCTGAGATATTTTACATGTTAATCCTATTTATTCTTCAATTGCAAAATAAATTTCTAGCGTGTTGTTGATATTGTGGTTCAAAATTGTGCACACTGGTTATTTAAATTAACAACAAAATTTTTGAAGCAATATCCAACAAATTTATCATTAGGAACATTACAAATACAAAAATCAAAAGATTGGTCTAGAATTTGAGGGATGGGTCACATTTTGTTGTTATTTGTTAATAGGCATATTCATTCAAAAAGGTATCATAAATCAAGAGGTGGTTATAAACACCATTGACCCAATTTTGGCACACACTTCCAATTTTAGTGATTATTAACATGATATGATGGAACACTCCCCCTTGGAAGCATTACGCAACATAAGACATGGTTAGAAGGATTCCCTACTTGAGGAACACCCTTGTTTTAAGCACCATAAGCACTTTAAAAGGTTTTCTTGAGAATAATTTGAAGGAGAAGAAAACATGTTGTAACATGTGAAAGCATCAAGCAAGATCCAAATGATCCATAGAAGAGGAACACCTGGCATTAAAGAAGCTCCAAGTGGTTGAGCTATAGACTTCCTAAATAGCTAATTTGAAAACCACTTGTTATTAAATAAGCTCTTGGTGGTTGAGCTATAGACTCCCTAAAAAGTCACTCTGACAAAAACTTCTTGTTATCTTATTGGAGAGTTGTTAAGGAATGATTTATCATTCCTCGCAAAAAACAAGGGATCTAGGAGAAAATTGTGGATATAGAAAAATGACTATTATTTTATTTGTAAGCAGATTAAGCCAAACTCTATTTATAATGTAGCACTCTCCATTTGTGCTTCATGATTGGTGATGAGTGCCATCAATAGGTATATTAGGAAGATAATGATGCCATCCTCCAGCCTTATAACTATCATTTTCTCACATTAATTCACATTTTTTGTTATATTTTTCCTAGTAAGAAGAGTAAAAGGTGTTTGTCATGGTATGTGGCCTAGTGTGGTTTAATTGCTAGAAAATGGAGCATTTTTTAGGTAATTACTATGTAGGGGCTCGATGGAGACAACAAGGAGATAATCTAGGGGGTTGGTTCCCCTCCTTAAATCCCTAACTCAAATTGGGATCACAACACCCTCTCTCATCAATTTGAATTCATTGGAAGCCATGCCACTACTAGTGCAAGTGAAATTAAAGAAGGAAAAGATCCACCATTTTCGAGATCAAGGAGGAAATCACTCCTATTTTCAAGGGAGTTCTATCAGCTACCCTTTTGTATAAATAAACAATATGAAGAGTTAATTAGGATTCAAATTTTGTTTTCAGCTAGGTGTAGATATTGAGCTCAGAGCTTGACATTGTCATTTTGAACTTTTATATGATGTATAAGACTTACTTTATGATAATAAGAAGCAGAGAGCTGAGACCCTTGGCGGTTTGGGCCCAACCTAGTGGCTTAGGTCCCTCTTGTTTATTTGTGTTTTGTTTCTATCTTCAAGCATTTCATAGCTTTCTTTCATTTCGGTAGAGGTTAAGCTATAAAAAAAATCTGTGATTGGTAGCTTCTACATCACTTCTCTTGTGGGAGAATGGTTGGAAGGATCCTCAATCTCAGTCAAAAATATTGTGTCGATGATTTCTTGGAAATGGATGAATGTTACTTTCCCTTCTGCATAATTTCTTTCTGTAGCTTAGAATCTAGTTCAGTGACTTGAGTAATGTTAGAAGCATAAAGTAGATGCTATTTAAATTCAACTCATCCTTTCCATCATAGTTCCTATTACTGTGTTAATGATCAATGGATGCATGTGTGTGACTCATAGTTTTAAAAAACGACCGGACCGACTCGGAATTGGATGAGTTGACTGAGCCATACCCCTGCCCGGTCCGACTCGGTAGAAATAACGGACCGGCGGTCGATTTGTGACCGAGTCGGCCAAGCCAGAGCTAAACCGGCTGAGTTGCTCCAAGCCGGCCGCAAGCCCCCAAAATGCAAAAAAACAGACTTGAAATCCAATTTTTTCCTACTGTTAGGGTTTTGTGCATGTCTCTAACCCCTCCCCATTATATTTAAGCTACCCAACCCCTCTCAATACCTCACATCTATCTCATTGAATTTTATTGAGCATTTGTGAGGATTTTGTGAAGATTTGTGGAATTGGTTTTGGAGCAACTTTGAGGAGTCTTTTGGGCACGCTTTGGAGCAGCAGTGAGGAGCTTATTGGGCAAGCTTTGGAGAAACATTGAGGAGTTGGTTTGTTGGAGTTGCATTGATGAGGCTAGAGCCTAGAGACATTTTTTTTTCTCTTCTAAAATCTGCCTTTGCTTTTTCTTTTTTTTTTGCAAATCTGAAAATGGTAAACATAGTTTTTGGTGAAAGAAATGAACATAGAATGAATAGTATTTTTTTGTTTTCATTTTCAGATTTACCTTTTATTTCCAAGTCAAAAACTCAGTCCAAAATGGCCCCTAGAATGAAAGATGTTGCTTGGGCATATGCTAAAATGATTGATGATCAAATGCATTGCAAATTTTTTAAGAGAAAAATTAAGGGGGGTGGAGGGGGCATTCATAGACTGAATCTATATTTGGCTGGTCTTAGAGGCCAAACTACTCCATGTGAAGAAAAAAACATTGGGGAGATTAGGAAGGACTTGAAAGATCAATTTCAGAAGTTTGAGGAAGATAAAGTTAGGCAAAAATAAATAAAGGCTGAAATTGGGAAGAAGAGAAATATACAATACATGATGGTTTCCAACCCAACTTTTGATTATGAGGGTTCTTCATCTATCCCTTGCACTAATGCATCAAACCCCTTTCACTATGTTCCTCCCTCTATGGAGTCTATTTCTAAAAATGGTAAGGGTGCAATGAGAAATAGGGGTACTATAAAAAAAATTTCATGCCCTCTTCTCCCTCTGATAGTGCACATGGTCTTAGTCCTCCAAGTAGAGGTCAAGTGCAGCCCACTTTAGATGGTCATTGGAAAAAAGAATTGAGAGATGCTGCTTGTGATTACATTGCTAGATGGTGGTATGATGCTGTTATTCCCTTCAATGCTACTCGTTCACCATATTATGAACCTATGTTTGATGCCATATATGCTGTTGGAAAGGGCTTCAAAGGCCCTGCTATGCATGAGTTAAGAGGATCTGTTTTGCAAAAAGAGATTGTGTCCATTGATGATTATTTAAAGGAGTTCAAAAACTCATGGGCACATACAGGATGTACCATCATGTCAGATGGATGGACTAACCAGAGGAACCATACCATCATAAACTTTCTTGTGTTTTTCCCATGGGGAACCATGTTTCTAAGATCAGTTGATGCATCTAATAGGGTGAAATATGGACACTTGTTGTTTCAGATTTTGGATGAGGTTTTTGAAGAGGTGGGGGTAGAAAATATTGTTCAAATCATCACAGATAATGCCTCTAACTATGTTCTTGCTGGTGAATTGTTAGAGGAAGAACACCCAACAATATTTTGGATCCCATGTGTTGCACATTGCATAGACCTCATACTTGAAGATATTGGAAAAATAGACTGGATCAAGAACACTATAGAGCATGCCAAAAGAATTACAAAATGTATTTACAATCACTCATGGATTCTGAATCTGATGAGGAAACACATAGGGGGCAAGGAAATTATTAGGCCTGCCATCACTAGATTTGCAACACATTTTTTAACATTGCAATCTATGCTTGCCTAACATAGAAACTTGCAAAATTTGTTTTGTAGTGATGAATAGAATGAATGTCAGTGAGCTCGCAAACAGGATGGAAAATATGTGAAAATGAAAGTTAATGAATAAATAGTTTGGAAAAAGGCAAAAAATATTGTGAAACTTGCTAAGCCACTGGTTAAGGTGTTGCACTTGGTGTATGGGGAAAAATTGGCTATGCGCTTCATTTATGAGGCTATGGATCAAGAAAATGAGCAAATAAGGGAACCGTACAAGGATAGAGCAAGTAAGTATGGGTCCATTTGGGAAATCATTGATCAGAGATGGAGGTATCAACTCCATCGCCCTATACATGTAGCTGGGTATTTTTTGAACCCAAGGTATCATTATAAAGCTCAGGAAGCAAGAGCTTTGACTGGGGAGGTTAGAGATGGATTGATTGACTGCATTGATCACATGATCCCCACAGAGAGTGGCCAGTTGCAAATACACAATCAGATCACTGTGTTCAGCCAAGCCACAAGTACCTTTAGCAAGAACCTTGCAAGGATTGCAAGGGAATCAGATGAGCCAGGTAAACAAAGAATTTCAATTTTCAAATTCATATTTTATTATTTTGTATAATTGTTTATAATTTCAATTTCAAAGTTGGATATAAATTGTTGAGCTAACTGAAACTCATTTTTTGCGGCACAATGGTGGGAGGCATTTAGTAGCCATTGTCCTGAATTGCAAAGGTTTTCAATCCACATTTTGATTCAAACTTGTAGTGCTTCTGGGTGTGAGCACAATTAGTCTGTCTTTGAGAGGATTCACACAAAGAAGAGAAACCGTTTGGAGAAAAAATGGTTAAATGATCCAGTGTATGTCCAGTACAACCTCCGACTAAGATGCAACCAATTTCTGAACAAAAGACCCGATTCAGATCCCATTGTGTTGGAGGATATTGATCCAACATCAGATTGGGTAGTGGGCACTTGTCCACCAGTGTTTGACTCTGATTTGTGGGGATGGACTTCGATACACAAGTAGAGGCTATGCTCAATGTAGATCAACTAGTAGCAGGCCCAGTCCCAAGCCCTGCAATTGCAGACTCAGGCACTTCCTCTAGTCAGCCACGACGGAGGCACGTAACTCATCTATCTCAGGGGTGTAGGGCTATAGTTCCAGTTGAGGATGTTGATTTAGAAGAGGAGTGAGTGGTTTCCCCCTATGGTTCAGAGTTTGAGGAAGAGGACATTGGCTTGTCAGATGTCTAGCAGTAGTGATTATTAATGTTTTGTTGTAGAGGCCATTTAGAGCCTCCTTGGTTATGTTTTTTGTTTTGATCTCTATATCATCATCATGTATTGGATAGTGCACTGGGTGCAATTTTGATATAATGGATATATTCATGAGCCTAATTTGATCATATGTTGTATTTTGTCTATATTGTAATGCTTTGTGTTTGGAAACATAAATTAAAATCTTTAAAATTATGTTTTTTTACAAAAAAAATAATATTTAATGTAATTTTTACAAAAACTAAGTCATTGAAACTGAACTGGCCGACTCGGTATCGAGTCGGAGTCGGAGTCGGAGTCGGAGCTGACCCTCAACCGAATCGAAACCCGAGTCTGATTTTCAAAACACTAGTGTGACTAATTGCAGGATTCTGTTAATATGCATGGAAGTGCACCTCTTTCACCCTCGTCTTGGACTTCTCCGTCACCTCTTTTCATCTCTCAATCCTCTCTCCAAAACTTTGTTCCCACAATCAATTTTTCCTAGTCACTTTAGGACATCGTGGGCATTCATCCTAGTGTAAAAAAGACCTCTGAGATGTCTTGGACTTGGCTAGGAGGCTTACCTATCCTTCCTTCACTCTCCCTAACCTTGATCCACCTGTTCCTGCCTTCAAGACTTCATCTCCACCCTAAAAACACACTCGAAAGCTCTCTTGTAACACCACTTTCCTTCACCAAATTGCTCCCCACTTCAACTTTAGCTTAATTAGGATGAATAATGACCTTTATCTATGATTTGATGACCAAGAGAAGCTCCTATACCACCCCAACCATTCCCTTTCCCACAGCAAAAATAGAGTAGAATTAGTCTTTCAAATTCCAAGCAATTTACAAGTTCAAGTTTTTTATTTTTCAGCAAGAGTGGGTAGACAATTGATACATGTAATTCTGAGATTAGTTTGATGAATAATGCAACAGATATTAGTCTTCTTTCTGCAAATAGATCAGCTTTATTTCTCCTTCATGAAAAGTTAATTAGAATCTACAAATTGAATAAGAAGCGGTTCTGCTTTCCTAGTTAAAATCAAATTTTCAATTATCTTTCATCACCAAGGTTTCATTGTAGACAAGTAGGAGGGATGGTATATGGACAACCTGATCTAATGTCATAGTTGAGGGTGGCATGAGTAGAATCCAATGTATTGTGCATATGGCACTGCCACCTCTAAGTGTGTACGAACCCCGGGTTGATAAATAAAGTTGAGGAGCCCTTGGGAGTTGCAACATTCTAGGTGCAATACCAGGGCTTACCTATTGGATTTGGAGAGATCACCCTTGCAGCTTAGCTGAAGAAGGCAATGAATCTAAGGGTTTCCTCTTCTTGTGGCATATATCTATGGAGTTTGGACAACATAGTCTTGAATATGAATAAATGGGATCACTTGCAACAAAATATGTTACGAAAAGGTAAATTCATGGAAACTTTGTCTTTGTATCCATAGATGGAAATGTAATTTTGTATCATGCATTCATCTTTATAGGAAAAAATTTGGGCGGGGGGGGGTGGGGGGCGCGGGGGTCGGGGAGGGGGAGATGCCTAGAGGTCTCCCTTTCATGGGGGGACCCCAAAAGCACCCCTTTTCTAGAGGGATGCCCAAAATCACCTTTTGGGGAAATGTTTCCCTCTACATCTCCCCATGTTTCTCCAAAAGGGGGACGTGGAGAAATATTTCCCAGTGTCCCCCCATTATGATAGAATTGAAAACATGGGGGGCACACCCCCCACCTTGGGGGATTCATCCCCGTGGAACACTGTAAAAAAATACTATTACGTTTTTACATAATTTTAAAGGGAATTTCATGTTAATAGATTGATTTAAATGAGTTAAACTTCAGGATCTTGCTAATAAAAAGATCATTTTTTACTGAAATTTACAAAACAAGTGGCTTGGTAACATTTTAAAGAAAATCCTAGGATGAAGCAAGACCATATGACAAGATACTTATTTTAATATTATAAACGATTGAAGGAAAAACAAAAATAAGTCACTGAGATTTTGCAACAACCAATTTCATGGAGAGATTCACAAGGTATAGATATATTTCTTTCACTTCTTGTTTAAGAAAAATGTATTCAACCTAGTTCAAGACTCACAACATCGAGAGCTCCACTCACTGTGAGTACTATAAACAAATTTTAGTTTGAAAATACACTCTAGCAAAACCCCTCTTTTAAAATTTTATTTATTAATTTGAGGGAAGCATGTCCAACAACGCCATTCATAATCCCATATTGTTAATATGGATTGGTGTTTTCTTCCCATGCAAACAAAGTCTAAGCCCTTCAATCTGAATGACCTAAGTGAGTGGAATTATTTCAACACAATTTAATGGAAAAATTGAAAGAGAAATGCAATTATAAATCAAATAAACAAACCCCTAGGAAACACAAACTAATGTTATCATTGATTTCTATGGATTGGAGGATGATGGTTCATTGATTTCTCTAATTCTAGAGGGAACACTATATGTTTTAGTTCTTCACAAGATTCCAAGCAATGCCTATCACAAGCTTTGAAATTACCTTCTAATGCAAGATTGTTCCTGGAAAAAACCTCCATAGCTTACTAAAGTAACTTGCATTGGCTTGATCCCTATTTATAACGTACATGCTCAAGTCAAATTTGTACACTCCACTTGCAACCTTTTGAAATTGTTGTCTCATGCAATGTAATGATGGGCAGAGATTCTATTTGTCTTAATATGGGTATGAGTGTGGCATGTCTAAGTGTGGTAGCATGGTTGCATATATATTGGAGGTCCTTGTTACCCATAACTAGTGGGTGACACCCATAAGAGAAATTTTTCTCCTAGATTGTCTTCAGCTGACATCCAATAGCCCCTTGCAGCCACCAGATAGCTTGTTGTGCCACCATCTCTGCCACCTAAGCCAACCATTATGTGCCCTTACCCATTTGTTATGATTGTATGTTTGAAGGTGGGCCTTCCAACCCCGAAGGTATGCCTTTCATTATGTAATTGGGTAATTTTTCTTACTTATCATGGACATATCTAGGCATGGATTAATGGGGGGGATTCAACAAAATGAATGGGCTTGGTTTGTAATCTTGTCCCCTTGTCCAACTTGGTGGTTAACCTTGTATCCTAGTCCCATGGGATCTCCTCTTTTAGCTACTAGCTTTAGGAGTGGCACTACATGGGAAACCCTAATTTTGTTTGTGTGGTCCCAGTTCCTGACATCACATACATCACTCCCCTCCACTCATTATAACCTCTTTTCAAATATTTCCCATTCGGTTTCACATTTTTCCATTGGGTCCACAAGGAGTTAGCCTCCCCCTCCCCTTGTCCACACTTTAGGTTGGGCCTAGAATGATGCCCCAGAGGTTGATGTAACTAAAAATTAAGTTAAAAGCATAATTTGGCCACTTACAATAGGAAACGTACTATAAAATGAAAAATATGGTCGAGACATAAAAATTTACCATGTGGGCAAAAGAAAAACATGAGCTCTACCCTTATCATTATGGCCATCACCCTGGTTCCTAAGGCCCCTTATGTTGATGCAACTAAAAATAAATTTAAAAGCATAATTTGGCCACTTACAACAGGAAACGTACTATAAAATTCAAAATATGGTCGAGACATAAAAATTTAGCATGTGGTCAAAAGCCAAACATGACCTCTACCCTTATCATTATGGCCATCATCCTGGTTCCTAGGGCCCCTTATTTGAGCCCCTTGCATCATTAATAAATCCATGATTTTCCCAACCCCTGGTGGGTGATGAAATTCCCAACCTTAAAGGGGTATCCACTGCTATATCATTCACATCATGCACTCATTCCCTGGAGCCCCGAGCAGTTAAATAAAAGAAAAACCATTAAAAGGAAAAATGCATATGAAGAAGGGTGGAAAAACAAAGGTCGGGGTAACTCATGTACCATGATTTCTCCCTCCTACATCTATACACCCAAGTGTGGGCTTCCCTCATTATAGCTACTCTTGTACGATGGCATGTGGCTTGGAGCCTTCCCCTGATGCTTGACTTTGTTCCATCATTATATCACATGACACCTACCATATATGAATGTACCATGGACCTATCACTCCCCTGGAGGTTGAAACCACCTGATAGGGTCCTTGATTAACCTCCTTCTTGAACTTGGGGACACTTGTACATTCTAAATTCCCATTATGGAAGGGAATGCCACTATGAAGTGCCCACTTGGTTCCATGATTTGTAAGTTCATTTTCTCAATTGCACTAATGAATTGTTGGACTAGAAGGTGACGATACACATTGGATCTTATATAGTATTGCAGGTGAGTCTTTATTTGGGGGTTTGGTCTCCCTATACGGGGTCCAAGCCCTCTAGAGGGTCATATTGGCATTTGTAGGGTGTGCGTTGAGAGCCATGGACCTCCACTAAAGCAGAGAGTAGATAGCCATGCCATGGGATCCTCTAGCACCATTCATTCCTCACTCGTGTCTGACTTATTTGATGATGATGATGCACCTGGACCACCTTGCCCAGCTAGCTAGACACTTGCACCACACACTTGGTAGTTGATCCAGGGCCCAGCTGGGGTTTTGTCTCACCATGGGAGACAAGGGAGGGCTTGCATCATTTTTCTAGCCCCTGCAGATGGGATACATGTTTGTTCGATTCAGTTGGAGACCCATGAGGATGATTTTGTGCCCCCACAACTACTTGGGAGCACCACCAGTCATTTGCTTGGAGATTAAGGAGACACCCCCTTAATCATTGTTATTGGAGCCCTCCTATTCTTTATGGCACATGAGGGACTTCATTTGGCCATCCAACAGGCCTTTCTAGCTATTTTTCTATCATTTCAGCCCTCTTGAGAGACTAATTATTCATGTTTTGGAGCTATTTGGTGGGCTTGTCACCAAAAGTATTGTTATTTTGCACATTATATTAGTATGGGGGCATCATTAGGTTAAATTAGGTTATTCGAGCCCCTTAGATAATTGTATAAATATAAGTGAGTTGTTCTCTCTCATTCATCATCACTTGGATTTGGGATATATCTTTCTAAATTATTTGGACTTGCAATTTGTGGAACGATTTGGATGATTAAATGCATTTTGATGTGTGGAATATTTTCGCTATCTCTATTGGAGATTCTATTTGGCAAGTTTATGGATGGATATACTCTTTTTGTCATGTAAGTGCTCTTTTCATGTGAATTTCATAACATTTCATGTCTAATGTATGGAATGTTAGGTAATGATTTTACTTGTGCCCTAAAAATTAATGTGAATTTATGAAACACTTGTAATCTTGGCTCCTTGCATGTGTTATTCATCTTGGCAAGAAGAAAGAATTTTCCTAGGGGTAGGTTGTGCACATTTTTCCTTGAAACTCCATCAAATATTGCATATCGAGGTATAAAAGTTTAAATTTGTTTTGAATATGCATCCACCAAGAGCATAGTTGCTTCTTTAGGCCTCCTTGAAGAGCAAAGTTCCTAAATCTTAATCATTTTGATTCCAATATTCCCAATAGCCAGGCACTATTCCTAGATCCTTGGTGATCACATTAACTTAACAAAGTATCATTCTTTCACCTCTTTTATTTGTGCCCTAAGGATAAGGATATTTTATAAGGATTGGTGTGGAATTTTAGGGGGGAGGAATTTAGGATTCTATCCTAACAAGTTTCTTCATTTATGTCTCCTCTAGGCATCCTCCAATTTTGAAAGAATTCTGACAGTGGAATTTCAAATAAATTGTTGCCCTAGCAATCACACCAAGAGGGAACCCTTGAAGCTGCTTTGACTTGGGGATTTCTCAAAGGTTTTCACTTTGTAGCTCGTCATTCAAAACCTTTTCTCTTAACTATAGGTGATCATTGGATGAGCCTTCACCACCCTATATCTCTCGACCCTTGGTCTCTTATAATATTTCTCTCAAGGGATTTTTTGTGGAAGGTCACAAAATGTGCTGATGTCGACAGAAGGAGGTCCGCCATAGGTGAGGCAATGAGAGATCCTCAACTAAGGCACGAGAGAAAACAATAGAGCGACGGACAGACTGACACAAATGATGATGGTGAAATGGAAGGGACTGAGTAGCGAATGGACGACTTCCCTTGGTAGAGCATAAAGAGCATGGATGACATGGCGGTGACTGACACAAGATCATGAGGGATAGGGGACAGTGAGACTGAAGGTCATAATGGGCGACACAAGAGAGAGACCAAGCAAGGAAGGATGGAGAGCTATAGTGGGGTGCAAAGGGACGTGGTATAGACTCCATGGATGCAATGATGACTCAACTTGGATGCTCTAAACAAGGGCGAGTCGATGGTGCTGCCACACAGTAAAGGCCCCAATGGGGGACGATGGAAGCATGAGTACAATGTGGGAACTCATGACGAAAATCGGCACGAACATGGACAAGTAAGGGGGAAATATGGTGCCCCAAGTACAAGTGGCGTAAGTGAGGAAATTCGATTTTAAGGAGGTGTGAGGTGATCCTTCTTGGACAAAATAGGTCCTGGTGAAGGATGAAAGTACAAAAAGGATGCTGGCTATCTAACAGAAAATAAAACACGCATCTCAGAAGGGAAATGCTAAGGGTAATATTTCTTAAGATAGAGTGCATGGCGAGGGTTAGGAAGGGAATGGCCTTCGAAATCCTCTAAAAGGTATGCCCCTTGACCAAGATCTTTACTGATGATGTAAGGGCCTAGCCGTAATGAGTCAAACTTCCCATGACCCAGGACATCATGGGCCTGGTCATATACTAGAACAAGTTCCCCGTCGTGAAAAGTGCGAGGCTGGACTTTTCGGTCATACTGAGCTTTGGTGCGTTTTTTGGCCGCTTCTATGGTTTGCAAGGCAACACGGCGGTCTTCGGAAGCACGCTCAAGCATGATAAGTCGTTGTTCTAGATGTTGGGTGTCAGGGATAAGTTCAACGGCGAGTTGTAGGGAAGGGATTTCACATTCGATTGGTAAGACAACCTCCTCTCCAAAAATGAGGTGAGGAGGGTTACGGTTGGGGGGCAGAGGTGCCCCCAAGCATGATGTGGTCATGCCAAAATGTATTTAGAAAAATGGGAATCTAAACACATTTTAATGATGTGGTGTGCCATTTGTTCGGGTTATGGTTATGCAGTTTGAGAAAGGAAATGGAGGATTACCAATCTCTTTTGGTACTGCATATAGGGATCAAATGGACTTTAAGTTTCCGAATTGGCATACCTGGTGTCACTATCCCAAAAGGAGGATTTGGAGATAATGAATTGATGCTCTCGTAGAAAAGCTATAGGTTGGTCAACAATAATGTCTAAGCGACGGGGTTGCTGATGTAAGATGAGGGAACGATAAGGGGTATCGTCCCGAGAGTGATCTGAAGTGATATGGGACTCTAGAGGTTCTTCTAAATGTGGAAGAATACTGGGTCTAGAGTCAACACGACCAGATACACTAGGAGAGTGGTGGGGAATGGCTTCTCTTGGTCTCTCAAATGTGGGTGCCCCCTTACCCAAACATTGGGTTTCGATGTAATGGCCACAAGGTGGACGTGGTGTGAACGCATGGGTTCGATGTAAGGGGGAATAGATAAAGTCAGGGGTGGGAATTTCTTCCATAATGTCGTCATCGTGATAGAAGATGGGGTGACTGGTGGAAGAAGAACCACCTGACGTGGTGAAGTGGCCTGAATCATCATCGTGAGAAGAGAGGTTCACATGCGCATCGTCACAAGGGGTGACCGAAGAGTAAGTAGATAAAGGATCTACCGATGTTGAGCCCAAGATGACCGCTGAAGGAAGGTCAAGCGAAACAACAGGGGAGGATTCAGATGGAATGTTCCCCGAGGGTCTCATGGATGATGATAGGTAGAAAACGCTGGACGAAGGCTCCGTCATCTCGACATCAGGAGGGAGAATGTCAATGGGAGCAGTCATATCTAGTAGTTCTGCTGAAGCAGAATGCGCAAATAGGGGAGAAGTGGACTCATTGCGCTTGGCCTCGAATTGGTGGACCGCGGCGATAGAGGTGCGGAAGTCCTCGAGGCGGGGACAAAGATGGGTGTAATGGCCATGGAGATCACACAAAGCACAGGGGTGGTTGGTGTGAATAGTCTTAGGGTTCGTGGCCACGGTCGTGGAAGGAACAGAGGCTTCTGGGACCGCAGACTCAGGGAACAAGACATTAACCATGGGCGTGAGATGAAGCAATTTAGGAAAGGTATGGGAGGCGTGATCGACAACATCACACAAAGAACACTGGATGGTATGCTTTGGAGGTGGAGAAGGAGCAGGGTTTGTCGAGGCAGCCTTGTCCTTTGATGCCCTCTTGCGAGCTTTGCCCTTCTTACCCGACGCGGTCGCAACAGGAGGTGGGTCCTGTTGAGGTGACTGAGGCACTGATGTGGCGGGAGAAGTCATGGGGACCGGTTGAACCGGGGTCAAAGCTATATAAGGTTTGGGCTGACTAGGAAAGGTGGGGGCTGGAGGATCAAGGTACCAAACGGGAATCCCAAGGGTTAAGTTAGGAAGAGAGAGGGTGGCCATGACTGGTACCATGTTCACTCCTGGTGGGGGAGCTAGGAACGGTATCTGACCAGAGGGGTAATGGCCAGGTGGGACGGCTCCTAAATGGCTAAGGCCTGGAGGAACCGTGCCAGGGGGATAAAGGGGCTCATGACTACCAACTGCAGGTGAAGGGCTAGGAGCAAGTTGCGGAGGGCAAGGTTGCTGACTAGCCGAAGCAGGTTGCTTGAGAGCAGCCCGAGACGATTGCATCATGCAAACATTCGATGAGCTGGGGTCAGAGATAGGAGGAGGGGGAAGATGAGGAAAAGTTCCAAGCAGGGAGGAATCTTTGTAAACGCCGGGGGAGACACCGGTCAAGGAATCGACGGTTTGCTTGTTGGCTACAGAAGAGATGGTGGTCTCAGGTGAGGCCTGAGAGGGGGGCTCATGATATGTCAGCTGGTCAATGGTGACTATCTTTCCATTATGGGGGAAAGACATCTTGCGAAAGACCGCAGATGGGACATCAGACATAGCATAGGTGTAGCTTCGCCCCAAAAGAATGTTGTAGTCAAGCAGGGCGTCAATGACTTCGACGTCAACGCAAACAGTCTTACCGGCGAGGGTGATCGGGCAATTACGGAACAAGCCAATGGGCTGGGACGCATGACCGTCCCACGCTCTAAGGGTGATCGTGGAAGGGGCCAGCTCAGGGGATCCGAGTTGCTTCCAAACCGAAGCGGACATCATGCAGGTGGATGCCCCCTCGTCAATTATACACCGGGAAACGATGGCGTTCCGTATTTTGACTGAGATTTGGAAGGCGACAGAAGGAGGAAGGGGAGGATGGTCCGATTGAGTGGTGTCGAAAACAATCATTTGGTCATCAGCAGGATCTACAGCGCCCACGGCAGATAGTAGAGACTGCTTTTGGGAAGGGCATGACTGGAGGAGTTCCAGTGTGGAAATGGCAGCAGGAGATTGTGCCAAATCATCTACTATGCTATACGAATGAGCAGCTCGACCGGAAGCAGCATTTCGGCGTAATGGTCCCTTAGGAATCTTGGTATGAACCTCAAATTTGGGTTGAGGGATATGTAAGGGGCCATTCGGTGTCGAAAGAGGCTCTGTAGAACCTGAAGAAGGAGGCTCGGAGGCAGACTGAGCAGGAGGCTTGGAGTACTGGCGAGACCGAGTTTGAAGTTTAAGGTCGGCGGTTAGAGGTGGATCAGAGTTCATCATGAGGATTTGGTAATTGGAGGAACAAGAAGGGGAAGGTGGAGTGGCCACCTGTCCGTCAGGTGGTTGGGTAGCCATGAATCCCTGCTGTGCATTCACTGGCTCTTGAGGGGGCGGTGACGGCTGTCGCAGGGGTTGAGAAGGCAAGGGAGGCGAAAGCGCATATGCTGGAGGAGCTGGCGCACCAGGCTGTAGATAAGGGTAATGGTTAGGTTGGGCAACATTGAGGTAAGCAGGAGGTTGGGTAAAAGGATGAGGTGTGCCGTATCCTAGATGCGTGCTACCGGGAGGGGGAGAAGTGCAGGAAGTGGTGCCCCCTCCCCCAGGAAAACCATAGCTCATGAGAGGTTGAGCGGAGGGATGAGAGATAGATCCAACGATACTGTCGGCGGCATGAGGTGCCCCCGGTGTATGGGTATCACCGGGTCTGGGGAGATCAGGTAGGACAGTAGGATTATAACCTGTCTGAGAGTAGATCAGGTCATATTTTAAAGCCATTTGGAGGGCATCTTCTTCGGTTTGAGGAAAATGGGATGCGACATCTTTCCCGATAGGGGACAAGAGAGATCTAAGGAACCAATCCATGTAGACACGGTCTTCGAAGGGAGGAGATTGACATAGGCTCCGTCTTCTTCGCCATTCCTGGACATGGGTAGAAAGGCGGGTCGAAGAGGTTTGCTTGAAGGAAGTCAAGAGTTCGATACCAGTGTCATAACGAAGGGGAAGCTGGAAGTAAGATAAAAAATCCCGGGCAAGAGTTGAAAAGGTGGTATGGGAGGAAGTGGGTTGATCAACATACCACATAGAAGCTTCGCCTGTAAGCGTGCGTTGGAACAATCGAAGACGAACAGAGTCATTAGTAATGGAGGTAGATGAACACCACATGTGGAAAGATCGAACATGATTTGAAGGATCTTCTCCAGCACGACCTTCAAACTTTGGGATGTCGGAAGGGAGCTTTGTCGGCATAGCAGGCCAACTAGCGTCATGATGTATAGGGTCGTTTATCAACCGGTCCAAATCTGGGAGGCTGAGGCCTGCCAAGAAGGGGAGCAAAGGTGTAGGCGAGGTAGTTCCTGTGGTGGTTCCGCTAGTAGTAGTTCCGGCATTAGGGCCGGGAGCTCCACTAGCGTTAGGCCCTGGACCAGACATAGTGAAGGTGACAGGGGGAGAACCTAGAAGGAAAAGGAGAACCCAAAGAATCAGAAGAGGAGTCGGAGGAGGACTGGCTCGACGACGGCGGGGCGGAGCAGGTCGATCAACCGGAAACGGAGGGTGAAGGCCAAGAAGTCTCCGGGAAAGGTGCCGTGGGGGCGTAATGATGACAGGAAGAAGGAAACCGGCAAGGGCAGAAAGGGACATAATCAAGAAAGGTCAAGGGCAGATAAGGTGCAGTGACAATTGATTTTAGAGTCTTTGCCAGGCGGTGTTAACCAGGCACTTCTTCACTTAGGGTCAGTGTGTGGCGTGCGTTAATTTTAATTTTTAAACCCTTTCCGTTGTTGAGAGCAAGAAAAAAGTGTGCTGCGTAGCTGAAAATAAACCTACAGAGAACGGAAAATAATGCTGAAATGACAGAAAAATAACAGCTACGTATGCATCTATCTAACCCAAGAAGGTGGGTCTCTCACAACCATGCTGAAAAGAAAGGGAAAAACTATGTAAAACACACATACAGGGAGCTCAACAGATCTAGGGTCAAAAGGGACAGGGATCTGGAGGATAAGGCTGCAGGTAAGAGGTGCAGATCACAGCCAAGAGACAGAGGCAAGGTGGCTGGAAAAAGGGAAGGAAATCAGCAAAAACCAGAGGGGGTGAGGCGGAGGCCGTCAAAAGGAGGTCCAAACAAAACGACAAGAGGTGATTTGAAAGGAAAAGAGGTTGATTTCGATGGATCTGAAAGTGAGGTAACAGATCTGGAAAAAGAGGGGGCTGAAGCTCTGAAACCGACGGCTGAAACAGCTGAAACTCTTCCACAAAAAGTGGAGGGTACTAAAGCCCTAAGGGGCTGGGTTCCCACTTAGATGAGTAAAAATAGATCAGATCTTGGTCAAGGCGGGCTGAGACAGTAGGCCAATAGCCCCCGGGCGTAAGCCGGCAGCAGAACCTGAAAATTGCGTAAAAAATGCCGGAAAAGGCGGTGTCGCAGCTTTCCGACCCGATCCGAAAGGCAGTCGTGGGCAGGTGAGGCACTGAGGTCCAGGTCGCAGTGTTTAGGCAGAAAAGTGCGACTGGGTTCGGTTGTCTCAAGGGCATTTTCGTAAAGTTGCCGTCTCTGGGCCATGGCCGGTGTCGCCACCGCGCAATAGGGCCGGTAAACACACTAAGTTATAAATTTTAAGTTTTTAGGTTTTATGTGAGAAAAATGACATAAAAGAGAAAATCATAGCTTGAAAAGAAACAGGTCTAAGTAATGGATCTATAGAATATGAAAAACGACAGCGGCCGTAATTTAAAACCCGTGTGGAGTCGCCATTTGTTAGTATGAATTCTTCGTCGAAGTGTACGAAAAAGAACCACTTTAGCTACGCATAACTAATAGCCCTAACAACAATAGAGGCTGCCAAACATCTTCAGATCTGCGATTAGTAGTTAAAATGCTGCAACGAACAGATCTATAAATGGAAAGACATCAAGCAGTAAAGTAAAGAGTTTGCTCCATGCATCCAATAGACAAGACAAGAACACGATTTTTGAATGAATTTTTATATTACAGGGCACCTGGGAGGAAACAAGAAGGTGTATCCAGATCTCCTCAATGGGATGGGTTCTTTGTAGTCCTCAGCACTTCAGATCTAAGCTTTCTCTCTCTCGTAGATGTAGAAAACCCAATGCATAAAGTAGAGCTCAATGGGAGCAAAATGGTAGAAATGAGACCAAGTGTATAGATCCAGAGTGATCTAATAGGCAACAAAAGGTGAAGAATGATGGGGAAAACCCTCCTATTTATAACAAAATATTGGGCCATTCTAGATCTTGGTGCATGATTAAAATAATGTTAACCAAATCTAGATCCACCTCTATGGAATATTTTATTATATTTGTTGGAGGGAAAGGGTGTTTGACTTGGGTCAAATCCCTTGATTAGTGAAAATAAATAAATAAATGATTTATTTATCTTTTTAAGGAAGTGGTTAGGAGATAATCAAATAAATAATGATTTATTTGATTAATGGTGGGTGATTTGGTCATATTTAACAAGGAATATTATCTAAATAAGATTTAAATAATTATTCCTAGAAAATAATAAGATAACTAAGAGTTTATCTCATTAATTTCTTTGTTTTTTGGTTAAACATGACTGGGAATAATAATTAAATTATGGTTTAATTAATTATTCCATGAGGAAAATCAAACAAATATAGGTTTGTTTAATATTTCCTTTTGGGGTTTCCTATTTTAACATAGTGAAAGTAGTTTTACTTAGGGTAAAACTGGTCTTACATGGTGTACTTGGGTCCATCTAATGATAAAAGGTTAGATGACCAAAAAATGGTGTAACAAAAGCTCACAATTTAATTGAATCTTTCCATTGAACAAGTCATCCTTGCCTCACTTTGAGACCTAGTATAAACACATCAATCACAAGTGAGGGATTTTGGAAGTTTGATCTTAGGAATTCATCATTTTTTAATATTCCTAAACCCGAGGTTATCCTCCATAGGTATTTCTTGGGGATCCTTTCAGCTTTTATTTAGGTATTTAAACCATTAATTGAGCCTCTCCTTTGAATGGGCCTAGGAAATCATGTTATACCTTGAAATTGATCTTATCATTCAAGTGATTTCCTCCATTATTGGGACACCTCCCATCGGTGAAATTTTGTAAAAAGCAAGGGACATCGACTGAGGTGACAATGGGTCCTCATCTAATTGTTTCCATTTGGTCTAGTAGTTGTCCCTTAGGAGCCCCTCCTAGGGCCCTTGTTGGATTGAGTGGTAACAGTGCCAATTTTTAAATTATAATTTTAAAACTAGATCAATGAATCTAAATTTTAATATAAAATACATAATATATAACTACATTAACTGTATGTTCTGCCCAGTGGTTATTTTTTTTCTCTCTTTTTTTAAGATATAAAATGATAAACATGGAATAGCTAACAAAAATCACTCCAATCATTGAGCTATGTTACTCAAGGTTAAAACTAAAGAACAATTATTTGAGTTATGAAGCGATACATTTTGGAAGCCAAAGTTATATTGGGGATGGTTGACCATGCGATTCACATAACTGAGTTTATCAAGCGTCTTGTTGTGTGAGTTTATCCGAGAAATCCCTAACTGAATTTGGCCCTGTTGTCACCCAAATTGTATAGTTGAATATGACAACGACTTAGGGCGGGGGTTATCACTCTGATCCCCACCCTCTCCATTCTAGCTCTCTAAGGCAGGCTATGGGCGATAGTCCCTATGAAATGTGAGGATTAAAGACTTGTCGGGAAACCAACAAGTTCGAGAGACACAACTGAATAGCCTAGAAACTTGGTGGATGATGATTGGCAAGTTTAATTATTAGCACAATTTAATCAGATTATTGAGAGAACAATTCCTTATGGAGTCAATTTACTTGCACAATATAAATTAATTTCCAAGTTACCGGATGAAAAGTTGTTTCTAAGATGAAATCTATCCTATATGAGATGTGACACCTAGACCTATGTGATATGCAAGATCTTGGTAAATTCTAGATTAAATGCCTTTCTAAGTGAGTCCTATCTTAACTATTTTTAAGTTAGTCTCAAGTGTAGGTTGTGGAGAGAAACCCAGGGGAAGCAAGTTGTGACTTGATTAAAGATACCTCCCCTGGAGTTCTAACCACTCGAATGCATCCGACGCTACAAGGACTGTGGCCCTGACGACTGCAAGGTCACCGTGTTAACCACAAATGATGGTCTAAACCCGCAAATTGGGTGAGAAAGGTGGTCCTATATTTCTATCAACCAAGATTATGCTTGGAGGTAAATTGATTAATGCACAACTAATCCTAAATATCTTAAATGAAATTATTAGATGATCCTCTTAAGTACTTTCAATTTATATTATATGCTTATGATGTTAGGCTCAAAGGCACAAATAAGTACTTCAAGGGAGCAACTATAGAAACAATCTCAATTAAGACAATGTGAAAATGGAACAAGATAATTCCCAAAAGTAAATCACTTCAAGATCTATTCAATGATTAGTAATCTTAAAATTTGAAAAATGCTCCAAATAGATAATTAGGGAGAAGCAAGGAGCACCAAACTAATGAGAAATAAGATTATCCAATTAAGATCTCAATATTACTCAAAGAAGATGATATCACAAAATTAACTTTAGATCACAATGTCTTAATCCATGAAAGAAGATAATTATCTTATCCAATTAGCAACTAATTCCTTATGTCACTTATCAATTAGAAGCAATAGGTTACTTCAAGAGAAAGATGCAACCAAGTGATATCAATAACATTCACAATGAATCAATATAATGCCAATGTTAAGAAAATTAGAACACAATCTTCTTTAAGACGATATTACTAACAGTGAATTAAATATGCAATGTAACTGAAGCAAGATGAGCAATGATTAAAAATTATTCAAGCATCACAAATGAGATGAATTTTATTAGAGCACACGTAGATGTAAATATTGATATGCAAAATAATGCTAATGATGCAACATGCAAAGAGTGACTAGCAAGACAACAACGATTATTTCAACAACTTAGAGCAAGACCACTTCTATTACTTTACCAAACCAACAAGCTTATTATGACTTCTTAAATGTATTAGGATTGCTTGGATCAAAAAATTTAGCACCAAAACTCACAAATTTTACTGCTGCAACACTTATGCCAGATTCAAAAGTATTCAAATTAGACTCATAAATACTTATACCAGCTACCCAAAATAGCTAGAAAACCATAGAAATCATGAAATAAGCCTTTCTTGTCTTGATATTAATTGTGAAGTGACTGTAGACTTATGTTAATGATTTTTAAGGATTATTAAGGGTGTGTATTCAGAGTTTTTACTATTTTTATTATGAAATATCATATCTGATCATTAAACAGAAATGAGAAAATTGGGGCTAGAGAGCAAACCCTTAGCCCTAAAGCCTTGCTAGTTGGCTAGTTGACCTTCCAAAGTGTACTAGAACTCTTCTAAACATCTGAAACACAAGTATTAGTCCTGAATCAAATGGATCAGCCCTCTTGTGACTGAAACTAGGGCTGGATGATGGCTTGTTTGGCAACTTTGGCCCTTAAAACCCCTACCCTAGAGGATAGATAACCTACAAAACAAATTTTTAGCACAATAAACTCAAAATTTATGATCCAAATCAATAGAAATCAACTCAACTAATTTCCAATGATGCCCTAGGCCTGCAATCACAAAAGAATTGTCAAAATTTGAATGTCAAACCCCACAAAAACACCAAAAATTCCCAACAATGGAAGAAGAAGGCCCAATAGGGCTAGCGACTAAGGGAAAATGGCCTCTTAGGCCTACGACCTAGAGATGCAAGGTCTCTAACGCTTGTGGACACCCTAGAAAAGGCCCACAAGGGTTGCAATTTCTTTAGGCAAGCTCGTCTAGGCTTGCGACAAGGAGGAGGAGGCCCTCAAGGAGTTGTCCCAAGCCCAACTAGGGTTGCAGCTAAATGGGAAAGGCCCTAAGGCTCGCGGACAAAGTCCAAAAGGGTTGTTGCTTAGTAAAAGATCCCAAAAGGGGTTGCGACTAGGTGAAGAAGGCCCCTAAGGCCTGTGGCCTAGGGATAAAATGCCCTAAAGGTTGCGGCTAGCCTCTAGTAGGCTAAAAATGTACTCGGCCCCCCAAAAACCCCAAAATTCCATTGAAAAATCACTTCAAAAGGGATCAAAAGGTTGGACGACTTCCCTCTTCAACTGTATCTTGACTTTCTAGACGCTGGAGAGGTGGATCCTACCCTTGAGGGCCTAGATCTTGAATGAGTGGCTCAGAAAATAATTGTTGCTTCAAACCCTTGAGCTAATACTTGCACAAATGAAAAGAAGAAGACCCAAGAGCCCAATGTATACAAAAATTGGAATAAAACCCCAAGCCCCAATAATTATTTACAAAGCTTCAAAAATAAGAGAGGGTTACATTTATTTACAAATATTCACAATATTTACAAAATTAAAATATTTTCTCTTATTATCAAATTAAATATTTAAAACCTCAATAATAAACTTGAAATAATTTTGAGAAAATAGAATTTTAAAATAGCATAGCCTTCCTGCATAGAAAAATCGTTAGATTAAGACTTGGAGCCAAACAAGAATGTGATCCCCTCATAGTCTATGAACTTGGAGACCAAGGGTTGGAGCAACCTGTAACAATGCACCTCCAATGATAGATTTTTAAACAAGAGGGGTTTGATTCATACAATATACCTATAATCGTGGAGAAACCTATCAGACTTCGCTAGATCTAGAGTATTTACTCTTACCCAACACCTAAGGAAAGATACCTATATCAATAGATGTAATATCCCCAAATGGATAATTTTACTAAATTTGCATAAATTCACTTAAACCCCAAATTATGTCGTAAAATCAACATGCATTTAACAGAAGATTGCCATGTAAAATAAACATACAAGTACATGCAAATCCATAACACCATAATGCAGGAAATACCTCAACTTTATTAAAATCTAACTAGGGTTACATGCTGAAATGAGAGGTAGCTGAGATAACTAAAATATAACTGGCATCAAGAATCTGTTGCACTGCGTTGACCTCCAAAACTGAATTGTTGCACTCTCCCTCCAGCAACAGCTACCACTGAATCCACTGAAGCACCGATTGAAGATCTTAATGATCTTCACTCCAATATCCTTGAAGCTCTGCGAAAATTATGAATGAAGTCTCCTCAAAGAGGGTTGGGTATTCGTCCAACACTCACAAATCACCCGAGGGTTTCCATCCTGGGGTTACCAATAAAGTAGAGAACCAAGTTCTCAAGCCTCTCACACAAGAAAATGATCTAATCCAGGCTATCCCTCAATGGCCTCCTCCTTTTCTTTTATAGATCTCCTAGGTCCTTCTAGAGCCTTATTTTATTATTATTTTATTCATGGAGCACTTTTCCCTCTTATTAAAATATTCCTTTTTAATGCAGGAAAGAGTGAATCAGCTACCATGTCTCCTCAAGTCACTAAAACTCATGTCCAACCATCCCATCATGTAGGTATCCTCATCTCAGTTCCAATGAGCTATTACAATAAGGTTTTTTATCATTTATTCCTCCCGGAATGCCTCCTTGAGCGTAATTAACTGAGTTAAGCCCAAAAATAACTCATTTTTCCGAAAGTTATCAGAATGCACCAGAACGAAAGGCAAACTGCTCGAATGATGGAATATATTAAGCGAATGCCACCCGACCTCATAGAAACTCCTCAAAACTCCTCCAAAATGTCCCCAGGCCCGCTGATGACACCAACCTATGCCTGTGACCTATCTACTCCTAACTCTAGAAGTCCATCCTAACCCTGTCATAGGTGACGCCAAAAAAATGAATATTACAAACCTTTCGCCCCAAGATTTCTTGCCCTCAAGCAATCCAAATATGTGGGCCACCCTGTTGGCCCGATGCAATTAAGACCCAATGCCTAGATCCCATACAAACCCCTAGGTGTTGCTATGCTCCTCTGTTAAGTTACCCGAAACGGACCCCTCAATGCCTAGATCCCAAACTGATCTCTCACTATACATGTCATCCAACAATCCTCCCGGATCCCATCACTCCCGTGGCCAATCATTGCCCAAGTCCCACGGCTCAGACTACGCATTGCCTCTGGCTATAGCTATAGCCCCGTGAAGCGAAGTCTGCCAACAAGCATCCATGCTCCATGGCTCCTGCTGTGTTGTAGCTCTGACGGTATAAGCTACCCCACCAACTACGTACCAACTCATCACCTCTCTCCTGTCCAACTCCTTACTCTACCTCATGCTAACCCTATTCTCTTGAAGTCGGGGTGGAATGCTGAAGAATTGTCGACCTGTGCCCCACTGCCAACTAAAAGTTGCTGCATCTGTCATGTCTAAGGTTCCCTACTCTGTTATGTTCCCTACGCATAAGATCATACCATCAACAAGATACCAACTCATGATATCCCACCAATATATCCTAGAAGAAGAATAGGTAGTGACACCTGCAGATAGAACAAGTTTGGTGTGAGGTCGCCAGTTCATACTCAACTCATGTTGCCCCATCCTGTTTGCTGACGATATTTTCCTACAGAAGAAGGACCCTCTCTCTATAATGGGCCAAAGTGGGAAAGATATGTTGCAAGCCCTATCGGTGTACTCCTGGAGAGTGCTACTCCCTGAAAGCACTGCAGCTTTGTTGATTGCATGTGCACCTATCTGCACCTTATCAGTGTGTCGGCCCAAAGATGGATGCTCCACCATCTCTAGTAGCTCCTCCCTCTCCTGATCAGGAATGTCATGCTCCAATTGTCTACTAGCCTCCTACAAAACTATGCCATCAACCTCCAACATCTCCTGAGGATAAGTATTTGCAACCACTGCCACCCTGCTAAATGCTCATGCATTTGTCTGCTCCTCCTCAATGGCTGACCCCAAGGTTAGCTGTATATCCACCACAGACTAAATGTAAGCCTCCATCTGGCTCTTCCCCAAAGGACAATCATGCATGATGTGCATAATCTCCTCCTCTGCTGACTCATGCTCCATCATATGCTGCTTCAGCTAAATCATCACAAGTGACTCATCACCCTGAGTGTCTCCCATAGAGTCCCCTGACTACTCACCCTGCACACTAGAATACAACTCTGGCCTACTGTCATCAACTCTGCATGACTACTCTCACTCCCCATAATCATCCTCATATGATGCCATGGACTCATCTGAAGAAGAGTCCTCATCTTGTCATACAGAAGGAATGTCCTTCTGTTCTGCCTCTGCCACATCATCTGCATCACTCAAGCATGAGTGACCAGGCCCCCAAGGTTCTTTGTAGATGAAGCATAGTCCCTTCCTTAGCTCATTTCTATTGCTTGATCCCCCAAATTGGAGCAGCTCCTCCCTGGTCAACTGTCTCCTGAACAACCCAATATTTTGCTCAACCAGTCCTTGGGCTAGCTCATGAGCAACAAGTGAGACCAACTGCTCTCTCCTCCAAATGCTCAACAACCTAGTCTGCAACTCCCAGCAAATGGCCTCATGGTCTCTCACACATGACGAAGCATTGCAACATCTACAAAATCAAGTCATCACACTCAAGATCAAACATGATGTCATATGTTCGGAATGTGACCATACTCCCCAAAATCTCAAGCTTCTTCCCAAAGGTAGAGCCTCCGTTGTTGTCCAAATCCTGAAGAGTCTCTACTATCAATCTCATAATCCTTCTCATCACATCATCATTGTATGGAGCTATAGCTGTGGTCAACTTCATAATGTTACTGAGGCATGATGCAACTGGAAGTATGAACCCCACACAAGGCTCCTCCAAGAATTTGGGTTGTATAAGAGAAAGCATAGCAGGTTTTAGAGCCCAAATCAATTTCTTCCCTTCTACTTGGCTTATTTTGGATAGGAGTTCATTAAGCTCATCAAGTTTGGACAGAACTCTCCATGTCATCTTCATGTATTTCAAATATCTTCCAAGTGCAAGAATTTTGTGACCAATCCTGAATTCTCCCTGCAAATCTTTTGGCTGTTCTTTTTGAAGGATGGCATATCTTCCTCTTGAAAAGGGTTTTTTGTTCAATTTTGTTTTCTGTTGTATATTGCAGTCCAAGGTGGTATTAATTTGCTGGTTCATTGGGTGTTTTAAGAACCCCATCATCCAGTAGCTCTACAAGCACCCTGGATCCTACGCTGCTTCAATCACTTTCTTCAAGTAGTGATGCAATATGATGAGACTGTTACTCAATTTCCCCCTCATGAGACTAGTGCCTTTGTCTTTTCTGAGTTGATGGTGTATTCCTTCAGTCAATAATCCATCAAAGCTTCATTTTCAGCTACTGTAGGTTTGAGCATATTCTTTGATTTGATTTTTATTTTATTTCATTTCCAAGTACAATGACTCACATAAGATGATAGATCTCAAATTTCAGAACTTAGTCATTAACCAGATCTTCACAAAAACAACCCACCGGTTGACAATGCTACCCATTCCAACATTGTTATACACTCTGGAATCAAATATTAATGTCTCTTGTCTACCCATTGCTAAAAATAAAATTAGTGGTAAATACAACATAGTGAACAAAATATAGAACCTAGAATTTACACAATTCTGGAATTAAAATGGAGCTTGCACGGTAAAGGAAAAACGAAACCTGATATATTTGTATGGGTAAATTCTCTGCCACGGGAATGCCCAAAACACAAATTTCCTTTGACAATTTTCTGGGTCTGTACCTTTACACCGTTGTTATGTATTAATTCTTCCAAAAATTATTTCCACCGCATCTGAAGAAAAGGTACGTTGTCTAGCAATGCAGTCACCAGTTCCAACCTGTAAGTGATGCTACACAACCAAACTTCGTTCAAAATGTTGCTACCTACCAAGACATACCTCGATGCATCCCACACTACCTTGACTTCATATTGGACCAATTCATCATTGATGAAAAATTCCACGCATAGATTAACATGTGCTAGATCTTTGCCATTCTTTTAGAATCAATCTCTGTTTCATAGAAAATTGGCTCAACAGTTGATCTCTTGAATTTGATGTAGTGGCCCTGCGCCTGTTAACAGAGCATCATTCTAACAAAAATATTGTTCTGGACAATACTTTGTACACAATGCTTGCTCGACACTAATACAAATGCTCTTCTACCCCCCACGTGGATTTGTGAGACTGGGTATATGCCGGCAAAGGAGTAGCACGACTATCCGCAAGATGACATCACTCTCTCCCTTCTTTAACAGTTGATCAATAAATTTGTCCCCCTTTTTCCCCTATCAAACAAAATTAGCCGAAGTCCGATCCCTTACAGACTAGCCCCTGAAACCAACAACTCGGCTTTCATAAATAGCCAAATAATGCGGCCCTTCAACGATAACATATTCGGCTTTCAAATGAACCCGCGACTTCCTCTACTCGCACACAATAATTTGCTATATAAGTTGTCGATCCACACATTCCATCATTATTCAATGATCTCTTTAGTCAAGCTCCATGCACGCCAATGTCTGTCAACACAATTCTATGCGCAGTCACTATTCGAAGTGGCTGGCACCAAATATTGGTCCACCATGGAAATAAAAAATCGATCTCCACTTACTATGATTTGTGTCGCCAATTCCACTGTATATTTACATTACGCATGGATTAAACATCTCGTACACACCTTGTTCAGGCTACTTGCACCATATACTGCTTGCAGCTGGGAAGAATTAATGCAACCTTCAAAAGAAAAATGTGGTTTCTCTCATCCACGTTGTCGTCCAACTTCGTCCTCTACCCAAGTTGATTGGCAAAGGGGATCAAACATATTTCGACGAATGCGGCTCAGCAAGACACCGCAGTAGCTCACACTCCTCCATACATTGGTACCGTGGCAATCATAAACACGCACAGGCCCTGTATTGGCTACCACATTATCATCGCTGAATAATCTTGACTTTATTACAAGTTGTGAACTCGTTTTTCCAAGAAATGGCTCAGCGTATGAATTGGGCTCGGTTCCGCTTCATTCGTGTCAAACTGAAAAATACTTGCTAGAGATATTTTGACCCCTTTAAGCTTGTGGCCTCACATTATTTGATTTCGATGTTGGTTATTGTAATAAAAAACCCTTCGGAAAATAAAGTTTTTGGCCCCTTCACAAGATGTGAATTTGAGATGAAACATGAGTGGGCTTTCCTTCACAATTCTTGATCAGATAATCCAACAATTTCTGAGGGAATTTTTTGACTGTTTTAGGTGATAATTTCACACTACTTCCATGGAACAAATTTCAGTAATTTTCTCGTGAACTTTATTTTACATTTATTTGAAATAACCCTCAGGCTAGAAAGATCACTAGCTCTGATACCACTGTAATATCCCAAATGGATATTTTGATTAAATTTTTATAAATTCACTTAAACCCCAAATTATGCCGTAAAATCAACATGCATTTAACAGAATATTTCCATGTAAAATAAACATACAAGTACATGCAAATCCATAACACCATAATGCAGGAAATAACTCAACTTTATTATAATATAACTGGGGTAATATGTTGAAATGAGAGGTAGCTGAGATCACTAAAATATAGCTGGCCTCAAGAATCTACTGCACTGCGCTGGCCTCCAAAACTGAACTGCTGCACTCTCCCTCCAGCAATAGCTACCACTGAATCCACTGAAGCACCGATTGAAGATCTGAATGATCTTCACTCCAATATCCTTGAAGCTCTGTGAAACTTCTGAATGAAGTCTCCTCAAAGAGAGTTGGGTTTTCGTCCAACACTCACAAATCACCCGAGGGTTTCTGTCCTGGAGCTACCAATAGAGTAGAGAACCAAGTTCTCAAGACTCTCACACAAGAAAATGATCTAATTCAAGCTATCCCTCAGTGGCCTCCTCCTTTTATTTTATAGATCTCCTAGGTCCTTCTAGACCCTTATTTTATTATTATTTTATTCATGGAGCACTTTTCCCTCTTATTAAAATATTCCTTTTTAATGGAGGAAAGAGTGAATCGGCTACCATGTCTCCTCAGGTCACTGCAACTCATGTCCAACCGTCCCATCATGTAGGTATCCTCGTCCTAGTTCCAATGAGATATTACACTAAGGTGCTTTATCATGTATTCCTCCCAGAATGCCACCTTGAGCGTAATTAACTGAGTTAAGCCCAAAAATAACTTAGTTTTTTGAAAGTTATCGAAATGCACCAGAACAAAAGGCAAACTACTTGGATGATGGAATATATCAAGCGAATGCCACCCGAACTCATAGAAACTCCTCAAAACTCCTCCAAAAATCCCATGGGCCCACTGATCGCACCAACCTGTACCTGTGACCTATCTGCTCCTAACTCTGGAAGTCCATCCTAACCCTGTCATAGGTGACATCAAAAAAATAAATATTACAATTGATGTTTTGTCATGCAACAATTGAAAAATAACCAACAATATTATAGCTCAAAGGATATCAAATAAACATTCAGTGCATACCATAGATCAACAAATGAGATGCATCTTGAATTGAACCCCAAAGACATTTTATTAAGCGCAAAAAATATCTAGCAGAGCCTCACTCAGTTACAAATGCTTTTCAAGACTATCCAGACTCAAAGATGACTAGAGGAGCTTAGAATCTTCCTTATATATAAAATGAGAGAGAAGGAAACCCCTCAAAGTGGAAATAACATATAGTTGGATTGATCCTCATCCTGATAATCTCATCCATTGAAAATAACTTGATCTTCTTTTAATCTCCACTGTCGATTTTTTATTTTTGATGAAAAATTATAATTTCTCTTAAAAATAAATTTTTATTAATCCAAAAGTTAGTATTTTGGAGTAATGTCCTCAAAAATTTGACTTTGACTTAACCACCAAGGTCCAAGAGGTCAAATTTTCTTTAAAAATCCATTTTTCCCTTGGTGAGGACCTCGAAAAATTAATTCCTTTATGACCCACAAATTTTTTATTATTTTCCACTTGGAGAGAATTTAATTTCTCTCAAATTATTTTTTGACTCTAAATTAATTAATCTTTTGTCCTGGGATTTTTATTTAATTTTGCCAGAAAATTTAATTAAATAACTTAAGTGGATTAATTATTTTTTCCACCCTCAAATATTTTAGCCATGGTGTCTAACTATGAGTAACTATGCACTAAAATATTTTTTACATCAAGATATTACAATTTAAGTCAACACTTAGAAGGGGAAAGATGCATTTAGACATAGACCCTCAAGATTGTTAAGTCTGAACTTTACCCATTTTTAACACCTATCCTAGGCCTTGCCTCCCCTATTTTTGATCCTTTTTCGCTCTTTAATTATACCTAGTTGGGCTATGTTATCTAGTTTTGGCTAAAAAGGGTACCATAAGCCTAAGGTATGTTAAATTATCATGAGAAGTTTCATTTTATCTAAATTCAAGTATTCTTTGATCTAGCTGTGTCTTTATTGCATTACTACTCTAACTAGTCTAGAACTCATGCGTAGATATGCTAGATTTGAACAGTTCCGCAAATCCTGTAGAAAACTCATGCGGCCGAGATTCCTGCAGATACGCTGATTTCTTGCATCCGTCTTGATTTCCTCCAGCAAGATCAATGGTTGACCATGTTCCACTCATCTCCAAATCAAGTAAATACATGGGTTTTGAAGGGAATTTGTTGCATATGGAAGCTGTCCTATTCACTATTCTGAATCCTCTTTTGCAACCACCCAAACCTCCATATCTTCTCTCGTGCCCACATGGAGAAATGGCTTCAACCGTGCAATGGAAATCATCCAATCCATGCTTCTAGTAATGGATTAGACTCAACAAAAGTTTACTTTGTCAATTTGTATCTGTATCATTGGCTGTAGGGTTATATTAGTGATCTATTTTGTTCAAGCCAAATATGGGCTTTGAGAAATGTATAAATCTGATATATTTCCCTTTGTAAAGAAGGTTGGGTTGGGTTTGTTGTTGATAGCAAGATATCAGACTGTACTTGACTGTAATTTCTAGATTAATAAAATAGTCTATGTTCTATTTACCTTTCTGAGCAGCTTCTTCAACTTTTGAAGGAGTTGTGAGTGAGGGAGGGCCCCCTTCGCTCACAACTCCCGCAGCATACTGTGTGTTTTATTTTTGTTTCATTTATGTATTAATAATTGATGTACACAGCTAGTGTTTTCTTTCTTCATTTCCTGCAGCAGAATGTTAATTGGTTAAGTGATTTAATTCTTTATGTTAATGAATTCTTTTCATTTGATCAATGTTTGTATGCATGCTCTTTATGTTGGATTCTTGATTGTGGTTGATATTTTATCTTTTCCTGCATCAATATCAGCAAAACCAAGTGTTGTAGAGGGATGTTATAAGCCACTCCATAGCCATTGCTATTAAAGTATTGATACAGGAAAGAAGCATGAGTTGTTGATTGTTGTTTGATCTTTATCTTTTCATGGCCAATATAAGAAATCCTAAGTGTTGTAGAGGGATGATATATGCCATTCCATAACCATTGTTGCCAAGTATTGACTCCATAACCATTGTTGCCAAGTATTGACATAGGAAAGAAGCATTAGTTGATGTGTGTATAATTTATTAACACTTGAAGTAATCAACATGCATATACTTTGCACTACATCTCATCAGTTTACCTTCCTGGGTTGACAATTTATGATTGGAAAATTATAAGCATATAATTTGACTCAAAATTTTGGCGTCGTTTCCGGGGAGGTGCTAAGGGATGATACTAAAAGTGTTTTAGTTTGATTTTGTTGATTTTTTTTTTTCAGGACTAGGGGAGTCGAAGTGCAAAGACAAAGGGAAACGCAAAGACAAAGGGCAAAGCCCATGCACCGACAAGGGTCAGACACTCGCCAAAGTCATGTCTTGATTGTTTGGTAAGTTCTTTTTTAATTTTGTTTGAATACTAGATGTATAGGGCCCAAAATTTTCTATATTTTTTTTGGTGGTGTGAGCACCACTTTATTTACTAATACGTTGGCAAGAAAAAGGAAGTCTGCAAGAACAAGGTAGTAAAGGAAGAAGAATTCGAACAAGAGGTCTACAGTCCGAAGCAGATTGACACTTTCATAGCAGAACACTATGTTGGAGAATCTTCTATTGTTGCCCATCTAGAAGCTCCCCTTTCAAGGAAGACAACATCTCTGCTCAGTGGTCAGCCTGAAGAAGAGTTCCTTGTGAACCCTGTTAAAGAACTAGAGTTCCATACCATTAACTTTGAGGAATCTTTCTTGGACTGATACGGCTCACAAAGAAGGTACTAGTAATACAAATGGAGGCTTTGATGAGAAGGAGGAGAAACTGGTCACATTTGAATTCCCTATTAGGGAGACTGGTGGAGCTACTCAGATGAAAAATATCCCTCCTTTGGCCTTGCCTAATTTTCGTGACTTCTATTGAGGATCCAAATTCCCTCCTATTCGAATTTAATGTATTGTGTTGGAACTATGACTATTCTTCCAATGCTCAAAAGCTGAAGTTGTTTCCTGCTACATTAAAGGATGCAGCTCTCAGGTGTTTTATGGGGTTGGGGTCAAACTCCATTGCAACTTGAGGTGAAATGAAGAAGGTATTCCTGAGAAAGTACCAAGACTACTGTAAGACCAGAGACCTCAGAGGATATATTTTTGGGATCACTTAGAAGGAAAGGGAGAGCCTTGAATATTTGTGTAGAAATTTCTGTTTCCCACCCCGGTTTTCAGTTTCTCCTTATTTCTCCATATAGTTAAATGCCCATTCCCATATCCATACATTCAACAAGCTGAAAAATAAATATTTTTCTGAAAACACAAATTCTGGAAATTTTCAAATGCTGAAAATTGCAGAAATAAAACTCAGCAAAATAAATCAGCCACACACAGAAAATAGACATGCTGATTTTTGGTCAATGTGACCCTGGAAAAACCCCCTACAACTCTTGGGGAAAACCAGTTCGAAAGATCTTCTTATTTCTGGAAAATTCTTTTACAGTGAGAGAGAAATACTCGGAAAATTTTAGCAAGTAATAAATACAACTTATCTCATTTTCTGTGCTTAACCACCGCCTCGAAAAATGTGTACTCAGCAAAAACAGAAACAACAATAAATCTTGTATGACCTCCTTGAATTCCATGCCCATAATTTACAGCATTAAATGTTGCTGTATGGACTGCCTCGAAAACTGTGCAAACAATAATAAATGCTGTTGTACATATTTCTCGATTTCCGTGCAGAAAAAATAGCAAAGCTGCTGTACGGTTTTATGCCTTGATTTTTGTGCAAAAATATGCCTTGGAAAACATGCCAAAAAATCAACAACCTGCTCCTCGAAATCTGTGCCAAACCTTGTTGTACGACCTCCTTGGAATACGTGCCAAATTTGTTGTATGGTCTGCCTTGAAACTCGTGCCCAAATCTTGCTCGAAATTTGTGCCTCCTTGCTATACGGACTTGCTAAATTTCTGCCTCGATTTGTGTGCCAAGTTCTGTCCTCCTTCTCCTCACTGCCCATAAATCTCCTTTGCTCTCCTTCTCTCCTTCTCTCAATCTGCTCATGAAAGAATGAATGACCTTTTCCCTCCTTTTCCTCCTTAAACCTAGCCCTAAGAGACTTTTGGGGAATCCCTAAATCTAATTGCTGAGATAGCTTTAGATCTAGGGCTGAGATTAAATGCTCATTTAAATCTTACTTTCTATTTTTTAATTTACCGCACTTTGATAAAGACCCACTTAGTCATTTATTTCCAAAGTCATTTTTCCTTTCTAATTTCACATTGACTTTATTAAAGTCACTTTAAAATTAGACTTTAGTAAATTTATCACTTAAAGTCACTTTTAAATTAGATTTGAGTTTATAATTTTATAAAGTCACTTTAGGAGAAAAATTAAATTCTTTTGGACACTTTTCACTAGGCCAAAGATCAAAGCCTTAGGGAACCACCTGTCCTCCAGTAACCAAATTTCAACACTCCCTCTTACCAAGGAAGGTGTTCCTCACCACACCCATCTTATCTTTGAAGTAGACATGCTTGCCCCATGGTAAGGCTTTGGTAAGAATATCTGCAACTTGCTCATCAGTGGGAATATACTCAAGCTTCATAGCTCCCTTCTGAACATAGTCTCTGATGAAATGATATTTGATCCTGATATGCTTTGACCTGTCATGAAATACTGGATTCTTCGTGAGTTTAATGCAACTCTGATTATCACAGTAAATCACTGAAGGTCTCAACGGCTGACCAAATAAGCCAAACAACATCTTGCGAAGCCAGATGGCCTCACAACTAGCTAGACTGGCTGCCATATACTCTGCTTCCGCTGAACTCAATGCTACTGACTGCTGCTTCCGGCTGAACCACGACACCACTGCCGAACCCATCCCAAAACAGCATCCTGAAGTGCTCTTCCTATCAGAAGCACAACCTGCCCAATCAGAATCAGTGTAACTTGCCAATCTCACTCCATCCCCCTGCTTGTAGTCCAGACCATACTCCACTGTCCCCTGCAAGTATCACAAAATGTGTTTTGTAGCAATCCAGTGAACCTTCCTAGGCTCACGCATAAACTGACTCATCGTGTTGACTGCAAAACATATATTTGGTCTAGTGTTGACCAAATACATCAAGGAACTAATCAGCTGTTTGTACAATGTGGGATCCACCAACTCGGAATCCGAAGCATGAAGCTTCTTCCAGTTGGTGATCATCGGTGTTGACATGGGTCTACAATCCTCCATGTGGAATCTGCCAAGGATGTCCACAATATACTTCCCCTGCCCCAGGAAGAAATGCCCCTCCTCCTGCCACACCTCCAAACCCAAAAAGTAATGCATCAAGCCGATGTCCTTCATCTCAAACTCCGCCGCAAGATCTCTCTTGCGGTGCTCTATGAGTCTCTCTGCACCTGTAATGACCAAGTCATCCACATACAGCACCAGAATGAGAGGCTCCTCACCTATCACAATATAGTAAAGGTTCGGATCTGCCTCACTCTTTGTGAAACCCATCTCCTGCAAGTATGTATCTATCCTGGAGTACCAAGCTCTGGGAGCTTGCTTCAGGCCATAAAGGGCCTTCTTTAGTCTGCACACATGGGACTCCTTCCCATGCACCTCAAAGCCCTGTGGCTGCTCAATGTACACCTCCTCTTGTATGAAGCCATTGAGAAATGCAGTCTTCACATCCATCTGGTGGATCTTCCAACCCATCTCTGCTGCTATCGATATGATGGAGTGAATCGAAGTATATCGAGCCACGGGAGCGAAGGTCTCCTCATAATCAACTCCCTCTACCTGGGAGAACCCTCTAGCCACAAACCTTGCTTTGAATTTCTCAATGCTGCCATCTGCAGCATGCTTTACCTTGTAAAGCCATCTGGAAGTAACCACGGATTTGCCCTCAGGCCTTGGCACCACCTCCCAAACATCATTCTTCATGATAGAAGCATACTCCTCCTGCATGGCCTCTCTCCAGACCTGCTGGCTTGTTGCCTCCTCATAGCTAGAAGGCTTAGAGTCAAGGATGCTGGTAGCCATTGCCATATAGCTACAAAACCTCTCAGGTGGTCTGCTTTCTCTGACCGGCCTCTTAGGCCCAGCAACAGATGTGGCCTCTCTCAAGGTGTCCTGAAGCCACTTGGGCTTCCTCTTCCCTGAGCATACTTCTCCCATTGGAGAATGAAACTCCTCCTCCTCATCATCATTAGGAGCCTGAACTCCTGACTGTCTGTCTGCTGTCCTCCTGCCTGCACCTGAACCTGTAGAAGCTGAGGTACCGTGTGAACTGTCCATCAGTGGACTCCCTAGTGAACTGCTCTGTGGACTGCTCTGCATGCTGCCCGAAGCACCACCCCTCTGACTCTGTGAGCCACTGTTCACTGACGGACCTGACATCGTCATAGATGTACCTCCGGATCCTCCTGAAACTGCACTGCCCACTCACTAGAAAATTTGGTGGAAATTCGGCTAGACGGTCGTCGCTATTCCAACACATATGCGTCGCAAGAGCGACAGTTCGAGGGTGGGAAAAACGTGGTTTACCATACCGTCGCAGTTCCGACGCAATTAAAAAGTGTCGCACTATCGACACTTTTTCCGTCGCTTCCAAAAAAGCGTCACTCTTCCGACGTTTCCCAATCCGTCGCACTTCCGACCTTTGTAAACTGTCGCACGTCCGACGAAATGTGGTCCGACGTTTTGAAAATTGTTGTTCTGACATTTTTAAACTATCACAATTACGACGAAATGTGGTCTGACGCTTTGAACGTTGTTCTTCCGACATTTGTAAACTGTCGCAATTCTGATGCAATGTCGTCCGACGTTTTGGACGTCGCTCTTCTAACGGTTGTAAACTGTCACAATTCCGACGAAATGTGGTCAGACGTTTTGGACGTCGCTCTTAGATCGGTGTAGGCTGTCGCGGTCGATGAAATGTTTCCAACGTTTCTAATCTGTCGTAATTCTGACTCTTACAAGGCGTTGGTATAGTGACGACAGGTTCAATTTAAAAAAAAAAATGAAACTTTAAAAGAGGAAAAACGATGTTTTGAATATATTATATGAAGTAAAACATTCCATGAAGTCATTACATTTTCACATCTGAAGATTGGAACCCAAATATCCATCCAGAAAAGTGGAAGTCCCACCCCAGACAGTGATAGAAAAATACCCCATGTCACATACAGGGACTTGATATAAAACCCAGTAACGGTCCACATGGAGATTATCGACAATCCGAGAAAGCATCCAAATATGCCCGAGGCATCTATAAGAAAGTGAAATAGCAGTATGTAGAATAGTAAAGCAACAGATAGAGTACCGACGTCCATTGTTCCAAATACAAATTAAAGTACCCAAAATCCTTGAACAGAGAAAAACTCTAATCATGTGAGGAGTGTGATATGTCCAAAATATAAAAAGACCATCAGACCATATCAATAAACCAGCAACATAGACCAGCATCGCTAGTTTTGAAGGCAGAGTGATAAACATTAATCATTTTTTTTTCACAAGAGAAAAGACGTTGTTTTGAATATATTATATGAAGTAAAACAGTCCATGAAGTCATTACATTTTCACATCTGAAGATTGGAACCCAAATATCCATCCAGAAAAGTGGAAGTCCCACCCCAGACAATGATAGAAAAATACCCCATGTCACATACAGGGACATGATATAAAACCCAGTAACGGTCCACATGGAGATTATCGACAAATCTGAGAAAGCATCCAAATATGCCCGAGGCATCTATAAGAAAGTGAAATAGCAGTATGTAGAATAGTAAAACAATAGATAGAGTACCGACGTCCATTGTTCCAAATACAAATTAAAGTACTCAAAATCCTTGAACAGAGAAAAACGCTAATCATGTGAGGAGTGTGATATGTCCCAAATATAAAAATACCATGAGACCATATCAATAAACCAGCAACATAGACTAGCATCGCTAGTTTTGAAGGCAGAGTGATAAACATTAATCATTTTTTTTTCACAAGAGAAAAAACGTTGTTTTGAATATATTATATGAAGTAAAACAGTCCATGAAGTCATTACATTTTCACATCCGAAGATTGGAACCCAAATATCCATCCAGAAAAGTGGAAGTCCCACCCTAGACAATGATAGAAAAATACCCCATGTCACATACAGTGACATGATATAAAACCCAGTAACGGTCCACATGGAGATTATCGACAATATGAGAAAGCATCCAAATATGCTCGAGGCATCTATAAGAAAGTGAAATAGCAGTATGTAGAATAGTAAAGCAACAGATAGAGTACCGACGTCCATTGTTCCAAATACAAATTAAAGTACCCAAAATCCTTGAACAGAGAAAAACACTAATCATGTGAGGAGTGTGATATGTCCAAAATATAAAAAGACCATCAAACCATATCAATAAACCAGCAACATAGACCAGCATTGCTAGTTTTGAAGGCAAAGTGATAAACATTAATCATTTTTTTTTCACAAGAGAAAAAATGTTGTTTTGAATATATTATATGAAGTAAAACAGTCCATGAAGTCATTACATTTTCACATCTGAAGATTGGAACCCAAATATCCATCCAGAAAAGTGGAAGTCCCACCCCAGACAATGATAGAAAAATACCCCATGTAGTATTTATACAAAAAATCATACAAAAGTTAATTTATGTAAGGATAATTTTTTACAAAAGTTCCATCATTTCTTCCCACCATTGAACTTCAGGCACTCTAGTCCTTTGCAACTTTCTTAGTGTTTCATCAGCCTCAGTATATCTGAAGAAATTAGGCTGATTTGGGAACAAATGATTTACTTCATGCTCAAGATAAAATAAATTCTCCAATCTGTCATGAAGGTTTTTCCCTGTAGGCAATGCTGCTGTTGATGAACTGGTTGAAGAAATAGCTTGATTATCAGCATATTTGTCCAATTTTTCAACATAACTATCAAGGTCCATTAGCTTATCTTCTGCAACTATAGGACTGGGCAATCCTCTATTTAACAAAATATTAAATCTTTCTCTGAAGGCAATGATTTCTTCTTGCATATCTGAGCACCTTCGTTCTAAATTTTGTACCAGGGTTCTTTTAGTAAAAACTCTCTTTATTTCCAAAATTGTTCCGGTCTTGTCCTAAATACCAATTTCTGCAAGTTGATTCTTAGTCTGAGTATTCAAAAAATGTATAAGTCTATTGGCCTCTTCTGGCATATTTCCCAACTCTTGTCTTGATCTCTTAATCTCATCCAGAGCCAATTTAACTAAGTTATTCTGTTCATCCATTATTTGAATTGAGGACCAAACATCATTTATTGATTGAATGATATTATCCCAAATAATTTCATTTATTTCTTTTAAAGGTTTCTCTAATGTGAGATCCTTTTCCAATGCTTTGACTGTTTTTTCTAATTTGTTCACTTCTCTTGTTTTATCAACAACACTCATTTTTGAAAGATCATATTTATGTTCTAGAGTGGCCAATTTTTCCTTTGTTTTGTGAAGCTCTATGGCCTAAAGTTTCATATCTTCCATTGAATTTTTTAATTCATCAATGTTCAAATTTGCAGTGTTGCTCTGTGACAATTCTGCTGGCTGACCTATTGTTGTTGTACCTGTCACTATTCCTGCTGTAGATACTGGAATATTTGCCTGCTTATCTTTTAATGCATTCTCAAGCTCTTTTTCAGTTGCAGTAAGTTGCTCATTCAATTTTAAGAGCAAATCCATTAGTTCTTCCTCAGAATTTTGTTTGATGATTTCTGCAGTCTGTGGATGTCTTGAGGCCGGTAACTTTAATTGTTTTCTCAAAGTTGCAATATCATCATATTTTCTCTTGATCAAAGCTTCAATACCTTTCACATCTTTAGGATTATGACCCAAACCAATGATTATTTCTTCTAAAGTTTTGATTCTATTATCCTTAGCCTGGGAGGATGCTTTTTCAAGCTGCAACTGTGTATTAGTATTATCCAAAGAATCTTGCAACTTATGGGTCATCATTGATTTATCCATCAGAGTAGAATAAATCATCTCACATGTTTGCTTGTGTAGCTCAATTTGATCTAAAGGATGGATATCCTTTGCTAAGACTTCAAAATTAGTCCTAACGTAATCTGCAGCTGTCTGAGGCTGCTGCACCTTGGGCTTGAAATGGCTCATTAACATCTTACCCTGTTGGATGGCATAAGCTGACATCAATCTTTCTTGATTTTTCGGAGCCATATTCAAATATTGGTTGTACACTTGAAGTCTAAGTGGATCGTTCCTGGCCTTTATATTGATGAATGTTCTTTTGATGCCCCAGGCAGTTTTTACTGGAGGTTTGAAAGAAGATATTTCTGCACTTTGTTGCCTCTGTATTTCCTGTTTTTGAAAATTAGTGGATGTCCCACTACCTGTACCTGTTTGCTGACTGTCTTCTCTTCCCTGGCTGTCAGGGATTTCCTGAAATGATTCATCTTTTGGAAGGGGAGTTAATTTCTACCTTTTAACATCTTGCTGTTCAGAAGAGCCACCAATAGGAGTAGTTGTTTCAGCCTCTCTCTTTTTTCCCTTTTCTATATTCGGAGGAGTTTGTAAAATAGAAATTTTTGGTTCACTGATCTGAGTAGGAGGAATTTTTCCTTGACCTTGTTCTTTAGAAGTCTCTGGTTGCTCTGTCATTATGAATTTTTCAATTATTTTTATATCAGGCTCCTTTTATTTTCCTTTAGATTCTACTGCTACTGTACTAATCTCCTGCAAATTTTGTTGTAAAGTCCTGGCTGAAGAAGATCCCTGCACCTGTCCAAAATATTCTAGGTCAAGTATATTTTCAAGATCTTTCATTACATTTTCAACATTGACCTGCTCACTATCTTTTTCATCCATATTAGCATATTGTTCTATTTCTGGGATTCTTTGATGGATGTATGGTGACAATTTATTTTTCATTCTTCTATCACAAATAAAGTTGTTTGGATCATAAGGCACCCAATAGAAACTCTTTTTTAGTCTGAGATAGTCTTCTAAAATCCTTTCGGCTTCCTTTCCAGCTTCCCTAGAGTTACAAATCAAGGGACCTAATTGGCTCTTGATCTTGAGTCGAGCCTTTTTCTTTGCATTGCAAAAACGAATTTTATCTGAATTATTCATTTGCCTGAAATATTCTAATGCAAAGAGTCTCATTGGGACATACTTGGGCAGTTTGAATGGGCATAATTCACATCCATATATCCTGATCTCTGTGTAGTTTTGATATAGGTACCAGTCACCTATCTTGTACTGCTTTGAGAGCTGAAGGATTTTCTTGTTTTCATTGTTAATTCTAGGAGGAGAGACTCCTGTCAACAAGGTAGTTGTAGGATGAACAAAAAGGTTGACCAACTCATTATAGGAATAAGGAGAATCAGAGGATTTGTCAGTAATGGCAGACCAAAAGATGACTGACCTAGGATTCCCTTTGGCATCAAGTTTCTTAACATAAAAAGGGAAATTTTCTAACTGAAAGTAAATCATGAGATGATATATGATAGAAGAATACTTAAATACTCTCTCATTCTCAAATCTCATGAACTGATCATGGATTTTGTCAGCAATATAAGATGCAAAATTGTACTTGACAGCAGGAGGCTGTCCAGGGGTAAAAATGGATAACAATACTAGGGTTAACTGATCAACATACTCACTAGTATTGAAGCCCATTATGGAAGATATCATGTTTAAAATAACTATACCCTCATCAGTAAAGAAAGCATAACCATAAGGGGGAGGGCTTTTAGGCTGATGCTCTAGTAACAGACGGTTTGGCATAGGAAGTTTAACTCTTCATGGGATAACTTAGTAGATTTCTCAAGTAATTCAGCCATGGATAGGGGAGTGAGAGCTTGACCAGGTTGGAATTGTAGCATTTCATTTATGGACTGAGCAGTTATTGGGAAAAGGACATTTTGACTTGGCCGAGATAAAACTGCTCGTTGGTTGGGATCATAATTTGCGTAGCAATAATGGATTAACTCAGGAAAAATATGGACTGAGGGGAGAAGGTACATAGGAAGATTTGATCCCCAAAGTCCAAATATGTCAGAACCATTCAAATAATTGTCTCTGCAGCGGCAAAATATTCGAAGAGGATTCTCATTGAGAAGCAAGTCCTTAATTTGAAAATCCATATCAGCTAAAGGCAAATAATCCAAGTCCTTGTGAGGGGCATTGATGGGCAAGACATTCAGAGCTACAGGAACTTCCATTTCTGGTTCTTGTGGATTCAGAAATGGAATTTTGGGGTTTTTGTGGAAAAGGGGCACAATTACCAGTTTTGGGAATATAATTGCAGTTCTGGGAACGAAAAAGACCAAACTGAACTTCTTTTCAGACCTTAGTGCAGAATTAAAACTAAAGCCAGGATTTTTTACAGAGTTTAGCATGGAATTGGAATAAATACCTATTTACGGGAAATGAAACGTGTTTAAACAGGCGCTGGTTATGACAGAAGAACCCTGAAATACTCGGCTTCAATTCTCTTCAGCAAGGTAACGGTCAGCAAGCGTTAACAGTTGGTTTTTGAATTTTGTTGCATGGAAGAATGGCTAGCGCACGGAACAATGAAAATGACGCAGACGCAATTTGTTTTATTTACAAAGTCAAAAGGGTGGCGGGTTTTGATTGATGACATCAGCATGTACGATGGTTTCGTCACAGAGGGATAGGAGCGGATCTTTGTTTGGGCCGCTCGCGCAGAGGAAATCCAGACCCGAAAAATATTAGGGTGAATTTGATAAGAAATTCGCGTCACAACTCTCCCTCCGTACGCCAGCCCAACTTCGGACCCGAAAAAGATTAGGGCGGAATTCATTTGGTTTTTGCGTCACAAAATTGGCCGACGTCAGCAGGCTATTTTGGAATGCGAATTTGGTTTGAATTATGGTTTATCGCCGTTTGAAGTCCGACGGGCTCGACTTAAGAACAATTTTGTTTGATCCCATCTTATAAAATTTGTGTTGGTTTTCTTCGATAATACACATATTTATAATAAATCATGGGAATACCACACTAAACATGTGGAAAAGTTATATAAATTATTGAGAACAATCATTTTTATGTAAAAATATCCAAATGTGCTTTTGGGAAATAAGAATTTGAGTATTTGATTCATATTGTTTTAAAGGAAGGAGTGAAGTTGGAGCCTCAAAAGATGCAAGCTATTACAAAATGACCTATTCCTAAGAAAATCAAGGTTCTTAGAAGATTTTTAGACTTACATGATATTATTGATCATTTTTTAAGAATTATGCATGCATTTCAAGTCCACTCACAATCTCTTGAATAAAATATCATTTATATGGAATGATGAGGCTACTTTGGCATTCTCTCTTTTAATGGATGCCATGTCTTCTACACCAACATCGGTTGCACCTACTTTTGGTAAAACATTCGTAGTAGAGTGTGAGGCACTAGGACAAGGAATTTACGTAACATTAACACAATAAGGGATATCATTGGCTTTTAAAAGCCAGGAATTCAAAGAAAATATTTGGTGAAATCTACGTATGAAAAATAAATGGAAGCAATATTACATGCAATAAAAAATGGGGATAGTATATCACTGGGAGGTACTTTAAAGTCAAGATATACCATGATAGCATAAATTATTTTTTGAAGCTATGGATTTCATTGGAATATTAACAAAAATGAGGAGAAAAAATGCAAATTTTTAATTTTGAGATAATCTGCAAAAAGGGTAAGGAAAATTTAGTACATGATGCTCTTTCTAAAATATAAGAGGCCTCAAATTTATATCCAATTACATTTTCTATTCCTAGGTGGCTAGAAGAAGCTTTCCATAATGGAAAAATGACAATAGTACTAAAAAAAAACTAAAATTTATAAAGGATGGGATGAACTCTATGGAGCATTGGGAGTGAAAGAGAGATATACTTTGGTGCAAATGTAGAATATTTTTATGCACACAAGCATATTTGAATAAACAAATATTAAGGGAGTCCCATGTCTCTCTGATGGTAGGAAGCAGGGTTCCTTAAAACATCTCAAAGGATCAAAAAATATATTTTTGGAAGGAATGAAGAAAGATATTCAAAATTTTGTAAGAGAAGGTCAGGTTTGCATAATAAATAAAAGAGAGATAGAAAAATCTCTAGGGTTACTTAAACCATTCCACATACATATTCAAAGACTAGAATATATATCAATATAATTTATTACAGGGTTACTGAAATATAAAGGTAAGCATTACATTTTTGTGGTCATTTATATAGAAAAATTTTGTAGATTTTTTTTGTAGAGCTCAAAGTACATAAACAACAAGCCAAGTGGCAGAAGTGTCCATGAAATAAATTCATAGTCTTCATGGTTTTCCTAAAGTAATAGTAACAAGAAACTTTTGGAAATAATTGTTTAATATGAGTGGAGAAACACTAGCTGCCATGAGTTCTACATATCAAACACAATCAAATGGTCAAACAAAAAAAGTTAAAAAATGTTTTTAAGGTTATCTACAATGTTACTCTTTAGAAAAGAAATCTTAATGGATGAAGTGGGTTCCTCAAGGAAGAATTGTAATATGATACTATCATACTACCTATCACATATCTACTAAAATTTCCCCATTTAAGGCCCTTTATGGATATCCAACTCCTAGTATCTCATAATTTTTGCAAGATAAGTCCAAAGTATAGGAAACAGAGTCACATATGGAAAATGCTAAAGAAACTTTGAAAATTATTATGGAAAACCTTCAAATGACATGAAACATGATAAAACAACAAGGGGAACAACTTTAAAGTGAAAGATAATTTGAGGAGGGTAATTGGGTATTTTTTAGATTATAGCATTATAAGCAATCTTCATTCAAGAAAAAGAAGAATAAAGAATTAGCTCAAAAATGCAATGTGGAAAAATTCGAAGTCGGGATTAAATTGGCAAGGGTCCAAAAGTTGAAATACTCGATAAAGTCAGGAGTTTTTTGAAAAAGTCGGCAAAACTAAAAAAATACAAAAATATTCATTTTTGGAAAAAATCCTGATTTTTTCAAAAAAATTTAAAAATTATTAAAGAAACTACCTCACTCAAGATTTTTTCAAAAAAGTCGGCAAAAAGTTGGGAATTCGAGGATAAAATCGTGACTTTTTAGGGATGAAAAAATCGGCTCCGGGAAAAATTCGGGATTTTTTCAAAAAGTCGGGACTTTTTGCCGACTTTTTCCACACTGCAAAATTGTTATGGCCCTAAATAATTATTCATAGGATTTCACAAGTGGTATAGAAGTTATATTTTCCTTCTTCTTGCATTCATAAGGTTTTTCATGTATCTTGCCTAAAAAAGGTTTTGGGAAAAAATATGCCAATGTAAATAAAACTTCCAAAATTAGATGAAGAATGAAAGTTGATTCTTGAACCACAAAAAGTTATAGATAAACATTCTGTATCTCTTTGACATATAACCATTATGAAGTACCTAATCAAGTGGAAGAATATTCCTCTAGAAGAAGGTACATGGTAAAATGATCAATTCGTGATGAAATACCCATGGCTAAAGGGTTCATTTGAAGTTTTGACAAAGGTTTTGTCATATGTTTTATATAACGCGCGGTGGAATAGTTTTATTGTTTGTTAAGGTCCCACACAGTGATCAAATTTGAAGGGCAGGTCCGAATTTCAATTAGAAGGGCATATATCTATGTCGCCCTTCCATAATGAAAAGCTTTAAAAAAAAAAACTTCTCAATTGACCACAATAAATTATTTTTACATTTCATTTTCAGAAAGACAAAACCATCAATCTTTATATTAATAAAAGACTGTTACATATACAAAAATGAAGAAGGCTCCATCTTTCATTGCTTAAATATCTCATTGGCAATGTCAACATAAGTCTTGAAGACACTATTATAAGAGTTTGGATACATACCACCCGGATATAGGAGATTCTTATGTGTCAGATTGTGTAATGCAATTTTGACTTTGTCTCACAAGGAGCAGCAGCATGGAGGTCTGGATTTTTCTTATAGAACTTTTTTATTATTATTTGAAACATTGTTTATAGATATGAATACAACAATGAAATTATGAGCATGGTGGACAATTAGTCAAGCTGATGATGCCAAACCATGATGATGTAGGTTTGGAATTTAACATTTTTACATGTTAAAGACAAATAGTCAAAATCATTGACAACTTAGTATGCCATAATTAATAATCATTCCCTGTTCACTTTTGTTAATAGGTTTATGTCACATGATGATTCAGGGGCATTAGGCACTAGCCAGAAATGTAGGAGGTTTTGTCCACATGTTGTGGCTAGGAGAGTTCGAAAACATTTGAGTTGTAACAGGTAGGTGTCAATACCTCAGCTGACTGTATTACTTAAACTAGTTAGAGTTGTAGGAGTCGAACAGTTTTAGTTAGTTGAATTATTATAATTAGACCTTTTGATTTCTAGAACGGTCCTCTCAGAGGAACCGAAGAGCCATATGTTATGTATATAAATTGTAATTCCTCGGATGAATAAAAGTAGAGAGGGAAGAGGAGAGTAGAGAGGGGATTTCTGCAATAAACCTTTGTGTGTGAACAATTGTTTCCAGTTAAATGATTTCCAAGATTAGTTGCCATTGAATTATCTCGAACTGCTAATTGTGAAGAATTGTTTAACTGTGAGGCGATTGGGTACTGATAATTCCATTCTTCTGTCTTTGAATTCCCGTAAATTGTTGGATAACCCTGTGAACTCACCCCACCCGAAGGCGAGGTCTATGTAGAGAATCGGGGTCGTGAACACTATTCAAATATAAAAATCCTGCATAATAAAGAGACAAAATTGTTGTGCTTTCAGAACCTGACCCGAGGATTGGACATGAGTTAACAAACAAAAGGATAGAGGAACCAGACTTGCACCCATGGTCAAGCCCTGTACCAAAACCACGAGCGGAATCACAAAAGCGGGTTGCCCATATCGCACCACTTTTGCAGAGTAGGCGGTATTTCCTATTCGCGAGCGATTCCATAGGGAATGCGACACGTGGCGAAGTGACCCCCGGAAAAACACAGTTTAACCCGCGCCATCGCATGTTAAAGTCCGACGTTGGAAGCCGAGCGAAATTTCCAAGAGTCGTTGATTTGGAGAGGGGCCATCAGACAGTGGTCGCACGTTTAACTTGCCTAGAGGTTAACTAAGGTGTGTGGAGGATATCCAGGTACGATACGAGTGTTTGATTGGTTATTGATATATAATCAGTGTGTTCAAAAAAATCCCCCAAAGGGCAGAATTCTCTTGAATCTAGAGAATTGTAATACCTTCAAAATAATGATAGAGAGGCTCTTCAAGAAGGAGGAAATCCCATCTCATGGCCTTCATAGTCACAGATTAACACATTTAATTCAAAGTGCACTTGCGGAGTGCAAAAGAGAAAAATTAAGAAGTCTGAAACAAATTGTTTTCCGGTTAATGCTTGGTTTGACGAGGAATGCAAAAAGGCAAGGAGAAGGTGGAAGGAATTAGACATGGATAACATAAAGCTCAAAGCTTACAAGCAGATAGTAAAAAAGAAAAAAGCTGATTTCATGGTTTCAAGGAGAGAAGAACTAAGCTTCCTTGGGAAAAATAACCCCAAATTATTTTGGAAGGAGCTCCAATCGAAAAAGGTGAAAACTAAAAAAAAAAATTACAGCTTCTAAATGGTTTGACTATGCAAGACAACTTTATGAGCAGGATCCCAAGGTTGACCCTCCTCCCTTGGTCAACATAGATACAAAACTCTTCACGATGCAAGAGGTAGAGATGGGTATCAAGAGGTTAGGCACTGGAAAAGCAAAAGAATTAGATGAACTCCAAGCAGAGTATCTAAAGTGGGGCTTAAAAATTCTTTGACCTCACATCACAAAAATTTTCAACAACATCTTACAGCAGGGGTTCCCCACAGATTGGACAACTAGTATGGAAATACCTCTTTTCAAGAGTGGTGACGTCAATAATCCCTCCAATTATAGAACCATAATGATAAACCCTTTGTTTTCAAAGTTATTTGGAAGCATGTTAGAAAAGAAAATCAGCAAGTGGGCAGAAGAAAGAGATAAACGTGCTAAAGGGAAAGCAGGTTTTAGACCTAAACATTCCACAGTTGATCATTGTATAACTTTAAGGCACATCATTGAAAAAGTTTGGGATAAAAAGGAAGAAGTTTTCTATTGCTTTGTTGATTTCAGAAAAGCCTTTGACACGGTTCTTAGGGATAAGCTTTGGGGCAGAATGGAGGAACTCGGGGTTCCCAAGCATTTGAGAGCAGCTATGCATAGGTTGTATGAAGAGGTGAAAGTCAAAATCAGAACTTGAGCTGGCATTTCTGAAAGTTTTAGAAGCAATATCGGGGTCAAGCAAGGTTGCCCATTGTCTCCTACCCTTTTTGGGTTATATATTGACAATCTTGAAGAGTGGCTAAATTTGCAAGGGGGTGACGGTATCCATTTGGGCAAGTTCATTATCAGGCTTCTTTTGTATGCAAATGACCTTATATTGATTGCTAAATCAGCTCTTGGTTTGCAAGAGCATTTACGTTCCCTTGAGCAGTTTTGTAGAAGGGTTGGGATGCAAGTCAATATTAGCAAAACGAAAGTAGTGGTTTTCTCTAACAAAAGAAAGCATAACCAACATAAGTTCTATTTTGAAGGCAGCATTCTGGAAGAAGTTGCAGAATACAAATACCTCGGAATTGACTTCAACAGAAATTTAAGTTGGGATGGTTGTAGAAAGAAAAGAACTTTAGGGGGTTTGAAAGCATTTTATGCTCTTCAAAACAGGTGTAGAGAGACAGAGCTGTGGGACTGGAAAACCACTCTAACTCTTTTTGGGCTTCTAGTGATTCCGGTGATTCTCTACGGTTGTGAACTGTGGGCCAGCAGCACAACCAAGATGCAGTGGAAACAAATTGAGAAAATTCAGAAACATTTGATTACAAACAGATTCAAAATTAAAAGTGCAGTTCCTTATGCTATCCTATTAAGTGAAACAGGGGCTACTCCTATTGAAGCAATTGCTATGGTGTGAGTCATAAGGTATCTGAAAAAAATTGAGCAAATGGAAGAGGGTAGATGGCCTAAGGTGGTGTTTAGTGACAGATTGTGCAAAAGACAGAAGACTTGGATGCGGCAAAATGAAAAATGGTTTAGTAAATGGGGTATTTGCTTGAACATGTGTCCTACAAACAGTAAAGAGATAAAAACCTTTGTTATGGATAAATTCCACAAACATACTTGGAAGAAAGAGCTAGAGAGAAAGAAGAAGTACTACATGGAAGAGTTTAACCCCACGCATAACCATCAACAAAAGGCGTACATAGGGGCTAATATTTCTTGGAGATCTAAAATTCTTATTGCTCAATTAAGGACTAATTCTCATCAACTCCGTTGTGAAACAGGGCACTGGAAAAGGCCAAAAGAAATGTGGGAAGAAAGAGTATGTATTTTTTTCTCCTCCGGAAAAGTGGAAACAGAAAAACATCTCATTCTAGAATGTGAGGCCTTCAAAGACACTACGAAAAACTATGCAGGTATTCTGGCAGCTAATTCTTGGGATAAGGTATTCAGTGAAGAGTTTGTTGATAAGTTGGGAGTGGTCATTGTAAAACTTCACAGGAAAAGGGCTGAATACAAGAGTCAGATAGAGAAGCAATATGTCCCATAGGCTATTTTTAGCCTCGTGGACATTAAAAATTCTTTCTTTCTTTCTTTCTATATATAGGTGGGGCCGGAGTATAATGAAATTGTTTAATTAAACGATTGGCGGATAATTAGCATAAGTCTGGAGCATGATTGTTGTAAGGCTGGGTGGTGAAATATAGAGCCAAAAGTTCATTACAAGTTATTTATTTAAAAATAAACGTGGAGTATAAATACAAAGTGTTGAAAGTTAAACATCGGTTATAAGGCTTGGAGATAATATAAAGTCGGGAATATAAATTAAAGTCCAACCATTGTGGATAGTATTTATTTATCAAATTCTACGAATTTGATAAATAACCCCGAAGAAAGAATAAGTCAATTATGACTCAGGATGGAGGAAAAGAACGAGGTAAACCAAGGGAAAATGCTGACAGAGCGATTGTAGACACACCAGCTCTCCTTAGGGATCAAATTTTAGTTTTTTTGCGTCACACGATGATCTCTCTTCTCTGGCATTTACTTGTATTGAAGATCACTATTCTAGGAATAAGGAGTTAATTTCTCCAAAAATAACCCTAGCCAAACATTGACAATGCATCAAGGATATCTTTCTATGCTTCATAAGTACATATGTTCTACTTCTAAATCATGTCTTGGAAGTGGTTGTTTTGCTGGAAATTATTCACCAGTTGGTTTCATACCAAAGTATTTTTCACATTTTCAGCATCCAATACATGAAAAATATAATGGTTTAAAACAACATAAATATTTGAAATTTTGCAAGAATTGTCCGGCACACTTTGAATATGAATTTTGAAGTCAAGTGCATGATGCTGTATAGGATCAAGTGTCATTTTGAATACCAAATGTTTCACAAGAAACTTCTCAACATGCTACCCTGCAGTAAAGATTAAATGACAATATTGCATCAACTATTTCCATAATAAAAGTGCACCTCGGCCATAAGACTAAACAACTACAAATGTTGTAGATCTAACAAGACCACACTATCAAATGTATTCCACAAGGCCAATACTGTATGAAAAATGAAAAGGAGTTTGCAACCAAAAATACCTTAGGCAACTAATTCAATTAGATACACCAAACCATCAACAAAAAGGAAAACCAGCCTACTTGGCCCCAATATTTTCAACTGGGTCCTCTAATTCAACCAATAAAAAGGCCAAAACCATAGCATTACTCTAATGTGGCTAGTCCATAGGCCAAGTAGACCACTGGGTAACAAATATGTTTCCTTTCACCTTTGAGTTTTCAAATTATGCCTACCAAATCTAAGACATTTAAGAGGGGGAACTAATACAACGTTAAAAAGAAAACCAGAGCACACATCTACAAATTACCTCCTTAGCTACCGTCACACCATCATTAACTATTTTCGGAGAACCATGCTTGCTCTCCAAGACAACATTTTTCCCTTCGCCCCAAGGGTGACTCCAACAAGATCAGCAAGTTTGTTCACACCGCCCGCAAGACAAATTGACAATGCTTTCAGTAAGTGTGCAATTGAATGCCAGACCATATGCCAAAACAACCCTCCATGAAAAATTAAAATAACACATTAAAATCGAATATAAGTGGACAAGGAAAGATCCACCGCAGTGAAGTTTCACGTGTAGGTGACCTTCCTTTAAACATAATTTTTTCTTTGACCTGCAATTTTTTTGTCACTGAGCCATCCTTGTTGAAGTACAACTCCTTTTCCACAGCTCTTGTATTAACTACCTTCTCTCTGTCACGTAATCTCAGAGTCCCTCTTCTGCTTGAGCGATTAAAGGAAATGGGTGAAAAAACTGAAAGAGAAGACAATTGTCTGCCATAATTATCAAACATTGCACCCAACTTCTTCCCCTTTCCATTGTTACCCATTGAGGTAGATGTGGAAATTGTTGTCATACTGCCCAAAGCAAAGGCCATCTTTTCTTATGCTGAATATAGAATTACAAGATATTCATATTAGTATGAACCTTAAAAAACATGACTCCCATTGCTAAAAACCACTTTTAAGTTGTAACAGGAAAACTAAACAACTATCGCAACTTTTGGCAACTTCTGGAGCATTAAGAGAGAAAAAACCAAAGAGAAATACAACCACAATCCTCATTTTAATGAGACCGGACTATATATTGCATTAAGATAATAGAAAGAAATCATGACTATATTAAGGCCAGCACAAAACAATCTTTAACCAATGTCTCTCGCGGCCTTCAGGTTGCCATGCTAGAGGTTTCATATTTTTAATTTAAATTCTTGACCTCTCGTGCCCATCTATGAATGCATCCAATGGGATATCTACATCAAATTCTCCTTAATATCCCCAAAAATAAATTCCCTACTACAAGAGCACCAGTATTGATGGATCACCCCACACCATCCCACCCACTAGAAACGGTGAAAAAGGAAACCCGAGAAAACTTCTGAAATATCTCAAGATGAATATATGGGTGGTTATTATGAATCAACCAACCATTCAGAACATGCTCATCAATCCAAACTATGAGTATTATGTGACAATATTCAAGCAGGCACTGAATCGGATTTCTGAAGTTATGTTAGAGAAACCCTAAACTCTCACTGAAAATAGGTGAAATGTGGCACCACTCAGAGATTGACATGTGCCAATTGGTACAAGTGGTAGAAAATTGGCATGCTCAAACAACGAGGTGATGCAGGAATGACATGAGGGAGAAAATATCAGAAAAGTCCCAAATCTGGAGAACTAAAGCTCATCACCAACCTAAGATTGACAACTTTACATGATGTAACCTATGAAATCGTAAATGGAGAAATCATAGTAAAAATAAATTAACCTATGTAACAATAAATTCGGATTCATCTTGGGAGTAGTAATGGGAGAAATCATAGTGAATAACAGGAAACATGCAGAGTTGCTTACAATCAAATAGATGAAAAAACACATACAAAAAACCTAGATAATAATCATGAACAAGCTTAATATTGAATTATGAACTGTAAAGGAACTTACAAAATGTGACATTACGAACCCGGTCAAGCGCACAAGCAAAAATATCCTGGACATGACCCTGGTTGACAAGTTGTATTGCTCATGATGCAAGAGGATTTGTACCTGCACTGCCAAGTCAATCAAAATCCATCATTATCTATACAATAAATACAAGTAACTGATGTAGTATTTTTTACTCTAAGATGCATTCTTATGATAATGTTAGAACATATGTTGAAAATGTCAAAACATACCTGAATAAGCTCCTCTTCGTTTCAAGAACAATTTATTGGAGTCACATGAACTTGGAACAAGCCTCCCACGATATGAAAGAGTAGCAACTAAGTCAACAGTGACTTTTTTGTTGCTACGCTGGATCGAGGGAGGTTTGCTCCAAGATTAAATCGCTCCAATAAATTATTCTCTACTAAACAGGGCCAACCACGTGAAGGTGGAAGCTCTTATGGCCCCTCCCCCCCCTCACATCACTCTCAATTCCCCAATACCCAATATATATTTCATTTTTTACTTTCATGAGCATAAAAAAAAAATCAATAACTAATAAATAAACAATTCAACAAAAAGTACGCAAGGAAACATTGAAATTAATGCTTGACATAAAAATAGTATGATAAATGAGTTTTTTATATAACGCAAAAAACGTTCCAAGTATGGTAACGTTTGTCTTATAATAATACAATATTTTACATTATCGAATTTTCTTTTTCTTCTTCCTATTTATAAAGCTCCTAATTACATCATCAATATCATCATCCTCTGCTCCTGTTTCATGCCTTTCGACCCACATTGCTGACCTAGTTGCGTAGTCACGATGTCTGGTCTCATCCAGTGACGGGGCATCGCCTACAAAAACAGATAATATTAAATTTTAATTGTCAGTTTTTAAATATCATTCAACTAGTTCGGTAATATTAATAAAAAAAATTGCAATGAGATTATTTACCTGGTGCACCAGTTGTCGCCGCTGACCTAGTTGCGTTGTCACGATGTCTGGTCTCATCCAGTGACGGGGCATTGCCTACAAAAATAGATAATATTAAATTTTAATTGTCAGTTTTTAAATATCATTGAACTAGTTTGGTAATATTAATAAAAAAAATTGCAATGAGATTATTTACCTGGTGCACCAGTTGTCGCCGCTGACCTAGTTGCATAGTCACGATGTCTGGTCTCATCCAGTGACGGGGCATCGCCTACAAAAACAGATAATATTAAATTTTAATTGTCATTTTTTAAATATCATTGAACTAGTTCGGTAATATTAATAAAAAAAAATTCAATGAGATTATTTACCTGGTGCACCAGTTGTCGCCGTTGGGACTGTTGCCCTATCTTCCTCTCTGGTGGTAAGATCCTCAAGGGAAACATTCTCTGTCATTTAAACAAAAAAATTTATAAGGACAACCATCAAGGTATAATTAGAAAAAATTATAAGTGGAAATTAATTACTGTCACAGCCCTCACTAATAGTAGCATTGTCGGCCTAGTCCCCACTACAATGATCAGGTTGCACGTGAGGATCATCTACATCTGGCTCTAAAACTGGGTTATTTGCCTCGTCGGTAGTGTTGCTCCCCTAATTTAAACAAAGTTGTTAGACATTAAATTTATGGACGAAAACAAACATATTGAAAGGTTAATGTTTTACCTTATCAGGCATTCTGGATCTTGGGACCTGCCCCAAGCTTCTGCGACGTTCAACTATGGCTTGATAGCCGAAATGGAAAGCGATATTTTTATCTTCCTTTGTAGTTTCCGTTCCGAAGTCATCACCCTACATTACATATGATTGTGTATTTTTAATCATATTTGATAGGATTACAAAAACGTTGGAAGGCGATACAATTAATTATAAGATGTTTAGCTACTTAATTACAATTCTTGCAGCTAATTTCAAGTAGCCGCCCTGGCCTAGCTTATGATGGCCCTTTTTCTCAATCTTAGCTTTGGTTGCCTTTGAGGTGTCAGGCAACCTAGCATCAACAAAATTGAAGTCAGATATGATGTAGCACACTTTTATTTTAGACATAGAGAAAATTAAAGCTATTGAATTAAAGTTGTAATTTACCTTGCGGGTCCAGTTGGCATTTTTCCTTCTTTCTTTGCCCTTTTCTCTTTTCCGTCATAGATGAGTGCTCTCCACTCACTCTCTGGAACTGCGAGAGGATGCTCATATCTAGGGTTAAATTGCAATTGCGTCCTATATGTGTCCCTGGTATATTTCAAATATTTTCCAGCTACCCAAGCCACCGTTGTTCTGTCAAATGTGCCGACCCCAAAAAGGGCTTCTAGATAATCTATAAGTTCTTTTTGCAGGTTGGAATTCTGGGAATTCCACCCTGTGCATATGGTTGGGCCAAAAATTACCAACGCATGGCTCTCCAGAAACCTGTAGAACCTATCAAGCTCCCGCTACGTACAAAAAAAAAAAAAATATATATATATATATATATATATATATATATATATATATATATATATATATATATATATATATATATATATATATATTATCATTAATTTAAAAATAAAAATCATGATAAATATGTTTTAGATAAAGTACATGAAATAGTTAAAATATTAAAATTTACCTGGGAGTTGTACATGCTTTATAGGGACACCTTCATCGTTCACCAAAAACGTGCCATTAATGGTCCCCGTGGAGCTGACACGTGTAGCTCCAGGAAACGCAATAATGTAGTTGGCCATATCAGCCTCATCATTGCCAACACGTTCAGCAGTTGGCTGGGTGTCTGCTTGGGCAGGGTGTGTTTCTTGGCTAGCACCTAAAGGAGTAGAAGGTGTAAGAGAGGGTTGTTGGGCAATCTCTTGCCCTTGTGTCCCACTACCACCAACACCAGGTTCAGCAAGTGCCAAAAAACGCTACATACAAAAGAACTTTTTGTTAGTTTAGTCAATGTAAAAATTAAAAATCAAACTATCACAATTCATCTCATGCAGAACAAAAAAAATATCCTTTTGACTTTTTATTATTACCTGATATCTATCTAGCTAGCTCATAAGATTTTTTATCCTCTCTTCTGTTTTAGGTGTTTGAGGCGCGTCTATCAAAGTATTAAATTCTGACCTTGCATCTCGTGCCTTTTTTCGCAACAAGAACACTGGAGATAGGGATGAAGAAATCTCTTCCTCAAATAGGGAATCATCAGGCGTACCATGGCTAGGTGTCTGCATATTTGAACAAAATTAATATTATTTCAATTATTTAAATAACTAAAATACCTGAAGATAGAGAAATGTTGGCACTTTACATGTTCTTCCGCTGGCCTCTTTCCGCGATCATCTCGTCTCGGGGTTGTTCCTGCACTGCTCTGATCAGTCTGCCACATTGCAATAACGTTATAAATGTAAAAACTTGAAAACAATATCTAACTTGAAAACACAAAATGAAAACTGAAATAATTTCTAATAAGACATCGGAAGACAGAGTTAGAGTTTCAAATATGCCTTGCATTGAATTCAGTCCTAGAAACATGTCATTGCACATTAAGGCACCCAAAAAAGAGACGATTTGACAATGAAAACCAAATTGAATATATTGTTGGAGCAACTTCTAGTAAACTTGTTGTGAAGACCTTGAGGATATTTTGGGAGCAACATTGTTGAAGCTGATGGTATAGCATTGTTGGAGACGATCTTGAAGGGCCTTGAAGTGAAGCTTTTGGAGCAACTATTGAAAAATCCTTAGAGCATTTAAGTAAGGCACTTTCTATCTTCCATCACCTTTTCCTTTCAATATCCTTTAAACAATTTTGTTGATATTTAATGTTTGAAATCACGTTATAATTCCTTGATTATATGTGTTTGGGGACTTTCCCTTTGAAATTACCCAAAAATACCCCGGCAATTTTATCTTCAGGATGCATGTCTGACCCTATTGTTCAATATTTTGATTGATAGTAGTAAACATAGAGAGTTAGGGGGCTCTTGACTTGGTTTGGTTGGGCCATTAGATCCCTAACATCTACTAGGGAGAACCCCCTTGAGTTGGAGGAGAGCTAGCCCGAAGTGAAAAGAGGTTGGTGAGGTGACAATGGGGCTATTGAATTACACATGGTATCACACTTTAGCTTTAGGACTTTATCTTGAGAAGTGTGAGATTTTGCTACATCAATTCTCAAATTGTTTACAACACTATTGTTAAGAACTAATAAGAAGTGATGTTGAGGGGTTTTTGGGTATAAGAAACAATACCATTTCAAAAATGTTTCTAGTAATGTTAACATAATAACTATCATTATGTGTCTTCACTTTTGTCACCATAATAGACCTGTGATATGGACTCATCACACAACTTCATATGCTATGTCCCAACAAGTTCAAATTGGTTGAACCTACCTCATAGTGTGGTTATTAAGGACAAGTTTCTTGGTATATAACTCGATAGCATAGACCGCGTTGCAGTTCTAAAAAGAATCCTCAAGTGTCAAAAAAACTTCACAATATGTTCTACTATAAAGACTTTTGGGATACCTGAAATAATATATGTATCATTGATGACTTTTAAAGTATGACAAGATCCAGAGGGAAAGGAAATCAATGGAAGAGTGATCCACCAATGAGAACCTAGAATTTAGCATCAGATGAGTTAGAGTCTAGAAAATTGAAACCCTATAATTTTAATTAGTGATGAAGGACATCACATAGGTAATTATATTTTCATGTAGAATAATCTGTTAATTCAAATTTAAACTACATAATATGAAAGGCATACCATAAATTTTTCCACGTAAGTCCAAACAATCTATAAAAAGGGAAAACCTTCTTTTTCCATGGGAAATAATTTACCTTTCCTTTTTCAAGATAATCTAAATCACAAAAAATATGAACTATACTGCACACATTCTTGGATAATGTGAAAGTGGAAAAGGAATACCCTACACAAGTGATGCGCACATGTACATTTGAACACTAATATATTTTTGTAGTTGAAATGCAATGCTTGTTTTCATTTAAATGTAGGGTTTTTAAAGCAGGGAGAAATAATGGCTGCGAAATTAATAAGCGTTTCTTTGGGAAAAATTTAAATCTTGTATTGGGTGATGAAGATAATAGAGGGTATTGAATCTTGATTCTTGACATCTAGAGAGAACCCTACAACCTAACACAATCCAATGGAATTGACTAAAAAAACCCAAATAGAGTCAACCCTACTATAGGAGGAAGGGCCTGCAGTAAGAACTTACCATTTTGCAAGAGCTGAGGGCGAATGCTGTTCTGCAAGACTTGAGGGCGAATGCTGTTCTGCAAGAGATGAGGGCGAATGTAGGGATAATGATGTTCTGTAAGAGCTGAGGGCAAATGCAAGGTGAATTTTGTTCTGCAAGAGCTCAGGGCAAATGCTGTTCTGCAAGAGCTCAGGGCGAATGCTGTTCTGCAAGAGCGGAGGGCGAATGCACGCGTGATATCAGACGTTAATGTAGCTATTGCGATGGATACGAAACAATCAAATCATTTTTATGTAGCGCGCATATAAGTTTCGTATTTTTATGTAGCGCGCATATAAGTTTCGTATTTTTATGTGGCGCGCATATAAGTGTCGTTATACCGATGGCGGACAAAGCGTCGCTACTGCGACGGCTGCCTCTAAACATCGCAATTGCGACACTTAGACGTTGTGTCATACATGCGACATTTGGAGGCAGCCGTCGCAATAGCAATGCTTTGGGCCATAGTGTCGCAATTGCGACGTCTTCCTCCAAACGTCGCAATTGCGACACTTTGTCTAAGTGTCGGTATTGCGACACTTTTCTATAAACGTCGGTATAGCGATGGTTTCGGGCGGGATTGAAAAAATTTGGGGAAATTTCCGACACTTGGTCAAAAGCGTCGGAACCAAGTGTCGGAATTTCCGCCAAATGTAGTAGTGACTGGATCCCTACAACTAACTTAGCTACTCCTGAGGGGCTGGCTGATCCAGATACTCTAACTCCCGTGACCTCCTAAAATCCCTATCCTCCTCGAACTTCACATCTCGCTTGAAAACAATTCTCCTTTGTGCGAGAATATAAATCCAAAAGGCTTTCGAGGTCTCACTATACCCCACAAATATACCCTTCTCTGCGGTGGGCTCTAGTTTGGTCCTCTTCTCCTTGGGTACGTAGGATTATGCAATACACCCAAAAATATGAATATGACCAACATCAGGCTTCTTCCCAGAAAAAGCCTCCCCCAGAGTCACATGCCCCAAGGCACGATGCGAACTCTTGTTATGCAAATATACAGGAGTGTTGCAAGCCTCTGTCCACAAAAACAATGGTAACCCCTGATCATGTAGCATGGCTTTTCTAGCCCCTCCGATGGATCTGTTCTTCCTCTCCGTAACCCCGTTCTACTGAGGGTTGTAAGGAACTGTGAACTCCCTCCTAATGTGTGCCTCCGCACAATAATCAACAAACTCTCCAAGGGTGAACTCACCTCCATTGTCCGACCTCAAGGACTTGATCTTCCGACCTGTCTAGGTCTCCACAAGAACTCTGAACTCCTAAAACTGCTTGAAGACCTCACCTTTGGTCTTCAAGAAATAAATCTAGGTCCTCCTGGAGTGATCATCAACGAATAATACATAATACTAATATCCACTCAAGGAAGCATGAGACATCCGACCGCTCACATCGGAATGAATCAAATCAAGTATCCCAGTCAATCTATTGTCACTGCTGGGAAAAGGGGATTTAGAAAACTTGCCCATCGCACATCCTCTGCATGTATCAAAGTGATCAGTACTGAAATTTGGCACACCTGTAGTGATCTCCCGCAATGTCCTCAAGGCTCCATGATACATGTGCCCCATCCTTCGGTGCCAAATCTCACACAGCTCTAAACTGCTAGCTCTACTGTCGATACTACTACTCAATGCCAAAAGGGGCTAAAATGAAAACTTGTACAACTTTGCATGGCATACACCAATCACTCTAGTTGAATCAGCTGAAGCACCCCTGGGATATATCAACACCTGTCCTCTCCTAAAAATATCTCATATCCTCTTTCCTCTAATGCTGAGATGGATATGAGTTCTTCCTCATCCCTGGCACATATAGAACATCTGACACCTTCAAGGGAGGTTTGGGTTCCCTTTTAAATGTCAAAGTCCCCACACCGACTACTCTAACAATGTTGTCATCTCTGAGTACTACCTCTATATCATTGCCACTCTCTAAAAGCTCTGAGAAGTACTCACAGACTCCTGTCATATGATGTGAAGCTCCACTGTCAACATACCAGATACCTGAAGATGCTCCGCTAGTGGAGGGAAATGCACACTCCCTCTCAACCTCCGTGGCAGGTGATCTTGCACTAGTGGACTCATAAGAAATGAACCCAAACTCCTGGTCAAAGCTATCCATAAAGTCCTCTATCTCTGCTGATGCTACCATGCTCTAGTTCTTCCCCTTCTTCTTCTTCTCCTGACACACAACTGCATAGTGTCTCATCTTCTGACAATTCCAACACTTCACCTTAGAATAGTCCTTTTGTGTGTTCCCCTGTTTACCTTTGCCTTTGCCTTTGCCCCCACCACTACTTGTGGAAGCTTGCTTCTTTCCCTTGCCTTTCTTGCCTCCTGCCAACAATGCTACATCCTCATCCTGCTCAACTGGTTTGGCTGCCCCAAGCTGGCTCTTTCTGATTTATGTCTGTATGCAATCATCCTAGAACCTCTCCCAAGTGGGAAGGGTCTCATGTGCAAAAATCCCATCAAAAAAGTTCAGCCATGAACTGAGAAGGCCATTCACTGCAATCCGCACCAACTCAGTGGGTGGAATGACCTCTCCAACTGCTGCCAATGCATCTCTCACATTAGTAATCTTTGTGAGATATCTAGTTGCACTATCAGTCTTACCCATCTTAATGGTCTTCAGCTTCTCCCTTAGGACCATTTTCCTGTTCTCATTGGTACTCTTGTAGCGATTGGTCAATGCTGTCCACATCTTATGAGCATATCTCTTTCCTCTCACATGAGGAATGCAATGGTATTTGATTCCATCTAGAATAAGTCTCTTACCCTTGTTATTCTTTTTATTAAAGGCTTCCAATTGAACAGCATCAGTAGGCACATTAACAGGGTTCTGTGTGGTATGCACCATGATATCCCAGACTTCTCCCTCCTCAAAGATACTTTGCATTCTCTCCTTCCAAACATTGTATTTACTATGCCCATCCAACCTATCCTCCACCCTCAAGCCCAAAGCATGCTTGTTGTCCTAAATAAGCTGAAAATAACACTATTGTAGTAAAGGTAAAATTTTCTGTGTGAAAAATCAGTTTGCTGTAATTTCTGAGTGAAAAATCAACTTGCTGTAATTTTTCCTTCTTGCTGTCCCAAACTGCCTTTTCAGCAAAATAACTCTAATACCATGTAGAAATTTTTGTTTCCCACCCCAGTTGTTAGTTTCTCCTTATTTCTCCATACAGTTAAATGCCCAATCCCATAGCCATACATTCAACAAGCTGAAAAATAATTTTTTTTTTCTTTTTTTTTTTTTTTCTGAATTTTCAAATGCTGGAAATTGCAGAAATAAAACTCAACAAAATAAATTAGCCACACAAAGAAAATAGACAGGCTGATTTTTGGTCAATGTGACCTTGGAAAAACCCCCTACAACTCTTGGGGAAAACTAGTTTGAAAACTCTTCTTATTTCTAGAAAATGCTTTTACAGTGAGAGAGAAATACTTAGAAAATTTCAGCAAGTAATAAATACAACTTATCTCGTTTTCCATGCTTAACCACCGCCTCGAAAAACATGTGCACAGAAAAAATAGAAACAGCAATAAATGTTATACGGCCTCCTCGAATTCCATGCCTAGAATTTACAGCATTAAATGTTGCTGTACGGACTGCCTCAAAAACTGTGCAAATAACAATAAATGTTACTATACGAATTTCTTGATTTTCATGCATAAAAACAGTAAAGCTGCTATACGATTTTCTGCCTTGATTTCCATGCACAAATATACCTTGGAAAATGTGCCAAAAAATTAGCAACCTGCTCCTCGAAATCTATGCCAAACCTTGTTGTACGACCTCCTTGGAATACGTGCCAAATCTGTTGTACAGTCTGCCTTGAAATTTGTGCCCAAATCTACCTTGAAATCTGTGCCTTTCCTTGTTGTACAGACTTGCTAAAGTGTTACCTCGGTTTGTGTTCCAAGTTCTGTCCTCCTTCTCCTCACTGCCCAGAAATCTCCTTTGCTCTCCTTCTCTCCTTCTCTCAATCTACTCATGAAAGAATGAATGACCTTTTCCCTCCTTTTCCTCCTTTAACCTAACCCTAAGTGACTTTTGGGGAGTCCCTAAATCTAATGGCTGAGATAGCTTTAGATCTAGGGCTCAGATTAAATGCTCATTTAAATCTCACTTTCTATTTTTTAATTCACCCCACTTTAATAAAGACTCACTTAGTCATTTATTTCCAAAGTCAATTTTCCTTTCTAATTTCACATTGAATTTATTAAAGTCACTTTAAAATTAGACTTTAGTAACTTTATCACTTAAAGTCACTTTTAAATTAGATTTGACTTTATAACTTTATAGTCACTTTATGAGAAAAATTAAATTCTTTTGGACACTTTTCCCTAGGCCAAAGATCAAAGCCTTAGGGAACAACCTGTCCTCTAGTAACCAAATTTCAACAATTTGGTAAAAAGATTCCAATACAATTTGCAGAGATCTAATATGAATCAATTGGATAAAGAGACCAAGAGAACCATTTTGCTTAGGGAAATCAGACTAGAATATCTGGAGGTCTTAAATCTAATGGGAGCAGGTGATGTATCGAAGCTGAGTTATGATGATGTGTGTGAGCTTTGTAAAATATATTCAAGAGGAAATTCCAAGGTTGGAGGAGGATCAAGAGATCCTTCTTCCAAGCTTGTCAAATCAGTTGCCAGAGCTGGAGTAACCAAAGCTGAAATGGGTGATTTATTTGAAAATTTTAAAACTGATATTCTTAGCACTTTATCTTCACAATTGGATGTTTTGCAAGCTAAGAAGAAATAGGAGAAACATGATGAGCTGGAGAAAGCCTTGGCGGTGTTCTGCTCCAAATGCGGGAAGAAACATGCTCTAATGGGATGCCCTGCTGATAGTATCGAGGTATGTCGAATTTGTGAGGCTCAGCATTCCACTGATCAATGTCCTTCTCTACCTGAAATTAAAGCAGCATACATAGCAGATCAAGGAGTTTTCAATGCACTTTATGCAATGGCACCTCAGAGACCATGGAAGCCACGTCTTGTAGGTATGTCACAGTCAAATTTTCAATTTCCTTATGCTCAAAATCAGATGTGGAATGTTCCAATGCCCTGGCAGCCTTGTTCTCCTTAACAAGCTTGGAAAGGGAACTATTCTTATCCTACTACACAAAGTTTCCCAACTCAAAATTTTTATTCACAGCCCACACTGCAAAAAATGATACAACTAAAACAACAGCTTCAATTGACTACCACACCAAATCAACCTCGTCCCACACAGCTTCCTCCTCAACCAATGTCTAATCCCAACAATAAAATCGTTTGATCCACTCACAACACTGGATTGGTCACTTATCCCACTTTTCCTACCTACTGTATTGCACCTCAGCCACTCCAAGAAGTTTCTGACCCTGTGTTACAGGAACTTCCTACATCTCTGCAGGAAATGTATGTTCCTGTACAGTTGTAGGAATTACCTGTGCAGCTGCAGGAAATCAACCTTAGGTCAGGAAAAGTGGTGATTCAGCCCGAAATAATTGAGGAGATTGTAGAGGAAGATACCTTAGAGATGCCTGAAGAGGAAACCACACCTGAACCAGAAAAACCATCCACCTCAAGGCCACAAGAACCTTCCTCATCTCATATACTCCAGCCTCCTTTTCCAAAGAGGTTGGAAATGGAAATTAAAACAAAAAAGCCTGAATTTGATCTTGTTTCTAAACTGAGAAATATGTGTATCAAGATCCCATTACTGCAAGCAATAAAGGACATCCTAATATATGCCAAAACAGTGAGGGAACTATGTACCAAGAAACCAGGGAAACAAAAGAAAGAGCCCTCAACAATTCAAGTAGGTGGAAAGCTTGCAAGTTTAATGTCTACCGGATTTGTTACTGAAAAATATGTGGATCTCGAAATCCCTATGGTGACCACCTTCATCAATGGATACCCCATAAAGAACACTTTGATTGATTTAGGTGCAGTCATCAATGTGATGACTATGGAAACTTTATCTCATATAGGATCCTTTGACATATTACCCACTCCTACCATGTTAGAATTAGCAGATATGTCTAAGGTAAAGCCAGAGGGGGTTTTAGAAGACATTGTCATCTCATTGGATTCTTGGGAGTACCCTGTAGATTTTTATGTTCTTCAACCTAAAACTAACTTGGGAGGGCACCCATTGATCTTGGGGAGACCATGGCTAGCCACGGCTGATGCCTACATAGGGTGTAGATCTGGAAACATGACTATCACTCATGGGGTTGAAACAAAACATATCAACTTGTATCCCCTCGCTAAACCCCTCTTGAGATAAGAAAACATGCATAGGGTTGAAGAAGAAGAAGAACATGATTCAGAAGGTACCCATCCAGTTTTAAAAATATCCCAAGCCATGAGTCGTAAGGAAAATTCTCAGGAAAATCTGATAAATTGTTGTATTTCTAATCCTGATTTCCCACAGCATTTAGAAGGACAGTCTAGTCATAATTTAGATATCATTACTGATCTGTAGGATTTTTATGAACATCGTTCAGCTTCTGAATTACATTCAGCCCTCTTATCTGCATTTCTTGCATATTCAATGTCTGAATGGGGAGTAAGGTAGTGGAAATTTTTGCTGAAAAATATTTGAACATTAATTATGCCACAGAGGATTGGTTTGAAACGTCGATTACATAAGAAATAGATGTGATTAATCCAGAAGATTCTACACACAACAACACAAGTTGTAGAAGCCTCAAATCAACAATTAATTATACCTTAACTCATGAACAAGAAAAGCAATTAATTCAAACATTGAAAAAAATTTCAAATACATTTGCATGGGAATATACTGATATGAGAGGCATTCACCCAAACACATGCATTCATCACATTTATATAGAAGAAAATGCTAGGCTTGTGAGACAACCACAAAGGAGGATGAACCCTGCTTTAAGAGAAATTGTAAAAGATGAATTACAAAAATTGTTAAATGTAGGATTCATCTATCCTATCTTAGATAGCCAGTGGGTATCCCCACTAGTCATTGTCCCCAAGAAAAATGGTAAATGGCGAGTGTGTGTAGATTACAGGGAATTAAAAAAAGTTACATTAAAAGACCATTTCCCTTTACCGTTTATAGACCAAGTACTGGATACTCTAGCAGGGAAAAAGTACTTTTCCTTCCTAGATGGATTCGACGGATACAATCAAATTAGGATAACCTCTGAGGATCAGCAAAAGACAATGTTTGCATGTCCCTGGGGTACCTATGCATACAAAGTGTTACCATTTTGTATATGCAACGCACTAGCCACATTTCAACGGGTGATCCTTGGTATTTTCTATGATCTTTTGCATGATTGTGTAGAAGTTTATATGGATGATTTTACAGTTATGGGTGATACTTTTGAAGAAGCTTTCCATAATCTTGAAAAAGTTTTGCAAAAATGTAGAGAAACTAATATTTCATTAAATACTAAAAAATGTTTTATGATTATGACTGAAGCTATTGTTTTGGGTCATCACGTTTCTACTGCAGGAATTAAGGTCGATCCAACAAAGATTGAGGTTATTGTAAATTTGCCCCCACCAACCAATCAAAAGGGAGTTCGTAGTTTCCTTGGACATGCAGGTTACTATAGAAGGTTTGTTGAAAAATTTACAAAGGCAGCCTCTCCATTGTTTAAATTATTAACCAAAGAATCTGAATTTCATTGGAATGATGAGTGTCAAGCTGTATTTGATAAACTCAAGGAAAAGCTTTCTTCAGCACCTGCCTTGAGAGGCTCAAATTGGAATTTGCCTTTTCATATTTCCATTGATGCCTGTGATTCAGCCATAGGAGTAGTATTGGGTCAAAGGAGGATCCTGTAACCCATGCCATTTATTTTATTAATAAAGACTTGACTCCTGCAGAACTAAATTACACAGTAACTGAAAAAGAATTCCTTGTTGTGATTTATGCTATTAACAAGTTTAGACATTACATCACGGGTTATGAAGTTTTTGTACACACAGATCATTATTCTATTCATTATCTCATGAATAAACCAGTCACTAATGGTAGAATTACAAGGTGGTTGTTGCTGCTACAGGAATTTGACATCATGGTATTGGATAGACCAGGAAAAGAAAATCAGGTAGTTGATTTCTTGTCTAGGCTCAACCATGCAAGTGAGGATGTTCCTATTAATGATAAATTTCCAGATGAAAATTTGTTTTCCATCTCTGTTAAAACACCTTGGTTTGCAGACATGGCCAATTATCTTGCTACAGGAAAGTTTCCACCTTACTTTTCATCTAATCAAAAAGAGAGAATCATTAGTCAAAGTGTTGATTATTCTTGGATTAGGGGAGATCTCTTTTTTACTAGACCTGATTTGATTATCTGTAGGTGTGTCAGAGAAGATGAGATTTATGACATCCTAAGAGCCTATCATGATGAACCGTGTGGACACTTTGCAGACAAGCGGATAGCTTATAAGATCCTTCGCTCACGTTATTACTGGCCAAATCTCTTCAAGGATGCAAAGGAGTATGTTCATAAGTGTGATAGCTACCAGAGAATGGGGTGGCCTGTACAATCAGATAAGATGCCTTTGCAGCCATAGGTTCTCATAGAATCATTTGAGAGGTGGGCTCTTGATTTTGTAGGTCCCATCAATCCTATATCCAAAGGTAAGAAGTATATTTTTGTTTGTATTGATTATGTGACAAAGTGGGTGGAGGCAAGAGCACTACCTAGAGCAACGGAAATAGTGGCAGATTTTCTTTTCTCTGATATTTTTGTAATATTTGGAGTACCTAGGGAAATAGTTACTGATCAAGGTGCTCAGTTTGTGTCTAATCTTATGCAGGAAATGGTGCAAAAATATTATATTACCCACTAGAAGTCCACCCCTTATCATCCACAGGCCAATGGGCAGGTGGAATCAACTAACAAGGTGCTAGAAACAATCCTTACCAAGAAAGTGCAATTACACAAGAAGGATTGGTCTGACAGAATTCTTGAGGCCTTGTGGGCTTACCCGATTACATGGAGGGGCATCACTGGCTTCTCTCCCTATGAAATAGTGTATGGAAAACAAGATTTGATGCCCATTGAATTTTAGATCAAAACCTTTAGAATGGCATCAAATTTGGGTTTAAACCTTGATGAAGCACAAAAACAGAGAATCTTGTAGCTCCATGAGTTAGATCAGATTAGGCAGGATGCTTTTCAACATACTGACTTGATCCAACAACAAAGGGCTAAATGGCATGACAGATACATCAAGAAGAAGCAATTCAAAGAGGGATACTGGGCATTTTTGTATGATTCTAAATATAAAAAATTCAAAGGGAAATTTAAGTTTTTAACACACATTGGCTAGGTCCCTATGAGATTGAGAAAGCTTTTGATAATGGATCTATTCGGATTAAAACTATTGATGATGAGAATGCTACCTTCTTGGTGAATGGGCACAGACTCAAGCTATATCAAAAATCCCAATCTAAGGAGGAGTTTATGGAAGAAATTATGAAGAAGAAAGAGCTGGAGATGGTAAGGGAAGGCATCCTTCCTTCCACGGTCTCTTCCTAATTTCCCTGTTGATACAATGAGCTCACTTTGTTTCCCCTCATGCTCGATAAACCATGAGAGGAATGTCTATTGGGTATAGGTTTATTCCTTTTTCCAGGCCCAATTGACTACTTATAGAAAAGGAACCCCTTGGAGTCTTCTTTTTCAGTATTTCAGACTCTCTAAAATTGAAATCTGGCGAGCATGGACTGCCTTGGGCTCATTAAAAACACAATTTAGTAGATCCCTTGGTATCCTTTCAATAAAATTTGTTTTTCAGTTAATTTATGGATTGCTCGTGTTGGACTGATGTGGGATTTCCTAAGGCCATCCATCCAACAATTCTGGCCCATCGACATCAACAAATTATCTGGGTGCAGGATTAGAGCCTTGTGATTCCTTGAAGCTTGCATGCCCCAATGACAGGGTATCTCGCCAGTGGTAATGGAGAATCATCATGGCTTCTTTACTACTAGATCCTACAGGGGGTTCAACAACAACTCATATATTCACACCTGATAGGATGCATCAGGGTACCTTGGTCCTAACTCTCATTAATGGTGATGGACCTCGCATTGGTTAACATTTGACCTCAATGGTTGGTAATCCAATGAGGCCATTGCACATTCGATATCGGCACATTCATTCATGTGCAATGGATTGTACACAATGGGTGGAGAAAGTGGTTCCTACAGATTTAGGTTCAATTCCTACAGAATGTTCAGCAGTTGCAGTTTTTAATTCCTGAAGAATGTTCACAGTTATTTCAATTCTTGTAGAATGTTCATTAGTTGCAGTTCAATTCCTGAAGAGTATCTAATAGTTATTTCTGCAGAATTTTCAGCAGTTGTAGTTTTAATTCCTGCAGAATGTTTGATAATCAGTTTTAAATTCCTGTAGAACATCTGTTAGGCACAACAACACCTAGGTTTCCTGAAAAGACAAAAGAAAAGAAAAATCATTAAACAGAACATTAGATTAAAATCATGTAATAAAGTACTAACAGTCATTATTAGGTTAAGGTTGTGGATTACATGTCTAATATAATAGGTTATTATTGCAAGAGAAAGATACGTCATCGAGGACAGGACCGTTGGAGGTAAGCAGTAAAGTACAACCGGTGATAAGATGCTCAAGGTAAAGGTATAATGACACTTTAATTTTAAAAAAAAAAAAATCCCATAACTAAGGCTATGGTAACCCTTGCGGCCGTGAGCCATTGCAACATTAATCCCATGACTTGTCATCATCACACCGACGGTGATTGTACTTCCGAGGTCTGTCCTGCAGGTCGGATCATAATGGAAATCATGATCACGACCTGCTGCTGAAAGCCCCGTATTTCCTATTTAGTTCCTTCCATTGTCGAAACCGTTGCATAAGTCTCGGACTATATTCTCGCAACCCGCATTTGCTATGTTCCTTCTGTCCTCAATTGCCCTATCTGTTTCCTCACTTTCCTGTCCATTTTCTCCTCCGCCATGTCTAAGCTTCGAGCCCCCGTCCGATTCGAGCCACAAAGCCTTGCGCTGTTGGAAGCTGATCTTCGCAGCAAGGCGAGAACAGAAAAGGCAGGATGGCTGCCTTTCTTCTAGAGATTCAGTGGCCATAACTCTGAAGTAACAAAATATTTTCCCTGAACCTCAATGGGGATAAAGCACAGGTTGGAAACATATAGTTCAAGTTGACGGAAGATTTAGTGGCACGGGCATGTGGAACTCCGTAAGATGGAGAGCGATGGTTTAAAAACCATCGCTTCAACAAAGAAATGTGCGCATCTTTCCTGCAGAAGGATCACTCAAACCCTGACTGGAGTAAGGGGATTCCGAAGGATTTTTTAAGGAGTAAGTATCGTCAGTTACTGTTTTTCCTGTAGAAGTATGTTATGTGTGAGGGTTTCTTTGGCCTCGTATTCTTGTTTCATATTAGGCTTCTCAGACAGTTCCAAGACAAGCCCCTAAATTTTCCCTATTATTTAAAAATGTCATTGATAAAAATGTCCACGGTCACGAAAGAGAGGGTCGCCCACATAGAGGAAAACCTCTACCATCACAGGCTGGTGAAGATTATTCTGGTGGAAGTCCCGCGGAAACATAAAAAGACATGGGAGGACTTTCTGACAGAAAATCATTTTGTGGATGATGGAGATTCTGAATCCTCGGGAATCAAGGAGGGAAAGCCCATAGAGAAACCGAAGAATAAATTGCGGACCCATGTACCAAAGGTGAAAGAAGATGATGGAGATGACAAAGTTATGGTGACCAGTGAAACTAATGTGAAGGGATCCCAGCAGAAGAGGCCTTCAACCCCTACTAAACAATATAATAGAAGCCAGACTGCTCGACTGGTCATTAAGGATACAGCAAAAGAAGGGAAACCACCCAAAAATTTTACCAAGAAGACAAAGAAGTCTCGTGGCTAGGCCAAGGGCAAGGAGAAGGTAAACCCTAATACATTCATTGACAAGGACAATGTGTCCTTTCAAGATCCTTCACTGTAGGAAAGTTAGAATGAAGCTGTGAAAGCATAGGAGGATTTGCGTGTGCCCCAATCCTCATAGGGGCATCATGAGGGAGAGGTGACTCCATTGAAGAAACGGTCTCGACTTATGTTGGAAGAGACCAATAAGGAACTTACCATTTCAAAATGGGCCTTGAAAGAAAAGAACGCGACCCTAAAGGAAAATAGCCTTAAGATGTAGAAATAACATGAAGAGTGGCATGAGAAATCAGCTCGCATCATGAAAAAGAAGCAAGCCCAGATCGACCACTTGAAGAGGAAGAATGAAATGTACAGGGGACAAATTCAAGTGAAATCTAGTCGGGCCCAACTAGATCATCTGGCTGCAGTAGCTGCAACCCAGGAGAAAAGTTGATTTTCTATTTGAGGACTGCCTCAGTTTTTCTTGCATAGTGACATGCAAGAGTTTTGGTGTGGGGGAGATGTTAAGCCTTAACTTTACCCATTTTTGACACCTATCCTAGGCCTTGCCTCCCCTATTTTTGAACCTTTTTCACTCTTTAATTATACCTAGTTAGGATATGTTATCTAGTTTTGGCTAAAAAGGGTACCATAAGCCTAAGGTATGTTAAATTATCATAAGAAGTTTCATTTTATCTAAATTCGAGTATTATTTGATCTAGCTGTGTCTTTATTGCATTACTACTCTAACTAGTCTAGAACTTGTGCGTAGATTTGCTAGATTCGAACAGTTCCACAAATCCCGCAAACAGCTCATGCAGCCGAGATTCTTGCAGACGTTCCGGATTTCCTGCAACCATCTTGATTTCCTGCAGTGAGATCGATGGTTGACCATGTTCCACTCATCTCCAGATCGAGTAAAGAAATGGGTTTTGAAGGGAATTTGCTGCATATGGAAGTTGTCCTATTCATTGTTTTGAATCCTCTTTTGCAACCACCCAAACCTCCGGACCTTCTCTCATGCCCACATGGAGAAACAGCTTCAGCCGTGCTATGGAAATCATCTAATCCATGCTTCCAGTCATGGATTAGACTCAACAAAAATTTACTTTGTCAATTTTTATCTATATCATTGGTTGTAGGCTTAGATTAGTGATCTACTTTGTTCAAGGCAAAAATGGGCTTTGAGAAATGTATAAATCTAATGTATTTCTCTTTGTAAAGAAGGTTGGGTTGGGATTGTTGTTGATAGCAAGATATCAGACTGTACTTGATTGTAATTTCTAGATTAATAAAATAGTCTATGTTCTGTTTACCTTTCTGAGCATCTTCTTCGACTTTTGAAGGAGTTGTGAGAGGGAGGGCCCCTTCGCTCACAACTCCCGCAGCATAGTGTGTTTTTTATTTCGGTTTCATTTATGCATTAATAATTCCTGTACACAGCTAGTGCTTTCTTTCTGCATTTCCTACAACAAACTGTTAAATGGTTAAGTGATTTAATTCTTTAATTTAATGAGTTATTTTCATTTGATCAATGTTTGTATTCATTCTCTTTAAGTTGGATTCTTGATTGTAATTGATCTTTTACCTTTTCCTGCATCAATATCAGCAAACCCAAGTGTTGTAGAGGGATGTTATAAGCCACTCCATAGCCATTTCTGCTAAATTATTGATACTAGAAAGAAGCATGAGTTGTTGATTGTTGTTTTATATTTATCTTTTCATGGTCAATATCAGTAATCCTAAGTGTTGTAGAGGGATGATATATTCCACTCCATAGCCATTGCTACCAAGTATTGATATAGGAAAGAAGCATTAGTTGATGTGTGTATAATTGATTAACACTTGAAGTAATCAACCTGCATATACTTTGCACTGCATCTCATCAGTTTACCTTCCTGGGTTGACAATTTATGATTGGCAAATTATAAGCATATAGTTTGACTCAACAAAGACATTACCCAATTATGCGACACAATATGATCTAGTATGAAACCAAGTGTATTTATAATAAAATAATTTATCCATGGTGTCTAACTTTGAGTAATCATGCACTAAAATTATTCCTAAATGCACTTTTACATAGACGTCATGCACTAAAATTATTCCTAAACACACTTTTACATAGAGTCGATACACACTAGGACTCACCTAAGATATTGCCAATGAATTCCACCCTATCTTTGGGGTTATAACTGGAAGAAAAAATCTATCGATTATTCGTGTTTATAAACACACATAATTCGAAGAGGTTAAAAAACTTCCTAGGATGAAAATAGGCTTACCTAGGTGCTATGGCATCGCTTAATTCACACTAGCATCATTTACGTTAAACTTTGCAGAAATTGGATTTACAATGATAATATTAATGTTCACTAATGACTTTGATCTTTGAAAAATTTTGCCCACCTCTTGGTACTTTGCTTCTTGTATTGTTGACAAAGTGTGGTCAACAAACCCTATAGAATAATCCTAGTGGCTTTCCTTGAAGGACATAGAAAAATAATAAAATGAGAAAATATTGAATTATTTGTAATTTTTTTATCAACACAAGGATTCCCAATTCCTATTATTATTTCGGTGATGGAGTCTTCAGGGCTAAATTTAAGAGAAAGTGAATTAATGCAAGGGTAAACTGTGAAATTTTTAATATATTTCAGCAACTAGAAATTAGAAATTATTCATCTAACTGATTAAAAATTAAATGCAATTTATTTTCTATGAAAAAAATGAATAAAATCACAACTATAATTTCCACCATAAAAATGTTGCGGAAAATAAAATGTTGGAAACTGAGAAAATGCTAACACACAATAAAAATGACAGTTTTTTTTGGACAAATGTCCCTGGAAAAACCCAATGTGGGAAAATCGGTGCAAAAAATGAGAGTTTTATTATTATGCAACAGTGAAATATTCTAAGTACAATCTATGGATGCCCAACTAGCTATCCAATCAACAATTCTCTGACAAAAATATTCGAGAGGAAATTCTCTCTCCACAAGCAATCTTGGCACTGGCTCCTCCAGAAAATTTGGTCGTCCAAACCCTCTGTGCAAGCCCTCTGCGTAGACCATCACATATGTGGCTCAAATCAGCCTCTGATCAAGTCTTCCTTCCTGTCTCTGCTACTGGAAGTGACTCTTCGTCCCTCTGGAAAATTTTCACGGCCTCCGAAAGTTGAAACAGCCTCCCTCTCAGCTAAATCGAACTGCTGACTGAATCACCTGCGCAACTTTACTGTGGAATACTTCTGTCACTTGTTGCTGCCTCTCTGGAACTAGAATCTCCTTCGGAAGCACTAACTCTGCTCCTCACTAACTGTACTTCCCCTCCGACTCGAGCTCCTCTTCCTTGCTCAATTTTTGTTGTTCTTAGATAGCTCGATCTACCCAGGAAATCAATTTGTCTAGTGTATGTTGCTCCAACCCCATCGACCTCATTTTATAATCTCTGGTTGGCTCACCAATGGCCATGATGAAATCCTCATCTACAGCTAACATCATATTTGAGCTGATCCATGTGAGCTTCTAGAGAAATATCACATTTTTCAATTATTTCTTGTTAATTAATTACTTCTCCTAAGTTAGGTTTAGTAAACATTTAATTTGACTAATTAACTTAATTTAGTTATCTCTAGGTGTTTCCTCCTTAAACTTGGTATGTGTTTTGGAGATCTAGTGTTTCTTAGCCTCTCTGACCAAATTCAAGACTAGAACACCTGCTTGATGCTACAAAACTAACAAAAAACCTAGTTTTCACATGATAAACCCTAGCTATCTTTCTTGTGAGGGGAAAAACAAGAGGGGAAGCTCTCTAGGAGGTCCCCTATGGATTTCAAGGAAGACAAATTTAACATGCAATAATCAACCAATATTTTCCATAAATAATATGCTTTTAGACATGGAACAAGAAAAACCCTAGCATTAATTTACCACATGAAAAACAACAAAAATATGCAATTAAATTTACAATTCTTCCATGAAATAGCCTTCTTTCAACCCCAAAAAGACATCTCCAAGATAAAAATCAATCTCCACTAGAAATAACTCCAAAAAGATCACATCTCCACAAGTATAAAGTTACACTAGGCTAAGTTGAGCTCTCTAAAGGAGGCCAAAATCCAAGAGTCTTGATGAGAAATAAAAATGGAGTGATCCTCTATTTATATGAGGTTAATAACTTCCATTAATTTGATTAAAAGCCTTATGAAAAATTCAATTTTGGGTGTACATGAATAAAATGGGTTACAAGTCAACCCAATAGCTCAATACAACAAAACTATGATGCACAAAATGTCCAAGAACCTAGGGTTTTGGGCCGTATTGGTACTTGAAATGCCAAAACTCGGCCGAAACATTGGGTGTAATAATCATCTATGAGAGTTGATATAAACTTGTTTTTCCTTCTAAATTGTCATCTATGGGTCTTATTTCTTTTTTTCTTGTAAGATAAGGTGTCTTTCACTTATATATAAATTATGTGTGTGTGTGTGACATTCCAACCGGCGTTTCAATTTTTGGGAGGTGGCATTTCTAAACATAACCGTTTTGGAAACTCCAAAATGTTTCAACATTTTATGCAACATAACAACAAAATAAGCCACTAAAATCCCACACGTGTTGGTTTAAAATCCTTTCAAACATGATGTCATGCCCTGATAGGGCAAATAAATCTCTAAATATACATGTGATGGGCCCCTATTAGGGAAAATAAATCTCCAAAAATGCAAGGGATGGGAAAGATGCATCTCCAATCATCATAATCAGCCAACTAATTGAGGGGAAACCCACAAATAAAGCCTAAATATGTCAAAACCTAGCTCTGGGTGCCCTACGTCATGTCTAAGGAAGCCATCAAGACAATGTTGTGAAATTTCTTTCAAGTGTTAAGGCTCCATGAGGTGTTACAAGCCCTCCCTAGACATCCTTTGGATGACCATCATCATCTGGACTCTAGACCAAGCCATTCCCATCAAATGGTGTCAAGACCAACCTAGGGACATGCTCGGTCCACTAGGTACATCATCAAGGATCTCTAACACTAAGCAAGGTGAGCTTAACATTTCAGTGTTTGGGGGTACTTTTACGTGTCAATTAGTTGTTGGAATCGTCGAAGTGCCCAACATTCTATTGTGGAAGGGCAACGTTGCATATGCAAGGTCATCACTACACTTTAGACATGTAAGACAACCTAAACATCATGTAGAGTGGGCATTGAGTGTGTGTGCCCTTAAGGCCTCTACTACTCCATGAAAGACCACTTGGAAAAATCATCTCAAACTCAAGTGAAACCAACCATTCATTAGAGACAATGACCGTAGATGCATCATAGTGGACCATACTTAATTTTTAAGGGCATAGTAAGACTTCAAATTGGGATCACTTTCAAATATCTAAGTAGACCAAGTACCATAAAAGTGTTCCTTACCTTGTTAAGGGTGGCTAGATGATCAATCCTATTAGGTGCTTCCAGCCCCTAAGGGGAGGTAACATGTTCAAGGTCAACCCTTCAATTAATGGGTGTTTATGGTAGTAGTGGCAATGGAGGGAAAGGATTCATGGCTTGGTGCCATGGGCATGGGACTAGCCAATAGATGTCCACCAACTTGATTGTATAGATGCATGGAGGGAGAAATATTGGAGGCATGAGTTAACCCTTTCCTCGACCTGCTTTTTCCATCCCTTCGGTGCACCTTTTACTTCTTTTTAATAATTCTTTGATAAATCTTAGGTTTCTAAACTTGCTTTCAATGATGTAGCATTTATTTACCCCTTATGATGATTCTGTTTCTCGCTCATCAAGGTTGGGACATGTAATGGTTCCTTACGATGTGATGGAGCATCAAGTCCTCAGGAGTTGGGTGATGGATAATGAAATGGGTAAGCTCATGCTAGGATTTTTCCCACACACTAATTATTTCCCCTGCCATCTTAGATTTTAAAACTTTTTTTTTTCTTTTTTTGATCTTATGCTTTTATCTTTCTTTTAGCTAAAGAAACCTCCAGGGAAAGGTTTTTTCAACCCTGACTCAAGGATGTGGATATGAGGGTGCCAATCCCAATGAACCAATGACAACAAACCCGAAGGATGGATGTGAAATCAGAGGAATGATGAAAGGTTTTAAGTACGAAATGGTTATGGACACACTACTTCAATCCAATTTTCCCAAGTAGTGCCCCTCCTAAAACCCTAAGGCCATGGAGGAGATCCCACTAGACTATGGCTAAAGACTAACCCCCCCTAGTAAGGTGAGAGAAAAAGTTTACAATCAAGATTGGTCAACCATCCAAATCACCCATTTATCCATGTTAGCATGCCCTAAACACTAAGTAAAAGTACTTGATTGCAAAATAGTTAAAGTACTCATCAAGTGGTAACCCACCTTCCTTTAATAGGAAGGTCAGATGGTGAGAGGTGTATGAACGACGCAAATGGTAGAGGCATGTGCCATATTGTCATAAAGAAGCAATGTGTCGGGCTATTGGTTGGCTAGCTATCCAAGATAAGAGAAAATTTTTCTCCTATGGGGTTACCCACTTTTGGTGGGTAATAGGCCCAACTCTGAAATATGTGAAGGTAAACAAAGATGTGAGGCTTTTATTGTTTCGTTCTCAAATATCCAAAGTGTACCAGAGGAAGATACATGAGATTCCCTTCTAAAGGAATTGCTCAAGAAAATGTTTCAAGGTTGAAGCTTTCCTGTCATTTTTTACTTGCATTTCACTGTATAATAATGTTGAGGATGTTGTTGATGAGCATCGAGTTATTTTTGTAGAGGAAGGAGATTTTGGATTTTAAGTGGTCCAAACATTTTTGATGGAGATTCCATCCTACTAGTATTTTCATTTGGAATCTCCTTGCCTTGGATATGGACTAAGCAGAGGAAAGGGGAATTTTACAGATGAAATTTCAAGGTGGCTACATTGGATCACAGACGTTAACTTAGCAGCCTCATGTGTGACATGTTGACAATGAGGTTCTAGTATTCCCGTGTGCCCCCAAGGACACATGTTCCAAGTAGGAGCCAAGTGTTACCCACCATTTCATTAGGTACTATAAATGGGTAATCATGGTCATTGGTGTCCATGTTTAAGAATCAGGTTATTACCAGGTTCAAGGTTCATCATTCAACAAATCTATTTTCTAGAGATTTGGTGTCCTTTGCAAGTTATGCTTTCTTGCATTCATTTATTGCATATAATTGCAAGTATTTGTTATGAAAACATGCTAGAATCCCTCATGCAAGTCCTCGGATATTATCTACTCATTTCCTATCAATAATGCCAGACCTCATAATTTTGACTACATCTGGAGATTTTTAGGGATTGAGGAGAGATATATTGTTTTGAGACCTGATCCAGTGTTTCAAATAGTCAACAATGTGCAGTCAAGAATATTTCCCGCAAAAAATTGCTAAAACAGCTAAGAAAGTAATTCATATGTCACATTTGATACACTCAGATCTGACCTTTGTGTTTGATGAAGTATCATGAAAATAACTCTGAAATAATGTGGAAAGTGCTATTAGGTGTGAAGTGGTTTGGTTGTAGTTTTTCTGACAAATGGTGGGATTGTTGATGACACCTTCAAAGTACAATCAGATTTAGATGTTCCTGAACAGATGAGCAACATATATTTGGTCAAAATTTGAAGGTCTTTTCCTTATGGACATATCCCCACAGGAATTAGAGAAAATATTGAAGTGTTCTATAACAGTGGGCTATTAGTACTATATTTAGAACAAGTTCACATTGTAAATATAGTCCACTTATTGGAGTAGGAACCCTATTGCACATAACACAAAAGATCTAAGAATGGGTCAAAATTCAATTTGGACAAGAGACCCACCTTCATATCCTTATCACTGTTGTAGACACGTGGACAAATTCTGCTTTAAAGGAGTTAGGTTCAAAGGATAATACATATAATTTGATGCCCTGGACAGTCATCTTCATGTGGGTTTACAGGCTATAATGCCCTGGAACATTATTAATTTCAAATGCCACAGTGCCAAATTAGCATCACAGACCAGTATATAAAACTCTTCAAAGAACTGCCATATGGATGTGCCTTGTGGGAATACAATGGGTATGGTTGGGCTAAGACAATTCATAACCAAATATGTTCTGCAAGGCACACAGAAATTGAAGAGTAATTGTAACAATTCTTTTGATAAAATTGGTTAGGGCCAATCTATACTTGGTTTTTCTTAAATTAATTTGGATAACTTAGCTGGGCCAGACTAAAATCGAAGTTAAATCAATTCATATACCTACTGTCGACCTATTTGGACCCTGATGTTGTTGTAGCTTGGAAGAGATTACCTACAAGTGTAAATTTGATGATGACTGGACTTTGCATGTTTGGGGGTTTTGTGCCACTTGGAAGCTCAATGAAGACTTAATTAGGTGAGAATTCAGCATTGAAGGGTATTTTGAGGCTAAATTACGAGCAAAAGACCTTTTTGACAAAGGTTTCCCTCCTTAGGGGCTTTGATGTTAAAAATTATACATGCGGCTTGAAATGCCCCTTCATCGCATTTTTTAGGATTATTTAATTAAGCAAGAGGGATTTTACCCCTTCATAAGCTATATTATGGGCTTTCAGTTTCTCTTAGGAAATTATTATTTTTATTGTATAAGGAAGCCGAACCTCTATCCTATAAATAGAGAGGCACTTCCTCTCATTTTCTCATGGTGGGATTGGAGGAGAAATCCCTTAGAGAGTCTAAATTTTTCTCTTTTTTCTTAAATTTGGCTATGGATGGAAGACTTAAGTAACCTCTTGGAGAGGTATTGTTGACGTGGATATTTCCCTTTCCATGGATGATTAATGGTGAACTTTGATGGATTCATGCTAAATTGAGTGAGCTATCATTCTTTATCTTGTTTAAGTTGAGGGATAATGGTTATTAAGAATTCACCACAGTAATTGCTGGTATTTTTATCTCATTATCTACTTTGGAAAAGATTTTCATCAAGTTTTTTTGAGGTGACCTATATGAAAGTTCCCTCCCTTATTTATCCTTGAAGATTGTAGGACACCAAGGTCAAACCTATAAGGGACACAAGTAATGTCTCCATTACTCTTTGAACCAAAATCCAATCCAATTCCTCTTCAAGTTTCCTATAAATCATATGCCCTAAAAATACATTGACAAGCTGATGCACTCCTCTTCTATCCTCCATCACCTTTCTCCTTAAAATTCTTTAACTCATTTTGTTGGGGATTACTCTTGAAAATCACCTTGTAATATCTTCATTATGTGTGTTTGGAGATCTTTCTTGAGCTTATCTTGGTTGACCTAAGACTTCCAGTCAATCAAATTAGCCATTGGGCCCTACTCAAATGTGGAAATTAGCTTCAAAGCCCTAATAAACCCTAGCAATCCTATCTTAAGAAGAACCCTCGTTGAGCAGGAGGAGAGTCGGCTATAAGTGATAAGAGGGTTGGTAAGGTGACAGTGAACCCCTCTTAATTACTCAAGGTATCACATGTTAGGGTCCCATGCTTTGGCCAATTGGTGAGCCAAATGACGATGTAACATCAAACCAAGCTTTGGAGCCCGAGGACCTAGCCTTCCTGGACTCAGAGAGGGCTCTCTCTTATATGCGTAAGGGATATCTATGTGTAAGCTTATTGTGTTCTGATTTTAGGCTAGTTATGAAGTGAGTTTTGGTTTTGGTTTTTAAGTTTGTGAGGGATGAAACTGATCAAAGATGTAAGATGGGTAAAAGATGTCAGATCAACTGGGCTATGGGGTCAAAAAGGGTCAAGGAAGCTATCAGATGATGAATACAAGGCTGCTGTAGGGCCGATTTGATTCAAGGTAGAAGGATCTTTAAGCAAAATGGAACAGTATGGACATCAAGTTTGTGAACAACAAAGAGTTTCAAGCTGATCCGGATTTATGCAGGAACGCAACAGAATAAACACATAACCATAAATACAGAGATGCAGCGGAAATAACACTTCATTTCATTAATATCAAAGAACTGAAATTTGCTTACAGACAATGGAAATAAAACTAGCTAGGGTACTGGTAGCTATCTCTGAGAAGAGATGTCGTGGCTACAGACCTCTGAACTGCTTTACAATGAGGCGCGAGGGCCTATTTATTATTGAGAAACAATGGAGAACCCTAAACATCCCAAAAACCTAACCCTAGGAGATGAAGCGCCAAAACTATGGGCCCCCTTTGGGTAAATTGGTGTTTCAACTTCCCAGGGACGTAACTTTGGCATACTATCTCCGTTTGACGCATATGATACATCATTAGAAAGCTCTATCCGAGGACTACAGCTGTCGGGACAAATTTTATCAGAAAATTCGCTGGCGCTTTCGTACCCAAAAAACGTCGTTTAGGCCTCAAAACGGCTCCGGAAGTTCAGGACCCGAAAAACTGCTAAAAATAGTAAGTTATGCCAAAACGGAAAAACTGAAAGAGACAATGGTGGGGGCCCAAGTGGAATAGGCGGGTGGCCACCAATATCCACCTGGATCACAAGCATAACTAGTTAAATAGACAACATAAACATGGTAGGGAAAACCATTAATCATGCAAAATGTAACTATAAGCTAATCAATACTTAGAAAAAAACATTCAAGCCATGCATAGAGGAGTATAACTCTCTAACTTCGGGAAATGGCTATCAGACTTTGGGGAAAACACATAAGACAGACTAACAACTCAGAAAACTATGCCGGAATGCCTAAACACAGTCTTTAAGTTATTGGGCACTTTTACAAACAAGCTTTCATAGTTTTAGACAAAGGGCTAGATCGAAACTAGGCCTCCTTGGTTCAACAAGATGATAATCTAATTAATCAAAGAGAAATTTCATGGATGGAGCTATGGCTGGCCATTGGTAAGCAGGGCATACCGTAAGTCATACTTAGCTAGCATAAAACCATTAATGAAATAAGCAACAATATCCTCAAGTTACTAAAGAGCAGTTAAGAATTCTTTAGCATGACTAAGGAGGAAGAAAACATGAAGGCTATGAAGATTCAGGAAATTTGAGGTGCCTCCAAGGGCAGGTCTCAAATTTGTTCTCTACTGATCTATAGCAAGCAAGAAACATGTATTCATGAATGAAAACTGGAAGACAATAACATAGAAAGAGACACTATACCATTCTACCAAGTCATGGAATCCATCAACAATTCTTCTTCATTCATCCAAGAACATCCAAGAGTCAATCCAAAAGCATAACACAAGTATTTCCTTCAAAGCTCATATGACCAATATATTGCTTCTTCTCTCAAGTTCAGCCTTTGTTTACAATGAAGCCCTTGGAATAAATAGGCTTAAGTGAGGAAAACCTCATGGTTCAACTAGCTATCCCATTGGCCTAATCAAAATATCTAATTTTTTCCTTGAGGCTTTGCAAAGCCCAAGGCACAAAAATATCTCATAAAATATCTAAAAAATTCTAAAAAAGAAAAAATAATTGACTTTGCATCATTTTCCAAGTGCAAAAATAGCTAAACGCACATTTGGAAAAAGCAGATTTTAGAGGTTCAAAAATTACAAAAATACTTCAAATTTTCATAAGCAAAAGGTCCCCTAACTTTCCGGAAACATTTGGCAGCCTTCCAGGTGTCGAAACGAGGCTGATGATAGATCGTTGGAAAGCTATGAGTGTCTACTTTCCGGCACAACTAAAATTTATTCAATCCGATGCCCAGAAGTCCTCCAAATCTGCACCTGTGTGTAAAAAGCCAGAAAATTACAGTCTGCTGATAGACCAGGCAGAGTGTGAAAAATGCGAGCCTTTTTCATTGTTTTGAGGGGGAAAATGATCTCCAAATGCTCTAAAAATCGCTGAGGACATGCTCATGAAATTATGGCATCCAATGATACCATTCTCCTCCCTTGATGAATCCTCAAAATGAAATGGCGAATTTATGAGTGTTTGATCAAAAACTCAAAAATGCCAAAAAACCGAAAGTTGTCAAAGTGGGCCCAAAATTGGTGTGCATGACCCTCAAGGGTCCTTAGCAACATGTTCCGAAGCTGAAGCCAAAATGTCGAGTGCTGATGTGTCTTTCTTCTCTTTCCGTGCCGGGCGCTTCCCCTTTGCTTCCTTCAGTTTTTCTTGGGTGGCCTTTAGCTTGCACCGGGCAAACTGATTCAACTTTTGATAGTGTTGTGTCATCTTCCTTTGCAGCTCTAAGTCTCTGTTTTCCTTTTCAAGCTTTATCTCCAAGTGTTTATTGGCTCTTTCTAGCCATGCCTCCTTATTCCCTTCAATTTCTTGCTCAAGTAGTGCAGTGAGGGGAGTGGATTGAAGATGGGCTTGTTCTTCTTCCCTTTGCTTTTCCAGGGCTCTTTTAAGCCCTATGGTTCTAGGCCTCTTCTGCCTAGGCTGGTCTTCTTCTTCACCCTCATCAAAATCACCAATGAGCTCCTCTATTTTTGCTTGTGCCTTGGCAGCCTCATTCTTGTATTTGATTGCCCGTGCTTCATGAACTGCCATGTGAACACTCATCTGTCTATTTTGGATCTCCAAGAAATGATTGAAGTTCTTTTCCCGATGAAGGTCCTTCTCCAATGCTTCAATTTGGCCCTCTCGATGGATTAGAAGGTTTTCAAGAATGCGGGCTTCATTATCGCTGTCATCACTTTGGACTGGGATGATAGCCAATGCACCTCCATGTTCTTGACTTTCTCCAATCTTCACAATCTTCCCCTTGTCTAGCATGCCAATCACTCAACAAAACTCATATCTCATGCAGTCAACCTTTAGTGTAGGCACACAATTAATTTCACAGTTTATGGAACAAAGGTGACAGAGTTTAAAAAATGCTCCAAAGTTTCAAATAAAGGTTGTAGGAGTTTATCCTTTCACACAATCAAAGCTCCTTTTTAGTATGGAAAACCTGTCCCTTTAGAAAATGTCTTTGTATCCTCTGAAAATCAACTTGACAGATAAACTTTGAAGAACAAAAAGACAGTCAATCAGTACACACATCCAACAATGATCTTTTCTATGTGTGTGGCGATGGTACCCTACCCTTTGATGCTTTGAAGATATAAGATACCCTTGTCCTTTGAAGAGGCAAGGTGAAAACACAGTTTTGATTTCAAGACCCTTTTCTTTGTAGGCACTTTATCAGCATATCCAACACTCACAAATACAGTCAATCACCAAGTGCATACATTCAATAAAGATCACTGTATATAGGACAAGGAGGCAGCTCTTGCAATGTTTTTTATGTGGTCACAAAAGTCTGTAGCTTTCAACAATAAAAATTCCCTTTAATATAAAACCCTGTCCTTCTAGAAAAATGCCTTTTGCACCCTCCTTTGATGTTTTGAAGACATAAGATACCCTTGTTCTTTGATGAGGAAGGTGAAAACACAGTTTTGAGTTCAAGACCCTTTTCCTTGTAGGCACTTCGTCAGCATATCCAGCACTATACCACAGTTTTAAACAAAGGAGATCCTCACAGAAAAAAACACTGTTCATAGATATGGTGACAGAATTTATAATGTTTTTTTATGTAGTCATAGAGAACCCTGAAATTCTTCAAAATCAACAAATCTCTCTTTAAACAGAATCCTACCTTCTTTAAATTCTACTGCCTTTTACCGAAGTTGGACCGAAATACCTCCAACTAATTTACTCTGCTTTTGTCACTAAGGTGAGCTCATGGTCAAGGGAAAACATGACCTTACTCTTCATCACACTGAGGCAGGTTTTCGAATACTGGCTAAGTAATGTATATATGACGATAATGGTTGGAAGTAGGAGTGGTGTTTCACTCTTTCAATGCTAAGCTTACCACTTTTAAACAAGGTTTTCATCCCTTATCATTCTTTGAGAGCGGTTGAAATGAGCTTCTCTATATTTATATAACTCACAGACCTTTGATGCTTCATCAACCAAAGCAAACTGGTTTTCTTTACACAAAAATCAACCTATAGCTTTGAACTGTGATTTTAACCCTTTTATTCTGTCTCATCAGTTTTTCCAGGGTTATGAAAGCTCATAAGTACCTTAGAAATTGATGACGATGCCATTTGAGGGTTTTTATGGGCTTCAAGAGGTGCTTGGAGGCATCTTAGGCGATTATACGGTGCGCGGCACTTTAGATGAGAAGAGCGCCGCACAAAGACACAACTGGGTGGCTTGTCGGGTCGTTGTCGTGCCTGTGTAACCCGCGGCTACAGGAGTACCACGCGCGGCTACAGGAGCGTCGCGCGCGCGTGTTGAGTAGTGTAAAAATCACGCCCAGGAGCGCCGCGCGCTTCGCCAGGAGTGCCGCGCGGGTTAAAACACTTCAAAACTCGTTCAATGCTTCTGCAAACCGATTTGAAACTTGTATTTTGGCCTTGTGAACTTCAAAGGAGCGTCTTGCTCGTGCTTGGGAGATTTCCAAATGATTTTGCCACGGTTTTATCCTTTTGAAAACATGAAAACCCCAATGGTCACTTTGTGAATTGATTTGGAGAAGGTCTATCCTTTGAAATGAGGCTGGCAGCAGGTCTTTTATGTTTTTAAACCGTGTTAACATGTACCAATCTTTTTATAGCAAGCAAACCTATTTTGAAAAGGTTAAAACTGTTTTCACTCCTGCATATAGATTCAAAAAGGTGATTCCTGCTAATATTTGTCCCCTTGGTGATAATTTAACACTGAAGCTCCAACTTTGAGAAAAACCCTAATGAACTGTGGATCATCCTCTATCACTTTGTTTTAACACTGTTGATGATATTTATTATGTAAAACTCACTTTAAATCTGTCAAGAAAAACACTGAAAACTGCTTTGTCATTTGAAAAGAGATGACTTATATTTTTAACTTGGTTTGACAATCTCTGCCTCCAGGTGTTTCATCATTTTTTTCTCCAACTATAGGTGTTAACAAATTTGCTGCATTTATTTAGACTTTATCATGGTCTATTGATCAAGAAGGGTGCTGCTTTCCAATACACTTTTTCTGCTCAGAAAATATTACTATGATGTCTCTGTCCATTTGAATAATGACAACCTATGTTTGTTTCAAGCTTTCCAAAAAACTAATAGTATGTCACAGCATCTCTTTAGCCTATTATGAACAATCATTTCAGTGATGATGTCTCTTGATGACCTAAACCCAGATTGTCTGTGTTAGCTGTTATAGCATATTTGAAAGGCAGTTGTTTATAAATATAATTGCTTTCAATAATGACATGTCTCCCCAAGGGTTTAAAACTCAGATCATAACCTTTTTATACCTTTGTGTTGAGGAGACAAACATATGAGGTGTAGAATGACTGCTGGAATAATTCATAGGTACCAAGGCTTTTATTAGTCATTTTCTTTCCAATGGAGCTCTGAAATCACCAACCCTACTGCATCTGAAGGATACATTTGTCTTTGTGGTGGAGTTTAGATCGCAACACCTAAACTTGCACTGGCACTTTGAATGATATCAAGATGTCTCATGTCTGGGACTGTGTACTACTTGCCTGCCTTTTCTCTATGTTTATCTGGAAACCATAGACTTTATCCCACAGCCCAACAGAAACATAAGAGCACACATAGGTCCTTTTTACTGAAGTGTCCTCTTTCTCAACATTGATTTGAGCCATTCATATTAACATCCCTGCAGAGATATTTTGTTATGATAGCTTTGATCAATGGAGTCTCTTTTTGTTGCGCCATGATGATGATGTTGGAAATTTCAATTTATCTTATTTCTTAGGGCACAAGACCAAAAAAACTCCGCTTTCTCTTGATTTGAACATTTTCAGATCTTAGCCCTATTTTGATCATCATTTTCCCTCAGAAACCTTGAGTCACTGTTTCACTGTCTAGTAAAAAACAAACCTGTGCTTATAGTAAGTTTTGCAATTCTTCAAGTCAACATTGGCCATTGCCCTCTGCTTGTAGATGAAGGAGGCGCCTTAACCCTCTTCTTATAGATGAAGGAGGTTTTTGGCCATGACAAATAACAAGTTTGTTTGACAGTGTTGTCTTTCTTTTACTGTGCTATCAGGCTGAATGAAGCTGTAAGAGTTTGATGAGTAACTCCTTACCCTGCAGATGTATCTCAGGCTCATGTTTACATTGAGAAGCAGCTGTTCTTCTAAATGTGGATTCAAGAATTTTCTCCTGAGATGATGACATGTTTCCTGTCTTTGTAAAATCCATAAAACACTGTAAAACTCTTAAAATCAGCTTGAGACTGTGGTCTATGCATTGCTGAGACTTAGGGGTGTGTAAGTGGCGTGACTTGGGGCTGTGATCAATTTCATTAGCAGAGTGTAAGGTCTGTTATGACTGGTCTGTAGCAGATGGAGGTTTTTTTTTTTTTTTTTTGGCTATTAGATGTTTGCCAAGGGTGAGATGCCTTAAAGCGCCACTTCCTAACTTAAGGGAGGCTTTTTGAACAAACTTGGATTGTATTTTTAGAGTTGATGGACAGAGTAGTAGGGCTAAAGCTAGATAGGATAGTGATAATGAGGTTTCACCTTGACATGGGCGAACTGAAAAGTAGGAGGGCGAAAAAAAGTTTTATGAGGGTTTTCTAGATGACAAATTGACATATGGAGATCAGCTTCTAGAAAACTCAGCCATGGATTTAGTCATCACCAACAAGTGAAAAATACTGATGAATGACATCACACTTGAACATTAGGCCTTTATCTCAAGAAGTGCAAGATTTCGCTGTAATAAGGCACATTAGCCTTCCATACATAGCACCAAATCCAAGACAAAAGAATTCCAACAAAATTTCATGAACTTAAGAATTTGTGAAGGGATTTCTCCCCTAGTCCAACCATGAGAAAATGATAAAAGTGTATCTCTATATATAGTAGTGTTCAACAGGGACGCGTCCCCAAGGTGGGGTGCACACACCTCATGCTTCCCATGCACCTAGGACAGGGGGATGCTTGGGGAAATGTTTCCCCACGCCCCCCTTTTGGGGAGACATGGGGAGACGCAGGGGGGAATGTTTCCCTACTGTGGGGGATGCATTTCCAGAAAATGGTTGGTTTTGGGCACCCCCCCTCAAAATGGGCACTTATTGGCATCCCCTCTTAGTCTAATAACCCTAACAACTTAAAATAATTTAAAAAGAAAATTAAAAAAACTAAAAAAGAAATATACATAACAAATATAAAAACCTAAACTAATTTGAAATCCCTAACTCACTTATTCGACTTACCAAGCTTACCTCTGCTCGGCTTACCCCATAGCGCTATATGACTTACTAGTTAACTATTTCCTTTATTCCCCCGTGGCACTCCTTCAATGTTGATTGTCCATTTTTAATTTTCATTTTTAACTTTTGAGACTTAACTTTAGATATCGATAACCTTAGACTGATTCTTTGAGCCGTCCATCTTTAATATTTTTGAGTTTAAGTTATACCAATTTACTATTCCAGTCTTTAGACTTCAATATCTACTATAGTCGACTTTTCTTAGAACTAATTAGATTCTACAAAGATGAATGATGAATTTAAATTTCAAATCAATTTAGAATCTCGAATGATGAATTTAATTTTTAAATCAATGTAGATTCTATAATGATGAACGATGAAGATGGATCAATGTATTTCATTATTAAATCTAGTGGTGTATGGATGAATAATGAGTATGAATGATGTATGTATCAATATGAATGATGAGTATGCATCAATGTATTCCATTATCTAATTCAATCATGTATGGATCAATTATGTATGCTTTCATTATTGAATATTAATTTGAGTTATATACACACACACACACATGCACACACACATAGACCAGTGTCTCCCTGCACTATGTCCCCCTATCTTGGAGTCTTGGTGGAACATTGATATATAGGGGGTGCTCAACTTCCTTTTATATTAAATATTAATTTCTTTAAGTAAAGCCCTAATATAGCCTATGAAGGGGCAAAAAGCCCTCTTCTCTAATTAATTTCAAAATCCAAAAGTAATGGCTTTTACAAGCCACGTGTATAATGATTCATATCCCAAAGACAAGTATCTATACAAATATTGGAAGGAAGGGGCTTCAAGGTTCCACACCTAGCCTCCAAAGGCCTCCCAAGTGCTCCTTTTTCTCCACAAAATCAGCAAGTACATTCTCTATGTGTCCTCCAAAGTGGTGAATAGGCTTCCAAAGTGCATGTTCAGCCTTATAAGGTCCTTCAATGGTATGCCTCCTCCACGAATCATGCAGCAATGTTTCCAAACCCTCCTCCATAAGTGACCCTGTCAACCTCAAAGGCTCTAAAAGGGCTAGCCACATCCATTGTTCAAACAAACTTCCAATCTTCCTCACATGCGAACACATGGACCTCCAAAGCAAAGCAACCCTTCAAAGGGTGAACACTTCCACAAGTAACAGAGGCAACAACATCAATTTTTCGAAATGTTGAAGTCAACCCTCCAAGTATTCTCCTATTCACACCAATGTTGGAAACCATAGAGGTTTGCGCTAAGCCATATGTATAAATCCGCCTAGTCAAAATTTCCACCAAAATTGTTGCATATGCTCATATATAGACATATATCACAAGGATTTCAAAGTGAAATGCCTGTATTCACAATCATCTGAATTCATTTCATTAAAATTGGGCACTCCATTCCCATTCAACAATAAAACCAATGCCCAATCTCATATACAAAACAATATTCAAGACCGTTGTGTGCAACACTTTTCAGGTTCAAAATCACATGATGTATTGCCAGCACGAGTGTTGGTGAAGAGCATAAAAAACATGCAAAAATATTGCAACTTAATGTTGGTTATGTGAGCAATTAATCATATCAAACTACATTCATTTCCCTGGGGCAATATCGTTGTCCTCATACTGAGGGAATACCTCTTCATTTTGGGTCATCAAAGCTGTAAGCAACCTTACCAAGTGAAAGCATCCTTTATTAGTAGACCCAAGCACTCATATATTGCTTCATTTGTGCTCCAATAACCCAGCCTTCATTTTGAATCTGAATGGTTGCTAGAATTTTAAAAAATCATCACCCAAGTTCACTCGATCTGTTGCCACATGTATGTCAATGTAGATGTTTTGTTCGTTATGTAAATTACATTGGGACTTTCTTCTTATGAGACAATGATCATGCTCAAAACTTTTTGGGCATATTACTTCTTACCAGGTTTACAAATCCCACCTCAACGTTATTATAGAAAGTCCTTGTTGCTGCACAAACTACCAGGCCTTGTAAAGAGGCAAAAGATAGAGGGTACAAAAACACATGGGACAGAGGCACACTATAACCACAACCTAAGTCCCCTACTCTTCTTGGATTTTCACCAATGGGAGGAGTCCCAATAATACTCACTTGTGATAGATGTATGTTTATGATAGTTTTGAAGTGAGGGAAGCTGGCTCATTCAATGGAAAGGTTCAATGAAAGTGCAAGCTTTGGGAGAAGTCATTTAAGACTTTCCACAAGAAACCCCTTGGAAAAGAGCCTACATGAGACCTAAGGTTGAGATATGTAACGAGATATAGGTACGTCAAGGTCAAGGTAAACGAGAGAAAAGGCAATGTAAGATTTACTTCAATAAGTACTTAGGCACATGCCTTCAAACAACTCCGCAAGTTCAAGGATTAACTTCTAGGGTTCCCTCTTGATGTGATAGCTATTGCATCAAATTTACGAAAATTCTACCATGGGAATCTCTTCAAAACTTGAGGATCCCTAGGGGAGACACTAAGGAAGAATCTTGTCAAAATGGAATTCAAATTGCCTCCCTCCAAAGAATTTTTCACCCAACCCTGGAGAGGCCTCCTTATCCTTAAAGGGGTAAGGAATAAAATTCAAAAAGAGATGATTTTTCAAGTTGAATGTGATCACCAAGGATTTAGGATCAGTGTCTATCCATTGTGTAATATTCCTAATGGAAATATGCAGTGAATAATAGAAGAATTCACTAGACAATAGCAGGAAAATTATAAACACCACAAGGCACAAGACACCCAACAAATTTCAGAACAATAGCTGAGCCATTTTATTAAAAATCTGGAATATATGGGAGTAAAATAGCCAGGAATAAGTGCACTTGGGCTTGCATAAGCAAGTTGAAGCAAACCCAGGTGAGAAAGATGACCCCAATGAGTATAAATATGACCCCCAAAATGCCTTTGCGATGAACCAGAAATTAGCCAACTATTTCTATTAGAGAATGGCTCAAATCTCCCATTGGAGTGCCCGGAATGGCCTGAAATTGTTGTTGTAGCCTCCTCTTAATTTTCCCCACACGACCTAGAAAGGGATTGGTCCCAAACCTCCCCACTAAAAAACCCACAAAAAGTGTGAAATTCCTGCCAAGCTGGATCAACGCACTGCTTGGAATATAACTATTGCAACTCCTCCAATCCTCCAATGGAACTCCCAAATTTTCCGGTAGTTTCTCACAATTCTTCCCCAAGAATTATATAGCCACCAAACCCACAAAATAGTGCTGCCTCAAATTCCCACAAATGCCTTGGCCCAGGAACCACGCAGGCCCTAGATTGTCAGAATTTTCCCGAGCAAACTCCCTCAATTTTGGCCCACCAAACCACCCAAAAATGCCTGCAATTGATGTACCAAATTAGTTCCAAAATACCCGACAAGGAAGCTGCTCACATATGCATCCCACAGTAGCATGAATTTCTCCTCCGCGTTCTGTACTGCACAGCAATGGGAAAGGCCCCCGATTCCCTATTCTAGAAAATCCCCCAAATTGGCAATTGACTCCCCTAGGGTGGTACTCTAGGTCCACCGAAGCAAGAGTTGAGATTTCCGCTTGGAGTCTTGGGTGCTAAACAAAACTTTTTCACCCATCTCAATAGCTGAAGAAAACAAATAAGTTCAAAAGTAAAATTGTCAAAAGCCCCAAATAATGTCCCTCACCTTCTATTTAAGTTCACTGCCTCTTTTCCCCTTGGTGGGGCCTAATCTCCAGTAATCCGAATTTCCCTCCAATTTCTTTCTCTTCCCCAAGTGTGTGTGCCTCATGGGGTTTTCATTCCTTTGTGAGTGGCCCCCATGTCCACCAAAACTTAAAGTTTTCCTCTTTCCTAAGTTGAAACTCCAAAATTCTTGCTAACGCCAAAATTAAATCAAAATTGGTGACCCCCTTTTTGTACTTAGGAAATTGGGGATATTACACATTGGGAGGCTATGGAGTCAAGGATGATCTAAATTTTGGCAATTCGCTCTTCAAAGGAGACCTAAAGTGGCTTCCCTACCCCTAATGGAAGTAACTTCGCTAGCCTTTGGATATTTATACTTTGATGACACTTGTTAATGGAGTTTCAAGGATGCAAATGCAATAATTACCCTAGGAAAATTCATTAATTCATTATATATGAATAACACATGCAAAATTTCCCAATAATTACAATCCTTAGACAATATTTCATCAATTAGGGCACATTAATAACCATGAGACAATATTCCATGCATTAGACATTAACAAAAAATATAATTTATCAATAAAGAGCACTTGCAAGATAATGAAGAAAATATCCATCCACAACAATTCCAAAAAGAAGCTCCAAGAAACATAGTGAATTTATCCAAACTTCAAAATTCATTGAAAATTCTCCAAAAACCATCCACAATTGCAAGTTCGAATTCTCTCAAGGAGGTCGAAAATCCAAGTGCTGATGAGTTGAAGTGAGAATAACTCTCACCTATTTATACAATTCATAAGAGTTCAAAAATCAAATGACAAAGCCCCTACATGTGCCTAATATGCTAAGTAGCCCATCCATGGTTACAATCCAACCATGATAGCTCAAAAAATCGAATCAAATTTCCCTATTAGGTCCACACAAGGCTGACGTCATGCATGTGTGGAGGGCTAGAGGGGCATTGTTGAGGCCTCATTGCTAAAAGTGTGAGAGAGGGTTCCAAAAATGATGATGAAGAGGTTCATGCCCCCCATATGCTGCAAAACATCTCCAAATCCCTATTTGGGCTTTGTGGGCTCCAAATGGGTCTCATGGGTCTCCAAGTGGCTCAAGATCAAGTTGATGCTCCATCAATGAGGGTTGGAATATGACACATGCCCTCTCACGTCTGCCTAGGAAAGACGTAACCTCCTCTGGGCCTTGGAACAACTACCAAGTGTCGAGTGAAAAGTGTAGTCGATTTGGGCAATGTGGTCCAAGTGCATCATCATCTCTAAATAACTGGGGCACAAACAAGCAAATGGTGGTGCTTGTTAATTTGGAAACTCAGTGGAAAATTCCAACCATGGTACGAGATTCCTCTTTTTTTAGAGGACCAATTTTGACTATTGAAGCACTCAATTTGGACAAGGGGGAGTGTATTTTTGAATTAAAGCCCACATGTGCATCTTTTATCACATTGGCCCTAAAGAAAATTGGACACCCTTGGAAGTCTATAAAATACAAGTGACCTCAACCTCATTTGGACATCATATTTATGATCATTATTTTTCTTTCTTTGGTTTGGCTTGCACAGATCAGATATTGTAGGGTTTGACGCTCGAACATGTTCTAGGGTTTTTGGTTTCTGACCGCTGACTTGTCACAAGAAATTTTCAGCTACAACCACACGCAGGCCAGGTCATTTGTGCAACTAAAGTCTTTCAGCTGCACGCACATCACGTCATCCTTGTGGTTGGGACCTAAGGGTTGAATTTTACAGTTGACCGAAGATTTTTCCAGTTGGCTACAAAATTTGGTAGTTGACCACAGACAGAGACAGTTCATCATAGGCTTCTGAATCAGGGTTTTGATTAATGGCATTATTGGGTTCATCTCATGATGTTGTTTAGTTGATTTTTGTTGGATAGTTGTATGGATGAAGATATGGATCATTGTACTCTCTTCTGTTGAATCATTCAATGACAGTCTAACAAGAAGAAGAATTTGAAAGGGTTTTCCCCGTAGTGGGTTTTTCCCTGGTGTCTCTATGTGAAAATTTCAACATACTGCTGAAATCCTATTTCAGCAACTGGTATTATTTCTTCTAACTGATAAATTAATTATTCATTTTATTGCTACAACAACATCGAAATAAACAGACTGCAACCTTCACAAATAAAACTGCAAAAAATAATAGCACTAGAAACTAAGAAAATACTAACACACACATAAACTGACACCACTATTTTTAGACAAATGTCCCTGGAAAAACCCAATGCAGGAAAATCGGTGCAGTAGTGACAGTTTTTATTATTATGTAGCAATGAGAAATTCTAAGTACAATAATTTGGATGTCAAAATCTGGTTATTCTATAGAGAAAATACTAGAGGGAAATTTACCATCACTCCAAGCAATTCTGACTCTTGGCTAGCACTAAAAAGCAAGTCATCCAACTGAGCCTGCACAGGCTCTGTGTCACTCTGAAGTTGTCTTCTTTGCATGTTTCCTGAACTGTCTACTAATCAAGTCATCCTGCCTGTTGCTGGCTAGAAAAATTCTTCTCCATCACTGTGGGACTCCTTCCCAGCCTCTGGAGTTGAATACGTCTTCCCCTCTCAGCAAATTGAACTGCCTTTTGATGCTTCTGTGCTAGGACTATGCCTCCTCCTAGAGAAACTTCGGCCTTTCTGCAAATGCACTTGTTGGATCTAGAACACTTCCTCCAGCCTCACTATCCCTGCCCCTCACTATCTTTGTTGCCTCACTGAAGCTCAAACTCTCCAACAACCGACTGCTGCTACTCTGGAAAATTAAATACTCCTAGTGACTCTAGTGCATTCTCCATCACCACATCGATCCTTTCTTATGTCTTCTTGTTGGGATTCCAATGACCAAGATTAAATCTTAATCGACGGCTCATCATTTCTAGATTGATCCGTCTGAGTTTCTAGACTATTCTCACCTTATCTCAATTAATATTGACTAATTAACCATATTCCCTAAGTTTAGAACTAGGAAATATTTAAAAATTGATTAATAATCTAATTGAGACACTTTTAGGTGGAATTTCCATAAACGATTTCTTGGTTTTGGAGATCTCGTGTATTCTAGCCTCTCCACCAAATTCCATGGATAGAACACATATGATGCTACAAAAACTAACACTCTATGTGTGAATTTTTTCTTCTATTGTTCCTTTATGTTTCGCTGCATTGATGGTGATATTGTTCTTTCTATATAGTTGCATATGTTGTTGAATAATGATGTAAATTTTAATAATGTAATGATTTTGTAGGGAAATAATGAAATGAAATTATCAAAGCAAAGAAAAATATAGCCCTAAGGAAAAATTAATAGTGCTAAAGAAGCCCATGGTGCGGCAATAAATGGTCTACATAGATGGAAGCCCATGGCTCTCAACGCTCACCCTACAAATGCCATTGTGACCCACTAGAGGGCTTGGATCCCGTATATGGAAGCCAAGTCCAAAATGAAAACTCACCTGCAATCCTGTATAAGGTCAAATGCATCCCCTGGCCTTCCAATACAATGATTCATTAGTGCAATTGAGTAAATAAGCTTGCTAATCAAGGGTAGAAGTGGACACTTCATAGTGGGTTTCCCTTCCAAATTTGGGGCTTTGAACATGTACTACTGTTACCTTCCTGGGTAGGATAGGTTAATGAAGGACGCTATTAGGTGGTTTCAACCTCTAAGGGAATGACAAGTCTAAAGTACACCCTTCAAATGGCAGGTATCATATGAAATAATGATGGAATGGAGTGGGGAAAAAAGGGAGGCTCCAAGCCACATGCTATGGTACAAGGGTAACTATGATGAGGGAGGGCCACACCTTGGTGTATGAAGGTAAGGAGGGAGCAATCGCGGTACATGAGTTACCTCGGTCTTTGTTTTTCCACCCTTCTTCATAGGTCTTTGTTGGAGTAGGGTCCCCTGAGGCACAAGTTCCAGAGATATTTTTTGTATGTTTGTATGCATGCACTGTGCAAAGGGAATTCAAAGGGTTTTTAGCCCTAATTTTGGATGTAATTAAGCTTAAATGTAAACTGTGGGCCTCAAACCATGGTTTGAGACCATAGTATCTACACGCTAGGCGTATTATAAATAGATAGAGTTTGTCTAAGCTAAATAGTCTTAAATTATAAGTAAGTGATATGTGATATTGATGTTTTGATAGTATTTGCATCTGTAAGGGCTTTTGGGATGGGTGAAAGGCTCCTGCTGGCTGTGTGCATGGAAACCTAGTCCTGGCTGTGTGCATACTCCACTGTCTGTGTGCGCAGAAGGGATTGTAAGGGTTTTTGGTAAGGTTTTTGTAAGGAAAGATAGCTGATGTATTGACAGATTTGAAAGATAATAGAAAGACAATTCATTTTTGGCGAAGCTCTCTGTGTTAAGCATCTATCTTGTGTACTGTTTATGCTTTAAGATCACAATCTTTGTTTACTTATTGATGAATGCACAAAGCTATTTGATGTGATTATTCATGAGTATTTGATATTTGTTAAGTGTTACATTGATTGAGATTGAGATCTGATTCTGATTTGTTATATGTGCTAAGAAATATAGTATTTCAATGTTATTATGTTGATAATTGTGCATGTTTTGTAATTCTACTATAAACTCACTGCGCGCATCTGTAAAATATCACTTAGGGTTTTTCCGAGGACCACTTCATTAAATTCTCTCTCAAGGTGCAGAAACCTGGTTCCAGCACCCCCCCATACTGCTTTGGGTGAGACTTTGGTCTGCGCAAGCAGATCATTGTCGAAAGGGCCAGTGGTTGGAGGGTTTTTTTGGTTTATCCATAAACTCCGAACTTGGGTTAGGACCCCTCAAGCCAACTAATGGTTCCATTGCCGAGATCAAGATCATCATTTTGAGGGAGATTTGATGTTGTGGCATCCGCCGTGCAACGAATTACATGACTAGTTGGATAGAAAGATCCTTGAATTTGCACTGTAAGAGAATAGAAGCACTAAATTGTCTAACGAACATTGGGTATGGGAGTATATTTATACCGAAGTGCATGAAATTTTCTTTTGTTCCTTTGCGCACGAACTACAAGAGTGGTTATCGTGCTTAGCTGAGTTCCATCAATGCATAAAGGGCGACGTAGTCCCTATGTGGACTCTGAAATTGATCCAACAAGTAGAGAATTTTGATAATAAGATCACTTGTGCAGTAGATCATTGGATCGATTGCATTCTAGGCAGATTTGTGACTAAATATGTTGTTGAACAATTTGTGTCATATTCTAGAGCCAAGAAAAACAAGCATAAACACCCAATTACATAAAGAAAAATCATACCTTTGGGATTGGATGGCCCACTTTCAAACATACAGTCATGACAGATGAGCGAGGGTACACAATGGTTGGCTCAGGGGGCAAATAAAGGTAGCACATCAGAGCTATCAGGTGGTTGGCAAGGGTGTGAAAGTTTCACAACAGAAACCCTACTGCAATGTATAGATCTACTTCGCCTACTTGTTTAATTAACTTAACAAGTTATTTAATTGAAGTATTTAGAAAGACATTAAAGCAAACACAAACTACAGCCTACACATCTATAGATCATTTACTGAACAATATGCACATGTGACAAGATTACACACATATTTTTTGGAAAAATTTCCTCGGGAAAACCCAATGCGGGAAAACTGATGCAGCAGCTCTAGAGGTTTTTTTACTATGCAGAATCTGAATACAACATTCTGGGCACAAGAAATGGCTGGCCCTATAGAGAAATTACATGGCAGTTTGTACTTTTCACTCGGAGACAGAAAATATGGCCGAATCACACCCTCAATCGAGATTTACAGATAACGAGCCCTTCCTGGCCCACTAGAACCCTCAATGCTGCCTCTACAGCCTCTTCATCAGCCCTCACTGGCCAGCGTCCCCACTATGTCACCCTCAGTGGTGCTGTGCTGCCTCTACAGCCTCTTCATCAGCCCTCACTGGCCAGCGTCCCCACTATGTCACCCTCAGTGGTGCTGTGCTGCCTCTGCACTACCTTGGTTGGGCCTGCTTCAACCTAGTTGGTGTTGTGCTGCCCCTGTGTTGTGATGGTTGGGCTTGCGTCACCCTAGCTGGGCTTATGCAGCCTCTACGTAGTCCTCTACATGGTGTTGGCTGAACTGTGTCCTCCTGGTTGGCTCTGTGATGTCTGGTACAAGCTACCCCTCTGCTAATGTATTCTCGGCCTAGGATCAGATCATCCCTTGTCAATCTCTGCCCCTCACTACACTGCAAACTCGCTTTGAATTCCTCAAAAAACCCCACCCAAGAAATTCGACTTAGCTTCAGTGCTCTGCCTTTGTGCTTGTCCTCCAACTGACACCAAGCCTTTCTCTTATACTTTTCTCGTTGGAAAACCAATGGTTGTGATCTAATCTCTCCTCGACGGCTCAGATTAAAAGAATGCTTGATCCACATCACTTAGAACATTTCATCACATGTATTTAATTAATTCACTTTAATTTTTCCAATTCCCTAAGTTAGACATAGGGTCCTCATTAAAAAAAATTAATTATTTGAATATCTCATACACCAAATGAAATTTCTTCAAATGCTTTCTGGGTCTTGGAGATCTCGTGTCTTAGCCCCTCCACAAAATTTTGGAGCTAGAGCACACTCGATGCTACCCAAAATCTCAACACTCCCTCTTAACGAGGAGTGTGCTCTAGCAATACACCCACACTGAAGTATTGCCTAATCTCAGCATCTGTCTCTGCGTTGCTGATGCTTGGCCTATTGCCCTCCATCCACTGCGATGTTGCCATTGTACTATTTCCCATGTCACTACCACTGAAATTGCTGCCTTTGTACTACAACGCCCTCTCAAATTGCTGCATCGTGTTGCCAACTGCTGCACTGCAACTCAGTTGTTGAGAGGTAAGCAACTGAAGGACCCCTACACAATCACTGATAGACAAGTCAGTCATGTTGCATCTCATCACTGAAGCATCCTCGATTGTTATGTTGTGTTGTCTCTCTGAAGCCACTACATTGCTGCTGCTTTGCACTACGTAAGAACTTACCCTCTGCGCTGCTAAAATCCCATCAACCTCCATGTTGTTGTTTCCTCTGCACTGCGCTGCTCCCATCTGCAATGTCCCAAATCTGCCCTCTGCTTCACTATGATCTTCTGCACCCATTGCTCCAGTCATCCTCGTTATTGTCTTAAGGCTCCTGTAGCACATATGTGATCCAAGAGTCTGGGCACCTCAAGGATCATGCCTCTCCATCTGTAGTTGCTCTACAGATCAATGTCGCCCCACCTCTTCTCTCGAGGCGCATGAACACTCATAGCCACATCATCCTCACTACCACTGTCCCCTCTAGCTGTTTCTGCCTTGGAATCATAAGATCCCGTGTCCTTCTTCTTAGGACAAGTGTTGGCGAAGTGTCCATGTTCGTCACAATTAAAGCACTGGACCTTTGATAGGTCCCTCTTCTTCTTCCCTTGTTTTTTTCATTCCTTTGATGCAAGAGTTGCGTCCACTTTCTCCTCCTTCTTCACTTTGCTACTTCTAGTAATGAATTCCTTCTTGTTCATCCGCCAGATCTCCTCCTGTCGAAGGATGACCCACATGTCACCCCAATTGGGGAGTTGTGCTCTACCCAAAATTATTTGGACAAAGGTCTCCCACTCATCAATGACTGTATTCAGGGCAATCCTTACTAAGAGCCCTTCTTCTAGAGTTGCCCCCATGGCAACCAGCTAAACCCAGATAGTCTGCAATCTACAGAGGAATGGATTGATCTCTTCCCCCTTATGCATCTGGAACATCCTCATTTGGTTCTCCAGAAGCATCTTACGTTGGACGGAGCTGCCTTGATACAGTGTGGTCAAAGCTATCCACACTTCATTTGTCATCTTCTTCTCGGCAATATGTGGGACCACGTGATCCTTCACCCCATCCATGATCAAGTGCTTTGTCTATGCTTGATTCTCGTTAGATTTCTTCAAAGTGTCCTAATAAGTCGACACAGCTAAGACATTTTCCGCATGGTCTCTGATGTCGTACTCCTCCAGGACTAACAGGATTTTTGCTTTCTAGATCGTAAAGTTGGACACACCGTCCAACCTATCCTGATCATGCAGTTCGTATGGGGCCATCTAGCTCAAATCTGTTGAAACAGATACTCCTCTCCCTCTTCCTGATGCAACACTCAACAGAAAACTGGATCTGGGTTTCTTGGCGATGGAAACCCTCTATAGTAGTTGCTCCCTCTAACAATTGATTTCCCTCCTGGAAATCCTTCGCCAAAATCAACTGAATCAGTCCTCTACAATCACCCTCTTGATCGAATCTCAGATCTATTTGGCACAAATCTGTTGAGTGACTATTCTCCTCCCGCTCTTATCACCTTTGCTAGGCATTGTTCTGCACCGACAGAACCTGTGCCACACTAGTAGCTTCTAAAGATCAGAAGCTCTGCTTCCAGACTTTGGAAAACTACACATCAATATCCACACAAGATGCATCCCTCTGGCTGGCATTTGCGTGAGTATACTGGCTCAGCACAGTGCCAGCTGCTCCTACATCACTCTGGAAGGCTTTGTGCTACCTCTGCATTACTCAAATGCCTTTGCGTCAGCCTGGCTGGGTTGCATCCCTCCTGGTGTCACGCTACCCTCTTTTGGATCTCTGCTACTTCAGATGCTCTCTCTACAGCAATTATCTTCAGCTGCTCTACTATTGGATCAGCTTGATCTGCAATGCTCTGATACCATATGAAATTTTCACAACAGAAACCCTACTGCAGTGTCTAGATCTACTTCGCCTACTTGTTTAATTAACTTAAAAAGTTATTTAACTGAAGTATTCAAAAAAACATTAAAGTAGACACAAACTGCAACCTACACATCTACAAATCATTTACTAAACAACACGCACATATGACAAGATTACACATATTTTTCGGACACGTCCTCGGAAAAACCCAATGCGGGAAAACCCGTGCAACAGCTCTAGAGGGTTTTATTATTATGCAAAATCTAAATACAACATTATGGGCACTAGAAATGGTTGGCCCTGCAAAGAAATTACACGGCTATTTGTACCTTTCACTTGAAGATAGAAAATATGGCTAAATCACACCCTCAATCGGGATTTACAGATAATGAGCCCTTTCTGGCCCACTAGAACCCTCAGTGTTGCCTCTACAGCCTCTGCGTCAACCCTCAATAGCCAGCGTCCCCACTACATCACCCTCACTCGTGTTTTGTTGCCTTGGTTGGGCCTGCATCACCCTAGCTGGTGCTACGAAGGCTGGGTCTGCATCAACCTAGCTGGATTTACGTAGCATCTACGTAGTCCTCTGCGTGGTTTTGGTTGAACTGTGTCCTCCTAGCTGGCTCTGTGTTGTCTGGTACAAGCTACCTCTCTGCTGATGTATTCTCAGCCTCGGACTAGATCATCCCTTGCAAATATTTTCCACTCACTACACTGCAAACTTGCTTTGAATTCCTCAACAAACCCCGCCCCAGAAATTTTACATAGCTTTAGTGTTCTGCCTGTGTGCTTGTCCGCCAACTGACCCCAAGCCTTTCTCTTATACTTTTCTTGTTGGCAAACCAACGGTCGTGATCTAAGCTCTCATCGATGGCGCAGATTAAAAGTATGTTTGATCCAAGTCACTTAGAACATTTCATCACACATGTTTAATTAATTCACTTTAATTTTTCTAATTCCCTAAGTTAGACATAGGGTCCTCATTAAAAAAATTTGATCTCATACACGAAAAAATTTCTCCAAATATTTTTTGGGTCTTGGAGATCTCGTGTGTCTTAGCCCCTCCACAAAATTTCGGAGCTAGAGCACACCCGATGCTACCCAAAATTTCAACAAAGGGTTTGTTGGCTTCCAGCTGAAGACATATCTAGGAGAAAAATTTCTCCTATGGGATCACCCATAGGTGGTGGGTAACAGTTCCCTCTCATCATTTTTATCTATACAAATGGAAAGAAGTTTATAAAAAACATTAATTAAAGCATATAGACTTGAGAGCATAACTAAGCAATGTCTAAAAGGATAAAACCATTTCAAGAACAGATTTGTGAAGTCATTGGTCAATATTTCTTTCACAAATTCTACCAATTTCAGATATTTTTTCGTCTGTGATAGATCTAACAACTCAATGAAATCCAATCCACCTTCAATCCCAAATGAATCAGCCTCCAAATCTGGTTCTCCTAGTGAATTTCCCAATGCTTGCACAAGTAAACTCTTCACTATATATTTCACATTAAGCTCTGCCATTGCCTTCAGGAAACATCTGGGTAAACAATCAAAAAGACAGGAATGCAGCTCTGTATCATCTCTGTTTCTCAAGAAAGTTACTAGATGTTCAGGATCTTGAATATTCTCTACTTCCATGTTGTTATTTGCTAGATAAACCTTATTCATGCAATCGAAAATGATTCTTAGATTCAGCTGCATGGACACAAAATCACGGTGATTGTTGTTTGTTAGCAATAAAGTTATAAACATAGCCAACTTTCATAAGGTGCATTTCTTCCCTTCTTTTGCTAACTTCTTAAGCCATTCCTCAAAAATCCACCTTTTTCATGTATTCCATTGCAATTATGAATTGCAGAACTTGATATTCTCTAATTTAATTTGATGAAGAAACCCAACTAGAAGAAGGCTTATGGCCATATAGTTCAGCCATACATAGGTGTTATATTCATCTGCCTTACATCAGAACGTGTCCAGGGACATGTATATTAATGGGGAGAATGCATCCACAAGCTTTCAGGTAGCAAGGCCAAACAAGAATAAGGGCTTGTAGTAATAATTGGACACAGGATCCAAGAGACCAAGCCAAAAGAAAAGAGACTCCCACAACCTAGGAGGGAGTCAACACAAGAATAATTTAGAAATTAACAAAGTGGACTGAATGAAATATATGACATGAGATATGTGGCAAACCTAGGGAAGGTAGAAGCCAGTGAGATAAGTTCCCCAACAGACAAGGACAAAGAGGGCCTCTTTCCCAAGAAAATTAAAACAAACTAAAGAAAGGATCCATGGAAGCTCAAGGAGATAAGGGAGTATTCACTAATGGGGAATAATAAGCTAGGAGACAAAGATATGTCATTAGTGATAAGGAAGGGCGATGAATTATTTTCCCTCAAATATATGAGAATTTTGAAGTATTTACAGGCATTCTTTGCAGTAGTGCAAGAAATTGTTTATCCATATTTGTTGGGTGGACCTATCTACCATGAAACACTTACCCATATGGTGATTGGCATGGTTTTTCTAGTGTAGTCTTGGTCTACTTATTTTTCCCTGGACTTTTCAGTACTTGTATAGCAGATCCAAACCTATTCTTGAGGAAAGAGATTAAAATTTAAAACAGAATATTCTGGGAATTGTTCCAGCTCAAAGTTGCCCTTATTATTTGAGCTGATTTACCTAGCTCAGCACCCATATAAGTAGCAATTAGATTTCCTGCAACATCATGATATGAGGGAGATCCCTAACAACACTCAAGAGTCAAAACTCTTTGTTCACTTAAGGCCAAATAGTTATAAGGCATTTGTCAACCAAATGTGAAACACCAAAAGTTTTATCAAGAGTATATTCAAATACCTTCCAAATTCCTTAAATTATGATTTGAACCCAAAAAATAAAGAGTATGCTGATATCCACTCCAATTTAGATGACCTATCAAAGACTAAGTGGTACAAATTCAAAAAAATTTAGATTGTCTGCTTCAATAGGGCAACCTGAACAGGCCTCTGATCTCAAACTAGACCCCATCTAGCTTGATTCCTGTTAGCCCCTATATTGCATCGTGCATGGAGGTTAACAAGTGTGATTTAACTCACGTGTGTGGATGATTTTCATGTTGTTTCTTCTACTTTTGGTGCATAGTTAAATTTGATGTTGATGAATGGTCTAACTTCACACTTCATGCCTTTTTAATTTTTCATGAAGGATCGGCTCATTTAGTGATTATGCTTGCATCTTTGGCCTTAGTTTACACCTCACACATATTTTTACAAAGGATATCATTGACAAAATATTGTAATAATAGTGTTCATGCCTTTTGTATCACTGACCCAAGGATTCCAGCAGGAAAACCACTCATCTAAGCTTAAGGAAATGACAAATCAGATTGAGATAGTCATAACCCTCATTGGTTGGACCCCCCTTTTTGGGCATGTGCATTAATGGATCCTCATGAAGAGTTTCTGGGATCTTTTCCTTATCCTTGGCATGTCTTCATTTTCTGCCCTCAAGTTATAAAGTCTCAAAATTTATTTGGTGATGACATATGATCATTCCCATGGCACGATTATGGAGTTGCTCTTGATATACTTGTGAGCAAGCTAGCTCCAAGATTTGGAGGATTCGATCTCTTATATATGTAAGTTGTGGTGTTGTTTATATGCAATTTTTATGTGTGGATATATCTTTGGGAGTTCCATTTGGAGGTTATATTTTGCAGGATTATGAATGCCAAAGGCAACATAGGGTTGCAAAGGAGCACCATTCTACATTGTAGGAGCACATAGTGGTATAGCTAACTCGTATCCTACAACCTTAGTAATATATCTCTAAAAATCATGGCATAGTTAACTTGTATCCTATAATATTTGTCCATTAATCTTTAATGATCACAACATTGAACATTCTACATCACTTGATTAGACATGTCTGTATATAGTCTTCATGCAAAGGGCCACGTTATTGTTGCTATGAGTTGTGGGTCTAGATAGACCTTCTCCCTCATGACCTTATAAGATTTTAATCACTAAAAATTAAAGGTATAGGTGTTCACATCCTAGGATTGTTTTTTGACCCTAAGTCAATCGTTGAACCAAGTCAAGGCATGTAGAACACGTCATATGACTACTTATATGCCCTTGATTTTCCCTCTTGAAATTTCTTGAATGAATCTAAATCCCAAATAGATAAGGCACTAGACTCCCTTTCAGCCATCACACCAAGCCCATTTCATTGTTGCTACATCCTCTTTACTCTCACTCATTACTATAGTAAGTGAGCCTAGTGAACCCTTAGTGATTATACCCCCTTTGACTAGGAACCTTTCCCCAGTCTAAAACATAAAGGAGTGTTGGTGAGATAAAATTCATCGACCTCCTTAGTTCCACAAGGCTAGTACCCATTTTTTGGGATTTTAAGATAAAGGTTCTAGTTTGTGTGGTAACAATTCCTATGCCAGTAGTTTTCCCAAGATGGTGGAGACATTGGAGGAGTTTCTAGTTTAGTAACAAAGCATTCTTTGAATTGCTTGTCTCATGGTGAAGCTTTGTCATTTCATCATAGCAGGGTCCACCATTGCTAAAATCATTAAGGAGCAAAGATAATGGTGGTGCAGGGAAGAATTGTGGATCATTAAGATCTTCAATGGGAATTATTTTAGGATGCTTATATTTATTTCACCTTACTGTAAAAAAAAAAGCCCGAACATCTCTATCCATTTCATTGTTGACATAAATTTTATATGTGAAGTGTGCCTGAGATCATATCTGGATACAAGGGTATTAGAAGGATATTACAGGCTATGTAGTTTGTTTCTATGCTTGAGAACACTTCATAAAGAGAAGAATTCTATCAAGTAAATAAGGTAATGGTAAACCGCACTACATGTGGTCATACACCTTTTTGTTATGATGTCTCTTTAGAAGAAAAAAAATCTGGAACATCATGACTCAATGGAAAATTCCCTTACAAAGTTGCATAAGACATGGCCAAAAGCATTCCCTACTTGAAAAAGACCCCCTTATTTCAAGCACCATAACACTTTAAAAGGTTTTCTTGAGAATCAATTTAAGGAGAAGACAACAAGTGGCAGCATGAGAAGGCATCAAGCAAAATCGAAATGATCCCTAGAGAGTGCCTATTGACACACAATCTCACACCAAATGGTGAAAATTCCTAACACCTAGATGGAGACATGTGAAACTAGGAGGATGACCTCTATAACCTCACCATACCTCCTTTGCACTTTAAACAAAAGGTATACCTAATTCAAGGGTGTCTTCTCAATGGTTGCTAATTTCACTTCTTATAGTGTAGAATGGGAGTTAAAGGAGCTTAACCACAATGTAGTAAAGGAAATGATAAAAATGAATGGGATTGGAGATGAAAGATGGAAGGAAAATGTAACAACCCATCTTGAATCATGAATAGCATGGCAATATTAGCATGCATGTGAAGCATGCATATGATAGCTACATATGCATGCATCACATACAATTCAATAGTATATATGTTATTTACTCATGAAGAATGTCTAAATATGGGATAAATAAATTAATTATCAAAGGTTTTAATCAAATACCTAATCCTCATAAATAAAATGAATATATATATATTAAGTAAGAGATATGTCCACGGGATCTTGGATAGATGGTGATCGAGTGCGCTATTAAGGCACTCCTTGATGTGAAGTCACTGATTCAATTCACTTCCCCGATCGGGGTGATGTATTTGGACATGATGATGAAGATGTAGTCCTACCCAACTTACAAAAAAAAAAGTAAGAGATATAGATGATAAATTTGTTGAGATTTTGTGTATTTCGGGTAGCATTAGTTGTGCTCTAGGTCCCAAATTTTGAGGAAGGACTAGAGTTCACTTAATCTACAAAACCCAGAAATCGATTTGGGAAATTTCATCTAGTTTAGGAGATATTAAATTAATTAATTATTTTAATGTATTTCCTAAGTTAAAACTTAGGAAAATAAAATAATTAAAGTGAATTTAATTAAACATGTGATGAAATTGTCTTAAGTCACACGGATCAAGCTTAATTCCAATCTTAGCCATTGATTAAAGATTTAATCTTGGCCATTGGTTTCCCAACAAGAAAAGTATAAAGGAAAGGCTTGGGGTCATTTGTAAAGACACACAGAGCCAGAGCACTGAAGCTAAGCTGAGATTCTAGGGTAGGATTTGCCAAGAATACTCATAAGTGTTTTAGCTAAAAAGAGGGGAATTTAGACCAAGGGAATGATTTGATCTCAGGGTCTAGTATACACAAGAGGCCGAGAAGAGATCAGCTCAAGGATGGCACAGAGGAAGGCAACAGCAGCAAGGACAGCGTAATTTTTAGGAAACCCTTTAGGGGTTACGCAAAGACCCTTAGGGGCAGCGTAGTGACTGCGTCACCCATTCTGAGGTAACGCAATCCCTTCCAGAGTAGTGCTGAGGGTTTGGAGGCCATCCAAGGCTGACACAGAGCCTTTCAGGGGCAGCGCTGGGGTTTCTAGGCCTAGATTTGACTGAGTCCTGTAAATCCCATTTGAGGGTGTGGATCAATCATTATTTTGGCCCTAGATCAACTAGTGAGCTGCAGATCTAGTGTTTTCTCTGTCAGGTTTTCTAGATCTGGAACCTAGATTTGTGTATTCAGAAATATTCTTTATAATAGAACCCTCCAGTAGCCAGAGACCAGTCTTCCCACCTTGGGTTTTTCGGGGACTATTTTTCCATAAATAACTGTGTCACTTTGTCAATGTGTGCATGTGTTTATTCTAGATCTGAATTGGTAGAGATCTGTTATGTGTTTTGCTTCGATTTTAACTTGAATTTATTCAGTTAATAACTTGCATAAGTAGGAGGAGCTTAACCGGATTAACAGTATAATTTCTATATAAATATAGGATTCAGAAATTTCTACATGGTATCAGAGCAATTGCATATCTAGAAGGGCCACCAGCAGGAGAATCTGAAGGATCTAGCTGCAGAAAGCAACTTGAAAAGTAGCAGAGAAGTAGATCTGAAGGGACAATGCAGTTTTTAGGAGAAAATTCATGCAGAGGGAAGGGTGATGTTGTCCAGCATTTTGTCCTAGAAAGCCCATGCAATTACTATGTAGAGGCAGCTCAGAAACAACGCTGGTTGGGTATGAAGCCAACCAGTGTGATTCAGATCTGAATCTGTCAGATCTAGAAAAGTCTGCAAGAAAGTTGTAGAAATTCAGAAGAGCTGGTGGGGTTAAAAATCTGAAGATTTCATATTTTTAGCCTTAGCACAAGTGACAAAGATTGTGAGGAGATCAGCTTCTTAGAAAATTTCTTGCCAAAGGAAACTTGCAGTTTGATCAGACGGCCAAAGAAGAAGCTGAATCATAGTTGATTTGGTAGATTTCCAAGGAGGGAAATCAGTTGTCAGAGGGAGCATAAGGTGCCTATTTCACCAAGGACCTTAGATCCATTTCTCTAGCAAAGAGAAAAGGAAATTCCGACACATTCTGAGCAGATGGCTCCTCATGGATTGCGTGATTAGGATAGGCTAGAGGGCCTCTCAAACTTTTCAGTTTGGAAAGCAAGAATCATGATTGTCCTTGAGGAATACAATCTAAGAGACCACGCAGATCAGACTCTGGTCACACCAATAGATGTGTATCTCCTATGGAAGCATAAGGAAGTTTCTGGGTGTTAGCCACCTATAAAATTTGTTATATCAAATGGTGGCTAAATCATTTTTTAAAGCCTTCAAGAAACCATTTTATTGCCAAATTTTTAGTTCTTGAAGTCTTATGAAGATAACTTATCCTTGAGTTAATCTTCACTGTTGTTTCCCTCTTAATTATGAAAAATTTGTTGTTTTCCTGAAGAAAAAGACTACTAAAAACCCAATTTTTCCTTCATTTTTCCCCTCCTTTACTCATACTTAACCTCCATTTTCATTCCCTTTTCCTCGTAAAAATTCCTCCATTTTCCTCATTTTAAATCTTCAAAATCACTTCAATACCCTTTTAAAATCATTTGGTCTCCTTCCATTCGATTTAAAAAGCCTTCTTTCCTTTACTGAAACCCTCATTTTCCCTTAAAAAACTCTGTTTTTAAGTCAAAAGACAATATTTTTCATTATAAAAAGTTTTAGCCCTTGAGGGCTTAGCTTTCATAAACCTCCGCTTCATAGGACCTTAAGCCCCGCAACCAGGTGCTTAAAATATCCTTAAACCTTCTTTTAAACCCTCAAAAACCTTTTTCTCCTTTGTATTTTGTAAAAACTGACTTTTTCGTTTAATATGACGGTTCGTTGTCTTGACGAATTCTTAATCATTGATCTAAGATCGATCAATGGTCGACGGAATCTCGCATCACAAAATTTCATTAGATGTGTTTAAATGTTTCCTTCCCTTTACTCCGATTTTGATAAGCCCCTCCTGGAAAAAGCCCCAAACGACTTCCCCACCATATCACCCACACCCAGGACTAGGCGTTAAGTCCCGAGCGCTAATCGCAATCGGAGGTTTGTGATGGACACATTTCTTTTGTTTAAAGAAAAACTTCGATGCGATTGAGTTTTTTTTTATATACCCCCACTGCAATCTCCACCGTTGATCCTTTAAACAAATCAACGGCCAGCGCGCTTTTCCATTCCCCGTCCATCGCATCAGAAATTCTGCAAAGAGTTCTTCCGATTGCGTCTCCTTTGAAACCTCCGATGCGATGTCCCACTTGCAATCTCCACCATTGATTTACCATTCTGGTCCAACGGCCCAACACTAATCGCATCGCGCCCCACCGCCCCTCTCCATTGCCCCCCGATTGAGTACTGATCATCGATCTGTTTGTAGATCCGATGGCTGGCGCGTAAATGAAAATCGCACATCGGGAAATATTTTAAGTGCCACGCCCTGTTCCCTCCAATTACCGATTCCCGATTCATTTTCTTCCATTGATCTCCTCCTGAGATCCAAAGGTCCATGTTAAATCGCCCTCCGCCCATGCCGGTCCCACCATTTAAAGCCTCGTTTGATTTCATTTTCATTATTTTCCTATGTATTTACCCATTCGCCAGGTTTCTATGTTTTTAGACCATTGCATCGGAGTTTTATCCCCAGCGTTTTTGTTACCCTTGTCTTATTTCCCCCGTCGATGCGATATGCCCAATCACACCATCGCATCGCTCAAAATCCATTGACCTTGCCATCACAAATCCCCCAATGCGATGAAATCTGATAAATCTCCACCGTTGATCTTTGTTTGTTGATCTAATCCAATGGCTCATTTTCATTCTGCGACCCCAAAGCTCCTTTAAGCCTTTTTCGCTGCTGATAAAGTTTTTTCCCCATTTTCTTTGCATTTCTTCCATTTCACTATAAAGTCTGCCCCTCTACATTATATTTTCCCGATCAATTTTGACCATTGATCTTTTCGGATCAATGGGGCAGACTTAATTTTCACCGCCATTTACCCAACCGCCTTCCTATCTGATCCCAGCGACCAATCCTTACCATTGGTTTCTTTCATCCAACGGTTATGATCTAACCTAAACCTCCAAAGCAGTTTAAACCTTATCTCGCAGGGATTTTTATAATTTCATTTGTTTGTGCAGGTTTTAATGGTTTGTGCATTGTTTTAAAAAGAAAATTGAAGGCCGGGGATGACGATCCCCCAAGCTTTTATTCATGAAAGAGATCTTTCCGCAGGGTTTCAAGTTATGTTTTATCAGTTCCTCATGAGCACTGAAACCATTATAAAACCTCTATAACACCCACACATCAACAAGACACAGAAAAACTTAATCAAGCAAAGAGTATCAGTATTAAAGGATCTTTTCACAACAGAGATGAAGAATTGAAGATTGTTTACGCAGTTTTGAGGGATTACGGCCTAAATAAACTATCTAAAAGCCTAATCCACTCAATTAAACACAGTTTGAATAACAGAAGACCAAAATTAGGCCTAATTATACCTAAAACACAGAACTAAAGCAAATCAAAGGTGTTTTAGGGAAAGATAGAGAATTCTATTAATCCAAGAGGCCTTCACTGCCACATCAGAGGCCAATTGAATCCTCACTTGCTATCAAACGCCACCTGCAGCCTCAAAGCATTCAAAGGAGGCAGAGTTATTACCTCAGTCGATGATATTTTGCCTAAAGATGGCTGAATGGTTAATTCAACCAAAGAAACTTATTGAAAACTGTCAGCAGAGTTATTACAAAGATAAGAAAGAATTCTAAAGGTCAACAAACTCTACTAAGAATATCGAACACTTAATACAAACCCATTAATACAAAGGAAATATCTGAAATCTTCTTCATTGAGCCCCTCAAAGGCCGAGAAGCATTAAACTATATTAATTGAGCATATAGATCTTTTCTCTCATCCCACCTCCTCATTTTCGTATAAAATCTTCTTGAGGAGCACATTGTAAAGGGTTGGTTGCTGAACTTTGATATAATACTTGTGCTCGAAACTTTCTACATGTAAATAGTGTTCAGAGGCTCTTGAACCTCTTTTTGTGATAAAATAAGTTAGGCTGAGAAGAGAAGATGATTGCCGAACTGAAACATTGGACTTGAAGAATGTAACTGGATTGACATCAATATACAAGCTGATTCTTGGGATCCTGGTCTATATCACTGGTGAAGTACTTCTTTCTGTGTTATTTTTTTCCTTTCATGTATGCCATTTTGTCCACTTATTCTCTGATAAAGAACAACAAGCATAGAGTTAAGATTTAATGTTTACAGTACCCTTCTCTGACTGACAAACTTTATCTTTATGTTTTCCTCCCAATTGTGTGTTTAAGAATGACTTAAGTTAAGTGTAAACATTATCAAGTAATGTTGGTTTGCCCCTGTCTTGATGTGCAAAGCTTGAAAGGAAGTTCTTCAATGATATTTTCATTATATACTTAGTAGAATTAGACTAGGAAATTTTATGGTTTGCCCTGACTTCTAGTTTCTTTCTCCAAAGGTTGTTCTGAAGGTTTCCCTAAGAGTATGTTCAAAGCAGGTTAGATTTAAAAGTATCTTACTTGATCTTAGGCTACACTTTGTTTTCTTATCTGTTTTCATCCCTTCTGAAAGTAATTATGTTGATTACTGGATTGTTTATCTGATAAGTTAGCTTCAATACAAGCTTGTCTAAAGAAGTTTATGGTTAGCCCTATCCTTTGATTGGTTTTAAAGAGTTGCTTAAAAGGCTTTTCTTGTTTGGAAAGATTGATAAATCCTAGTTGAAATTATTGTCTTTTTCCACCTTTTCAACACTCTTAATGTTCCATTCCATCATTTATTCTAAAAATATCTTTTGATATAGATGACTTTCCCCTTGGACCACTCTTGAAGTTGTTGCACAATTAAACTCTTTTATGACTCCATAGCCCAATGGACTAAAAACTAGTTTCATATCTATCCTATCAGCCAAATCTTGTTCTGATTGCTTACACCTTCACCCCTTTGAAACTCTTTCATTTTAGGACTTTCCACTCAACTAATAATCATGCTCAACCATCCAAAACAAACAAAAACCCTTGTTCTTAATAACTAGCCTAATATCACACATAAAATCCTTAAAGATAAATCAATATTTGCAGTTATAAGAGAGATCCCTCTCTGAATTCAGGAGGGCTAGATCCTAGAATCCCAAAGTGGTTCAAATGTTCTCCTTGCAGCTTTAGTCCTGCCAATCTGCTGAAATTACGGGGAGCTAACATTTCTGCGACTCCGCTGGGGACTGAGTCAAATTTCATCTTAGGTACACTTAAGACTTCATAAAAACCCCTTGAGTACAAGTAGCCCTCTTCAAGCACTACCAAGCAAATGGTAATCATGATAAAACTTATTTGAATCAGTGACAAACTAAGGAAACCTTAGGATTCTCATAAGAGCTTATCAAACCTTGAAGAATCCGCTACTTTTTAGCCATAAGAGTAAAATTTCTTTGTCTAATCACTGTAGCTAAGTGTTGAAATAGATTTAGAACACTTTTAGAACCTATAGGATTGAAAAAACTTAGAAAACCCAAAAATATTTCAGATTGGTATTCAAATAAACATGGTGGTGGACCATAAAAAATTTTACCTCCAAAAGAGCTAAAAATTTCCACCTGGTGACTCCACAATCCTAAACAGACCTTAAGACTCCACTAGAAAAACCCATTCTCATCATAACATCATTTAAACTCAGTTAAGAGGACATTAGGATTAAATTTCTCTTTCTTAAAATATTAGTTAGCCTATTAAAGATTGTCATATCTGGTTTAAACTTTTCTTGTTTAGTTGGGTCCGAAAAACACAGCATAGTGGCTCCCAGGAAGATTCATACCAGAGTCTATCCTAAACCAAACCCTTCTGAGATAGTTTATAACCCTGAAAGAATACTTAGGAAGTCTCCTAAGGCCAAATCTTCAACTATTGTCAGATCACCACATAGAGCTAGTTATGTTCCTGAAAACCTTTTAGCTCTACAATAATCACAAGTTGACTTAAGAAATCCATTTAGAACTAGGTCACTTGATGATACTGATCAGATAGATTCAGAGTCTTCACAATCATCCCCAAGTAGAAGTGAACATCTTGGTAGTAGAGAAACTACTCCACCTGATTCACATTTCATTCATAATTTTGGTTTCTCTCATCCTAGATCTGCTCAACTATATATTGATGGTCCATCCACATTTGTTCTTTATACATCCACTGTTCAAACCACTCCATTCCAGCTCACTTTCCCTCTTGTCAGTCCACCACTTGTAAACCCCCCACTTTTTCCAGAACCTCCTATCATGGCAACATGATATGCCCCTCTATTCCTTCCTTTACCCTTAGTCAATCTTCCACAGGACTATCATTCCAAGATACCTTTGTATGATGCCAGTGGTGCTACTACTGCTTCACAACATGTGGATTATTAAGATGAATGACTACTTTGACAGAAATGAAATTGATGATGAAACTATCAAACTTAGAGTATTTGCTCAAATTTTAGGGGGAGAACCAAGAAAATGGTTTAAAGGCTTAACCCCTCACAGTATTAATGATCTCCAATCTTTCCATTAGTTATTATTAAACAAATGGAAAGTCAGGAAAAACCCTCTCCAAATACTTTCTGATTACAAGAATCTCCAAAGAAACACTAGGGAAAGTGTTCAAGCCTATTGCACTAGGTTTAACAGCGTTTACAATGCCCTTCCCCCAGACTTAAAACCTCCACAAGGCTCAGCTTTAAACAAGTTTACTGAAGGATTTGATCATGAGATGGCTTATCAGCTGAGAGAGAGAGACCCTTTGACCCTTGAAGATATGCAAAAAGGAGCTCTTGATGTGGAAGTTAACTTAATGGAGAAAAGAGCAAGAATGAGGAATGAGAAGAAAGTGTCCTTTAGGGAGGAATCTACACCTTCGACATCTAGCTCAAAGATGGAAAGAATGATGGAGGAGATGATGAAAGAGATGAGCATACTTGAGAGAGCACAAGCTAGTCAAAACCAATCAGCTCCTCAAAACAGAAATCAAAACCAAAATCAAAATTTTAGGAGAAACCAACCTCAGAATAGACCAAGGGAGAATGATCAACAAATTACACCTCCTTTTCACCAAAACTATGTAAGTGAGGTTGAAGAAACAATAGAACAAAAAGAGGAAGATGACATAAACATGTTGGGAGTAGATAATGATGATTTTGAAGCTCATTACAATAGGAAACAAGGTCTATACACACCATATGATGATAAAAGAGCAGAAGATGAATTTTATTATCAAGAAATGGAAAATGTTATCATAGAAACCCCAAAAGAGTATGACCTTAGAAGTAAAAAGAATCTGGAAACTCCAAACAACAAAACCTCTGACAATTCTGCAAAAAACAACCCTGTAAATAAACCCAAAATTGCAAAACAGAAAGACAAAACGGTGGCTGGAAATTCTGATAAAAATAAAGAGAAAGACACTCAAAACAATGAAAAACAGAGTGCAGATCTTAGCAGCATTAGCACATCAGCTAGTGCTCCTATTAAAACAATTTTAACCAATGTAAATAGAGAAAATCAACAAGCTGATCTTGCTGATAAAATGGTGGTAAACAAAGCTGAAACAAACATTGTAAAAAGTCAGCTACATTTTAGTTTGGAGTAGGAAATTGCCAAGATAAAAATCTTTGTTCCACTCACTGAATTAGCCACCCAAAATTTGTATAGATCCCAAATTTTGAAGGCTTTTAACATAGAAGAGAATAATGATACTGTCAATCTTAATGATGACCAACCAGAGCTCATATTTGGTCCTAAGATTGAGGGTAGATATCAAGAAGGACCAGTTCCTCCTTTTTATGTTAGTTTAAAGATTCATGACAAAATTTTACAGAACACTATGCACGATTCAAGGGCCTCTCACAATTTAATGCCCAAAGCTGTAATGGAGAGCCTAGGCCTTGAAGTCACTAGACCATACAAAGATCTTTACTCCTTTGACTCAAGAAGAGTGAAATGTTTAGGTTTAATCAAAGACCTCTATGTAAACTTATCACAAATTCCAGCCAAGTGTTTAGTAATGGATATTGTAGTGGCTGATATACCCCCCAAATATGGTATGTTATTATCAAGGTCTTGGGGAGCTAAGTTACAAATAACAATGCATATGGACATGAAATATGCAACCATCCCTGTTTTCAATCAGACTAGAAGACTTTATAGGGAGTCTCATATGAAATACATGGTTACTAGCCAAGAGAGACCACAAAACTCTCCCCTTTATTTTGTACATACAGGCCTCAATTCATTCATCCTTTTCAATGATGAAACATTCACTGATCAAGAAATCTTAACTGAATTAATGGCAGATATAGAAAAAGAGGAAAATAAGACAGAAGTGTCAAAACAGTTTGCTAAATCAGAAAACTACAACAAACAACACACAGGTCTAGAGCTACAAATCAATCATCAATTGCTTCTCAACCTTGAGATTCAAGAAAGCAGTCCTCAACGCAATGAAAAACCCGAGGAATTAAAACAAATTCAACATAGTGCTAATCTCCAAGAACAATCCGAAAACACACAAGATAAAGAGGATAGTAACCAAGCTAGTGAACCCGAAACTAGTCCTCTTTGGATTATGAACTTTGATGGCTCTTGCACCAAGAGCAATGCCGGTGCGGGCATTTGGATACGTAACACTAAAAATAATCACACCGAAGACCATTCTTAAAGATTAAATTTTCAGTGTTCAAATAACATAGCGGAGTATGAATCCCTCCTTTTAGGCTTGCATCTGTTGAAGAAATTAGGAGCCAAAAGAATAAAATTTCATGGGGATTCAGAGTTAATTGTTAGGCAAGTAAATGGGGAATATAGTGCCAAACACCCCAGACTTAGAGCCTATAGGAACGATGTCATGGATTTATTGAAAACTTTTGAGGAATCCCAACTTATTTTTGTCCCAAGAGAAAAGAATATCCTTGCCCACAGTTTAGCTTTTGCTGCTAGAACATGTTTAACACCATTTGAAACCAAACAATGCACCACCCAAATTAAATTCAGACCAACTGTCCCTGATAATGAGAAATATTGGCAAGTGTTTTATGGAGACAAACAAATAGAAGACTTCCTGCAGTCTAGAAATGAATTTGAACTACCAAGTTCAGATTCAGATTATGAAGATGACTATCCAAAACTCTCCAAAGGTTGTTGTTTTAAATTTGTTAGCTAATGAACTTGAACATAACACAGATATTAGTGTATATTTACCAAAAGAAGACTTAGAAACATTTCAATCTAACACAAAAAGTTTTCCAAAAGGTCTGGTCACTTTAGAAGAGTTGTTTGATTTCAACGATGTTGCTAAAAAACCAAAACTGGAGCCTGTTGAGACTGAGGTAGAAGAGTGTAATATAGGCAGTGAACTAAAACCAAAATTGATCAAACTGTCTAAAATTTTACTAGCTCACATCAAACTGAAATACATAGAGTTGTTTAAAGAATTTTCTGATGTTTTTGCATGGAGTTATGAGGATCTGAAATCCTATGATACTGAAATAATTCAACACAAGATACTTCTCAAGGAAAACCAAAAGTCATTTAAACAAAAGCTACGCATAATAAACCCTGTTCAGTCACCTTTGGTTGAGAAGGAAATCAAGAAAATGTATGAAGCTGGTATCATTGTTCCTATTAGATATTCAGAATGGGTGTCTAACTTAGTGTCAGTGAGGAAAAAGACAGGAGAAATAAGGCTTTGTATTGACTTCAGAGACCTAAACAAAGCCTCATTAAAGGACAACTACCCTTTACCCAAGATGGATCACATTTTACAAAGGGTGGTTGGTTCTAAAAGAATTTCTTTGCTTGATGGCTTCTCAGGATACAACCAGATTTTAGTGCATCCTGATGATCAACTAAAGACATCTTTTACTACATCGTGGGGCACTTTCATGTATGTGAAAATGCCTTTTGGTTTAATGAATGCTAGTGCTACATTTCAGAGAGCCATGGACATTGCATTCTTGGAAGATTTGGCTACTTCATCATTATTTACCTTGATGATGTCACTGTTTTTTCCAAAACAAATGAAGAGCACTTAGAACATTTGAGAAAAGTCTTCGAGAAGTGCAGAAAGTTTGGGATATCTTTAAATCCTAAGCAAACAAAGTTTGCTCTCCAAGAAGTTAAACTTCTTGGACACATCATGTCAGAAGAGGGGATAAAGATAGACCCAAAAAGGATTGAGGATATATTGCAAATCAATCATCCTAGAAACATCAAGGAACTTCAATATTTCATTGGAAAGATTAATTTCTTGAGAAGGTTCATACCCAACTTGGTTGAACTCCTTAGAAAAATAAAAAACATGCTGAAAAAGGAGCAAGGAGTTAAATGGACCTTGGAAGCAAAGAAATCTTTTGAACTGGTAAAACAAGCATTAACCAAAACACCAGTTCTTGTAAGTCCTGATTTTTCAAAAGATTTTTACATTTTTTCATTTGCATTAGAACATAAAGTGGTTGTTTTCCTATTGTAGAAAAAATCCACAGGGACAAGAACAACCTATTGCATTCTTTAGAGAGGCATTAATAGATGCGCCTCTGAAGTATAACATCATGGAAAAACAAGCCTTTGCCTTAGTCAAAGCCTTAAAAGACTTCAGAGTTTACATTCTGCACTCCCACATAATTGCCTTTGTTCCAAATTCAGTTGTAAAATACATTCTAACACAGGACCCAGATGGCAAGAGAGGAAAGTGGATAGCTGTGATACTTTAATATTATTTAGAAATCAAGCCCACTAAACTCATTAAAGGCCAAGGTCTAGCTAGATTAATGGCCGAATCAAATTTTGAAGCTCTTGATATAAACATGATAAATGCTTTAGATGAACAAGAGGAACTGTCAACTCCCATTATTAAATACCATTTTATGAATTCCTCTTGGTATGCTGATATTCTATATGTTTTTCTTTATTTGAATACACCTCCTAGTTTATCGAAAACAAAGGCAAGTTTTTTGAAGTTAAAAGCTATAAACAACTGCATTGTAGATAAATTTCTTTATTGGAAAAATGCAAGTGGGTTATTTCTTAAATGTTTTCCTGAGAATGATGCAGAGAAGGTTAAGCACGAGTTCCATGAAGGAGAATGTGGAGGCCACCTCTACTGGAAGACTACAACCAACAAAATCCTTAGAGCTGGTTACTATTGGCCCACCCTCTTTCCTGATGTCCATAAAATGATTATTGCCTATCATAAATGTCCACTCTTTGAAGGAAAAAGAAAATTGATTCCCTTACCTTTGCATCCAATCACTATTGAAGATCCTTTTCAATAGTGGGGTCTAGACTTCATAGGAGAAATCCATCCACCCTCATCTGCCCAACATAGATGGATTCTCACTGCAACAGACTACTTTACCAAATGGATAGAAGCCATCCCTTCTAGGCAAGCCAATGACTCTGTCATTATAAAATTTATTGAGACTCATATACTCTCTAGATTTGGCTGTCCTAGGAAGATCATCACTGATAATGCTGTTGCATTTGGATCCAAGAATATGGTTGAATTCTGTCACAAATATCAGATAAAATTGGGTCATTCTACTACTTATTACCCTCAAGGTAATGGGCTGGTAGAATCCTCAAACAAGAGTTTGGTAAACATAATCAAGAAGTTGCTGGAGGACAACAAAAAGTCTTGGCACACCAAGCTAGTACATGCACTATGGGCTGACAGATTAACACCTAAGAAATATATTGGGATGTCACCCTATCAACTTGTGTATGGTACAGATGCAATTTTTCCAACCAACCTAGGTGTACTAGTCATGAAGCTGATCCAAGAAGTGCAGTCTAAAGACAATGACATGATTGGAAGGAATCATCAAACTATACATCCTTAACAAACCAGAGAGGAGGTTTACAACAGAGCATTTCAAAAGCAAGAGAGCATCAAGAAGCTTTTTGATAGAAGGACAAAAGTCAGTAATTTTAACATTGGTGACAAAGTTTTAAAGTGGGATTCAAGGAGAGAAGATAAGGGCAAGCATGGGAAATTTGATAACTTATGGCTTGGCCCTTATCTCATTCATTCTACTGCTGGTAACAATGCCTATTTCTTGCAGGAATTGAATGGAGCTGAACTGTTTGGGGGTCCTTTCAATGGAAGGATGCTCAAACATTATTTCTCTTGATCCTATCATGTTTGGAAGCCTTTTTATCTTTTTTTTTCTCATTATAAATATTTCATCCAACATTGCATTCAAATTTAGGAAAATCAAAAATACAAAAACAATAGAAAGAGAAAAGAGGGCAGATTGTAAAAACAAGAAAGGTACAGCCCCATACCAAAAAAGAGAAACAAATCTGAAAGTGTGCAAGCCCTGATGCCACTCCTAAAAAGCACACTTCTAGTTAGTCATACAGCCTAATCTTGACTAATTAAATTTGAATTTACTGCTAATAGGTTAGTGAAATAGATTTGCCAAACAACTTAATCTTGGCTTATCAGTTAGGTAGATTAGGATAGAAAAATAAAGGTTCAAACAAGCTAAAAATCTGAACCTATAAAGTCCAAAGCAAAGAGTGTCTCTAACTAGATTAAATCTAGAGCCAAAGATAGAAGCAAACTGGTTCTAATATTCCCAAAACTTGAACTAGATAACAAACAAAAAACAGCTCAAACAAGCCTAAAAACATAGCTGAAGAATAGAGAAGGATGTTATTTAAACTTTCAGATCTTAAGCCTTCACCATTTTGATTTAATTTTCTGCAAAAAATAAATCTATGTGCAACTTGTTTTTATGCTATAGATCAGCAACAAGTTAGACTGTTCAATCCTGACTTGTCTGCTTTTAAATTTCTTGTTTTAGAAATTAGAGAATAAAAATTTGTTAGACAGTTTAATCCTAATAGATAGTAGTTAGGTAGAGAAGCTTATGAACTCAACTGCTTAATCTGAGTTCACGGAGAAATAAGAAGTAGACTTAGATCAGTTTTATGTTTTCAAAAGAATAAAATGTTTGTAAAAAAGTTTTCCAATCTAAATGCACTCTGAAAGAAGAAAAAATGTTAGATCAATAGGATTGGGTAGGTAGAAAGCTTGTTTTTGATAGAGTTCCATTGTTTTTCATGGCTGCTAACATTATCAGAGAAAAAGAAGGCTAGCGAAGTAAGGAAAGTTACAGCCCAATGGATGAGGCATTGATCATCTCCCAGAGAATACAAGTCTGAAATTCTTGACTCCTTCAAGAAGGTGCCATCCCCATGTGGAGCCACTGTTAGCCACCTATAAAATTTGTTATATCAAATGGTGGCTAAATCATTTGTTAAAGCCTTCAAGAAACCATTTTATTGCCAAATTGTTAGTTCTTGAAGTCTTATGAAGATAACTTATCCTTGAGTTAATCTTCACTGCTGTTTCCCTCTTAATTCTGAAAAATTTGCTGTTTTCCTGAAGAAAAAGACTGCTAAAAACCCATTTTTTCCTTCATTTTTCCCCTCTTTTACTCATACTTAACCTCCATTTTCATTCCCTTTTCCTCGTAAAAATTCCTCCATTTTCCTCATTTTAAATCTTCAAAATCACTTCAAGACCCTTTTAAAATCATTTGGTCTCCTTCCATTCGATTTAAAAATCCTTCTTTCCTTTACCAAAACCCTCATTTTCCCTTAAAAAACTCTGTTGTTAAGTCAAAAGACAGTCTTTTTCATTATAAAAAGTTTTAGCCCCCGAGGGCTTAGCTTTCATAAACCTCCACTTCATAGGAACTTAAGCCCCACAACCGAGTGCTTAAAAGATCCTAAATCATTCTTCTAAACCCGCAAAAACCTTTTTCTCCTTTGTATTTTGTAAAAACCGACTTTTTCATTTAATCCGACGGTTCGTTGTCTTGGCGAATTCTTAATCATTGATCTAAGACCGATCAATGGTCGACAGAATCTTGCATCGCAAAAGTTCATTGGATGCATTTAAATTTTTCCTTCCCTTTCCTCCGATTCCGATAAGCCCCTCTCGGCCAAAGACCCAAACCACTTCCCCACCATATAACCCACGCCCAAGACCAGTCGTTAAGTCCCGAGCGCCAATCGCAATTAGAGGTTTGCGATGGACACATTTCTTTTGTTTAAATAAAAACTTCGATGCGATTGAGTTTTGTTTTATATACCCTCACCGCAATCTCTACCATTGATCCTTTAAACAAATCAGTGACCAGCGTGCTTTTCTGTTCCCCTTCCATTGCATCGGAAATTCTACAAAGAGTTCTTCCAATTGTGTCTCCTTTGAAACCTCCGATGCGATGGCCAACCTTCGATGCGATGTCTCGCTTGCAATCTCCATTTTTTATTTACCATTCTGGTCTGACGGCCCAATGCTAATCGCATCACGCCCCATTTCCCCTCTCCATTGCCCCCTGATTGAGTACTGACTGTCGATCTATTTCTAGATTCGACGACTGGCGCATAAACGCAAATCGCGCATTGGGAAATATTTTAAGTGCCATGCCCTGTTCCCTCCGATTGCCAATTCCCGATTCATTTTCCGCCATTGATCTCCTCCTAAGATCCAACGGTCCATGTTAAATTTCCCTCCACCCATGCCGATCCCACCATTCAAAGCCCCGTTTCATTTTACCCGTTCGCAAGGTTTTTATGTTTTTAGACCATCGCATCGGAGTTTTATCCTCGGCGTTTTTGTTACCCTTGTATCCTTTCCCCCACCAATGCGATATGCCCGATCGCACCATCGCATCGGCCTTCCCCCATCGCATCACTCAAAATTCATTGACCCTGCCATCACAAATCCCCCAATGCGATGAACTCTAATAAATCTTCACCATTGATCTTTGTTTGTTGATCTAATCCAACGACTCATTTTCATTCCGTGACCCCAAAGCTCCTTTAAGCCTTTTTCGCTACCGATAAAGGTTTTTCCCCATTTTCTTTGCATTTCTTCCATTTCACTATAAAGTTTTCCCCTCTACATTATATTTTCTCGATTGATTTTGACCGTTGATCTTTTCAGATCAACGGCCTAGACTTAATTTTCACCGCCATTTACCCAATCGCCTTCCTATCTGATCCCAGTGAGAAATCCTCGCCATTGGTTGCTTTCATCCAATGGTTATGATCTAACCTAAACCTCCAAAGCATTTTAAACCTTATCCCACAATATTTTTTATAATTTCGTTTGTTTGTGCAGGTTTTAACGGTTTGTGCATTGTTTTAAAAATAAAATTGAAGGCCGGGGATGACGATCCCCCAGGCCTTTATTCATGAAAGAGATCTTTCCGCAGGGTTCCAAGTTACGTTTTATCAGTGCCTCATGAGCAGTGACACCATTATAAAACCTCTGTAACGCCTGCACATCAACAAGACACAGCAAAACTTAATCGAGCAAAGAGTATTAGTATTAAAGGATCTAGTCACAACAGAGATGAATAATTGAAGATTGGTTACGCAGTTTTGAGGGATTACGGCCTAAATCAACTATATAAAATCCTAATCCACTCAATTAAATACAGTTTGAAGAACAGAAGACCGAAATTAGGCCTAATTATACCTAAAAAACAGAACTAAAGCAAATCAAAGGTGTTTTAGGGAAAGATAGAGAATTCTATTAATCCAAGAGGCCTTCACTACCACATCAAAGGCCAATTGAATCCTCACCTGCTATCAAATGCCACCTGCAGCCTCAAAGCATTCAAAGGAGGCAGAGTTATTACCTCAGTTGATGATATTTTGCCTAAAGACGGCTGAATGGTTAATTCAACCAAAGAAACTTATTGAAAACTGTCAGCAAAGTTATTACAAAGATAAGAAATAATTCTAAAGGTCAAAAAACTCTGCTAAGAAGATCGAACACTTAATACAAACCCATTAATACAGAGGAAATATCTGAAATCTTCTTCATTGAGCCCCTCAAAGGCCGAGAAGCATTAAACTATATTAATTGAGCTTATAGATGTTTTCTCTCATCCCACCTCCTCATTTTCCTATAAAATATTCTTGAGGAGCACATTGTAAAGGGTTGGTTGCCGAACTTTGATATAATACTTGTGCTCGAAACTTTCAACATGTAAATAGTGTTCAAAGGCTCTGAACCTCTGTTTGTGATCAAATAAGTTAGGCTAATAAGAGAATATGATTTTTGAACTAAAAGATTGGACTTGAAGAATGTAACTGGATTGACATCAATATACAAGTTGATTCTTGGGATCCTGGTCTATATCACTGGTGAAGTACTTCTTTTTGTGTTATTGTTTTCCTTTCATGTATGCCAATTTTTCCACTTATTCTTTGATAAGAACATCAAGCATAGAGTTAGGATTTACTGTTTCCAGTACCCTTATCTGACTGATAAGCTTTATCTTTATGTTCTCCTCCCAATTGTGTGTTTAAGAATGACTTAAGTTAAGTGTAAACATTATCAAGGAATGTTGGTTTGCCCCTATCTTGATGTGAAAATCTTGAAAGGAAGTTCTTGAATGATATTTTCATTATATACTCAGTAGAATTAGACTAGGAAAGTTTATGGTTTGCCCTGTCTTCTAGTTTCTTTCTCCAAAGGTTGTTCTGAAGGTTTCCCTAAGAGTATGCTGAAAGCAAGTTAGATTAAAAAGTATATTACTTGATCTTAGGTTGCACTTTGTTTTCTTATCTGTTTTCAACCCTTCTTAAAGTAATTATGTTGATTACTGGATTGTTTGTCTGATAAGTTAGCTTCAATACAAGCTTGTCCAAAGAAGTTTATGGTTAGCCCTATCCTTTGGTTGATTTTAAATAGTTGCTTAAAAGGCTTTTCTTGTTTGGAAAGATTGATAAATCCTAGTTGAAATTATGGTATTTTTCCACCTTTTCAACACTCCTAATGTTCCATTCCATCATTTAATCTAAAAATATCTTTTGATATAGATGACTTGCCCCTTGGACCACTCTTGAAGTTGTTGCACAATTAAACCCTTTTATGACTCCATAGCCCAATGGACTAAAAACCAGTTTCATATCTATCTTATCAGCCAAATCTTGTTCTGATTGCTTACATCTTCACCCCTTTGAAACTATTTCATTTTAGGACTTTCCACTCAACTAAAAATCATGCTCAACCATCCAAAACAAACAAAAACCCTTGTTCTTAATAACTAGCCTAATATCACACATAAAAGCCTTAAAGATAAATCAATATTTGCACTTATAAGAGAGATCCCTCTCTGGATTCAGGAGGGCTATATCCTAGAATCCCAAAGTGGTTCAAATGTTCTCCCTGCAGCTTTAGTCTTGCCAATCTGCTGAAATTACGAGGAGCTAACACTGGGCATGCCAAGCGACTAATAATGGATGGTATCAAGGACCATATTGTACGACATGTAGCTAAGAAGAAGACAGCTAACGAGATGTGGAAGGCCTTGACTTCCCTGTATGAGGGAAAGTCTATCCAAAGAAAGATGTCGTTGGAGGCCCAAATGAGGTCATTCATGATGACCAAGGGAGAAGACATCAAGCATTTTCTCTTCAGATTGTAGTCAATCAGGGATCAGCTGACTGCAACAGGTGCAACCATATATGATGCAGTGATAGTCAGGACTGCCCTCAATGCAGTCACGGATGAGTGGGAAACCTTTGTCCAAACTATCTTGGGCAGAGCGGACCTCCCAAATTGGAATAACTTGTGGTCAATCCTGCGGCAAGGAGAACTACGCAGATTCACCAAGAGGCAGCACAGCCCTGCGTTGAGCAAAGTGAAGAAAGAAGATGAGGAAGATGCAACCTTGGCATCGAAGAAGTAGCCGAAGAAGAAGAAGGATCTTTCAAAGATCAAGTGCTTCCAGTGTGGCGAAATGGGACATTTTTCCAGCCATTTTCCAAAAAAAAAAAAGGGCAAGGAAGCATCTTCTTCCAAAGCAGTGGTGGTAGATGATGGGTTAGGAGATGATGCAGCCATGAGTGCTCATGAACCACAGAGGTGGGGTGACATGAACATGTAGAAAAGCTACATGGAATTAAGTTGGGATCCTTGAGCAGCTCATCTCTTGGATCACAAGCGAGCTACGGAAGCCTTAATATAGTAGAGGGAAAAGTAGAGCAGTGGGTGCATAGATCACAGATGAGGCAGAGGCAGAGGCATATCTTAAGGCTGGGAGGAGCAGCGTAGAGCATAGTAGCAACAATGTAGAAGCAATAGCAGCGCAGAGGCTGATGTGACTTTAGCAGCGCAGATTAGTGTTTCTTACGCAATGCAGAGTTGTAGTAGCACATAAAGCTTCAGAGGGATAGCGCAGTGCAGCAGCAGCGTGATAGATTTCAACACAAGGAGCTGATGTTACTTCAGTAGTGTAGAGGGAGTTTGATTACACAAGCAAAGTTGTAGTTGTGCATCGTTCTTTAGATGCCAACACAGATCTGTAGCCTATGGAGCTTTAATGATGAGGATGCAGCACATTTGACTTGTTTGTCAAAGATTAGGTAAGAGATTTAATTGTTTCTCTCAACAACTGAAGTTGCAGTGCAGCCGATCAGTAGTGGCAGTGCTATGAGCAGCACAGATGCAACTTATTGAGAGGGATCTGCAGTATAGAAGTTGCAGTGGCAGTGGCAGAGACACGGGCAGTAGTACAGAATGGCAGTAGTGGTTTAGAGTTGAGTGGCAGCAAGCCAAGCTTAAGCAACACAGAACCAGTGCCCAAAATCATGTAATGCATAGTGTGACGTATTGCTAGAGCACACCCTTGATGCTAAGAGGGAGTGTTGAGATTTTGTGTATTTCGGGTAGCAAAAGTTGTGCTCTAGGTCCCAAATTTTGAGGAAGGACTAAAGCTCACCTGATATACCAGACCCAGAAATGGATTTGGGAAATTTCATCTGGTTTAGGAGATATTAAATTAATTAATTATTTTAATGTATTTCCTAAGTTAAAACTTAGGAAAATAAAATAATTAAAGTGAATTTAATTAGACATGTGATGAAATTGTCTTAAGTCACACGAATCAAGCTTTATTTTAATCTTAGCCATTGATTAAAGATTTAATATTCTCCATTGGTTTCCCAACGAAAAAATTATAAAGGAAAGGCTTGGGGTCATTTGTAAAGACACACAGAGGCAGAGCACTGAAGCTAAGCTGAGATTCTAGGGTAGGGTTTGCTAAGAATAATCAAAAGAATTTCAGCCGCAGAGAGGGGAATTTAGACCAAGGGATGATCTGATCCCAGGGTCTAGAATACACAAGAGGCAGAGAAGAGATCAACTCAAGGACAGCGCAGAGGAAGGCAGCAGCAGCAATAAGGACAACGTAATTTTCAGGAAACCCTTCAGGGGTTATGCAGAGACCCTTAGGAGCAGCTTAGTGACTGCATCACCCATTCTGGGGTAATATAGTCCCTTCTGGAGCAGCCTCGAGGTTTGGAGGCCATCCAAGGCTAACGCAGAGGCTTTCAGGGGCTTCAGAGGCTGACACAGAGCCTTTCAGGGGCATCGCTGGGGTTTCTAGGCCTAGATTTGGCTGAGTCACATAAATCCCATTTGAGGGTGTGGATCAGTCATTATTTTGGCCCTAGATCAGCCAATGAGCTGAAGATCTAGTGTTTTCTCTCTTGGGTTTTCCAGATCTGGAACCCAGATTTGTGTATTCAGAAATATTCTTAATAATAGAATCCTCCAGCAGCCAAAGACCAATTTTCCCACCTTGGGTTTTTCCGGGGACTATTTTTCCAGAAATAATTGTGTCACTTTTTCAATGTGTGCATGTGCTTATTCTAGATCTAAATTGGTAGAGATCTGTTATGTGTTTTTCTTTTTATTTTAACTTGAATTTATTTAGTTAATAACTTGCATAAGTAGGAGGAGCTTAACCGGTAATAATTTTTGTATAAGTATAAGATTCAAAAGTTTCTACAAAAGTGAGTTTCTCCATAAGTTTACCACCCCATACATATAACTACACCCAAGTACACAAATACACTTATAACTTTAAATATATTTTTGAATAATTTCATAAGCTAAATATAAACTTTATTATTAAATCTTAGATATTATAAAATAATAATAATAATAAATATTATTTAATTATTATCATATTATGTGACTTTTACTAAACCAAAATAAACCAACCACCTAATTAAATTAATGGTGATGTCACCCTATACTATAGTGTCATCCAACTCAATAAAAGAAACATGACAAGGCAGCCACATTTAAAAAAATATATTATTCTTATATTAGATGGTGAACGAATGCGTGAGGGCAAAGGAACCTCCACTATTTAAGAGAAGGAAGGAGGATTTTGAGGGGGACAACAGAGAGTGTTGATTTTTCTGGAGTTAAAAGGAAGGAATTTCCAAGAGAGTTACTAATTGAAGGAAACTGATCCTCCTTGGTTGTCTTGAAGATTTTGGTCACAGGGGCTAGAGTACCTCGAATTTGGAAGTACTTTGGAGCTAGGTACTAAATTTGTGCTGAGTTTTGCTAGGTGGTTTTAGTCGTTTTGGTAAAGGAAGAGGGAACGAGAGCTACAGTAGAGCAGAGTCATCTTCAACCACCAAACTTCAGGTTAGTATTCAAAAATTAAATTAATAGCTTATATATATATATATATAGATTGCAGAGAAGTGTAATCTGAGAGAAATACTGGCTATACCTATCAAATTCCTAATTTGGATTTCATAAACTGTTTTTAGAGTTTTAATATCATTCAAAATAATCAATCTTATGAATTTTGGGTCTTACAGTCTGGTAAATAATCAATCTTTTGAATTCTGGTTACTACAGAAAAATCCAATGCCTTATTACTTGGGCTATGGAGTCATGGATGCTATCTATAGGGGTGTCTTCTACTAAGGTTAATAATAAAGATATAACACAAGAAAGATGGAACAAGGTAAGAAAAGGAAAGGCCTCAAATATAAGCTCCACAATCCAAACTAACTATATGAGAATTTAGGCATTCACTCACCAAGGGAGGTCTAGGGCTTGGTGATGAAAGACGAAAGGGGAAATCTAGTGCCTTGTTACTTGGGCTATGGAGTCATGGATGCAATCTATAGGGGTGTCTTCTACTAGGGTTAATAAGAAAGATAGAACACAAGAAAGATGGAACAAGATAAGAAAAGGAAAGGCCTCAAATATAAGCTCCACAATCCAAACTAAGTATACGAGAATTTAGGCATTCACTCACCAAGGGAGGTCTAGGGCTTGGTGATGAAAGACGAAAGGGGAAATCTAGTGCCTTGTTACTTGGGCTATGGAGGCATGGATGCAATCTATGACGGTGTTCTACTAAGGGTTAACAAGCAAGATAGAAAAAGGTAAGAAAAGGAAAGGCCTTAAAATATGAATTCCACAATCCAAACTAAATATATGAGCATTTAAGCCTTCACTCACCAAGGGAGGTCTAGGGCTTTAAAATAATATTCTCCCTTGGACAAGGCATAAGATTTCACACACGAAAGGAGATCTAGTGCTTTAACTCCTCTACTCAAGACAAGATACTCTTAGCTTTAGCTTTGTTACTCTAACCTGCAAAATCGAGCACACTAGAAAATCACCTTGAACAACTCCACTACACATAAATTGTACAAAAACAACATAACTTACACAACGAGTGCCTTCAATTCTTTGCTTGGAGCTAGCATGCTCACAAGTTCTCCCATTAATCCTCTATTCCAATCCATGTACAAAATCGAGAGACCAAACCTTTATATAGGCTTTAGCTCATATCTCCTTTATAATAAAACTCTATTTACGATAACTAAGAGTGTGTATTAGCCCTGATGGGTAGCCCAGTTGGTTGAAGCCCTCCTTACCAAGTCGTTGGCCCTCTGTCATGAGGCATGGGTTCAATTCTCCTTAGGTCAATCAGGTTCAAGCTCTGTGGTTGAGTCGACTAGGTGCATCCCCTCTGGTTGCCTAGGAGTGTGACTATGATACAAAAAAAAACTAAGGGTCCATATTTGGTCCAAATCCTATAGAAAACTACTTCAATACAATGTTCTAGATGGTTTTAGTGCCACATGACTCCTTCAACCCTTGTCTTCATGCAAATCAAAAATACAGATGCCATTTGTTCTTCTCATTCTTTAAAGTAACAATAAAAGGCTTGGTCAAATAAGTAGGGTGATTTCCAAATTAATCCATGAATGCCATGTGTAAAACTTCATAATGAGGCCCCTCTCCTAGAAACAACCTCTTCCAAATAATAATATTACTTGAATACAGAGAATTTCTAAGATGATGAGTATTTTTCCATCTGTAAAGCTTAAAAGGAGGGTGCTATTGTAGATATGTCATGTATCTCCACTAGTTCCTCCTTTAGAAGCTTCTATGACCAAGAAATTCAATATAATATTCACCTTAGATTGTGTGCCCTTGATTATTGTGCTATGTTGGCAAATTTGACTAGTAGCAAGTCTTCAACAAGTTCACCATACGTAAGAGTGATTTTATCCACTTAGAAACCTTATCTTCAATAAAAAATGCATCCATGCATGTGCCATTGAAGAGAGAGAAAGTGTTTCCTTGAAGAATGTGAAATTGTGTCCATTTTAACCAAGTCAACCCTAAAAGAACCTTCAAAGATATTGTGCTCTTGAAACTAATGCAAATGAGTCTTCATCATATCCATGTGATCTCCTCAAAATGTGCATATTGGCACCCTTTGACTATGTCAAATCATCACAATTCACTTCACACATGTCCAAGGTGTGAACAAGGCATTGTAAGGAATACATGTCATAGTGGAGTGCACCACCTAGGGATGTGTGCATGAGTAGATAGGATCGAATAGTTGGATGGATGAGGTGGAGGGTCATAACCCTAGGGTGCATGGGCACTAAGTCTTTCCTAGTCAACTCAAGACTTAACTAACTCCTCAAAATCAAACCTCGTGGTAGACTATAAGGATGGAGCATGAAGATCTTAGCAAGTGTAAACAAAGCTAGACTAATGTGAGGGTGGATCAACTTTTTGTCGTGTTTTTCACCTCAACACATGTGCCAAATCCGAAGTGCCTAGTCTTCTATGTACCACATGTATGTAAGTTATAACACCTAGTGGCAAATTAGCGAGTAAAACTTAGAGAAAATACCTCAATGAAGAATTAGAACAATAAAGTGATAATATGCCAATATTAACCACTCAAACTTAGGATTTCAAATCAAAATATCCTGAACCAGATAGGCATGTTCACATTGGAAAAAGTGAAAATATGAGATTTTAAGGATTAATATGGTTTAGAACTTAGGAAATTATAGGAAAAAGGTACCATGAACCTTCTAGGTGATGGAATGAAGTGGAATGTGGGAATGAAAGTGAATTTTATTTAGGTGAAATGTTAAGGTGTCTTGTGATACACAAATCACCTAGGAAAAATGGTGAAAATCGGTGATAATGCATGTGTGAAGTGCATTTTACCTAGGAAAAACTAACAAGATGCTTTCTAACAATTTCCTAGGTGAAAGGATGGAAGTAACATGGAACACTAGGTAAGTACATCACTACATTAGAGGATTCTCATGTTCGAACCAGACAATACCACATGAAAGTGACTAGAATGTGATTATGTGACTACCATGATGAATATATGTGAAGATGTAGATACAACCATAAAGCAACCTCCACCAACATTCTAACTTTTGGAAGGCTAAACTAATCCCATCAATATGTACAAGACCAACTTTACCACTCGTGCCAATATGAGGGGTAATAGTGCCACATTAAGGAAGCTCCTGGTGATTGAGCAATAAACTCCCTAAATAGTTGATCTAAAAATCACTTATTATCTTATCGGAGAGTTGTTGAAGAGTGATTAAACATTCCTTGGATAAAAGAAGGGATCTAGGAGAAGATTGTGGATGTAGGAAAATAATTATTATTTTATATATAAGGAGATTAAGCCAAGCTCTATTTAAATTCTCAAAATTAGCTCTCTCCATTTGTGATTCATTGTTGGATTTGGGGATATCATCCTTGGAGCTTAGTTGAATATCTTGAAGGCGATGATGTTAATGTTTTTCTCTTATTGTGGCATATGTTTGTGACTAGATATTTTTGAAGATGAATAATGGGGATCAATTGCAGCAAAATATGTTATATAGAGCTAAAATCATGGTAACTATGTTCCTCATTTTAGAAGTTCTCATTTGAAAATCATTTCCCTCTTGTATCTTTCTATCTATGGGCAGTAACATAATGGTTTGTCATTCATCTTAATTTCAGTTTGCTGCCAAATTCAAATTATCCATGTCTAGGCATAGCCTCAAAAGTGTTTTAGAGGCTTTCCTGAATCTTTATTAAGATTCCTGCCAATATCTACATTTGTGGATAGAAAGATAGGGTTAATGTAGCTTGCTCATTTCAGCTGCATTCCCTTCTTATCACATAAGAAAGAAGTTCATAGTTTCTCTTGTTCCTAGTTTATCTTTGACTCCATTTGCCCAATGGATGGATGCTAGTCTTGGTCCACCCATCACTTTGTTCTTAAAAAAAAAATCATAACCATTTTTTTTCCAAAGAGAACTCATTATTTTACATTGAGCTTCCATTGTATATATTTGGCAATCATATCTTAGGGATACCACCTTGTGTTGAAGGAAATATGGCCTAAAGGGAGAGCTCCAAGCTCAAATCAAAGGAGATTGATGCCAAGAGAGGGAGGTGGAAATGAGAGAAGGTAGGGGGAGTGGAGTTGAAAGAAAGAGCAAGGGAGAAGAAGTAAGTGGGAGTGAGAGGGGCATTTGCATGGTGTAAAGATTCTACATTTCAAAAAGAGAACAAGGGGATAAAGATGAGAAACATAATTGAATCTACATGAAAGAAGGTCTTTAACTGTTATGGCAAGACCCGAGGGGATGGCCCTAAGAAAATGGTGGAGAATGTGGATTCTTGTGCAAAAAAATCCCTAAACAAAGGGATAAGGGTGAGAACCCTAATTGAATCTCCATGAGTGGGGGATTTTCACTCTTATGAAAATAACTAATGGGATGTGTCTAAGAAAATGGAGGAGAATGTGGATTCTTGTGCCAAAAAAAATTCCTAAACAAGGGGGTAAGGGTAAGAAACCTAACTGAATCTCAATATTATGGAAATAACTAATGGCAATTCCCTAAGAAAATGGTGGAGAATGTGGATTCTTGTGCCAAAAAAATCCTAAACAAAGGGATAAGAGTGAGAACCCTTACTGAATCTCCATGAATGGAGGTTTTTCACTGTTATGGAAAGAACTGATGGGATGGCCCTAGTGTATAAAAGAAATCCCTAAACTAGGGTACAAGATTGAGAACCCTAATTAAATATCCATGAATGGGGGATTTTCACTTTTATGGAAAGAACTATTGGGATGTACCTAACAAAATGGTGGAGAATGTGGATTCTTATGCAAAAAAATCACTAAACAAGAAGATAAGGGTGAGAACCCTAATTGAATCTCCACAAATGGAGCTTTTCCACTATTATGGCAAGAACTAATGGGATTCTCCTAATGAAATGGTGGGGAATGTGGATTCTTGTGCAAAAATATTATAAATAGATATGCCAAATGTTTGAAGCCATGGGAGTCACCAAGCCTCTCCTTCTCTCTGAAACCTGTAAAATTAAGCAATGGTGCAAAGCGAAGGAGCATGGATGTCCTATTGATTTTTGTAGCATTCAGAAGTGTTCCAAGTCTAAAAATTTACAGGGAGGCTTGGACAGTAGCATTCCAAAGAAACCAAAAACCATTTGTGGAAATTCCACTCCATTCATGACTTATTAAAATAATTAATTATTTTAATGAAGACCCTAAGTCTAAACTTAGGGAAATGAAATAATTAAAGAGAATTAATAAGTCAGAGTGTGAATCTTCTAGAAAACATGGATCAAGTCAAGTTTTAATCTTAGCCATTGATTAATCTCCTAATTTGGGTTGTTGGTTCTCCAACGAGAAGATTATAAAAGAAGGTTTGAGGGTCATTTGGAAGATAAGTCGGGCATACACTTAGTACTTGAAGGAGATCGATTCTGAAGTAACAAAATTCGATTTTAGTGGGAGAGTTGTAGGGTGAAGGGTTTGCAGAAGCAGAAGGAGGAGGGAGTCAGTAGTGATCGAGATCAGGGACAGAGGGCAGCAGTGGGCCACTGGAGGCAGCTTGAGGTTGCAACGCAGAGAACCCCAGCAGTCCCTATGCATACTTACGCAGTCCTGCGCTGGGACTGCGCAAAGAAACACGCAAACAGGCACAGGAGCTAGCAGAGGTTGATCAGGGTGTCAGAGAATTGTCCAAGGGAGCCGTAAATTCAGTCTCAGGTGTTTTAGATTTTATCTGCCATTATATTTCCTTGTAAATATATCATTTGCTAAAGAATTAATAAAACCCTCATCTGCTGCACCAGTTTTCCCGCATTGGGTTTTTTCGGGGACAATTGTCTAAAAATAATCGTGTACATGTGATTGATTCTGGTGCTTATGTCCTTTTTTGTCTATTTCTCTACATATGTATTTGTGAATGTTGCAGTAGTATTTATTTCAATATTTGCCAGAAGATTTTTGAAAAATAACTTATTGAAATAATAAGTAGGAGGAATAAATCTATCACTGCAACTGTATAGTTTTCAGATTGAAAATTTCACATGGTATCAGAGCTAGAGATGTGTAATAGGAAGGGAGAATCGACTAGTGAACAGAAGTATATTGTTGTAGTAGCAGCGCAGAAGGGTTCACGCAGTTCTCCAAGAAGGGAAAGAAACATGACAGAACAGATGGATCATGATGTATCTATTTTGGCATCCAGACTTGAGGAAGAATTTTCTTGCGTATCAAGCACTGCTTCTTCTGATGTCTGGTATATTGATAGTGGATCTGTTGAGATTTTGTGTATTTGGGGTAGCATCAGTTGTGCTCTAGCTCCCAAACTTTGTGGAGGGACTAGAGTACACTGGATCTACAAGACCCAGAAATGGATTTGGGAAATTTCATCTGGTTTAGGAAATATTAAATTAATTAATTATTTTAATGTATTTCCTAAGTTAAAACTTATGAAAATAAAATAATTAAAGTGAATTTAATTAAACATGTGATGAAATTATCTTAAGTCACACATATCAAGCTTTCTTTTAATATTAGCCATTGATTAAAGATTTAATCTTGGCTGTTGATTTGTCAACGAGAAAATTATAAAGGAAAGGCTTGGGGTCATTTGTAAGACACATGGAGGCAAAGCACTGAAGCTAAGCTGAGATTCTAGGGCGACGTTGCTAAAAATCTCAGAAGTGTTTCAGTTGCAGAGAGGGGAATTTAGACCAAGGGGGTGATCTGATCCCAGGGTCTAGAATACACAAGAAGCAGAGAAGATATAAGCAAGGACAACGCAGAGGAAGGTAGCAGTGGCAGCAACAGATGGAAGCAGCAGCAACAAAAAACTACGGTAGCAGCAGCAGCAGTGTCTTTCAAGGGCAGCACTGGGGTTTCTAGACCTAGACTTGGCTGAGTTCTATAAATCCCATTTGTGGGTGTGGATCAGTCAGTGTTTTTGGTCTTGGATCAACTAGGAGCTGCAGATCTAGAGTTTTCTCTGTAGTTTTTTCTAGATCTGGAACCCAGAGTTGTGTATTCAGAAATATTCTTAATAATAGAACCCTCCAGCAGCCAAAGACCAGTTTTCCCACATTGGGTTTTTCCAGGGATAGTTTGTCCAGAAATAATTGTGTCACTGTGTCCTTGTATGCATATGCTTATTCTAGATTTGAATTGGTAGAGATTTGTTATGTGTTTTTCTTTGATGTTAACTTGAATTTATTCAGTTAATAACTTGTATAAGTAGGAGAAGCTTAACCAGTAATAATTTTTGCATAAGAATTAAGATTCAGAAATTTCTACATGGTATCAAAGAAATTGCAGATCTGAAGGAGCAGTGCAGTTGACAGGAAGGGAAAATATGACATGAACCAAGGGAAGGGTTCAAGCAACCAAAGGACTCACGCAGTCCTCCAGAGCATGCAGAAATGCAGAGGGAACATGACATGAAAGTGTTGGCATCCAGACTAGAGGAGGATCTTGCATGTGTGTCAAGCACAGCTCCTCCTGATGTTTGGTATATTGACAGTGGAGCATCTGCTCACATGATGGGAGTTCTAGAATGTTTTTCAAGCTATCAAGAGGAGCAGATGAATTTCCAAATAAATATGGGAAACAAAGGAAAATGTAACCCCATTGGGAGAGGAACCTTAAATTTTCAGATGAAATATGGCCACAAGATTTGATCCATGAATATTCGACATATACAAGGGTTGGGGGTGAACTTACTCTCAATGTCTCAACTTCAGAACAAGGGCTATGATGTATACTTTATTCAAGACAAAGTATACGTCAAACATCCTAACTGGAGTAAAAAGGCACAAATTGGAGTAAGGAGTCACAAGTTGTATAAGCTTTAGCTTGAATCTTCGGTGGCCCTGATTGATAGTACAAACGACATAGATCTGAATGAGTTATGGCATAGAAGGATAGGGCATCTACATCATGGAGCCTTGGGGATTCTCAAAAATATTGTCATAGGGGCTCCTGAACTCAGCACAAAGAAAGACAATGTTTGCAGAGGATGTGTAGTAGGGAAGTACGCTAAGGCAGTGTTTCCAAGAAGCAGCAGCAGAGCCAAAGGTGTATTAGAGTTAATACACTCTAACATTTATGGTCTGATGTCTACAATAGCTCTCAGTGGGGAAAAATATTTTTCCACCTTCATTGATGATTATTCCAGGAAAAATTGGATCTATTTTCTGAAGACCAAACATGAATTCTTTAATCAATTTAAAGATTTCAAAGAATTGGTGGAGAAATCTACAGGAAATAAGATCAAGAAGTTAAGGTCAGGTAACGGTGGAGAATATATTGATAAAGACTTCACAAATTTATGTGCGCAGGAAGGCATCAAGAGAGAGTGGACAACTACCTACAATCCAGAACAAAATGGAGTTGCAGAACAGAAGAATCAGACCATAATAGAAGCTGCAAGGGCAATGCTATACGACCAAGAAATGCCGAAATTCTTATGGGCAGAGGCCTGCAACACAACAGTCTATATTCAGAACAAAGTTCCAAATAGGGCTTTGGGGAAGGTGACTCCTGAAAGTGTGTTCACATGCAGCAAGCCTAAAGTGAGCCACATCAGGATATTCAATAGTGTAGCATACTACCATGTTCTAGAGGAAAAGAGGAAGAAATTGGATCAAACTGTAGAAAAGGGTTTTTTGATGGGCTACCGTGAGAATGAAAAGGCATACCATGTTTATATTCCAGAGAGTAGGAAAGTCATGGTAAGAAGGGAATATTGAGGAAGATCCACTGGTATAGCCTCAATGAAGCACAATTATTTTGAAGGAAGCTCCTCTGACAAACAACAGGAGGAAGAACAACTGAGACCACCCACCACTGATGGGAGACTGAGCAGAGAACTCCAACAGATTCTTAAAGATGCAGAAGGATTTCTTGGAACACCTAGAGAAGAGAAGAGGATAAGGAAACAACCTAACAGATATCAGGCACTGGTAGCTCAGGTTGGAGAGCCCTCTACCTTTCAGGAAGCAGCTCAGCATCAGGTATGGGTAGATGCCATGGTGTAGGAGTATAGCTCCATCATGACAAATGATGTCTGGGAAGTAGTCCCTAGACCACAAGACAGATCTGTTGTAGGATCTAGGTGGATCTACACAATAAAATATGTTGCAGGTGGTAGCATAGAGAAATTCAAAGCAAGATTTGTAGCAAAGGGGTATGCCCCAAAAGAAGGCATTGACCATAAAGAAACCTTTGCTCCAGTAGCATGGTACACTTCTATCAGATACATCATCTCTTTGGCAGTGCAGATGGGATGGGAGATTCACCAGATGGATGTCAAGATTGCGTTCTTGAACGGTGTGATAGAGGAGGAAGTGTACATAGAGTAGCCAGAGGGCTTCGAGACACATGAGCAGAAGACTCATGTTTGCAGACTTAAGAAAGCCTTGTATGGCTTGAAACAAGCCCCCAGGGCATGGTATGGTCGAATTGATGGCTACTTGTAGAAGATGGAGTTCGTTAAGAGTGACGCAGATCCCAACTTATACTACTTGAGAGTAGGAGATGAGCCACTTATTCTTGTTTTGTATGTGGATGACTTGTTTTTTACTGGGTCATCCAAGCTCATCATGGACTGCAAGGAGAATCTGGCAACAAATTTTGACATGAAGGACCTGGGACAAATGCACTATTTTCTTGGGTTAGAAGTTTGGTAGCATGAAGGGGAAATCTTCCTAGGGCAAGGAAGATACATGACAGAGATTTTGAAAATATTCCAGATGGAAGACTGTAGACCCATGGCCACGCCAATGATCACTAACTGGAAGAAGATAGACACATTAGAGGATGATGAGGATGATCCCACCTTGTACAGACAACTCATCGAGTCATTGATGTATATGGTCAATATATGACTAGACATCTGCTATGAAGTGAATACCCTCAATCAGTTCATGGTGGAACCAAGGAGGGCTCACTGGGCAGCAGCTAAACATATTCTCAAATACTTGAGAGGGATAGTCGAGTATGGGCTAAAGTACACGAAGGAAAATGAAATTTAGTTAAGTGGGTTCACAAATGCAGACTGGGCTAAAAGCAAAGTAGATCGGAAAAGTACCAATGGGTACTATTTCGGTCTCGAATCAGGAATGACCTCCTGGTGTAGCAGGAAACAATAGTCCGTAGCATTGAGCTCAGCCGAGGTAGAGTACATGGCAGCAAGCATGGCTTTGTGTGAGGCCATATGGCTCCGCAAATTAATTTTGAATCTACTTAAGAAACGAATAGAGCCGACCAAGATCATGTGTGATAATTAGAGTTGCATCAAGCTCTTTGAGAATCCTGTGTTTCATGACCGGTCAAAGAACATTAACATTCGATGTCACTTTATCCGAGACTATGTTCAAAAGGGAGCAGTACAGTTACAATACACTCCTATAGGTGAACAAGTAGCATACATTCTCACAAAGGCTATGAATAAGGTTAAGTTCACTTACTTCAAAGAGAAGATGGGAATGCTCGAGAACCCTTTCCACTAGAGGAAAGGGTGGTCTTCCGAAGAAGAGGGAGCTATAGTACAGTGGTTGCAGTGGCAGTGGCAGAGTCATGGGCAGCAAAACAGAATGGCAGCAGCAGTGTAGAGTTGAGTGGCAGGAGGCCAAGCTTCAACAACACAGAATCAGTGCCCAAAATCATGTAATGCATGAGTGTGGTGTATTGCTAGAGCACACCCTTGATGCTAAGATGGAGTGTTGAGATTTTGTGTATTTGGGGTAGCATCAGTTGTGCTCTAGCTCCCAAACTTTGTGGAGGGATTAGAGTACACTAGATCTACAAGACCCAGAAATGGATTTGGGAAATTTCATCTAATTTAGGAGATATTAAATTAATTAATTATTTTAATGTATTTCCTAAGTTAAAACTTAAGAAAATAAAATAATTAAAGTGAATTTAATTGAACATGTGATGAAATTATCTTAAGTCACACAGATTAAGCTTTATTTTAATCTTAGCCATTGATTAAATATTTAATATTGGTCGTTAATTTTTCAACGAGAAAAGTATAAAGGAAAGGCTTGGGGTCATTTTTAAGACACATGGAGGCAGAACACTGCAACTAAGCTGAGATTCTAGGGCGAGGTTGCTAAGAATTCTCAGAAGTGTTTCAGTTGCAGAGAGGGGAATTTAGACCAAGGGGATGATCTGATCCCGTGGTCTAGAATACAAAAGAAGCAGAGAAGAGATCAGCAAGGACAGCGCAAAGGAAGGCAGCAGTGGCAGTAGCACATGGCAGCAGCAACAGCAACAGACGGCAGCAGCAGCAACAATAGACGGTAGAAGCAGTAGCATACGGCAGTAGCAATAGCAGCAATGTCTTTCAGGGGAAACACTGGGGTTTCTAGGCCTAGATCTGGCTGAGTTCTGTAAATCCCATTGGAGGGTGTGGATCAATCAATATTTTTGGTCTTAGATCAACCAGGAGCTGCAGATCTAGAGTTTTCTCTGTAGGTTTCTCCAGATCTGGAACCCAGAGTTGTGTATTCAGAAATATTCTTAATAATAGAACCCTCCATCAGCTAGAGACCAGTTTTCCCACATTGGTTTTTTTTGGGGACAGTTTGTCTAGAAATAACTGTGTCACTATGTCCTTGTGTGCATATGCTTATTCTAGATCTGAATTGGTAGAGATCTGTTATGTGTTTTTCTTTGATTTTAACTTGAATTTATTCAGTTAATAACTTGTATAAGTAGGAGAAGCTTAACCAGATTAATAGTAATAATTTATGCATAAGAATTAAGATTCAAAAATTTCTACAGGATCCTCTGCTCACATGACCGGGGTGCGGGATTGTTCTTCCAACTACCAAGAAGAGAAAATGAATTTCAAAATAACCATGGGTAATAAAACAAAATGCACTCCTGTTGGGAGATGTACTGTAGTTTTTCAGACCGAGGCTGGAAACAGGATCCGGGCCACTAATGTACTGCATGTGCCGGGTTTGGGGATGAACTTTCTCTCAGTGTCTCAGCTTCAAAACCGAGGTTATGATGTCTACTATATTGGCAATAGAGTCTACGTCAAACACCCAAGTTGGAAGAAGAAGGCACAGATCAGGGTAAGAAGCAACAAGCTTTACAAGTTGCAGCTTGAGTCTCCTATGGCACTGGTCGGCAACGCAGATGAAATGGATTTGAATGAGCTATGGCACAGAAGAATGGGGCATTTTCATCATGGGGCGTTGAGAACTCTCCAGAAGGCTGTCACAGGTGTTCCAGAGCTGAGCACTAAACTAGATGATGTCTGCAAGGGGTGCGTATTGGGAAAATATGCCAAGGCAGCGTATCAGAGAAGCAAAAATAGGGTCGAGGGTGTATTGGACTTGATACACTCAAACATCTATGGACCTATGTCCACTATAGCTCTTAGTGGTGCTGATTACTTCATCACCTTCATTGATGACCATTCTAGGAAAACCTGGATCTACTTTTTGAAGACCAAGGATGAAGTTTTCAGTCGATTCAAAGAGTTTAAGGCTTTGGTTGAAAATCTGACAGGGAAGCGGATCAAGGTATTGTGGTCAGATAATGGTGGTGAATACATAGATAAAGAGTTCATTGGATTTTGTGTAAGGGAAGGCATCAAAAGAGAGTGGACAACTCCATACAATCCATAGTAGAATGGTGTGGAAAAAAGGAAAAACAGGACTATTGTTGAAGCAACAAGAGCTATGTTGTATGACCAAGGCATGCCCAAATTCCTGTGGGCTGAAGCATGTAATACAGTTGTCTACATTCAAAACAAGACTCCTCACGCTGCACTGGGAAAGATCACACCATAAAGTGTCTTCACTGGTAGTAAGCATGAAGTGAGTCACTTTAGGATCTTCGACAGTACAACTTACTGTCATGTCCCCAGTGAGAAGAGGAAGTAGTTGGAGATGACTGCAGAAAAAGGGTATCTGGTAGGATACATCGAGAATGCAAATGCATATCGCATATACATTCTTGAGAGTAGGAAATTCATGGTGCGAAGGGATGTGTAGTTCATGGAGGAGAAGGCCTTTAGAAGATCCCGTGAGTTGCCTTCTGCTACGCAATTTGAGGAAGAGCCTCTGGTACTGCCCCAACAGCTAGTAGAAAAAAATTCAATTGCCTCTCCAAGGCATGTAGAAATTATATAACATATGAATTATATATCTGGATTCTCCTGATCTAACAATATTTATCTTCTTGCTAAATACAAAATCCTTCCATTGTTAATCTTTTGCAGAAATTATAAACTCAATTGCAAACACATGAAGCAATAAAAACAATCGCACATAACTCAGTTGTTTAACGGGAAATCCTGAAGATGAAAACCCCAACTATCATATATTATGTATCATGGAGATCATGTAACAATCTCACACAAAGCTTAGTACATCAAGCTCTCAGTACAATCAATCATCACACACTAACATGAAGAAATCTGCAAATCCATGCATTGATTTCTTGCCACTTGATAGCCTGCCTCCGCTGCGCAATCCTTGTTGAAGAATAGCTCTGAATGAATTCGAATTGGCCTTGCCTTGATTGCGCAATCCTCATTGGAAACTCCAATGTGTGTGTGATGCAATCAATGCATCACTATAGTCACAACAGATAGTACATCTCACCCTTTCACTTACCTCTCCACTGGGTCTCCACTGGGACTGACATGCACTGTAGTTAACTGCTATATTTTTTTAGTTAATTAATGAGTTATTATTTGTGAATTAATTAACTAATTAATTCACTCCACTCTCACTCTAGACACAACTAGCTCAACTAAGTTTAACTCCAATAACTGAGTTAAACTAAATAACAACTCCATGAACTACTCTTCCAAATCTGTCATAACTTTTCCACTTCAGTTCTAACTGAGTCCTCCATGCATGAACCACCAGTAAACCCTAGGAATTGCGTAATTCCTTCAACCCACTGATTTGCCAAATTTGTATACTGAAATAAAGTGCTCCAAGAGCATAAGTTGATATTTAGAGTCTGATTGTTATTAAGGGCTAATAATAATCGACACATCTATTTTTAGATCGACGATCTATAAATAGACTTCTCCCAATATTCTAAAAATAGAATTTCATCTATTTTTCCAACTTGACCAACCGTCCACAAATAGCATCCTACAACTTCTGAAATATGATCATCATGTCTGAAAATAGACATATTCTAAAAATAGACTTGCACCTAAAAATAGCTTGCAGGCCCACTTAGTGAAGGCGACTGATTTTCACTAAGCTTCATCATCTGGTTGAATCTCAACACTCCCTCTCAACAAGATAGGGATTATCCTTCACCCCGATCCTACCTCTATGGTAGATCCTACCTCTATGGTATTCGAATTTTCTCCTAGTGAGTGCCTTCATTAGAATATCTACATCCTGATCTTCCATAGGAATGTACTGAAACAACATGATCTTCCGCTGCACACAATCTCTGATATGATGATACCGGATATCAATATGTTTATATCTATCATGAAATACAGGATTAATCAAGAGTTTAATGCAACTCTGATTATCACAATGTACCACTGTAGGATCTAAATGTGAACCGAACAAACTGAATAGGATCTTCCTTATCCAAATAGCCTCACATGCAGCTTGACTTGCTGCCATGTATTCTACTTCCACTGAACTGAGTGCCACGGATCTTTGTTTCCCGTTGTACCAAGAAACTGCTATAGATTCGATGCTGAAAACCCCTCCTGATGTGCTCTTTCTTTCCATTGGCCTGCCTACCCAATCTGCATCTGTGAATCCATGCAACTTCACCTCATCCGTATGTCTGTACCATAAGCCATACTCAGATGTGCCCCTGAGATACCTCAGGACATGCTTTCCTGCCTTCCAAAAGAGCTTGGTAGGCTTAACCATCGCTTGTGAAAGCTGGTTCACTACATAGCATATGTCCGGTCTTGTGTTAACTAAATACATGAGCGAACCCACCAATTGTTGATAAACAGTGGCATCCACTACCTCTGTCGATGTAGCATCCTCTTTCCTCCAATTTCCTGGAAGAGGAGTATCAATAGGCTTGCAGCCTTGCATGTGAAACTTCTCCAGTATCTCCCGGACATACTTGCCTTGAGACACAAACAATTCACCTTCCCGCTTCCATATTTCCAATCCAAGGAAATAATGAAGGAGGCCGAAATCCTTCATCTCAAACTCCTTTGCAAAATTTGCCTTACATGAGTGTATTAACTGCTTATCACCCATTAGTATTAAATCATCAACATAAAGAACAATGATTAAAAGCTTACCCTCCACCACAATTTGGTACAGGTTTGCATCCACCTCACTCTTGGTGAAGCCAAGTCCAATGAAATAGTTGTCGTTCCGTGTGTACCAAGCACGAGGTGCTTGCTTCAGCCCATACAACGCTCTTTTGAGCCTGCACACATGCAAATCGCTGCTAAAGATCTCAAATCCTTCAGGTTTCTCAATGTACACCTCTTCCTCAATGATCCCATTAAGGAACGCAATCTTCACATCCATCTAATGAATGTGCCAACCTATATGCATTGAGAGAGCAAGGATGGTCCGTATGGAAGAATACTGTGCGACAAGTGCAAAGGTTTCTTCATAGTCAATCTCCTCGATCTGTGAGAAGCCCCGAGCAACAAATATTGCCTTATACTTCCTGATGCTCCCATCAGTAGCTTGCTTTACCTTGTAGATCCATATTGATCCTACAATTGATTTACCCACCGGCCTTGGAACAATCTCCCAAGCACTATTTTTGACAATGGAGTCATACTCCTCCACCATGGAATCTACCCATGTGGGCTCCTGCACTGCTTCTTCAAAAGAAGATGGCTCTGTCACGATACACTTGCTCATAAGAGCCATGTATCCAGTAAATCGGTGAGGTGACTGTCTCTATCTACACTGTGATGTAGGGACTCCCACATTCTGTGCCGCATCAAGCTTCATTCTCTCAGATTCTTTGGTACGCTTTTTTCCCTGTCTGATGTTTGGTTCTGCATGAGCGGACTCCTCCACTCCATGAATCTCCTCCTGTGGCTAATCTACATCTAGAGGCTCATCTTTAGGAACAATAAGTTCCTCCTCTGCATGCAAGTGTAGCTCCCTCTCAAGCGACAACTTCATGGCTTTCACCTCATTGAATTTTATATCTCGTCGCACCACAGTCATCTGACTGTCTGGCAAATACACATGATAATTATGGGGTGTTTCTGTGTACCCCAAAAATATCCCAACTTTTGCGGTCAGCTCCAACTTCTTCCTGGCGTCCTTTGTCACATGAATGTAAACAAATGAGCCAAAAATCTTCAAATGAGAAATATGAGGCTTCTTACCAGTAAAAGCCTCTTTAGGTGTACTCATGCCAAATACTCTATGAGGACAACAATTTTTCACATAAACCGTAGTGTTGCATGCTTCTGCCCATAAGTGCATCGGTAGGCCCTGGTCATGCAACATAGCTCGTGCAACACCCACGATCATTCTGTTCTTCCTCTTTGCGACCCCATTCTGATTTGGGTTATGAGGCACTATGAGTTCTCTTCGAATTCCTTCTTTGATATAGAAGTCTTTGAATTCGCTCGAGATATATTCACCACCATTATTGCTCTGTAGAGCCTTTACTTGCTTCCCTGACTCTTTCTCCACCAATACTCTAAACTCACAGAACTTTGAGAATGTTTTGCTCTTCTTCTTCGTGAAGAAGATCCAACATCTATGAGAATAGTCATCAAAAAATATAACATAATACATGTGTTTTGCTATTGAAGCAACCGAGAAAGGTCCACACACGTCTGTGTGAATTCTCTCAAGGATCACCGAAGCACAGTTCTCCTTCTCATGAAAGGTGGTCTTCACAAACTTACCCATATTACATCCCTTGCATTGATCTGACTGTGCAAGAGTACCCTTGGGAAGTCCAGTAGAAATCTACTACAAAATCTTCGAAGCGCCATGGTGAAGATGGTCCAATCTCCTGTGCCATAATTCGCCCTCGTCCCTGCTCACTACTTCATCTACTTTGCCCACCATTTCAGCACAACCATCTACCTCCAGCTTGTATAGATTATTAACTTGAATCCCTATCTTCTTGGTTTGACCCGTTTTTTTATGTTGAAGGAAGGCTTTTCCCTCACTGAAAACAATGTCATAGCGTTTGTCTTCCAACATTGCAACCGAGACCAAGTTCTTCTTCAGACCTGGAACATGCATAACTTCTTTCAACAGAAATGGATTACCTGACTCCCTCTCAAAGGTAATGGTCCCAATTCCGGTCGCACTGTATCTACCATCATTTCCAATCTCTATATGCATTTGAAGGTCCTTCTCCTCCAAATCACTAAACAACTCCTTGTCTCCCGTCATATGGAAAGATGCACCACTATCAAGATACCATACTGATCCCATTGCACCTGAAACCAAGCATGCGATTAAGGAGAAATAAAGTTAAAATTGTGAAGCTAAGGCCTCACCAACTGCAGCTCCAACAACCTTCTTGCTTCTTCTTCTGTGGGCAGTTAGTGGCGAACCGCCCATGTTCGTGACAGTGAAAACACTTCACCTTGGACAAATCTTGCTTCTTGCCTTTAGCTTCAGATTTTGAAGGGAATTTCTTCCCCTTCCATTTCCTTTCTTTTGCAGCCAAAGCACAATTCTATTCATCTTCATTCTTCAATGAAGAGCCATCCTTGGTACTTCACCTTATCTCCTCCTGCACAAGATTCGACCAAAGTCGCTCCCATCTTGGCAGTTTCTCCCATCCATTGATAGAGTCTTCGTAGCTATGCCAACTCTTTGGAAGTCTAAGGAGAGCCAAGCTCACCAAGTCTTCATCATCAATAGTAATCCCCACACTTCCCAATTCATCCTTACAGTGGACAAACTTCATGAGATATTTTGGAATACTGTCGCCCTTCTCCATTTTTATTTTTCTAAGCTTATCTTTAAGCGCCTACTTCCTTTGGTCGCTTCTGCTTTGGAACAAATCTATAAAATCCTTCCACAATGAAAATCAATGCAAATGGAGTGGCTTTCCCATGAAGGCTAGACACAATATGGTCCTTCACACCTTCCAACAGAATTCTTCTTGTCTTTTCTACCTTATTTTTCCATGCGTCAAGTACTGCATCATCACTAGAATTCGGCTTAGGAACATCGCTATTGATGAACTCCTTTAGTCCATTATCTTCCAGCACTGCCTCCATCCTGTCCTTCCAGGCTATGTAATTCGAGTTTCCATCAAGGGCATACTCCAATCACAACCCATTGAAAGACATTTCAATGTATACTCAACTGTCGCACCAAGAATTTTCTACAACAATTTCGAATTGTCCACTAGCACAAACTCAGCAATTCTTCACAATTGCAATCTTCAAGAATTAACATTGCTCTGATACCATGTAGAAATTATATAACATATGAATTATATATCCAGATTCTCCTGATCTAACAATATTAATCTTCTTGCTAAATACAGAATCATTCCACTGTTAATATTTTGCGAAAATTATAAACTCAATTGCAAACACATGAGGCAATAAAAACAATCGCACATAACACAGTTGTTTAACAGGAAAGCCTAAAGCTGAAAACCCAAACTATCATATATTATGTATCATGGAGATCATGTAACAATCTCATACAAATATTAGTACATCAAGCTCTCAGTAAAATCAATCGTCACACACTAACATGAAGAAATCTGCAAATCCATGCACTGATTTCTTGCCACCTGATAGCCTGCCTCCACTTCCCAATCCCTACTGAAGAATAGCTCTGAATGAATTCAAATTGGCCTTGCCTTGACTGCGCAATCCTCATTGGCAACTCCAATGTGTGTGTGATGCAATCAATGCATCACTATAGTCACAACAAATAGTCCATCTCACCCTTTCATATACCTCTCCACTGGGTCTCCACTGGAACTGACATGCACTGTAGTTAACTGTTGTATTTGTTCAGTTGATTAATGAGTTATTATTTGTGAATTAACTAACTAATTAATTCACTCCACTCTCACTAGTGTATCATTCAGTTAGACTAGATACAACTAGCTCAACTAAGTTTAACTCCAATAACTGAGTTAAACTAAATAACAACCCCATGAACTACTCTTCCAACTCTGTCATAACTTTGCCACTTCTGTTCTAACTGAGTCCTCCATGCATGAACCACCAGTAAAACCTAGGAATTGTGTAATTACTTCAGCCCACTGATTTTCCAAATATGTATACTGAAATAAAGTGCTCCAATAGAATAAGTTGATATTTAGAGTTTGATTATTATTAAGGGCTAATAATAATCGACAAATCTATTTTTAGATCAGCAATCTATAAATAGACTTCACCCAATATTCTAAATATATAATTTCATCTATTTTTCCAACTTCACCAACCATCCAAAAATAGCATCCTGCAAATTCTGAAATATGATCATCATGTCTAAAAATAGACATAGTCTAAAAATAGACTTGCACCTAAAAATAGCCTGCGGGCCCACTTAGTGAAGGCGACTGATTTTCATGAAGCTTCATCATCTTGTTGAATCTCAACAAGGCATAGGGATCCAAGGGACGTGTCTCTTAAGGATTTGCAAGAGGAAGAGTCGGTAAATCCACCCACTACCAGTGGGAGAAAGTGTAGGGAACTTTGACAGATTCTGAAGGATGCAGAGGACTTTATCGGAATTCCCCGAAATGAGAAGAGACAATGTAAGTAGCTTGAGAGGTATCAAGCCTTGGTTGCTCAAGTCGGAGAACCTTCCAGTTTTCGGGAAGCAGCTCAACACCAAGTGTGGGTTGATGAAATGGTGGAAGAGTGTAGTTCCATCATGACGAATGACATCTGGGAAGGTCCCCAGACCTCAGGAGAGATAATTTGTAGGATCCAGGTGTATCTACATGATCAAGTATGCTGCAGACGGCAGCATCGAGAAATTTAAAGCCAGGTTTGTGGCTAAGGGGTATTCTTAGAAGGAAGGAATCGACTATAAAGAGACCTTTGCCCCAATAGTCAGGTACATCTCTATCAGATCCGTGATATCCCTTGCTGCGCAGATGGGATGGGAAATTCACCAGATGGATGTCAAGAAAGCATTCTTGAAGGGGGTGATAGAAGAAGAAGTGTATATAGAACAACTAGAGGGCTTTGAGACACATGATTAGAAGAATCATGTGTGCAGATTGAAGAAAGCATTATATGGACTGAAGCAAGCTCCTATAGCCTGGTATGGTTGAATTGACAACTACCTGCAGAAGATGGGATTCGTCAAGAGTGATGCAGGTCCCAACCTCTACTATCTAAGAGTAGGGAGTGAGCCGTTGATACTATTTTTATATGTAGATGATATATTCTTGACAAGATCATCAAGGTTCATCACAGACTGCAAAAAGAATTTGGCTGAAGAATTCGACATGAAGGATCTACGACGGATGCACTATTTTATGGGGTTGGAGGTTTGGCAGTAGAATGTGGAGATCTTTCCTGGTCAAGGGAGATAAAATACAAAGATTCTGAAGAGATTTAAAATGGAGAATTGTAGACCCATGACAACTCCAATGATCACCAACTCGAAGAAAATCGACATGTCTGAAGATGATGAGGTTGATCCTACGCTGTATAGGAAGCTCATAGGGTCATTGTTTGGTCATTGATGTCACTTCATCAAGGACTATTTACAACGTGAATTTGTTCAGTTGCAGTACACTTCAACAGGAGAAGAAGTGGCAGACATCCTCACGAAAGCTCTAAGGAAGACTAAGTTTGTCTACTTCAGAGAGAAGATAGAGATGATGAAGAATCCCTTCCAGTAGTAGGAATGGATAGAATCAGTATTCAGAGGGAGTTGTGGTATAGCTGCAATAGGGACAATGGCAATGTGAAAGGCAGCGGTACAGAGGGCAGCAACGCAGCAGATGAGGGGTAGCGTCCAGAGATCGCAGCGCAGAGGATGTTTCAAAAGCATAGCAGGATGCAGCAAGCATATTGTTGGAACACCTTCCTCACTAACAGGGAGTGTTTATTTTTGTAGCATCTGGAAGTGTTCCAAGTCTCAAACTTTGTAGGGAGGCTTGGACAGCAACATTCCAAAGAACCCAGAAATCGTTTGTGGAAATTCACTCGGTTCATGACTTATTAAAATAATTAATTATTTTAATGAAGACCCTAAGTCTAAACTTAGGGAAATTAAATAATTAAAGGGAATTAATAAGTCAGAGTGTGAATCTTCTAGAAAACATGGATCAAGTCAAGTTTTTATCTTAGCCATTGATTAATCTCCTAATCTGGGTCATTGGTTCTCCAACGAGAAGATTATAAAAGAAGGCTCGAGGGTCATTTGGAAGATAAGTCGGGCATACACTTAGTACTCGAAGGAGATTGATTCTGAAGTAATAGAATTCGATTTCAGTGGGAGAGTTGTAGGGCGAAGGGTTTGCAGAAGCAGAAGGAGGATGGAATTAGTAGTGATCAAGATCAGGGACAGAGGGCAGCAGTGGGCCACTGGAGGCAGCTTGAGGTTGCAGCGCAGAGAACCCACACAGTCCCTACGCAGACTTATGCAGTCCAGCACTGGGACTGCATAGAGAAACACGTAGACAGGTACATGAGCCAGCAGAGGCTAATCAGGGTATCAGAGAATTGTCCAAGGGAGCCGAAAATTCAGTCTTAGGTGTTTCAAATTTTATCTACCATTATATTTCCTTGTATAGATATCATTTACTGAAGATTTAATAAAACCCTCATCTGCAGCACCAGTTTTCCTACATTGGGTTTTTCCGTGGACAATTGTGCAAAAATAACTATGTACATGTGATTGATTCTGGTGCTTATGTCCTTTGCTATTTATTTCTTTGCATATGTATTTGTGAATGTTGAAGTAGTATTTATTTCGATATTTGCCAGAAGATTTCTGAAAAATAACTTATTGAAATAATAAGTAGGAGGAATAAATCTATCACTGCAACTGTATAGTTTTCAGAATGAAAATTTCACATGTCCATGGACATTTCAAGGAAACAAGGAAGAGCAAGGCCTCCAAGAAGGGAGCTAAATCTCCGTCAACAAGGCTGAAATCGAAAGTCAAAGAAACAAAAGTGTCTTTGAGGGGGAGCAATGGCTACCAAGGGGGGTTGAAAGTTCAAGGAAAGGATTAGGAACCCCCTAAACTTATTCATAGAAAAAAGGCAAGGAAATGCCACAACTTGTGAATTCATAATTTTTAGCAAAAGGTTCTCTCCATTTCATTGGAAACAAGATAAATCAAAACTTTGTTACACAAAGAACTAGAAACTCTCACAAAACAATGGAACAAAAACCCATGAATGAGAAAATTTTGTGGGACAATTCACATACTCATAAAATTTACAGGACACAAATGGTGAGAATGGTCAAAAAGGTAAAGTTCATGTTCGAGGGAAAAGAAGAAGAAGGTATATGGGTCTAACCAAGGAGTGGGTACATTAATTTAATTAAAGGAGTGCAGATTGCACATTAAACCATGTAATCGGAGAAAGTACTCTTGATTGGTCATGAGTAGAAAAATTCACAAATACTCTTGAGTGATAGTGATAATCACATGAATAGTGGATTAATGTGATAAGGTAAGGGGGGCTATGGCATGTTGGAAAATCAGGAGCCTAAATAACTAAATTGAACTAAGGCGGGTGGTAAAAGATATGATGATGATAGGAGGAACCTCCACATGAGGCTAAAGCATCTCTAAAATGTCATAATATCATGGTTTCAACACCTGAATTATAATAGATTAATCATGTATGATTAAAATCACGAGGTTATGGGACAAGACTCAAGCCATGTGGTCTAAGTTAAATGAGCACATGTGCAAATAATGTAACTGCATTGTAAATATTCCTAACGCTGAGCTCAAGGGCAAGGTCCAACTAGGAAATGTGTATGATCCCCCATGGAAAGCAAGGATTATGGTGTGCTTATATATTTTCCATGATGTGCTTATGTATTAAAAGCACAGAAAAAGAGAATACATAATAATGTGATATTCACCAAAAAGGTTGCTTGGGAAGCAATAAGGGGACCATGACCACAAGAAGGGAGGAGGGAAAGGACGCATGGGTGATATGGCTTGATGCTTATCGTTCAAAGGTATAATACTTCTTGAAAATACTTCCTTACCAATAATTCCCATCAATCTTTCACTTGGGTGGTCCTTTGAGTGTTTCCCCATGCTTCTAAGGAAGGGCCCACGTGTCTTATGCAACATCTTATGGGGAAACCATTATTCACCATTTTCATGGATGATTCTTACTCTCCTCCATCCCAATTGGGAGTATTCTCCCTCTCCTTGTTCATGAAGAAACCTTGTGTGAATCCATGGTTTTTTATGCTTGGAAATAGAAAAAGTATTTCCACAAAATTATGGTTGGTAAGAGCCTGTGAGGGTGTAGGGACTTGTTATGATAACTCAAAGAGAAAATGGGATGGTAAATTGTAGTTGAAATGTCCACAATTGTTGAAGTAAACACCATGAAAACCTATAACCCTATTAGTGTTTCCCATGGACAGTTTGAGCCAAGTGTTCTCCTTCGTGCCATTCAAAGTAGGAAACTAACAATCTCAGACTCCTTCCGCCTACACTAGAAGGGAAAAAGATCCTTGAGGACTACAAAGCAATGGAAGGGAAGATCTTCCTTGCATTGTGAAGAGGAGAAGAGAATGCCATGATGGGAAAATGGCTAGATGAAAACCTAGAGTGCTCAATGATGAGAATATTATCTACGCCATGAGAGAGAAGGGTTGGGCTAAGTGGTATTAGAGCCTCGTGGGAGTTTCCTTTGCTCCACTGGTATCATAGTTTGGCTTGGGGTTGGAATCATAGGTGATTCCTATGGCGGAGTGGTGAGGATCTTCTCAACAAATAGTTTGTGGACTTGCCTCTATTTACATATAAGGGTTCATGTTTTCTTACCTGTGCAATGCTTTGTATTTTCATGTGTTAACAAATGAATTTTAAATATGCATGTTATTTCTATTGCTAATTTTATGCACATATGAATTTTTTTGATGTTAGAATCCAAATTTCGCCTAACAATTGACTAATAGAAGTTCAAATTTAGTATGAAGTTCCTTCGTAGACAAGGGATGCATCAACGTACATGAGAAAAAACATCCAAGAATAAAGAAACACTAAGGTTAATTTTTTATTCCTAAGAATGGCATTTAAAAAGATATTAAAATAGGGTTTAGAATGAAGTAGTTGGGCATAAATTATAATACATCGTCAATTCCTTGCTAAAAAAATTTCCAAATCCTATTTGGCGTATTTGTCCCCAACAATGATTATTGATTCCCTCCTTGTTGATGATTAATTCACTGCTTGTTGATATTTTGATAATGGAAAACCATCATGACTATTATTAGATTTGTTGTTAACTATTCATACTTTTGCTAAAAGTTCCAATGCATAATGGCATCACCAATATCCTTGTTTCATTGTTAGTCCCACCTCATGTCATTGGCCCATGATACCCAACAAAACAAAAATGCTTAGGTTTTCAACATAACCATGTTATTTCTTTACCTCCAAACTTGAATTTAGCACCAAACTAAAGCTCTACAAAATAATCTTTCAATTTAGAAAAATGTTGTTCTTGTCAATTCATGACCTCAATTCGAAACTCAGTACAACTATGACTACAAGGGTGTCCAAAAAACACATTCATGTTTCTAGAGAAAATCCCATAGCTCCACCACTTTGAGGGATCTCTTATTAGAATACTATATATAATATAAAAACAGGAAAAATGATCATAATACAAAACCCAAGGGATCATTGTAGGTTAAAAAAAAAAAAAAACTACTATTAATTTTTTTCAAGAAATTTAAGGGAAATTGCACATAAATAGATTGGTTCAAATCAGTTAAACTTTGTGATCATGCCAATGAACATATATATATTGCTTAACTTTACAAGTGACTTGCTCGCATTTTAAAAAATAATCCAAGGAAGGGAGATTGTGTGACAACGTATTTATTTCTATTATAAATAGTTCGAGGAAAAACAAAAATAAGTCACAAAGATTCTGTAACAATCAATTTTCTTAGGAAATTTACAACGGTTAGATATAGTTCATTAACTTTTGTTTTGGAAAAAATTTATTTGACCTAGTTCCAGTCCCACAATGTCAAGAACTTCACTCGATGTGAGTACTATAAGTATAAACAAACTTTAGTTTTAAAATGAACGACAGCAAATCCCCTCTTTGAAAAATCTTATTTTATTAATTTGAGGGAAGCATGTCCAACAACACCATTCATAATCTTATTTTGTTAATATGGAGAAATATTTGTTCCCTATGTAAAAAACATTATGGCTTTTAGTCTAAATGACCGAAATAAGTGGATTAATTTTGACATAATTTAATGGAAAAAATGAAAAAAAATACAATCATTCATTGGAAAAACAAACCCTCTTGAAATACGAACTAATGTCATCATTGATTTCTATGGATTGAAGAACTAGGGTTCACTGATTTCTCTAATTCTAGCAGGGAACACTATATCTTTTGGTTCTTCACAACATTCCAAGCAATGCATATCTATGCTCGGAAGAAAACTCCATAACTTAGGGAAGCAACCTAAATTGGCTTGATCCCTGATTAATATGCATGCTCAAGACAAAATTGTACACTCTATTTGCTAGCTTTTGAAATTGCTTTCTCATGTAATGTAGGGATAGGTGCTTCTTCCACTTTTATTAATATGGGTCTAAGTCTAATATTGGTAGCATGGTTCTAAAATTTGACATATGGCATTTTTGAATAAAAAATGTAGCCCCCACGTTTCCCCTGAAAAATAAAATACGAAATCAATATGGTTTCGGATAACGTTTGTACGTTTGGTCTCCAATGAGCAACATTACTATGTTTTGGGTAGCATTCATCTTTAAGTGTTAACTAAGTTTCTTGGGAAGACCTTTGAGGCTGAGCATGGTATGTTAGCTCAAACAAGGTTGTCTTGCTACACAATAGGTAAGAAACCATAGTTCATTCAAAACTTTGGAATACTAACCCTGGAAGATTTGAAGGAATAACTATATACACTATGATAACAACTACAACCACAACCAAGCTAACTACTCTACACAAAAGAAAATTGTAGAAATTTATTAATACTGATGTATTACCAGATCCTCCTGATCTCACAATATTTATCTTCTTGCAAAATACATAATCCTTCCACTAATTAAACTTGCGGAAATTTAAAACTCAATTGCAAACACATGTGAATAAATTTAGTGGCACATAACACAGTTGTTTAAGGGGAAAGATTAAAGCTAAAAAACCCAACTATCATATTATGTATATCAATGGAATCATGTAATAATCTCATACAAAGTTTAGTACATCAAGCTCTCAGTACAATCGAGAATCATTACACACTGTCATGCAGAAATTTGCATCTCTATGCACCAATTTCTCGCCACCTGACAGCCTGCCTCCACTGCATAATCCCTGTTGAAGAAGACCTCTGAATGAATTCGAATTGGCCTTGCCTTGATTGCGCAATCCTCATTGGCAACTCCAATGTGTGTCAGATGCATAGAATGCATCACTATAGTCACAACGGATAGTCCATCTCACCCTTTCACCCATCTCTCCATTAGGTCTCCACTGGAACTGACATGCACTGTAGTTAACTGTTGTATTTGTTCAATTGTTAGTGAGTTATTAGTTGTGAATTAATTAACTAATTAATTCACTTAACTCTCACTAGTGTATCTTTAAATTAGACTAGATACAACTAGCTCAACTGAGTTTAACTCCATTAACTGAGTTAAACTAAATAACAACTCCTATAACTACTCTTCCAACTCTGTCATAACTTTTCCACTTCAGTTCTAACTAAGTCCTCCATGCATGAACCACCAGTAAACCCTAGGAATTGCGTAATTCCTTCAGCCCACTGATTTGCCGAATCTGTATACTGAATTAAAGTGCTCCAAGAGAATAAGTTGATGTTTATTGTCGAATTATTATTCAGAGCTAATAATAATCGACATGCATCTATTTTTAGATTGATGATCTATAAATAGACTTCGCCCAATATTCTAAAAATAGTATTTCATCTATTTTTCACATTTGACCAACCATCTACAAATAGCATCCTGCAACTTATAGAATATGCTCACCATGTCTAAAAATAGACATACACCTAAAAATAGCCTGTGGGCCCCACTTAGTGAAGGTGCTTAATTTCACTAAGCTCATCATCTTGTTGAATCTCAACAAAAATCCCAATGCAAATCAAACATACACTAACAAATACAATCACAGCCATGCTAACTATTCTACTCAATGCAAATTCCAATTCAAATCAATCATATAAGCTATATCACACTAACAACTACAACCAGTTGGCTCCAGGGTCAAATCCCTTCTTATTTTCATGAGTCATGGATTTAACATCCTCTCAGTTTTCAGTGTAAATGTTTAAAAAGTTGTTGTTCTGTGCACGGCCAGTTTTTTTGTGAAAGGTTGCTTCAAGGTTGGTTTGTTATCACCCAATTTTGATGTCTTACCATCAGGCCTATCATCAAAATTAGTTAGCTTTATTTTTATGTACAGACCTTGTAGAAATTTCTGAATCTTAATTCTTATGCAAAAATTATTACAGTTAATCCAATTAGGCTTCTCCTACTTATACAAGTTATCAACTGAATAAATTCAAGTTAACATCAAAGAAAAACACATAACAGATCTCTACCAATTCAAATCTAGAATAAGCACATCCACACATAGACAAAGTGACACAGTCATTTCTGGACAAACTGTCCCTGGAAAAACCCAATGTGGGAAAACCAATCTCTGGCTGCTGGAGGACTCTATTATTAAGACTATTTCTGAATACACAACTGTGGGTTCCAGATCTAGAAAACCCTACAGAGAAAACTCTAGATCTACAACACCTGGCTGATCTAAGACCAACAATACTAAACTGATCCACACCCTCAAATGGGATTTACAGAACTCAGCCAGATCTAGGCCTAGAAACCCAAATCTGCCTCTGAAAGACACTGCGTTAGCCTCTGAAGCCCCTGCTGGGCTCTGCGTCAGCCTTGGAAGGCCAATGCTCAGCGTTGTCACTGTAAGGGGTTGCATTACTCCAGAATGGGTGACGTAGTCACTACGCTGCCCCTAAGGGTCTCTGCGTAACCCCTGAAGGGCTTCCTGAAAATCATGCTATCCTTGTTGTTGTTGCTGCTACCGTCTACTGCTGCTATTCTTTCCATCTTCTGCTGCTTCCTTCCTTTGCACTGTCTTTGCTGATCTCTTCTCTGCTTCTTGTGTATTCTAGACCCCGGGATCAAATCATCCCCTTGGTCTAAATTCCCTTCTCTCCAACTGAAACACTTGAAAATTCTTAGCAAACCCTGCCCTAGAATCTCAGCTTAGCTTCAGTGCTCTACCTCTGTGTGTCTTCACAAATGACCCCAAGCTTTTCCTTTGACAAATCAATGGCCAAGATTATATATTTAATCAATTGCTAAGATTAAAAGAAAGCTTGATCCGTGTGACTTAAGACAATTTCATCACATGTTTAATTAAATTCACTTTAATTATTTTATTTTCCTAAGTTTTAACATAGGAAATACATTAAAATAATTAATTAATTTAATATCTCCTAAACCAGATGAAATTTCCCAAATCCATTTCTGGGTCTTGTAGATCAAGTGAACTCTAGTCCTTGCTCAAAATTTGGGACCTAGAGCACAACTGATGCTACCCCAAATACACAAAATATTAACACTCCCTCTTAGCATCAAGGGTGTGCTCTAGTAATACATCACACTTATGCGTTACATGATTTTGGGCACTGGTTCTATGCTACTAAAGCTTGGCCTCCTACCACTCAACTCTGCATCGCTGCTACCATTCTGTACTGCTGCCCATGACTACCACTGCCATTGCAACTACTACACTGCAGCTCCCTCTCAATATGTTGCATCTATGTTGCTCATAGCACTGCCACTGCTGATCTGCTACACTGCAACTTCAGTTGTTGAGAGAGACAATTGAATCTCCTGCCCAATCTTTGACAAACAAGTCAGATGGGCTGCATCCTCATCACTGAAGCTCCATAGGCTACAAATTTGTGCTGGCATCTAAAGAACGATGCACAACTATAGCTCTACCTGCGTAATCCGACTCCCTCTTTACTACTGAAGTCACATCAGCTCCTTGTGATGAAATCTACAATGTTGCTGCACTGCGTTATCCCTCTGAAGCTCTCTGCGCTGCTGCAGCTCTGCACTACGTAAGCAGCACTACTCTACACTGCTGAAGTCACATCAGCCTCTGCACTGCTACTGCTTCTACGTTGCTGCTTCTTTGCTCTGCGCTGCTCCTCCTAGCCTCCAGATTTGCCCTGCCTCTGCCTCATCTGTGATCTATGTACCCATTTCTCCACTTGTCCCGCTACTATCTTAAGCATGTTGTAGCTCGCTTGTGATCCAAGAGATGAGCTACTCAAGGATCTCGCCTAATATTTTATAGATCTGCTATAGATCCATGTCGCCCCACTTTCGTGGTTCATGAGCACTCATGGCTATATCATCTGTTGACCCATCATCTGCCACCGCTGCTTTGGAAGAAGATGCTTCCTTGTCCTTCTTCTTTTCTGGACAATGGCTAGCAAAATGTCTCATTTCGCCACACTAGAAGCACTTGATCTTAGAAAGATCCTTCTTCTTCTTTAGCTGCTTCTTTGATGCCAACGCTGCATCTTCCTCCTCTTCCTTCTTGACCTTGCTCAACGCAGGGTTGTGTTGCTTCTTGGTGAGCCTTCGTAGTTCTTCTTGCCACAGGATCGACCACAAGCTGTCCAAATCTGGGAGGTCCGCTCTGCCCAATATACTTTGGACAAAGGTTTCCCACTCATCCGTGATTGCATTGAGGGCAGTCCAACTATCACTGCTTCATCTACAGTTGCACCTGTTGCAGTCAAATAATCCCCGATTGACTGCAATCTGAAGATGAAATGCTTGATGTCTTCTCCCTCGTTCATCATGAATGACCTCATTTGGACCTCCAACGTCATCTTTCTTTGGACTAATTTTCCCTCATATAGAGAAGTCAAGGCCTTCCACATCTCATTAGTTGTCTTCTTCTCAGCTATGTGTGGTACAATATGGTCCTTGATACTGTCCATTATCAGCCACTTGGCATGCCCTGCAGCTTCCTTATGCTTCCGTAGGAGATCCACATCTGTCGATGTGGCCAGAGTCTGCTCTACATGGTCTCTTAGACCGTATGCCTCGAGGACAATCAGGATCATAGCTTTCCATACCGAAAAGTTTGAGAGGCCCTCTAGCCTATCCTAATCATGCAGTCCATGAGGAGCCATCTGCTCAGAATGTGTCGGAGCTCCTCTTCTCTATGCTAGAGATCTAGATCTAGGGTCTTTTTTGAACTGGGCACCCTCTGCTCCCTCTGACACTTGATTTCCCTCCTTGGAAATCTACCAAATCAACTATGATTCAGCTTCTTCTTTGATCCTCTGACCAAACTACAAGTTTCCTTTGGCAAGAAACTCTTTGAGAAGCTGATCACTTCCCAAAATTTGTCACTTGTGCTAAGGCTAAAAATATGAAAAATTCAGAAGTGTAACCCCACCAACTCTTCTGAATTTCTGCAACTTTTCTACAGAATTTTTCTGGATCTGACAAATTCAGATCTGAATCACACTAGCTGGCTTCAAACCCAACCAGCATTGTTTCTAAGCTGCCTCTACGCAGTAATTGCGTAGGCTTGGTAGGACACGGCATTGGATAGCGTCACCCTTCCCTCTGTGTGATTATGCTCCTGAAAATTGCGTTGTCCCTTCAGATCTGCTTTTTTGCTTCCTTTCTAGGTGTTTTCTGCAGCTAGATCCTTCATATTCTTCGGCTGGTGGCCCTTCTAGATCTGAAATTGCTCTGATACCATGTAGAAATTTCTGAATCTTAATTCTTATGCAGAAATTATTTTTGTTAATCCAGTTAAGCTTCTCCTACTTATACAAGTTATCAACTAAATAAATTCAAGTTAACATCAAAGTAAAACACATAATAGATCTCTACCAATTAAGATCTAGAATAATCACATGCACACATAGACAAAGTGACACAATTATTTCTAGACAAAATGTCCCCGGAAAAACCCAATGTGGGAAAACTGATCTCTGGCTGCTGGAGGGCTCTATTATTAAGAATATTTTTGAATACACAACTCTGGGTTCCAGATCTGGAAAACCCTGCAAAGAAAACTCTATATCTGCAGCACCTGGCTGATCTAAGACCAACATTACTGACTGATCCACACCCTCAAACGGGATTTACAAAACTAAGCCAGATCTAGGCCTAGAAACCCCAGATCTGCCTCTGAAAGACACTACGTCAGCCTCTGAAGCCACTGTTGGGCTCTGCGTCAGCCTTGGAAGGCCTCCAAATGCTCAACAGTGTCACTGGAAGGGACTACGTTACCCCAGAATGGCTGACGCAGTCACTACCATGCCCCTAAGGGTCTCTGCATAACCCCTGAAGGGTTTCCTGAAAATCACGATGTCCTTGTTGTTGTCATTTGCTGCTATTGTTGCTGCCGTCTGCTACTGCTGCCTTCCTCTACATTGTCTTTGTTGATCTCTTCTCTACTTCTTGTGTATTCTAGACCTCGGGATCAAATAATCCCCTTGGTCTAAATTCCCCTCTCTGCAACTGAAACACTTGAGAATTCTTAGCAAATTCTGCCCTAGAATCTCAACTTAGCTTCAGTGCTCTGCCTCTATGTGTCTTCAAAAATTATCCCAAGCCTTTCCTTTATACTTTTCTCGTTGACAAATCAACAGCCAAGATTAGATATTTAATCAATGGCTAAGATTAAAAGAAAGCTTGATCCGTGTGACTTAAGACAATTTCATCACATGTTTAATTAAATTCACTTTAATTATTTTATTTTCCTAAGTTTTAACTTAGGAAATACATTAAAATAATTAATTAATTTAATATGTCCTAAACTAGATGAAATTTTCCAAATCCCTTTGTGGGTCTTGTAGATCAGGTGAACTCTAGTCCTTCCTTAAAATTTGGGACCTAGAGCACAACTAATGCTACCCCAAATACACAAAATTTCAACAGACCTCGCGTTCATTGTTTATGACTCAAAAGGATATCCTAAAACACTACTTATGGTATCCAACTAATGTAATTTTATTTTGTTTAATTTTAAGAAGTTTTTTTCTTGGAAAAAAATTACAACCACTTGGTTCTATACATAGCTGGCCTACTTAAAAGTTAAAATCATCTATTACTTCTAAGTAACCATTCTCTACCTTAATTAGAACCAATTCACTCCATTAAGATCAAAAGAAATTAAGATTAATTAATTCTAAACAAGTGAGATATATCTTACTTTTGAGAACTTGTCAGTACATCCTTTTCCACGAAAGCATCATGCACAAGGAGGGCCCAAGATCCATTTCCACCAAATACTACATGATTACTAGCATTCTCACTCTAAACACTTAGGCAAGAGGATGAAGAGAATTGATATCTCCAAAAGTGGTCGGTGGGGGAATTATTTTACTTCAAAATATTTGAATTCTGATATTTGTTTTTTGAAATCTAAAATTGAAAAAAAATTGAATTATAACTCTCTGCTTCCTACTAACATTGTAGATATTGGAAGTGAATTTCATTGAAACTCTCTTGTCAACTTGTTGTTTTGGGCCAATATTTTCCAACGATTATTACATCTTTGTTGTCTTTAGGCTTCTTCGGATTATACATGTAAGCTTTCATACTTCAATTTGAAAACACATGAATGTGTGGGAAATTATCGTGGAAAAATATAGGAAATCCTATGTCAAACAAGTTTCTTCACGGTATTACTGGAAGTAGTTATTTAAGCTACCAACAATTTTTTGTTTATTGGACAATGTGAAGAAACTAAAATTAATCTGCAAAGCTAAATAGCTACCCAATTGCCAATAGTTGGTTGTTAGTTGGACAATATGAAGAAACTAGCATCAAGAATATATATATTCCTTTTGATTTTGTTCCTTAATATATATATATATATATATATATATATATATATATATGAAGGTGAAGCGTAATAACTACCTAGTAACCTTGCTCCCTCACTAAAGCATCTGGTCAAATATTTGAGTTACAAGAAAAGCTATAAAATAAAAATCAAAAGGAAGAAATGAAGCTAACTGAAGTGAAATAGCTAACCAGTAACCATCTAGAATCATCTAATCCTTCCCTTCATTCTATCAAAACTAGAAAGCTCCAATCTATGGATGGATGGATTTTTATTGAATGAGGAGAAGTGTAAGGAAATTAACTTTCATAATTTAACCATCAATCACAAAATTCATAATTGTAAAATCCTTAATTTTCAAAATTAACAATCATTCACTAAATTCATACTACATAATTTAGAGTGAGATTTTTGAACAGAATATATATCAATTGACTAATTAATACTTATCTGGAACCATGTTTGAAGATGTTTCTGATCCGCCATAGCTCTAGCTCCCATTACCAAAATGTCGTTTTCCTCCCAGCCTATCTAAGGTCAACCTCTCCGATCCCAAGATCCAGAAGACAAGTCTTCTGCCCCCCGTGCCCAAAACTCCAATAACAATCGAGGTCACTCCATGACTCTGTTAGAACTCTCGAACTCACTGCTCATGTATCATGCAGTTAGAACTCCTCTGATAGCATCCGAGTCAGTTTACCCATTCACTACCCATGCCCATCAAGTTTACCCCTCTTCTCCTTTTATACACAGACTCCATTCCTGATATTTATTAGAATATGATCTTTTAATAAATATCTTTGATTTATAAAATATCTTAAAAATATTATATTTTAATAAATATCTTAGATTTATTATAATATTATTATTTAATAAATATCGTGGTTTTATTAAAATATTATTATTTAATAAATATCTTGGTTTTATTAAAATATTATTATTTATTAAATATCTTGGATTTATTAAAATATCATCATTTATTTGCATAAGTCTATACTTTTAATTTTCTTTGAACAAAGTATTAGTTTATATTATGATAATGGTAGATATAACTAATACATTCATTATATTATGGTGAGTTAGGGAGTTACTCAATACTTCAATAATTCACTCCTACTCTACACTGAGTTTCTTTTCATAATTTCTTAGTGCATGTACTAGTGCCGTACACGTGATACATGCATATGTAGCTATCATATGAAGGTTTCATATGCATGCTAATATTTCTATGTTCCATATAATTCGATTTGGGTCGTTACAAGAAGAAGATCCGTGATTCCATTTAAGCTCCTTCCCCAAATAACGAAATATCCTCTTGTTCCTCTTATATATTCCCTTGATTGTCAGGAGAATATGGGAAAACATATTTATCGATATCTCTGGAATCTATTCTCCTGGCCAGTAACCTTGCTTCCTCACTGAAGCATCTAGTTATTATAATATTTGATAATAAAAATCAATATATAAAAAGATACACAAAGTAATTTTGGAGGAACCAATTTCTAAATATTAATTTTAGGACCACATCAATGAATCTAAATTTTCATATCAAATACACAATATATTACTACATTAACCGTACGTATTTCCCATTGGCTATCTATTTTCTATTTTTGCTTTGAAAGAGAGAACGATAGACATGGAATAGCAAAAGAAACTCCAATCATTGAGCTATATTACTCAAGGTTGAAACTAAAGCATATTTATTTGAGTCAAGAAGAGCTGCATTATGGAAACCGAAGTTATACAGTGGAAACTCCAATCATTGAGCTATATTACTCAAGGTTGAAACTAAAGCATATTTATTTGAGTCAAGAAGAGCTGCATTATGGAAACCGAAGTTATACAGTGGATGACTGGCTGTGCAGCTGACAGAAGTGAGGTTATCAAGTATTGTTAATCGTGCTATCCACATAATGTACTATCAGTCCTTTGAAATTCACCCCGTGCCCACGGGATGCACAACGCCCCGAGATATACCAAACCCAATATGAAAATGAAAATTATTTTCCGGTAGCGCTTCTTCATTTGGATAGATCAAAATGAGAATGCTTTGGTGGTGTTTTTACATATGGGTTGCTGGTTTATAAATACATTGTGATAAAAAATAAGATCACAACTACAACCACTTAACAAGGCTACTTAGCTGCTTAGTAGTTATCCAAAATTAATCTATTCCTTCCCTGTAACCTTACAATCATCCACAATACTTGTGTTATTAGCAATAAAATATGATAAAAGTTGATCAAGAAGAAATAATATCTTTGTAACCTTGCAATTTTCTATAATACTTTATAATAGTTGAGTTACAAGTGCAATATAATAAAAAGACAAATAAAACTAATGATACAAAAAAAGGAATAACCAAACAATGATACGAAAATAATTTTGGCATAACCAATTTTCTGAGTGATAATTTTAAAACAGGATTCTCTGGGTGAGCATAGATTTTACCATAAAAAACAGCTATAATGTTAGGCCTTCTTCCTACATTCGCCACATTGGTGTTTCTCGTTCTAATAAAAAAGAGTATGGCATGCACAAGCCTGTACTAACCTTAACCATCACCATTAAATGTTAATGACTTGCGCGTACGTCAACTTCTCATTCATCACATTGTTCATTTTTTTCTCGTTTTTCTTCCTTTCCAGCACATCATATTTAATTGCAAACCATTTAAACAGAGAAAATCAGCTATTGTGTTAGTTGTTTTGTCAAATTTTGGAAAAGAGGGAACAAATCTCTAACAGAGTGAGGTTATACCTACCCGGCATAGCAAAGAAATGGAAACCAATGAAGCATCACTGTAACCGCTTTTAAAATGCTAAGCAACCCAAAGAAAATAGTGGGAAAAAAAAAGTACGAATAAACTAATCTGAGAAATTTGATTTACCTGCTCCTCCACTCCTCTGAATCTTCTTCCAAGAATTTCAAAATCTTGGGTTCTCCATCTTATGTTACAAATAAAATCGACTGGCCAAGGAATGTACGCAATCAGGGAAAAAAATGAAAAACAGAAAAGAGAGATCAACGAAACAGTCTCTGCAACCAAAACTACAAATGGAAAAACAAATATCAAATACAAGTGTGCATGGCCATGCAGCAAAAGAAACAAATATCATCAACAAACAAGCCAAGTCAATGCAGAGTGGAATCAAATTACTAGCTTATTTGGGGTCTAAATTTCAAAATCTCATCTCTTTAACTTAGTTCGAGAGCATTTAAACAACCTCCGAATGCGTGTTGTTTTTTAATTGCAACAAGCAATTAAAGATTTTTGATGTGTGTAGCTTTTTTCCTCAGAGTCCACACGTTCTTTTAATTGAGTTTAAAGCCCTTAATCCTTCTCCAACTAAGATTTCTTGAATAAAATTGGTCCATCACATGACACGATGAAATGATATGATTTATTTGCTCAAATATCAGCACCATACAGTTACATACATACAAGATGCCCGTGATAGGAATGTAACCACCGTCTGAGCAACCGTCGTCTGAGCAATCTATAACCGTCTGTCCGTCGTCTAAGCAACCACTACAACCGTGCCGCCGTCTGAGCACATCCACATAGCTCCACCACTACCGCATTGTACAGTGTGAAGAACACAACTACGAAGGGGCATTTTGCACTGCAAGTATGTTTAATTTAAGATAAGATTTGTCTGAATGCTTGCCCAGGATGGCTCAAAGATTTGCCAATATTATAGTTCCACAGTATACATAAGTTGGGGAATGTCTACTCTCTGGATTTCTTTAGCTTTTGTCCATGCCTAATTGGGCATAAGCAGGGAGAGATCGATCCACATAAGTGGACAGTGTAACAAAGGACAGCGGACAGTGTTGAGTTACAACCCTCACACATACACAGAGTTGAAAATACATAGCATCACGTGGAGCCACTCAGCAAAGTGCCGACATTTTTTATGTCAACTATTTGACAAAATTTCCCTGAGAACAGAGAGCCGGTTTAGGCTGAATTACAGGCATACAGATTTGAAGATTTTCTCATCTTATAATGGAAATCAAATCAGTATAAAATGTTGAAAATGGCAAGGAAATATCAGGTTATGTGGAAACCAACCATTTAGGTCGAGTCAAAATTGTTTCAACATACAAAACAGGGAAGTGGATTTGGGTAAATGCAAAGCAATATCGGGGCATTTTAAAGCGTAGACTTACCCGCCTCAAATGGGAATTTAAAGCGTAGACTTACCCGCCTCAAATGGGAACAAGGACAAAGAAAAAGAAAACAAGGCCAGAGAAAGAAATAAAATAAGGGCAGCAAAAATGAAAAAGAGTCAACCATTTACAGTGTCACATCCACACCTCTCATTTGGTCATCAAATCTCTATGTTGAAGAATTGATGAGGGCCACGACAAGGCTGGAGATTTTGGAAGCCAAAGAACAGGAAAGAGAACACATTTGCAAATCAGTGTTTAATGGAAGGTAATATAATTTTAAAAGAACAGGTAACAATGTTACAAGAGGCTTTAGAGACAGGAAAACAAGAATGGAAAAACATGAAGACATTATGGCAAACCATGATAAGATCAAGGGCAGTAGACAAGGATGTGATAATTCCTAAAGCAACTCAAGCAGATACTTGAGTATCTCAACCAACAAATCTTTCAAAATAGAGGACAAAAAATAACAATATGGATGGCGGTCCAAAAGAAATCAAAGATAGAGTTGAAGACGCTAATGGTTACATAAGGACAAGGGAAGAAAAAGATGCAAGTGCTCGTAAAGCACAAGAAAGAGAACATAAAGAAAGAAAAGACTTGGAAAAAAACTTTATTATCAGGGAAATAAGAGATTATGGGAGGAATGAAAGTATTATCAATTTGGCAAGGGACTTTCTGAAAGAGAAACTACATTGGAAAGGGGAAATTTTCCAAGCAAGGAGGGTGCGGAAGATATGTGAAGAGAGGCCTTGCCCCATAAAAGTCACCATGGAAACCGTGCAAGACAAACACCATCTCTTGAGAACAAAGAAACTCTTAAAGGCTCACACTTCTTCCTGGATGAAGATTTAACCATCAAACAACAAGAGGAAAGAAGGGAAGAAGTGAAGAAAATTAGGGCAACAAGAAATAAAGGGAAAAGGGCATGGTTGTACAATGGTAAAGTAGTTATTGCAAAGTTTGGGACTCAAGACAAAACAGGGCAGAAAGCTGACAGTAAAGAAAAAATAAAGAATTCGATAATAGGGAAGAAAACAACAAGAGCAACATGGATGGAAATGGGCGAAGAGTCAAAGTTGAGTCTTATGTGTCAAACTGTGTCGCAGTCAAATCTCACCCAGGTCTACCTAAGTTTAGTTTGTTGGAATTATAGAGGTTATCCTTGGAGGAGGGGACCTAGGTTAGGGCCTATTGCGGAAGGTAGAGACATAATTTGTCTCACGAAAACTCATGAAAATGATGGTTGCAAAACTCCTGTGTTTGACGGTTATTTGAAGTTAGCAGTTTGGAACAAGATAGCAGAAGATGGCAAAGGGTATGGGGGAATACTGGTTTTAGTGAAAGAAAAGGAAGGTCGTCACATTCAGTTGATGAAAGAAGATGAAAAAAAACAATATTTATGGTTCAAAATATCAGAGAATGAGAATCACATAAGAATTGTAGGATGTTATTTTTCCCCTCAAGTCTCAAAAACTTACAAAAATAAGGGGATAGACAGCAAGGATCTGTATGCAGCTTTAAAGCAAGATATTTCTGCGTACTATCAGCAGGGAGAAGTGCTTTTAGTGGGCGATTTTAATGCTATAACAACAAATCAGCAAGCTAGCATTATTTGTTGCAAAGAGGATCATAATCCTATTTGGCTCACTGAAGAGGAGAATCCCCAATGGGTGAGATGTTTAGAAGATGACAAAGTTAGAAACTATTTTGGAGAGGAATTGCTTACAATGTGTGGGGCTTTCAACTTAATTATTTGCAATGGTCTAGACAGATGGAAAAGTTCTGGGAACTTCACCTGCAACACATACAATGGGGCAAGTGTTGTTGATTATGTGATTTGTTCACAAAACTTGATAGAAAATATAGATGAAGTTAAGATTGGAGAGCATAATTGGGACTTAAAATCATACCATAACCCAATTTATATGAAGTTATCATGGATAGAAGAAAGGCAGCATAAGAGAAAAACCCAATGCTCTCGGCAATCAATACCAAGGGGAAAAATCTTTCTAACACAAGAAAATTGTACTATCTTCAAGGCAATGTTGGAGAGATTAATTTAGAAAGATAAAATGAGCTTCCAAAGCTTCAACAGTCATGAGTTAACAAATATAATTCAAAGGGCACTTGAGAAGTTGAAAAGAGCAAAAAATAGGAAATCATAATCAAATTGTTTTCCTATAAATGCTTGGTTTGATGAAGAATGAAAAATGACAAGGAGAACCTTGAAAAAGACAGCCAAGGAGAATTTATATAAAAAAATATTAAGAAGGAAAAAAGATGAGTTCATACAAACAAGGCAAGAAGAGTTAATTCATCTAGGCAAGAATAACCCAAAAATTTTCTGGCAGGAACTTCAACCAAGGAAGAAGCAAATCGAAAATAATATTACAGCTAATCAATGGTTTGAATATGCAAGATAACTCTATGAGAAATAATCATAGGTTGAGCCTCCCCCGGGGCTCAACACAACTACAAAGCTCTTCACATTACAGGAGGTGGAGATTGTAATTAAAAAGCTGAAAATGGGAAAGGCAAAAGACTTGGTTGAACTTCAAGCAGAGTATCTAAAATGGGGAAGGAACACTCTTGCACCGCACATCATGGAAATGTTCAGCAACATCATTCAACAAGGATTCCCAAGAGACTGGAAAACTAACCTAGCAATACCCCTTTTTAAAAGTGGGGACATTAATAATCCGTCCAATTATAGAACCATTATGATCAACCCTTTCTTTGCAAATCTTTTCGACAACATGGTAGAAAATAGAATCAGTAAGTGGGCAGAAGTGAAATAAAAGAGGGAAAAAGGACAAGCGGGTTTTAGGCCAAAGTATTCTATAGTGGATCACGGCATCACGTTGAGACACATTATTGAAAAGGTTTGGGGGGATAAAGAAGTATTTTTCATTTTCGTTGACTTCAAAAAGGCATTTGACACAGTCCCTAGAGATAAGTTGTGGCGTAGAATGGAAGAACTTGAAATTCCTTTGCATTATGGAGTTGTTGTCCATAGACTTTATGAAGAGGTGAAAGTCAAAATTAGAACCTCAGCAAGTATTTCAGAAATCTTTAGAAGTGACATTGGAGTCAAGCAAGGTTTTCCGCTATCCTCTACTCTTTTTGGTTTATATAATGATAAACTGGAAGAGTGGCTAAATTTGCAAGGTGGAGATGGTGTTCAGTTGGGGGGGTTTGTGATCAAGCTTCTTTTATATGCTAATGATCTTGTTTTGATTATGGATTGTAGATGCACCTATATGCCCTTGAGCATTTTTGTAGAGCAGTGGGGATGCAAGTCAATATTAGCAAGACCAAGAAAATGATTTTCTCTAATAAAAAGAAGCAAAGCCAGCATACGTTCTTCTTTGAAGGCAACACTCTTGAAGAAGTAAATGAGTACCAATACCTCGGGATTGATTTCAATGACAAACTTAATTGGGAGGACTTCCAAAAGAAGAGAATCTTAGGAGGGTGGAAAGAATTGTATGCTCTTCAAAACAGATGCAAAGAAGCAGATTTATGGGATTGGAAACTGATTAAAGTGCTTTTTGGACTCCTAGATTGCCCAGTGATGCTATATGGGTGTGAATTGTGGGCTAGTAGCACCCCTATCTCAAAATGGAAGAAAATTGAGAAAATCGAAAAACGTTTGATCATGAGCAAGCTCAAAATAAAAAGTTTGATACCTTATGAGATAATGTTGAGTGAAACAGGACCAATTACCATCGAATCAATTGCTATGGTGCAGCTCATAAGATATCTAAAAAGAATTGAGAAAATGGGAGTAGGTATATGGCCTAATGTTATCTTCAAGGAAGGCATGAGTGAAAGAAAAAAAACATGGATGAGACAAAACTACACATGGATGCAAAAATGGAATATCTACCTCAATGCTTGTCCCACAAATAGCAAAGAGCTAAAGAATTTTGTTATGGATAAATTTCGTAAACAGGTATGGAGAAAATATTTGGGTAGAAAAAATAAGTACTACATCGAAGAATTCAACCCTATGTATGATATCCAACAAAAAGGGTACATTGGAGCTACCATTCCATGGAGAGAAAAGGTTCTTATTGCTCAATTAAGAACCAACTCGCATCATCTTCGGTGTGAAACAGAGCGGTGGAAAAGGCCTAAGGAAGCTTGGGAAGAACGAGTGTGTACATTTTGCATGTCTGGAGTAGTGGAAACAGAAAAAAATTTCATTTTGGAATGTGATGCGTTCAAAGACATCAGAGAAAGTTATGGGAATATGTTAGCATCAGTTTCTTGGCATTATCTTTTCAGCGATGAGATAGTTGGAAGGTTGGGCCAGCTCATCATCAATTTGAACAAGAAGAGGACTGAAATGCTAAAGGCGAAAACAGGGAACCCATAGTCCCATAGGCTATTTTTAGTTTCATGGACGTTAAAATTTCATCCATTCATTCATTAAACCTCATATTACCTGAGACTATATTCAGCTTTTTGTGTTCCTGCAACGTTCTCGTGTGTTTATTATGCGTCATTATCAAATCCACATGGCATTCCACACATTTTACAAAAAAGCTAAATTTATAATCAACGGAAATGGAGCTTGATACATTTTTCGAAAAAATCAACACCTTTCTATTAATATAAAAAAAAAAAAAATGTTTGTTACATATTTCTATTAATAAAAAAGAAGTGTTACATTTATAAAAAAAAACTGGTACATATTTTTCTATTAATAAAAAAGAATTGTTACATATTTTTATTAAAAAAAAAAAGTTATTAGGCTTATGATTATTGATTCCATTCTTGTTGATGATTAATTCGCTGCTTGTTGATATTTTGATAATGGAAAACCATGATAACTATGATTAGATTTTTTGTTAACTATTCATACTTTTGCTAAAAGTTTCAATGCATAATGGCCTCACCAATATCCTTGTTTCATTGTTGGTCTCACCTCATGTCATTGGCCCATGATACCCAACTAAGCAACAATGCTTAGGTTTTCAACATAACCATGTTCTTTCTTTACCTCCACACTTGAATTTAGCACCAAACTAAAGCTCTACAAAATAACCTTTCCATTTAGCAAAATGATGTTGTTAATTCATGATCTCAATTCGAGACTCAATACAACTATGACTACAAGGGTGTCCAACAACCACATTCATGTTTCTAGAGAAAATCCTATGGCTCCACCACTTTGATTTTAAATTAGAGGGGTCTGTTATTAGAATACTGCATATAATACAAAAACAGGAACCAGGATCATAATACAAAACCCATGGGATCATTGTAGGTTAAAATTTAAAAAAAAAAAATACTATTAATTTTTTTCAAGAAATTTAAGGAGAATTGCACATAAATAGATCGGTTCAAATTAGTTAAACTTTGTGATCATGCCAATGAACATATCTATTTTGCTTAACTTTACAATAGAAGTGACTTGCTCACATTTAAAAAAATACTTCGAGGAAGGGAGATTGTGTGACAACATATTTATTTCTATTATAAACAGTTCAAGGAAAAACAAAAATAAATCACAAAGATTCTGTAACAATCAATTTTTTTAGGAAATTTACAAAGGTTAGATATATTTCATTAATTTTTGTTTTGGAAAAAATCTATTTGACCTAGTTCCAGTCGCACAACATCAAGAACTTCACTCACTATGAGTACTATAAGTACAAACAAACTTTAGTTTTAAAATGAACGACAACAAATCCCCTCTTTAAAAAATCTTATTTTATTAATTTGAGGGAAGCATGTCCAACAACACCCTTCATAATCTTATTTTGTTAATATAGAGAAATATTTGTTCCCCGTCTAAAAAAAACACTATGGATTTTAGTCTAAATGACCGAAATAAGTGGATTAATTTTGACATAATTTAATAGAAAAAAATGAAAAAAAAAATTCAATCATTTATCGGAAAAACAAACCTTCTTGAAATACAAACTAATGTCATCATTGATTTCTATGGATTGAAGAACCAGGGTTCACTGATTTCTCTAATTATAGCAGGGAACACTGTATCTTTTGGTTCTTCACAACATTCCAAGCAAAGCATATCCCAAACTTTTGAAATTACCATCTAATGCATGCTTGTGCTCGGAAGAAAACTCCATAACTTAGGGAAGAAACTTGAATGGGCTTGATCCCTAATTATAATATGCATGCTCAAGACAAAATTGTACACTCTATTTGCTAGCTTTTGAAATTTCTTTCTCATGTAATGTAGGGATAGGTGCTTCTTCCACTTGCATTAATATGGGTTGGAGTCTAATATTGGTAGCATGGTTCTAAAATTTGACATATGACTTTGTTGAATAAAAAATTTAGTTCCCACATTTCACTCGAAAAATAAAGTACGAAATAAATATGGTTTTGGATAATGTTTGTATGTTTGGTCACCAATGAGCAACATTACTACGTTTTGGGTAGAATTCATCTTTAAGTGTTTACTAAGTTTGTTGAGAGGGCCTTTGAGGCTGAGCATGGTATGTTAGCTCAAACAAGGTTGGCTTGCTACACAATAGGTAAGTAATCAAAGTTCATTCAGAACTTTGGAATACTAATCTTAGAAGATTTGAAGGAATAACTATATACACTATGATCACAACTACAACCACAACCAAGCTAACTACCCTACTCAAAAGAAAATCCCATTACAAATCAAACATACATTATATCACACTAACAACTACAATCACAACCATGCTAACTATTCTACTCAATGCAAATTCCAATTCAAATCAAACATATAAGCTATATCACACTAACAACTACAACCGGTTGGCTCCAGGGTTAAATCCCTTCTTATTTTCATGAGTCATGGATATAACATCCTCTCAGTTTTCAGTGTAAATGTTTAAAAAGTTGTTGTTCTGTGCACGGCCATTTTTTTTGTGAAAGGTTGTTTCAAGGTTGGTTTGTTACCACCCAATTTTTATGTCTTCCCATCAGGCCGATCAAATCAGTTACTTTTATTTTTATGTATAGACTTCAGGTCCATTGTTTATGACTGAAAAGGATATCCTAAAATACCACGTGAATACCACATATGGTATCCAACTAATGTAATTTTATTTTGTTTAATTTTAAAAAGTTTTTTTCTTGGAAAAAAATTACAACCACTTGGTTCTATCACATAGCTGGCCTCCTTAAAAGTTAAAATAATCTATTACTTCTGAGTAACCATTCTCTACCTTAATAAGAACCAATTCACTCCATTAAGATCAAAAGAAACTAATATTAATTAATTCTAAACAAGTGAGATATATCTTACTTTTGAGAATTTTTCAGTACGTCCTTTTCCACGAAAGCATCATGCACAAGGAGGGGCCCAAGATCCATTTCCACAAAATCCTACCTGATTACTAGCATTCTCACTCTAAACACTTAATAGGCAGGAGGATGAAGAGAATTAATATCTCCAAAAGTGGTCGGTGAGGCAATTATTGTACTTCAAAAGATTTGAATTCTTATATTTGTTTTTTTGAAACCTAAAATTGAAATGAATTTGAATTATAACTCTTCCTACTAACATTGTAGCTATTTGAAGTGAATGTCATTGAAACTCTCGTCAACGCATTGTTTTGGGCCAATATTTTCCACTAACATTGTAGCTATTGGAAGTGAATGTCGTTGAAACTCTCGTCAACGCGTTGTTTTGGGCCAATATTTTCCAACGATTATTACTTCTTTGTTGTCTTTAGGCTTCTTTGGATTAGACATGTAAGCTTTCATACTTCAATTTGAAAACACATGAATGTGTGGGAAATTATCGTAGAAAATATGGGAAATCCTATGGAAAACAAGTTTCTTCACTGGAAGTAGTTATTTAAGTTACCAACAATTTGTTGTTTGTTGGACAATGTGAAGAAACTAAAACTAATCTGCAAAGCTAAATAGCTACCCAATTGCCAACAATTGGTTGTTACTTGGAAAATATGAAGAAACTAACATTAATCTGCAAAGTGTTGGAAATTAATTCCAATTGCCGTAGAGCAGAAGCAGGACGATGAATTTAATGTTGATGGGAGTTCTTGAAGGACAGAGGTAGCAAATCTCCAGTTCTGATATTCACGCAACCACAGTCTTATCTACAACACCTACCAGCAATAAATCCTCCACCAACCACACTTAATGTGTAGCAACAACAAATTCCCTCAGCAGCAAGCTTGAGCTGCGAAGAGGAAAGATGACCCACCAGAGAAGGTGACGTCACCTTCCTCCGGACCAATGAAGACAGCTCCGTGGGGTAAAGAAACAAGCTTTGGCATAAAAGTTAAACTCCATGGAATGAACAATGTTAAATGTTTTTTATTTAGTTTTTATTTGCCGCAACATATGTTTTTATTTCATATGATTAAAACTTAGGTTATGAATATTTTATAATATATATATATATATATATATATATATATAAGCTTTGTAATAGACAGTGCAGTGTGTTGTATTGACTATGTGTATTGTAATTTCTTGCCCGAAGGTAGAAAAGAAAAACAGAGAGACAGAGAGCAGAATTTGAACAACATTGCCTATGTAGCAGTCAGCAAAGAGAATAGACAGAGAGATAGTGTTGTGCTTTGTAGCAGCTAGAAGAAAGTTTTTTTTGTTGTTGTTGTGAATCCAGAACACAGAATTTTTGAAGAATAATTTTATTTTGTAACGGTCCATTTTTTTTATTAATGAAATATATGTTCTGCACCATATCTCTATCCACAATTTTTTTTTAATCTCTGTGTTGTGGAAGAGGAATTATATTTTCCTCTCTATTGTTCGGAATATTCAGAAATTCCAACATGGTATCAGAACTAGTCTAGGCGCTCAGTGAATGAAGCAGAGATCACTCTTCACTGCAGAATCTGTAAGAAGGTTGTTAAAGCGGATTTATCCAACAGAGAGAAAGTTTTTGTTTGTTTGCACAGCCAAAAGAGTTTGATTGTTTCGTTTGTTTTTTAACACAGTCAAGAAAATTGTCATGTTTGCATAGTTACGACGGCAGCAGTAGGCACCAGCTTGACGAATCCCCAACTTCCACAATTTAACGAGAAGAACCATGATTATTGGGAAATCACAATTAGAGCCATGTTTGCTTCACAGGACATATGGGGGCTAGTTGAGAATAACTACCTAGAACTAGCAGACGCAGCAGCGCTAGTTGCTTTGACAGCAACAGAAAGAGACTTGTTAAGAGATAATAGGAAGGAGGACTCCAAAGCCCTCTTCTATCTCTATCAATCAGTGCACGAGAGAATTTTCCCAAGGATTTCAGCAACAACAAAGTCTAAGGAGGTGTGGAATATTCTCAAAATAGCCTATCAAGGCATGGAGAAGGTGAAGACAACAAAGCTGCAAATGCTGAGGAGAGATTTTGAAACTCTCTGTATGAAAGAGTCTGACACCATAGACTCATTCTTCACGAATTTTATTGGGTTTGTTACTCAGATAAGGTCACATGGATAGCCACTTGAAGAAAGAAGAATAGTGGAGAAAATATTGAGAATTCTACCCTCAAGATTTGATGCTATAGTAGTGGCAATAGAAGAGACAAAGGATTTCTCACTATTTACAGTGGATGAGCTTAGTGCATCCCTAATGTCTCATGAACACAGACTGAACAGAGGAACAAATTCCTCATTGAAACAAGCTTTCAAGACTCAAATGTCTTTTGGCCAAAGCAGAGGGCGAGGAAGATCAAACAACCAAGGAAGAGGAAGAATCCCATAGAGAGGTGGAAGAAACAACCCTGCAAGCACGAGGGGAACGGGCAGCAATCAAAACCAGAATGAAGGCTCAAGCCAACATCAAGCTCATGGACAAAGGTATGATAAATCCCAAGTCCAATGTCATTATTGCAAGAAATATGGGCACTATGCCAATGAATGTTGGAAAAAGAAAAATGACATGAATAATAGGCAAAATGCTAATTTTACAAAAGAAGAAAAGAACCAGAAGAATGTGTTGTTAACATGTAATGTAGCACAAGATAGACAAGATGATGTATGGTTCTTACACTCAGGTTGTAGTAACCACATGACTAGAAACATAGCAATGTTTTCCAATCTAGATGAAAATATTAAATTTGAAGTAATAAAAGGGTCTGATAATAAGGTCTTTGTCATGGGAAAAGGAAGAGTAAGTATCTTAACAAGAAAAGGAGAATAGAAGTTTGTGCCAGATTTATATTATGTACCTGGCTTGAAATGTAATATTTTGAGCATTGGACAGCTCATAAACAAGGGCTACAATGTATTCTTTAAAGATGATGTGTGCACAATCATGGACATACCTCTAAGCAAGAAAGTCATTGCAGAGGTGCAGATGACAAGCAATAGGATGTTTCCTCTCAAGCTTAGAACAGACTTGAAGGAAAGAAGAAATGTAGCAGTTGTAACACAAGAGGTCTTTCAAGAGGAAGTGAAAGATGAAAACTAATTATGGCACTTGAGATTTGGACATCTCAATTTCGGAGGCTTGAACTTGCTGCACAAAAAGGGAATGGTAAAAGGATTACCACTGATTGAGAAACCAGGCAGCCTTTGTGAAGGCTGCATCTTAGGCAAACAACACAGAGAAAGCTTTCTAGCAGGGAAGAGTATAAGGGCAAAGACACCCTTAGAGATTGTCCACACATATTTGTGTGGACCAATGCAAATGCCATCTTTAGCTGGAAGCCAATATATTTTGACATTCATATATGATTACACCATAAAGACATGGGTGTATTTCTTGAAACAAAAGAGTGAAGTGTTTGAATAGTTTTGCCACTTCAAAGCTCTTGTTGAGAAGCAGAGTGGCCACTACATCAAAGTGCTAAGAACTGACAGAGGTGGAGATTACATCTCCAAAGAGTTCCTATGTTTCTGTAGGAAGAATGGCATACATAAGTAACTTATCACAAGGTACACACCTTAGCAAAACGGTGTTGCAGAAAGGAAGAATAGGACCATCATGGACATGGTTAGAAGTATTTTGAAGGAAAAACATTTTCCAACTCAGTATTGGGATGAAGTTGTCAATTGTGCATCATATATCTTGAATAGATGCCCAACCAAAGTTGTCATGAATAGAGTTCTGGAAGAAGCATGGAGTGGAACAAAGCAGTTTGTCACTCACATGAAAGTTTTTATATGTGTGGCTTATGCACATGTCCCAGATCAATTGAAAAAGAATTTTGACAACAAGGGGGAGAAGTGTATCTTTGTTGGATGTAGTGATATGTCTAAGGCATACAAACTCTATAATCCATCCACCAAGAAAGTAATAATAAGCAGAGATGTGCAATTTATTGAAGAATAAGCTTGGGATGGAAGATTAGAGAAAACAGTGAATGTGAAGACATGTGTGTCTCACGAAGAAAAATAGGAAGGGACAACAGCAAATAATTCCTCCTTGGTGGCTCCTCCTCCACCACCACAAGCACAAAAAACCACACCACAAGTTGGAAATAGAACAGCCTTGAGAAATCAAAGAAGTGCTTCTTCAAGCACACCACAAGGAACTGAAACTCCCTCGAGTTCAAGTGGAACTCCAAGTACACCAAGAAGACCGAGATTTAGAAATCTGAGTGAGACTTATGAACAAGGAGAGGTAAATGATAATTTTGATCTGAACTCTTTATTTGCTTTTTATTGTCATGTTGATGACCCAATTCATTTTGAAGAAGCTGTAAAAGAAGAAAAATGGATTGAAGGAATGAACAAAGATATTGGTGCAATGGAAAAGAGTAATACATGGGAGTTAGTGGACCTCCCTAAAGGTAAAGAAGTCATTGGAGTAAAATGGGTCTATAAGACCAAGAGCAATGCTGAAGGAAATATTGAAAGATACAAAGCAAGACTTGTTCTCAAAGGCTACAAGCAGCAACAAGGAAGAGATTATGAAGAAAACTTTGTATCGGTTGCATGGATGGAAACAGTGAGAACAGTGTTGTCCATAGAAGCACAACAGAAATGGAAGGTTTACCAAATGGATGTGAAATCAACATTCCTAAATGGAGTATTGATGGAAGAGGTATATGTTGAACAACCTCTAAGATATGAGAAAGCAGGCCAAGAGCACAAGGTATGCAAATTGAAGAAAGCTTTGTATGGGTTGAAACAAGCACCAAGAGCATGGTACAGTAGGATAGATGCCTATCTACTGGAAAATGGGTTTGAGAAATGTGAAGGAGAACCCACATTATACATCAAGGAGAAAGATGGTAAGATGCTCATTGTTGTTTTGTATGTTGATGATGTTATATTCACAGGTAATGATGCTTACCTCATTGAGAATTTTAAAAAAGTCATGAAGGATGAATTTGAGATGACTGATATGGGATTGCTGAGATACTTCTTAGGAATAGACATAGAGAAAAATGAAAATAAAATTTTTATCTCTCAAGCAAAGTATGTTAAAGAAATTTTGGAAAGATTTAACATGCAGGATTGCAAGGTAGCAATTACTCCTACAGTGATGGGATTGAAGTTAATCAAAGAAGACAGCAACAAGGATTTTTATCCAAGTTTGTATAAGAGCATAGTTGGTAGCCTCATGTATTTGATTGCAACTAGGCCAAATCTTATGCATGTTGTAAGTTTAATTTCTAGATTTATGGGAACACCAAAGGAGGCACATTGGCAAGCAGCAAAAAGAATTCTGAGGTATGTGAAAAGAACAAAGAGGTATGGTATTTTATACACCACTTCAGAAAATTCTGAATTGATTGGATATACTGACAGTGATTGGGCTGGAAGTATAGATGACAGGAAAAGCACCTCTGGATATGTTTTTCATATGGGATTAGTTGTCATTTCATGGGCTTCTAAGAAACAATCAATTGTGGCTTTATCAACAGCATAGGAAAAGTATGTGGCAACTACAGCAGCAACATGTCAAGCAGTATGGATGAGAAGAACGTTGAGAAGTTTGTGTCATGAACAGGTAAAAGAGACAACAATTTATTGTGATAATAGCTCAGCAATAGCATTATCAAAGAATTCAGTGTTTTATAAGAGAACGAAACACATTGATGAAAAGTATCACTACATCAGAGAATTAATGAACAATGGAGAAATTATTTTGCAACATTGCAGAACAGAAGAGTAGTTTGCTGATATTTTAACAAAACCATTGGGGCATAAGAGTTTTAACTATCTCAAGAAATGTCTGGGCATGAAAGAGAGCAACAGTTGTAATTAAGGGGGAGTGTTGGAAATTAATTCCAACTGCCGAAAAGCAGAAGCAAGACGACGAATTTAATATTGATGGGAGTTCTTGAAGGACGGCAGCAGAAAATCTCCACTTCTGATCTTCACGCAACCACAGTCTTATCTGCAGTGCCTATCAGCAATAAAGCCTTCGCCAACCACACTTAATGTGTAGCAACAACAAATTTCGTCGGCAGCAAGCTTGAGTTGCGAAGAGGAAAGATGACCCACCGAGGAAGGTGACGTCACCTTCCTCCAGACCAATGAAGACAGCTCTGTGGGGTAAAGAAACGAGCTTTGGCATAAAATTTAAACTCCACTAAATGAAAAATGTTAAATGTTTTTTATTTAGTTTTTATTTGCCGCAACATATGTTTTTATTTCATATGATTAAAACTTAGGCTATGAATATTTTATAATATATATATTGTAAATATTTTATATTTACAATATATATATATATATAAGCTTTGTAATAGACAATGCAGTGTGTTGTATTGACTGTGTGTATTGTAATTTCTTGCCTGAAGGCAGAAAAGAAAAACAGAGAGACAGAGAGCAGAATTTGAACAACACTGTGTGTGTAGCAGTCAGGAAAGAGAATAGACAGAGAGATAGCGTTGTGCTTTGTAGCAGCCAAAAGAAAGTTTTTTTTTTTTCTGTTGTGAATCCAGAACACAGAAGTTGTGAAGAAGAATTTCATTTTGTAACAGTCTAGTTTTTTTATTAATGAAATACATGTTCTGCACCACATCTCTATCCGCAATTTTTTTTAATCTCTGTGTTGTGGAAGAGGAAATATATTTTCCTCTTTGTTGTTCGGAATTTTCAAAAATTCCAACACAAAGTGTATATGTAAGAAGGAAGAAATGAAGCTAAGTGAAGATAAATAGCTAAATAGCTAAATAGCTAAAATTACAATAATTTTCTCTTTGCTAAACAATATAAAGAAACTAACATCAAGAATATATATATATATATATAAAGGTAAAGCTTAATAGCTACCATCTGGAATCATCTAATCCTTCCTAGTAACCTTGCTCCCTCACTAAAGCATCTAATCATAATATTTGAGTTACAAGCAAAGCTACAAAATAAAAATAAAAAAGGAAGAAATAAAGCTAACTGAAGTGAAATAGCTAACCAATAACCATCTAGAATCATCTAATCCTTCCCTTCATTCTATCAAAACTAGAAAGCTCCAAGCTATGGATGGATGGATTTTTATTGAATGAGGATTGGAAGATCCATGATTCCATTTAAGCTCCTTCCCGAATAACAGAATATCCTCCTGTTCCTCTTATATATTCCCCTGATTGTCAGGAGAATATGGGAAAGCATATTTATCAATATTTCTAGAATCTATTCTCCTGGCTAGTAACCTTGCTTCCTCACTGAAGCATCTAGTTATTTGAGTTACAAGCAAACCTATATAATAAAAATCCATATATAAAAAGATACATGAAGTAATTTTGGAGGAACCAATTTCTAGATAATAATTTTAGGACCACATCAATGAATCTAAATTTTAATATAAAATACACAATATATTACTGAAGTAATCGTACGTATTGCCCATTGGTTATCTATTTTCTCTTTTTGCTTTGAAAGAGAGAACAACAGACATGGAATAGAAAAAGAAACTCCAATCATTGAGCTATATTACTCAAGGTTGAAACTAAAGCATATTTATTTGAGTCAAGAAGAGCTGCATTATGGAAGCCGAAGTTATATAATGGATGACTAGCTGTGCAACCGACAAAAGTTATCAAGTGTTGTTAATCGTGCAGTCCACATAATGTACTATCGGTCCTTTGAAATTCATCCCGTACGATAGGAACTGATTTTAGGCTAGTAAAGAGATAGGTATGTTTGGTTTTTGGTTTTTTGGGTTTTCGCTGGAGTAATGGGAAAACAAAATTTTGGGTTCGGGGATAAGGTCAGACCTTTGCAGAGTTCAAGCTGGGGCGAGGTAGGTGATGATCTTGATGCTTTAAATTGGATATATGGATAGATTAGACCGACGAGGAGCTGAAGAGGGCAAAGAAGAACTTGGATCCTCTCCAAACGGCTGAAAACATATAGAACTAACTGAATTCAAAGGCCAAGCACTGTAAACAATGGATTCAACCTTATTCACTCATTCAATTTAGTTCAGAAGCATAATGAAAGGATGGCATACATTAAACATGGAGAAACTTACAGTAAACAAAGAAGAAACACCATCAAGAACAGAACACCACAAGGATCCCAACAAGTGCCGCAAAACCCCTGATCTTTCCTTAGCCAAAATATGAAAAATATGTACAATGATATCAAAAGTATCCCAAGAGTCCAACTTGTAGAATGCCTCAGAAATTACAATATATAGATCACTCTAACACCTTTCCCCACCTCTAGGGGTCGAATTCCCTCTTCAGGGATCAGTTTCAACCAATTCTAATCATGGAACTACAATCTAGGCGGCTAACAACTTGCCTCTAAAAGAGTGGAAACTGATCCATTACATGATTTTTTACTCATTTGAGAGTGAATCTTCTAGAAGAGATAAAAAAAAGCCAAAGTTACATGCCAAACATGAATTTACATCATAAAAACCCAAGAATTCTATCCATAGGCAAAACTGGTCCAAAATAGGCGAAATACTGAGCTGGCAGCTGAAAACTCAAAAAAATCTCTAGGTGGGTCGCTCTTGAACTGCGTGGGTCGCTCATGTTCCAGGCTGATTTTGAGGTAGCTCCCGACATCAAAATTGAGCTCATGATAGCTCGTTGGAAAGCCCTGGATGTCTAATTTCCAACCCAAGTTGAATTTCTGAATTTGGAGTTGATTTGACCCCTCAAAAATTCATTTTCCCAGAGGTACTTCCTGCTGGTGCAAAAGGTGGCAGCAAGGTGTTTTTTATGGTGTTTTTGAGCTGTTTGACCATCCAGATTTTGTGGAAATGCTAAGTTGACTTCAGAGGATGCATATTTAACCATGAAAAATCCAAAAATGTAAAAATCTCCTCCAGCAAGTGCCTCAAAAAAATGCGAGCGCAAGAGCGCGCGACCCACCTAGCCACAAAACCTGTTTTTTTAACCAAAAATTTGGAAATGACAAAATCTTCTCCGAATTTGCCCAAATTCGGAGCGGAGGTCCTCCATCATGTGTCTTGCCCAGTCAATGAAGCTTCGGCCAAAATCCGAAGTGGATTAGGCCTTTTTCGCCGTTGAAGTGCCTTGCTCAACCTCCTCTTCATGATCCTCATCCTTGCTTTGCAAACATGCATGCGAGCCCAGTAATGGCCTTTCATGTGGCGAAGCATGTCTTTGTCGCGATTGGCCTTCGCCAATAGCTTCTCTAGATGTATATTTACCCGAGTGAGTACAGTATCTCGGTCAGCTGGTGTCATGTCACCAGGCCTCTTTCGATTCCACTGCCTGTCCTCACGGATTTGGCGCACCTCATAAAATGTGAGCTCATCCTCGAGCTGTTTGTTGCGCTGCTCCAAATAGTTAATCACCCACTGAGCCTTCTGCAATTGGTCTTTCAGCTGATCATTCTCGGCTCTTTGCTCCTGGATGACTTCCCTCAGCTTCGAGCTAGGAAAGCCCGTATCAACATCAATGACTGTCATATCGGTGTCCCGGCCTCCTGATGGGCCCTCATCATGCATGGGCCTCTTGCCCCTGTCTTGTACCTGTACCTGCACTGGAGAAGAAAGCGAGACCCTTTCCACATCACGTGGAGATAATACTCGCCGTGTCGATGAAGTCGGCGGGACCCCTTCCACCTCACGTGGAGATAGTACCCGCCGTGTCGCTGCAAATAAGGCCCTGTGGCCTCGCTGATATGTCTGAACCAAAGGAGTAATGATATGCCCAACCTCAAGCATGTCCGGCTGGTGTGAAGGCTCTCCTGCATCATAAACTGCCTCGGGAGGCTGTTGTGGCACTCTGAAAAAGTCTCTAGAAATGAAGTCCTCCCAAGTGATGCCCTGCTCTGTCAACTGATGTGACACCAAGATTTTGATCAAAGCGAAATGATATATACTCCTGTACTGCTGCACTGGGCTCGTCTTCTTCTGCACAAATGTAACCATCTTCTCTATGTTGCGGTATATGAAATAAGGAATATTCATCATACGCACCCTTGTAAAGTGCATCAGCAAACGAACATGATATGAGAAAAGACGAGCATACCTGCCCTCACAACTGAAATACTGAATAATGAGCCTCATGAGTGGTGCATACTCATCTCTCAAGAATCTGAATGGAAAAACTCTGCTCAAGTAAGCCACATATCCAGTTTTAACATATGGCTCATAGTGAAATTTCTCTAACTGCTTACCCTTGCTCCATTCCTTGCCTATGTTAGGTATGCCAGTGGCTTGAGCAATAGTCAAAGGCGATACAATGAAATCAACCCCAGCTAGGTTTACCCGATCACCCCGCAAATGAAGAACAAACAAACGTGCTAATTCACGATGAGGTCGGGTTTGCACAACCATCTCACAAAATCTGAAACATGACAAGAATCGAAAACAATCCATAGCTAATGGACATGCCTGCAACCGAGCCAAAGAAGTAGGCTCCTCTCTGCGATGATCACCACTTCTATTTTCTCTGCGAGAACTCCGTGGCACATTACCTTCAGCCACCGAATCACTGCCTGACCCTGGCTCATATTCTGACTCTGTCTCTGACATATCTCTGATTAAACTTTTGGCAATATGTATGCTGATATGAATGCAGTGAAAGCAAAATTAGGATGTATGTTTAACACTCAATCAATATCCCACCGCCAAAGCACCATCAAGGAATCAAATTATGGATAAAATCTCTGCTTCAAATGGACTGAAAAGGCACCATCTCTGTTTTGAATGCAAATGAAATTTTTACCAAACAGGAGCAGGTAACCTTCAAAAGTTTGGACACATCTAGTTAAAGGAGAGCATGGTATTAACAGTGATATGTTTGTCTACGAGTTATGAGCATAAAGGTTTCAATGGGCCATTCGAAACAACGACATGAGCATATGCTAACATTGGGCAATGTGACTCATTACAAACATGAGGAATGTGACTCAAAGGGTTTAATCATGGGATAACAATAACAATGGTGACAGTGGTATTATGGGTATGAGAGCAGAGTGATTTTCATGTTTTATGAAAGGCTGACCATATCACTGTTTCAGACATCAAACCCATTTTTTACACCATTGATTTTCATTTTAACCCTGAAAACAATAATCTCATAACAGTGGGGTTTTAAATCTTTCATTTGCATATTAGAACCATGTATGATGACACAAATACGTTTGCAAACCCCAAGTAATTGAAGAAAACCTGCTTTGAAGGCAATTGGAGTCAATTCCGAGCCAATCTGGGCGCTCAAACACAATTCCGGAATGCTGTCTCTGCGTGGGTCGCGCAGGCTCAATTTGGGTCGCGCAGCCCAGGTGGGTCGCACAGGTGCAAACCCACTGTGCTAAACCAACTCTGTTTGGGTCGCGCAGCCCAGGTGGGTCGCTCGGCCTCAACTTGGGTCGCGCAGCCCTAAAACCCTGTCTACGCCCTCCAAAAGTCTGAAATCGGCTTTCAATTTTGCAAATACGTTTTGGGAGCAAATGAAATCGGTTCAAATGAACTTGTTTGGCCTTTATACACTTCAAAAATATCTTCACCATCATACTTTATTCCAAATCTAATTTCAAACCCACATTACAAATGTTCTTGTAATTTTCACTTTGGCTTTTTCAAATACAAACTTGCTTTGGTTTCTCTGAGGTCGATACTGATGATTTTATTGTCTTTTTGCAGGGATATGGCTGTCTTGACTAGAGAAAAGACCAGGGGTCTGCTTTTACAATGTCTTCATGGCGGAATAATTAAAATTTATTACAAAATGATAATGACAAATTTCTAGTTCCAAAACAGAGTTTTGGACTAGAAATGTATTTTTTTTTTAAAATGCTGATGATAATAAAAATAGAAATCCAAGTACTGGACTCTCCTCACCTTGCAGGCTTTATGACTAGTGTATAAATGACTCAAAAAACCCTAGACACCAAGACTTAGGACACTTATTGACATTTTAATGACCTCATACATAATGACAATGACTATAAATAATTTTTTGAGAAAATATTTTTAAAATAGCGTTGCAGATATAACATGAGGAAACACAAAATGACACAACCCTTCGTCAGTTCATGGCATGATCCTAGTGATATGCAAAGAAGCGAAACAAGTGAGACACCTAATAATGAAAATGCAAAAGACGAAATGATCACTGACGGAGGGCAGCAAGGCTGACTCTAACATTGGCTCCAATGGGGATGGTGGCTCCATGGAGATGCCAAGAACATCAGATCTCTGGGGGAGTCAGACAGTGCCTCTCATCCATTGGGCGATGGAATCATTATTTCAACTTGACAAGACAAACTTTGGATATTTTATTGACTGCAGATTTGACTAATGATAGACTGCAATTTTGACCAAAACTGACTAGACTCAAACTGACATGACTTTAAACAAGAAGACTGATAAACTTAACTTTACAATCTCAAACCAACCAACCTCTATTTCCGGAATTATAGCCTTCGCTCCGGGCCCCAGACCGAAAATGAGAGATCAGTGCACTCTTGCAATGAAACAAAGTAAAATGATATATACAATGAAAATGAGATCAGCAGCAAGTACTCAGAAATAATAGCGCTTCAGCAACCGACCATTGATCGGTCCACCAGGACAATCATCTCCATTCATTTCTTTGAGAAGAAATGCATTCTGCCCCCGATATGCTGCAATCTTAAACGGTCCCTTCCACAAATTCTCAAATTTGCCGTGCTTTCCCTTGTCTTCATTCCGAGCATCCCATTTCAAAACTACTTCATCCAACTGAAACTTATCTGATTTTGCCTTTCTATCGTAGATCTTCTTAATGCGCTCCTGCAACTTGAAAGTATTTTGAAATACCTCCTCTCGTGTCTGCTGTAAATGAATCATCTCATTAATCCTCCGCTGCATAGGATCCTCTTCACTTCCGGCCTCCTGAAGCAATCTGACCACCGGGACAGCAAGTGAAGTGGGAAAAACTGTATCCGTCCCATACACCAACTCGAAAGGAGACATACCAATAGACCTTTTCTGACTTACCCTATCAGCCCATAATGCATTTACCAACTTTTTGTGCCAAGCCTTCTTGTTGATTTCCAGCAATTTCTTAATTATATTCACCAAGGATTTGTTTGAAGATTCCGCCAAGCCATTCCCTTGTGGATGGTATGCGGTTGAATGTCCCAATGTAATATTGTACTTAAAACAAAAATCAACCATCCTCTTGGACTTAAAAGCTGCTGCATTATCCGTGATTATTTTAGTAGGACACCCAAAGCGTGACAGAATATTGTTTTCAAGGAAAGAGATAATTACCGCATCAGTGGCCTGTCGAGTGGGAATCGCCTCAATCCACTTCGTGAAGTAGTCTGTAGCTGACAAGATCCATCTATGCTGTCCGGAAGATGCTGGGTGGATTTCTCCGATAAAATCCAATCCCCACTGCTGGAATGGTGCATTAACTTCGATTGGTTTTAGAGGCAAAGGCTGGAGTTTCTGCTTCCCTTCGAATATTTGACACTCATGACAATTTTTCACAACCTTGAACACATCAGAAAACAAAGAAGGCCAATAATACCCTGCCCTTAGGATCTTATTTGTTGTGGTCTTCCAAAACAAATGACCTCCACAGTCACCTTTGTGAAAATCCTCCAAAACTCTTTGAGCTTCCTCCTCTACCAAACAATTCAACAACATACCCCCGGGGTCTTTCCAATACAATGCAGAATTCAAAATGCAGAATTTAGTAGCTCTTAACTTCAATGTTCTACTCTTATTTCGAGGCATACCAGGCGGTGTAGACAAATTCTGAAGCACATATAAAATGTCAGCATACCAAGGAGAAGAAACAAAAATATCGGATACCTGAACTGGCGTACTTTCCTCATCTTCATCAGACATGGCAGCAATCAAATTTATGTCTAAAGCATGCAGATTTGTTTCAGCCATGAGCTTGGCGAGTCCTTGTCCTTTGATTAGCTTGGTCGGTTTAATCTCCACATCGTACTCTAACAATGCAGCGATCCACTTAGCCCTTCTTCCTTCTGGATCTGCCTGTACCAAAACATCCTTAACTGCTGCGTTAGGAACATATGCTGTAATATGGGAATGCAATATGTACACACGGAAATCCTTTAAAGCCTTTACAAGCGCAAGTGCTTGTTTCTCAATGATATTATACTTCAATGCCCCATCTCTTATGATCCGACTGAAAAAAGCGATGGGCTTCTCAACTCCATCCCTTTTTTGCATCAAAACAGCTGCCAATGTATGCTCAGAAGCAAAAGAAAATAAAATGAAGTCTTGTGTGTAATCGGGGCTGATTAAAATAGGGGCTGAAGAAAGAGCTATCTTTACCAAATTGAATGACTTTACTGCCTCTTCTGTCCATCTTACCTGACTGTCCTTTTTCAGCATGTTCGTGATTTCTCTAAGGTGTTCTGCAAGATTGGGAATGAAACGACGCAGAAAATTCATTTTACCATTAAATGACTGTATCTCTTTCTTGTTCCGGGACTGTTCAATCTGCTGAATGGCTTCAACACGTGCAGGATCAACTCGAATGCCATCTTTCGAGATGATGTGGCCAAGGAGCTTTCCTTCATCCATGGCGAAAAGGCTCTTTTTCGGATTCAGTGAAATGCCATATTTTCTGCACTTCTGGAAAACAATTTTCAGATGATATAAGTGTTCCTCATCAGAATTAGAAAATACAGTTAGATCATCAAGGTAAACAACCAAAAACACATCTTTCTCATTGGCAAAAGCCATGTCCATGGCGCGCTGAAAGGTAGCGCCTGCATTTTTTAAACCGAATGGCATCTTTGCGTAATGAAATGTTCCCCGAGGAGTGGTGAATGCAGTCTTGTCACGATCATCTTCCTGCACTAAAATCTGATTATAACCTGAGTATCCATCGAGTAGTGACATCCTTGATGCTCCAACTACTCGTTGCAATATGTGATCCATCTTTGGCAGCGGATAATTGTCCTTTAATGATACCTTATTTAGATTTCTGAAGTCAATACATAGACGGATCTCACCTGTCTTCTTTCTCACGGGCACCAAGTTTGATATCCAATCTGAAAAACGAATAGGCACAATGATTCCTGACTTGTACAACCTATTTACCTCTTTCTCGATTGATGGTAGCAGCTTTGGGTTGATCCTCCTCAACTTTTGACGAAAAGGCTTCTGATTTGGTTTGATGGGAATAGTATGCTGGATGATATTGGTATCATATGTTTTAAGATATGAATAATCCCAGGCAAACACATCAGCAAATGAAGATAACAATTTCACGTATTCTGCTCTTACCTTTGGTGACAATGACTTTGACAATTTCACCATTTTGGGATTCTCAGCTGTCCCAATATTTACCTCTTCGACACCTTTCTCTGTTGGCCTCAATGTAGGCTTACGAGCTACATCATCTTGATCAAACAACTCTTCCAAAGGAATCAATCCCTTAGGAATGATGTTATCCTTCAGTTGCAGCACATCCATTTGATTTATCTGTATGTCATCAATACCATCATCAAATTCGGTATCTATGGAGGTATCTTTAAACTTACCCTTATTCTGCAGAAATTCACTAATCTCCTCATCATCCTCAAAAACTTGCCAACATCGCTGATTGTCTGGAACGGTGGGCCGGTGTTTCACATGTATCTCAAACTTGTTGCTAGAATTCATTGGAATCTTAAGATTGCTTGCTGCCTTAGCAAGTCCATCAGCAACACCATTTTGTATGCGGGGCACACATGTTAAAGTATAATCAGAAAATAACTTCAGAATATCCAAAACTGCATTGCGGTAAGCCCTCATGCGAGGATGCTTAGCCTGAAACTCACCTTTAACTTGCTTTATCACTAATTCTGAATCGCCATATACCGCAATCCATTTCGCATTCAGCTTCTTGAGAATCTTAAGACCAGCAATAAGAGCCTCGTATTCCGCTTCATTGTTTGAACAATCGAATGCAAGCTTGTAAGAACACACTCTCACATTGCTCGGAACTTTATCAGGAGCGAAAGCTGGACTTCGAATCCACACACCAATCCCAGCACCATCGCTGCCCACTGCACCATCAAAATCCATGGTCCAAAGACCATCTTCATCATCCTCTAAATGCTGAAACTGTGTCGGCTCTGATTTTCCTGTTTGCTGCCCATTGTCTCCAGCTGATTGCTCCAAAGCAGCTTGTTTTTCTCTTCTTTCTTTTTGCAAAACTTCTCTGAAATTCTCACTTATTTTTGGTATGTCTTCTGCCTGAACTAATTGACTTTCTACATCATTAAAACTCTCAGCAAGCAATACAAACGACTCTAACTCAGTATGTACATAATTCATAGGATGATTGACTGGCTTCTCTTTGCTAGTTATCATGTATTTCATCTTCTGCTCACGATACAACTTTCTCATTTGACCGAAGACTGGAATTGTAGCATAAGAGAAATCTAATTGAAGTGTACCTTTCAACTTTGCCCCCCAAGATCTTGCAAGGAGCATCCCGAAACGTGGAGGAATGTCGGCAACCACCACATCCATCAAAACATTCTTCGCTGGAATTTGATCTAAACTTACCACCAAATCTTTGATGAGTCCTATACACTTTACCCGGCTGGAATCGAATGAATACAAATCATGATACTCTCTTGTAATATCTAATCCCAACTTTTCCATGATTGCCTTTGGCATCAAATTGTGCGAAGCACCCGAATCGAGCATAGCATTATGCAATATATATTCATGTAACCTCAAACTGATGTAAAAAGGAGGAACATTACTGTCAGGAGACTCACCATTCAATGCAGGCCCAAAAATCAATTCCGGCTGATCATCCTCAACATTTACTGTGTCAATCATTGGATCAAAGTTCATAATTTTGGTGACTTGACTACGGTAGCTGCTGTTCTTCATAATCTCCGTCAAAGGAATGGATATTTTCAGTTTGGAAATTTCATTTTCCAAGCTAAATGCTGAAACCTTCTCGACCTCTTTAACTGGAATTTCCTTCTTTTCAGCCTTGTCTTTCACTATGTTTGACTGATTTACCTTCTCAGCTGATGACACTTTACTTGTTGCGGGGTCAATTGTCTCTTTCCCTCTTTTCTGTGGTATTGGTGAATCTGTCTTTGGTGCTGAAGCTTCCTTTCTTTTCTGAATGGGATTTATAGGCACATCTCGATTTCTCAATGAATACTGCTTCTGCTGGGCAGTCAATGCATTCAAATATCCTCTTTGGTATTCATCTGACTCTTCTTCTAAATCAGCATCATTTGTTAGGATAAAATCCTCATCTTTCTGAACAACTGAACTTTCACCATACTCCTCTTCCTTAGTAATATAAATAGGCAAATCATCAGGAGTGAAGAAATGATTTTGCTCACCTGACACATCATCATCATCATCGGAATCATGACTCACAAAATTCTGCAAAAGTGGAGTCTTAACCTGCTGTTGGGCTGCTGGCTCTTGAGCTCTTTGTTCACGCTGCTTAATTCTGAATTGTGGCTACTGCTGGCCACGGAAATTTGGATTTCGAAACTGCGTTTCTGCCTTGTCAAGATTCATTCTTCTTAAAGCCTTTTCCAACTCACGAGCTATTTGCTGTTCTGATATAGATGTAGAAGGCTCTTCCTTTATTGTCACTCTTTTCTCTGCTTTCAACCGTGCTCTTTTATCATTCAAATTTGCCTCAACACTAACAGCGACCTTCTGCATATCTTCTAAAGTAGGTGGATCTCTATCACGAAGGGAATAAGCCATCTCCGGATCAAAGCCATCCGGGAATTTAAAGAGAGCAGATTTTTTGGACGGTCTCAAATCATCTGGAATAGCGTTATACACTGTATTGAATCTAATAATATAATCCTGAACCGACTCACCAGGATTACGTTTGAGATTTGTATATTCTGAAGTAATCTGCAGCGGATCCTTTTTCATCTCCCATTGGTCTAAAAACTGCCTCTGAAGTTCTGCCAATGTATCGATGCTTCTTTGTGGCAAGGCTCTGAACCATTTCCGTACCTCTCCTCCAAAGGTTTGCACAAAAGCCTCATGGTCACATTTTCTTCATCAATCTCGAAACGATCAAAGAAATCTGCCATATTGTCTACATGCTGTTGTGCAGGAAGACTCTGTGGAGTACCATCAAATGTCGGGATCTTACTCTGATAGTCTGCGGGCATATCATTCAACTGCTGGGGTAACACAAGGGGTGCAAAACGAGCAGCCATGGCTCTTGGTGGATTGAAAACAATCTGTTGTCGAGGAGATACAGGAGGAGTAGGAGTAGTAGGTCTATGAGATGTATTCAATGGAAACGGAGAAAATACTATTGATTGCGGATCAGAGGACTCAGGCTGAACCGGAATGGTAGGGACAAAAGGAGGTTCAGTAGGGATCCGTGAACTTGATGAAATTTCAGATGGGTCAAGAACTTGTGAAGCAGATTCAGTAAATTCAAAAGTATTAGTATCCTCAATAGAACTTTGCAGCTGTCTATCCAAGTATTGTGAAACAAATCTATATTTCAAATCTTCAGTAAACAATGGATCTGGGACTAATCTTGACAATTCAGTTTCGGAAAAATTCACAAACAAAGATGTTTCAAACTGTGCATCAAAGGGGATTTCATCAACATATATGATTTTGACGGGACAGGATGCAGATCGGGTAAGTACTCTGGAACTCTCAAAACTCAATTGGCTTTCTCTTTCAGAACTCTCTTGACTGCCTTGTTTTCTAAGGGTCCTTGGAATCAAATTCGGATTTTCGAAGATTGTTGGTGGATCAGGGTCAGGATTCGCCCTAGTATTTCTTCTTGAAGCCAGTGTATTGATCTTCTTGGAAAACAAAAATTACAAGGAACACAATCAATTATTTTCAGCCGTTCGACTTCTAGACTCAATCATCCAAAAATTCTAGAACGAATAAATATACTGGGGTGATTTACAAATCAAGTACTGAACACACAAGCTTACCGGAGATCGACTGAAGCAACGTTTATCTACTTCCGCTTATGCATAACAAAAGCGTTTCGAAAGCTACCTGGCGTGACTTCAGACTCCGTCTAAGACTCGTGGAACAAACACATCAACAAGAAAACCATTGAGATTTTTCCCCAGTATGGTCGCCACTATGTTAGCGCTCAAATCTACCTCAGGCTGAAATGAAGTAAAACTCAAGGCTACATCAAACCACGCTCAGCCTCGTAGCTAGCCCTACGAGGACGGGAGAGGGCTCTCTCCGTCAATCTCGAGAAAATAAGCAATAGGATGCGAGATGACTTACAATAAGAACTGATTTTAGGCTAGTAAAGAGATAGGTATGTTTGGTTTTTGGTTTTTTAGGTTTTCGCTGGAGTAATGGGAATACAAAATTTTGGGTCCGGGGATAAGGTCAGACCTTTGCAGAGTTCAAGCTGGGGCGAGGTAGGTGATGATCTTGATGCTTCGAATTGGATTTTATGGATAGATTAGACTGATGAGGAGCTGAAGAGGGCAAAGAAGAACTTGGATCCTCTCCAAACAGCTGAAAACATATAGAACTAACTGAATTCAAAGGCTAAGCACTGTAAACAATGGATTCAACCTTAATCACTCATTCAACTTAGTTCAGAAGCATAATGAAACGATGGCATACATTAAACATGAAGAAACTTACAGTAAACAAAGGAGACACATCATCAAGAACAGAACACCACAAGGATCCCAACAAGTGCCGCAAAACCCCTGATCTTTCCTTAGCCAAAATATGAAAAATATGTACAATGGTATCAAAAGTATCCCAAGAGTCCAACCTGTAGAATGCCTCAGAAATTACAATATATAGATCACTCTAACCCCTTTCCCCACCTCTAGGGGTCGAATTCCCTCTTCAGGGATCAGTTTCAACCAATTCTAATCATGGAACTACAATCTAGGCAGCTAACAACTTGCCTCTAAAAGAGTGAAAACTGATCCATTACATGATTTTTTACTCATTTGAGAGTGAATATTCTAGAAGAGATAAAGATAAGCCAAAGTTACATATCAAACATGAATTTACATCATAAAAACCCAAGAATTCTATCCATAGGCAAAACTGGTCCAAAATAGGCAAAATACTGAGCTGGCAGCTGAAAACTCAAAAAACTCTCTAGGTGGGTCGCTCCTGAACTGCGTGGGTCGCTCATGTTTCAGGCTGATTTTGAGGTAGCTCCCGACATCCAAATTGAGCTCATGATATCTCGTTGGAAAGCCCTGGATGTCGACTTTCCAAACCAAGTGGAATTTCTGAATTTGGAGTTGATTTGACCCCTCAAAACTTCATTCTCCCAGAGGTACTTCCTGCTGGTGCAAAAGGTGGCAGCAAGGTGTTTTTTATGGTGTTTTTGAGCTGTTTGACCATCCAGATTTTGTTGAAATGCTAAGTTGACTTCAGAGGATGCATATTTAACCATGACAAATCCAAAAATGTAAAAATCTCCTCCAGCAAGTGCCTCAAAAAAATGCGAGCGCAAGAGCGCGCGACCCACCTAGCCACAAAACCTGTTTTTTAAACCAAAAATTTGGAAATGACAAAATTTTCTCCGAATTTGCCCAAATTCGGAGCGGAGGTCCTCCATCATGTGTCTTGCTCAGTCAATGAAGCTTTGGCCAAAATCCGAAGTGGATTAGGCCTTTTTCGCCGTTGAAGTGCCTTGCTCAACCTCCTCTTCATGATCCTCATCCTTGCTTTGCAAACATGCATGCGAGCCCAGTAATGGCCTTTCATGTGGCGAAGCATGTCTTTGTCTCGATTGGCCTTCGCCAACAGCTTCTCCAGATGTATATTTACCCGCGTGAGTACAGTATCTCTGTCAGCTGGTGTCATGTCACCGGGCCTCTTTCGATTCCACTGTCTGTCCTCACGGATTTGGCGCACCTCATAAAATGTGAGCTCATCCTCGAGCTGTTTGTTGCACTGCTCCAAATAGTTAATCACCCATGAGCCTTCTGCAATTGGTCTTTCAGCTGGTCATTCTCGGCCCTTTGCTCCTGGATGACTTCCCTCAGCTTCGAGCTAGGAGAGCCCGTATCAACATCAATGACTGTCATATCGGTGTCCCGGCCTCCTGATGGGCCCTCATCATGCATGGGCCTCTTGCCCCTGTCTTGTACCTGTACCTGCACTGGAGAAGAAAACGAGACCCTTTCCACATTACGTGGAGATAATACTCGTCGTGTCGATGAAGTCGGCAGGACCCCTTCCACCTCACGTGGAGATAGTACCCGTCGTGTCGCTGCAAATAAGGCCCTGTGGCCTTGCTGATATGTCTGAACCAAAGGAGTAATGATATGCCCAACCTCAAGCATGTCCGGCTGGTGTGAAGGCTCTCCTGCCTCATAAACTGCCTCGGGAGGCTGCTGTGGCACTCTGAAAAAGTCTCTAGAAATGAAGTCCTCCCAAGTGATGCCCTGCTTTGCCAACTGATGTGACACCAAGATTTTGATCAAGGCGAAATGATATATACTCCTGTACTGCTGCACTGGGCTCGTCTTCTTCTGCACAAATGTAACCATCTTCTCTATGTTGCGGTATATGAAATACGGAATATTCATCATGCGCACCCTTGTGAAGTGCATCAGCAAACGAACATGATATGAGAAAAGACGAGCATACCTGCCCTCACAACTAAAATACTGAATGATGAGCCTCATGAGTGGTGCATACTCATCTCTCAAGAATCTGAATGGAAAAACTCTGCTCAAGTAAGCCACATATCCAGTTTTAACATATGGCTCATAGTGAAATTTCTCTAACTGCTTACACTTGCTCCATTCCTCGCCTATGTTAGGTATGCCAGTGGCTTGAGCAATAGTCAAAGGCGAAACAATGAAATCAACCCCAGCAAGGTTTACCCGATTACCCCGTAAATGAAGAACAAACAAACGTGCTAATTCACGATGAGGACGGGTTTGCACAACCATCTCACAAAATCTGAAACATGACAAGAATCGAAAACAATCCATAGCTAATGGACATGCCTGCAACCGAGCCAAAGAAGTAGGCTCCTCTCTGCGATGATCACCACTTTTATTTTCTCTGCGGGAACCCCGTGGCACATTACCTTCAGCCACCGAATCACTGCCTGACCCTGGCTCATATTCTGACTCTGTCTCTGACATATCTCTGATCAAACCTTTGGCAATGTGTATGCTGATATGAATGCAGTGAAAGAAAGATTAGGACGTATGTTTAACATTCAATCAATATCCCACCGCCAAAACACCATCAAGGAATCAAATTATGGATAAAATCTCTGTTTCAAATGGGCTGAAAGGCAGCATCTCTGTTTTGAATGCAAATGAAATTTTGACAAAATAGGAGTAGGCAACCTTCAAAAGTTTGGACACATCTAGTCAAAGGAGAGTATGGTATAATCAGTGATAGGTTTGCCTACGAGTTTATGACCATAAAGGTTTCAATAGGTCATTTGAAACAATGCTAACATTGGGCAAACAAAAACATGAGCAAATGCTAACATTGGGCAATGTGACTCATTACACACATGAGAAATGTGACTCAAAGGGTTTAATCATGGTATAACGATAACAATGTTGACAGTGATATTATGGTTATGAGAGCAGAGTGATTTTCATGTTTTATGAAAGGCTGACCATATCACTGTTTCAGACATCAAACCCATTTTTTACACCATTGATTTTCATTTTAACCCTGAAAACAATAATCTCATAACAGTGGGGTTTTAAATCTTTCATTTGCATATTAGAACCATGTATGATGACACAAATACGTTTGCAAACCCCAAGTGATTGAAGAAAACCTGCTTTGAAGGCAACTGGAGTCAATTCCGAGCCAATCTGGGCGCTCGAACACAATTCCGGAATGCTGTCTCTGCGTGGGTCGCGCAGGCTCAGTTTGGGTCGCGCAGCCCAGGTGGGTCGCGAAGGTGCAAACCCACTGTGCTAAACCAACTCTGTTTGGGTCGCGCAGCCCAGGTGGGTCGCTCGGCCTCAACTTGGGTCGCGCAGCCCTAAAACCCTGTCCACGCCCTCCAAAAGTCTGAAATCGGCTTTCAATTTTGCAAATACGTTTTGGGAGCAAATGAAATCGGTTCAAATGAACTTGTTTGGCCTTTATACACTTCACAAATATCTTCACCATCATACTTTATTCCAAATCTAATTTCAAACCCACATTACAAATGTTCTTGTAATTTTCACTTTGGCTTTTTCAAATACAAACTTGCTTTGGTTTCTCTGAGGTCGATACTGATGATTTTATTGTCTTTTTGCCGGGATATGGCTGTCTTGGCTAGAGAAAAGACCAGGGGTCTGCTTTTACAATGTCTTCATGGCGGAATAATTAAAATTTATTACAAAATGATAATGACAAATTTCTAGTTCCAAAACAGAGTTTTGGACTAGAAATGTATTTTTTTTAAAAAAAATGCTGATGATAATAAAAATAGAAATCCAAGTACTGGACTCTCCTCACCTTGCAGGCTTTATGACTGAGTCTTCCTCAGTGACTCAAAAAACCTAGACACCAAGACCTAGGACACTTATTGACATTTTAATGACCTCATACATAATGACAATGACTATAAATAATTTTTTGAGAAAATATTTTTAAAATAGCGCTGCACGTATAACATGAGGAAACACAAAATGACACAACCCTTCGTCAGTTCATGGCATGATCCTAGTGATATGCAAAGAAGCGAAACAAGTGAGACACCTAATAATGAAAATGCAAAAGACGAAATGATCACTGACGGAGGGCAGCAAGGCTGACTCTAACACCGTGCCCACGGGATGCACAACGCCCCCAGATATACCAAACCCCATATGAAAATGAAAATGCTTTTTTGGTACCGCTTCTTCATTTGGATAGATCAAAATCAGAATGCTTTGGTGGGGTTTTTACAGATGGGTTGTTGGTTTATAAATACATTATGATTAAAAATAAGATCACAATTACAACCACTTAATGAGGCTACTTTTCTGCTGAGTAATTATCCAGGACTAGTCTTATTCCTATCCTGTAACCTTGCAATTGTCTATAATACTCTATAATAGTTGAGTTACTAGCAATGACATATGATAAAAGACCAAGAAGAGAAAATAATTTTGGCATAACCAATTTCTGAGTGATAATTCTTCCTATAATATTCCAATCATCTATAATACTTGAGTAACTACAAGTGCGATATAATAAAAAGGAAAATAAAAGTAATGATCACAAAAAAAAGAATAACCAAACAATGATTCGAAAATAATTTTGGCATAACCAATTTTCTGAGTGATAATTTTAAAACAGGATTCTCTGGGTGACGTAGATTTTACTATAAAAAACAGCTATAACATTAGGCCTTCTTCCTACATTCGCGACAACGTTGTTTCTAGTTCTAAGAAAATAGAGTATGACATGCACAAGCCTGTACTAACCTTAACCATCACCATTAAATGTTAATGCCTTGAGCGTACGTCAACTTCTCATTGATCGCATTGTTCATTTTTTTTCTCCTTGTTCTTCCTTTCTAGCGCATCATATTTAACTGCAAACCATTTAAACAGAGAAAATCAGCTACTGTGTTAGCTGTTTTGTCAAATTTTGGAAAAGATGGAATGACTATCTAACAAAGTGAGGTTATACCTACCCGTAATAGCAAAGAAAGGGAAACTAATGAAGCAACACTGTAAGCACTTTTAAAATGCTAAGCAACCCAAAGAAAATAGTGGGAATTTTTTTTTTATGAAGAAACTGATCTGAGATCGCCCATCGCAAATGTTTGTTTTAGTGTCTTGTTGATGTGAAGTCTCGATGCGATGCGATGTTGCGATATTGCACAACGCACATCGCAATGGACTTTGTTTCATACCTCCACAAATTTTCATCGTCGATGCGCCGATGCGATGTGGTCCCTACCACCATCACTAAATCACACATCGCATTAACCACTCCGCCCATCAGCAATTGTGTTAACCATCGATGCGATATTGCGATGCGATGTGGTCCCCACATCACAACATCTCAACATCGCAATCGCAATCGCCAAAGTCCAAGGTCCGCTACACCATAGTTATGCCGATCGCCGATGCGTCGATGTAAAGCCGGTCCCACTGCCAACTCAGCCAACAGTCGACCAATCGCGCTGTTTCGCGCAGTTTTGGGCCAATACGTCACATGGAGTTTTTGTTATGTGAAGATTTTATAAGATCCGGTTCATATTATCGTTTGAGTTCTGTGGGCCCCAGCAAAAGCCAATAGGAAAGCGTTCACGCTAGTTTTGGGTCCGCTTACGTAAGGGCGTTTTGTAACGCGAAAAGAATGCAATCAAGTTTTGTTTGAAGTTTGAAATCCGGGCCCACAAGTTTATTAAAATTTGTTTAAAGTCGTGTGGAAGTGTATTAAGTTTTTTTTTAAACCTTTTTTATATTTCTTTTGTTTTATTTTTCAAACGTAGTGCCATATATAAATTAAAAATCTCGGAGGCTTATTGTAATGTGTGTAGTGAAAACACAGAAGACAGAGAGTATTTTTGTGTAGTGTGAAAAAGCCCGCAGGCAGAGAAAAACAAAGAATCACTGTATGTGCGATTGTTGAAAAAGACAAAGAGACATTTTGTTTTGTAAGCACTGCATTTGTAGCAGTCCAGTTCATTTTGTAATCCCTCTGATAGAGGAAGAAAAGCACCATTTTTGTAATATTGTTTTATGTTAAAGAAATAGAAGTATTTTGTGTCATCTCTGTCCAGCATTTCTCTGTGTTAAAGGAGGAGAATTTCTATTCTCCAGTGTGTTCGGAATATTCAGAATTTCCAACATGGTATCAAAGCTAATCCAGGCTCTTTGAAGGTGTCAAAGAAGCTGAAGGAAGAAGGAAGCATGTTGTAGCAGTTCACCAGCAGATCTTCAGCAAGCCCAACAGAAGTTCAAGTCCAGGTATTTCTAAAAAAAAACAGAGTTTTGTTTTGTTTAAAAGAGTGCAGTCCTCAATGACAGATTTTGTCTTTTAAAGAAGGAAAGACAGTTTGTTTAAGAAAAACACAGTCAATTTTATTGCAAATTTCAGCTATTAAGCCATGGCTGGACCAGGCACCAGTATGAGTATTGGAAATACTCAGCTCCCACAATTTAATGGGAAGAACTATGATTATTGGGCCATTACCATGAGAGCTCTGTTTTCCTCTCAGGATTTATGGTAATTTGTAGAAGATGGTTTTGATGAACCAGTTGATGAGCAAGCCTTTAATGCCTTAACACAGGCAGAGAAGGATCTATTGAAAAACAATAGGAAGAAGGACTCTAAAGCCCTCTTCTATCTCTATCAAGTAGTACATGAGAGTGTGTTTCCAAGGATAGCAGCAGCTAAGAGATCCAAGGATGCATGGGATACTCTTAAGATAGTCTATCAAGGTATGAAGAAAGTGAAGACAACAAAACTACAATTGCTGAGGAGAGATTTTGAAACTCTCTGTATGAAAGAGTCTGATAACATAGACTAATTCTTCACACATGTGATTGGGATGGTCACATACATAAGGTCTCATGGAGAGACACCTGAAGAAATAATGATAGTGGGGAAACTATTGAGGAGCCTACCCTCAAGGTTTGATGTTATTGTAACCACCATTGAAGAGACAAAGGATCTCTCAAAGTTCACAGTTGATGAACTTCATGCATCACTGATGACTCATGAACAAAGATTGGGAAGATCCGTCAACCCATATTTGGAGCATGCCTTCAAGACCCAGATGCCTTTTGGAAGAGGAAGAGGCAGAAGCCAAAACAAAGGAGGAAGAAACAACCCTTCACATACTTATGGAAGGAGCAACAATCAGAATCAAATCCAAGGCCAAAGCAGCAGCCAGCAAGGTGGACAACAACATGCTCATGGACAAAGGTATGACAAATCCAATGTCCAGTGTCATTATTGCAAGAAATATTGGCACTATGCCAATGAATGTAGGAAAAAGCAATATGACATGAATAATAAGAAAAATGCAAATGTAGCAAGAGAAGAAAAGAAACCAAAGAATGTGTTGTTAACATGTAATGTAGCACAAGATAGATAGGATGATGTATGGTTCTTAGATTCAAGCTGCAGTAATCACATGACTGGAAACATAGCAATGTTTTCCAATCTTGATGAAGATGTTAAATCTGAAGTAACAACTGGAACTGATACTAAGATCTTTGTCAAGGGAGAAGGCAGAGTAAGTATCCGTGCAAGAAATGGAGAGCAGAAATTTGTGCCAGATGTATACTATGTTCCTGGCTTGAAATGTAATCTTTTGATCGTTGGGCAGCTCATTAACAAAGGTTACAATGTATTCTTCAAAAATTATGTGTGCACAATAATGGACATACCTCCAAGCAAGAAGATTATTGTAGAAGTGAAAATGACCAGCAATAGAATGTTTCCACTCAAGCTCAATACGAAATTGAAGGGAAAGAGAAAGAATGTAGTAGCTGTAACTCAAGAGGTCTTTCAAAAGGAAGTGAAAGATGAGAATTGGTTATGGCACTTGAGATTAGGACATCTCAATCTCGAAGGACTGAATTTGTTGCACAGAAAATGAATGGTAAGAGGACTACCATTGATTGAGAAACCGGACAACCTATGTGAAGGCTGCATCTTGGGAAAACAACACAGAGAAAAATTTCCATCAGGAAAGAGCATAAGAGCAAAGGCACCCTTAGAAATTATCCATTCAGATTTGCGTGGGCCAATGCAAACATCATCAATATCAGGCAACAATTATATGTTGACCTTCATTGATGATTTCACAAGAAAAGTATGGATTTATTTCTTGAAATATAAAAGTGAACTGTTTGAGAAATTTTGCCACTTTAAAGCTCTTGTAGAGAAACAAAGTGGGCAGCATATCAAATTCATTAGGACTGACAGAGGAGGTGAGTACATCTCAAAAAAATTCCTGCGTTTTTGCAGAGAAAATGGCATACACAAGAAATTTACGAAAAGGTACACACCGCACCAAAATGGTGTTGCTGAAAGGAAAATCAAACCATTATGGATATGGTGAGAAGTATGTTGAAGACAAAACATTTGCCAAATGAGTATTGGGCAGAAGCTACAAATTGTGCGGTATATATTTTGAATAGATGCCCAACAAAAGCAGTAATGAAGAGAGTTCCAGAAGAAGCGTGGAGTGGCAGAAAACAAGGAGTCACCCACATGAGAGTTTTTGGGTGTGTGGCTTATGCACACATTCCAGATCAGCTAAGAAAGAAGTTGGACAATAAGGGGGAGAAGTGAATTTTCCTTGGATACTGTGAAGAATACAAGGGATATAGATTGTATAACCCATCCACAAAGAAATTTGTTATAAGCAGAGATGTGCAATTCATTGAAGAAGAAGCATTGAGAAAACAGTCAATGTCAAAAGTTGTTTGTCTCATGATGAAGATGAGGAAGATGTGGCTGAAAAGAACACCTCATCGGTAGCACCACCTCCACCAACACAAGGATAGCAAGGGATACCACAAGCTGGAGTAAGAACACCCTTGAGAAGAAATGACAGTGCTTCTCCAAGCACACCACATGGAGCTGATTTGAGTGCTTCTTCAAGCACAAGTACACCAAATGAAAGAGGAACCAGATTCAGAAATCTAAATGAAATCTATGAGCAAGAAGCAGCAAATGAATGTATGAACTCTTTATTTGTATTATATTGTCATGTTGATGATCCTATTCATTTTGAATAAGCTATAAAAGATAAGAAATGGATAGAAGTTATGGATGAAGAAATAAATGCCATAGAGAAAAATAAAACATGGGAATTGGTTGATCTCCCAGAAGGTAAAGAAGTGATTGGAGTAAAGTGGGTCTACAAGACCAAAAGAAATGCTGAAGGTAAGATTGAAAGGCACAAGGCCAGACTTGTTGTCAAAGGCTATAAGCAGCAACATGGAAGAGATTATGAAGAAACTTTTGCACTGGTTGCAAGAATGGAAACAGTGAGAGCAGTGTTGTCCATAGCGGCACAAAACAAATGGAAGGTTTACCAAATGGATATAAAATCAGCATTCTTGAATGGAGTTTTAATGGAAGAGGTTTATTTTGAACAACCTTTAGGCTATGAGAAAGAAATCCAAGAGCACAAAGTGTGCAGATTGAAGAAAGCTCTTTATGGGCTGAAACAAGCACCAAGAGCATGGAACAGTAGGATAGATTCCTATCTACTGGAGAATGGGTTTGAAAAATGTGAAGGAGAACCCACATTATACATCAAGGAGAAATATGGTAAGATGCTCATTGTTGTTTTATATGTTGATGATGTGATATTCAGAGGTAATGATGATTACCTCATTGAGAATTTTAAAACAGTCATGAAGGATGAATTTGAAATGACTGATATGGGATTGCTGAGATACTTCTTAGGAATAGAAGTAGAGAAAAATGAAAACAAAACTTTTATTTCTCAAGCAAAGTATGTAAATGAAGTTTTGGAAAGATTTAATATGCAGGATTGCAAGGCAGCAATTACTCCCACAGTAATGGGATTGAAACTTAGCAAAGATGACAGCAACAAGGATTTTGATCCTAGTTTGTACAAGAGCATAGTTGGCAGCCTCATGTATTTGACTGCAACTAGGACTGATATTATGCATGTTGTTAGTTTGATTTCCAAATTTATGGAAAGGCCAAAAGAAACACATTGGCAAGCAGCAAAAATAATTCTAAAGCATGTAAAAGGAACTAAAAGGTATGGAATTTTATACACTACTTCAGAAAATTCTGAATTGATTGGATATACTGACAGTGATTGGGATGGAAGTATTGATGACTGGAAAAGTACTTCTAGTTATGTTTTTCATATGAGTTCAGGAGCTATTTCATGGGCTTCTAAGAAACAGCCAATTGTGGCATTGTCTACAGCAGAGGCAGATTATGTAGCAGCTACAGCAACAACGTGTCAAGCAGTTTGGATGAGAATAATGTTGAGGAGTTTATGTCAATAACAGGTAAAAGAGATAGTGATTTATTGTGACAATAGTTCAGCCATAGCATTTTCAAAGAATTCTATGTTTCACAAAATAACTAAACACATAGATGCCAAGTTTCACTACATCAGGGAGTTAGTGAACAATGGAGAAATTGTTTTACAGCATTGTAGAACAAAGGAGCAGTTTGAAGATATTGTGACAAAGCCATTGGGGCAGAAAAGTTTTGAATATTTAAGAAAATGCTTGGGTATGACAGATAACCCAACAACTGACTTTAAGGGGGAGTGTTGAAAATATTAAAGTCACCTGCAAAACCCCATGCAGGTAGAAACAGAGTACAACAGGGGAAGCTTAGGTTGAGTGTGCGCTTCTGTGCATTTAACAGAGGCATGGAGAAATTGTAAGGATGGATTTCTGTTCATGGGCCGCAACCACCATTGTAGAGATGAAATTAAATTTTGTTATGGCCGCAGCCGTCTTTTGCAGAGAAATTGAAGACTTTCGTGGTTCAACCATGCAACAAAAAAGTTTCTATTAAAAACAGTCTTATCAGGCATAAAGCCCTCACCAACCAAACAGAAAGGAATTTTGTTTAAACGCGCTAAGTCTTTAAGTTTATGAAAGGGCCAAGTCATTGTGGGCCCCAGCAGTCATGGCCCATCGCAAATGTTTGTTTTAGTGTCTTGTTGATGTGAAGTCCCGATGCGATGCGATGTTGCGATATCGCACATCGCACATCGCAACGGACAGTGTTTCATACCTTCGCAAATGTTCATCGCCGATGCGCCGATGCGATGTGGTCCCTACCACCATCGCTACATCGCACATCGCATTAACCATTCCGCCCATCTGCGATTGTGTTAACCGCCGATGCGATATTGTGATGTGATGTGGTCCCCACGTCGCAACATGGCAACATCGCAATCGCAATTGCCAAATTCCAAGGTCTGCTACACCATAGTTCCGTCGATCGCCGATGCGCCGATGTAAAGTCGGTCCCACTGCCAACTCAGCTAACAGTTAACCAATCGCGTTGTTTCGTGCAGCTTTGGGCCAAGACGTCACATGGAGTTTTTGTTACGCGAAGATTTTATAAGATCCGGTTCATATTATTGATTGAGTTACGCGGGCCCCAGCACAAGCCAATAGGAAAGCGTTCACGCTAGTTTTGGGTCTGCTGATGTAAGGGCGTTTTGTAACGCGAAAAGAATGCAATCAAGTTTTGTTTGAAGTTTGAAATCTGGGCCCACAATTTTATTAAACTTTGTTTAAAGTCGTGCGGCAGTGTATTAAGTTTTTTTTTTTTTTAACCTTTGTTATATTTCTTTTGTTTTATTTTTTTAAACATAGCGCCATATATAAAGTAAAAAGCCTGAAGGCTTATTGTAATGTGTGTAGTGAAAACATAGAAGACAGAGAGTATTGTTGTGTAGTGTGAAAAAGCCCGCAGGCAGAGAAAAACAGAGAAGCACTGTATGTGCGATTGTTGAAAAAGACAGAGAGACATTTTGTTTTGTAAGCACTATGTTTGTAGCAGTCCAGTTCATTTTGTAATCCCTCTGATAGAGGAAGAAAAGCACCATTTTTGTAATATTGTTTTATGTTAATGAAATAGAAGTCTTTTGTGTCATCTCTGTCCAACATTTCTCTGTGTTAAAGGAGGAGAATTTCTATTCTCCAGTGTGTTCGGAATATTCATAAATTCCAACAACCTGCTCCTCTACTCCTGTGAATGTTCTTCTGAGAATTTCAAAATCTTGGGTTACAAATAAAATCAACCAGCCAAGGAATGTACGCAATCAAGGAAAAAAAATGAAAAACACAAAAGAGATATTAATGAAACACACTCTCTGCAACTAAAACTACAAATGGAAAAAAAAAAAAAAAATACAAGCACACATGGCCATGCAGCTAAAGAAACAAATATCATCAACAAACAAGCTAAGTCAATGCAGAGTGGAATAAAATTACGGGTCTGAATTTCAAAACGCCATATCTTTAATTTAGCTCCAGAGCATTTACACAACCTCTGAATGCGTGTTGTTTTTTTTATTGCAACACGCAATTAAAGCTTTTTGATGTGTGTAGCTTTTGTCCTTAGAGTCCACACATTCTTTTAATTGAGTTTAAAGCCCTTAATCCTTCTCAAATCGACCTCCGATTGTCTTTGCCATATGTTTTCAAAATCACCAAGATTTCTTTTAGTTGAGTTTAGCCTTTAAACCTCATATTACTTGAGACTATTTCAGCTTTTTGTGTTTAAAATCACAGCCATTTCTTTTAAAGTGCACCTGCAGCTTTCTGGTGTGCTTATTACACGTCATTATCAAATCCACGTGGCATTCCACATTTTTTTGGGCAAAAAAGAGCTAAATTTATAATATTTTTTTTTTTGAAAAAATCAACACCATTTTATTAATATAAAAAAATTTGTTATATATTTTTATTAATAAAAAAAGTGTTACATAATTTTATTAATAAAAAAGAATTGTTACATATTTGGTATAGAATAGACACTAGAATAAATAATGATGAGTGTATTATTAAATCATTTAGTTAGATAATGATAAGTGTATTATTAAATTATTTAGTAATATAAAAATCATTTATTCAAAATTTTATGGACAAAAATAAATTGGTATTACTCAAACCAATAAAATCATTAAATTATTTTGATAACTTAAATATTTCAAGATAACAAATAAAAAAATATTACATATAATCTTCCACAATAACCAAAACAAAAAATAAAAAAAATTATAATCTTCCACAATGACTTGAAAACAAAAAAATAAAAAAATTATGTAGAATAAAAAATTTATAATCTTCCCCAATGACTAAAAACAAAAAAAAAATTTATCACACATGGTATATGAATAGATATTCCACATATATTAAAATGCATAAACAAAAGGTGCACTTTCACGATATTATGTAGGTTTTGGATTGAGAAAATAACATTGAATAACATATAAATGTGGATATAGATGGCATAGAATATCTTTTACCAATTTAGAGTAGCATGAAAATAGTTGCAAATAAAAGCAATTGGAAAGTTGAGAATTTCAAGATCGTGATGGATAAAGATAAATGTTGAGTAGGATTGGGTTAATGATAAATGTTTAGTATTGGATTGCTTCTAGGAGAAAAAATTTGAAAATTTTCTTTTGTTCGTATTTCGTTTTGGAAGTTAATGTTTTAGCATATCAATTTCTTAAGGACACTTTATTACACGTGTCAAACTTTATGAAATAGAGATAGGATGTGAACTCATTTTCTAGTTTGTTAAGTTTTTTTTAAAGTTCAAGATAATCTATAAGGGTTTTTGTCTCTATATTTATATGTTTAGTTTTTGTTGTTTTTTGGGTGTAGAATGGTTAAATTTATATATAGAATTTTGGCTTTTGTGATTTATAGTAAAATTATGTAGAATTTTTTCAGTAATAATCACATTTAAATGAACATTGTCGATTATTTTAGACTCGTTTTGAACCAATCAATGTGGTTTATGATGAACCACATTGATTCGTTTAGACGTGTTTCGAACCAACCAGTGTGGTTCATGATGAACCACACTTGTTAGTTCAAAACGCCTGGACAATATTCATTTGAATGTGATTATTACCGAAGTAATTCTACATAATTAAATCTATATATTTAGTTTTTGTTGCTTTAAAATGTTTTAAGAGATTTTGTTTAATTTTAAAAAGAAATAAATCTTAAAACAAATTAGAAGTATATTGTTTTTTTAATCTATATATTTAGTTTTTGTTTCTATAAAATGTTTTAAGAGTTTTTGTTTAATTATAAAAAGAAAAGAAAAAAACTTAATAAATCTTAAAACAAATTAGAAGTATATTTTTTTTTAAGCTAAAAAGTCAATATATATTTTGATTTCACATATACATTTTTATGAGCATCATGTAGGAAGTTTTGGGGTTTATCTCCGCGAGATGTCTACTTTTATTGGTTACTTTACTCAATGTCCCTACATGAAGTGTTGTAATCAAAACTAGCACTTTTATTGGTTACCTTACTCAATGTCTCTACATGAAGTGTTGTAATCAAAACTAGCACTTTTATTGGTTACCTTACTCAATGTCTCTACATGAAGTGTTGTAATCAAAACTAGCAAATTTGCATTGAATACCACTTGCAAAATGAGAAAAGCGCCTAAGTGTTTTTTTACAAGGCTTTATTTAGAAAATAAATAAATAAATATAAGTAGGGAAAATTTTAGGGGCTAATATTCGGAGGTGGGCTAATTTTCCATGCTTTTCCAAAAAAAAGATTCGCTAATTTCCATTTTTTCTAAAAACGATTCGCCCAAATTTTATAGTATAAAATTATTTCACCTTAAAAACCACAATATATATATATATATATATAGAGAGAGAGAGAGAGAGAGAGAGAGAGAGAGAGAGAGACTGTATAAAATTATCATAAATTTGAATATTTTTACAAAAATATTGTCAAACATTTTATAGATTGCATATGATTCGCCAAGGTTTCTAAACTTCAAGATAAATTTCCATCCTTAAAATTTTCTCTGAATATAAGCTATTATTTTCTTAAAAATAAATAAAGTGTCTCCCAAAATTGAAGATAAGAGTCAAGAGGAGATTTATTAGGTATTTTCACATGATAACCTAGAAAGTATTAAATTTTCTCTATTCTTTTATTAACAATATTTAATTTTTTGTGGTATAACAACTTGGTAACCATGAAATGGCATGTTTCCCTCCTTCCTTTGTGAGAAGGGTCTCATTCTTGTAAGCCCTTCCTTGAGATTAATTTGGTTATTAATTCAATTAACTATGAATTTATCATGATCAAAAGCAATAGTAGTAAAAATAATGGCCTTGAAGACCTCTTGCAAATTTGTACAAAGGTATATCATGATGTGACAACATTCTTACTAGTAAAGCACCACTATGTACATGTAAATCCCATTACATAAAAGCATCAATAATCATAAAAATGAGTAAGAATTATATGCATACTTGAATAAGCTTAATTAATAATTAAATATTATATTTAATAATGCAGACTTATAAATTATAATAGTGTTATAATTAAATATAATTAATAATTGAAGTTAGATGTAGTATGTTGGGTCACGTGTCATGGTTGCAAAAATGAAAAAAACAAGTATTTTTAATCTTTAGGCTCATGGATTTCGAGCCTAGCACCAAACCTATATATGTTTGAGAATGCATACAAGTTAATATATTCTACATATAATCATTACCTTGAACACTAACAACCACAACTCTCCAAGGCAACAAATAGTTTCTCATAAACGCCTTTAATATAATATGTATGCCCTAAATGATGTTTTTAGGGTTCAATGGCCATGGATGAGGCCTTGAACCACATAGCTTTATCTCTACAGGAAATATTTGGCCTCTACCCAAGAATATTGATGCCATTATGAGGTTTATGTAACATAAGTGGGTCTTAGGGCCCTAACCATGGTTATGGGAGGAACTAGAGCCTCAAACCAATGCTAGAGGACCATGGATAAGGCCTTAAATTAAAATCCTAAGGCTCAAGGACCATGGATAAGGCCTTAGATTAAAATTATAAGGCTCAAGGACCATGGATAAGGACTAAAAACACCACACATAATCCCTTTAGGGCTCTTTCCCTTTAAATTGAATATGGGCACCATAAAATATGACTAAACGCTAGGCAAAGGGCTAATAACATGACAAGTCATTACTAGTATTCCCATCACCATAGAAACCAATTCACAGATATGATGAAGACATATCTAGAGATCTTGTGATGCCTATACAATCCCTCCTCAGCATAAGGACAAGCATGAGAAATAAATATAAGAGGAGCTGAGGTTAAGGAGGTTATGCCATAAAGGGGAGAGGTGTCATTTGACTAAGATGGGTGTGATTGAGTGATTCCATGAAGATTAGATGGGACATTTGAATAATTAGAGGGGGGCCTTTCATAGACTGTGGAGGGTGGAACCTTGACCATTAACTATGGGGGGCCTAACTACTAGAACCCTCTAAGCCAACAAAGCATTTCTCATAAACATCTTGAATATAATATGTATGCCCTAAATTACGCTTCCAATGTTCAATGCCCATGGATCAGGTCTTGAACCACAAAACTTGATCTTTATATATGATATTTGGCCTTTTACTAGGAATATGAATGCTACCATGAGATTTATGTAACATAAATGGGTATTAGGGCATTAACCATAACTAAGGGAGGAACTAGAGCCTCAATCAAGGCTCAAGGGCCATGGATAAGGCCTTAAATGAAAATTCTAAGGCTCAAGGACCATGGATAAGGCCTCAAAACACCACACATAATCCCTTAAATGCTCTTTTCCTCTAAAAGAAATATAGGTACTATTGAAAAATGTAGCAAGAAAGGCTCAGCTAGACTTTAGCCTTGGTCAAATTGAGTAAATTGAATTTCCACATCAACGAGAAAACTTGGAGGCAATTAACCAGTGTGACATGGCTCTTGTCACTTAGCTCAATAAATTCGAGTTAGAAGGCTTGGATTTCAATTATGCATGTGTGACTATTAAATTTTAGTAATCAATTCAGTTATTTTCAGTTGTATTCAGTTAACTGACCTCTAACAATTGATAGATTCAGTTGAAGGTCAGTTGCACAGTGGGACAACAGTTTAAATCTGAGACTTTTCAACTAACTAATCAATCAACCCGAAATAGCTAGTGCATATAGAGAATTTGAGTTCCTTAGCTAAAGTGGATTTGACAAGGCACTGTAACATCAGTTGTAGACAAGTCTTGAGTGGACAGGTGTTGCATGAAATCAGTGATAAATTGATTCGATCACGAGTCGAGTACTACTCTAACCATCATTTACGGTGTGAGGATCTTTTAATTGACTATGGCTTATATATGTTTAATTGAGCATATTAGTTCATCTATTATAATGCATGCACCACATAAACATAAGTAAATGAACTTAAAATATCAAGAAGCACATTCAAGTAAATGAGAGAGAGGCAACCAATATTGATAACAAAGTTCACCCCTCCACCTCTGGGGCTACATCTCTGGATCTGCTTCAACTGGAATGCAGATCTTCTATATTCCTCCTTCAAAGTGAGCTCTCAAATCTCTCTTACATTCAAGCACTATGGCCAATCATTAGCTAAGCACTATGGCTCTCAATAGCTAAGCCTTCTCTCCTTTCTTCCCCCTTCCTATTACATGGCTCACATAAGGAATATATATAGTTTTCCCCCTCTCACTCTCCAACAAGGAGCATTAATTACAAGACCCACAATTTTAGGACCTAATTACAAGGAAGGAAAAATAGGATCCATGAAAGTAGGACCTCCAACTATCTCAGGCTCATAATTGGGAAAGTCTCAAAATCACTTAAATACTCTTCAACCATGCCCTTAATTCTCTCAACCTACAATTGAGAAAAATAGAAAATTGGTGTGAGGTGGTTTCTCACATAAAAACCAATTTCCGTAATTACATTTAATGAATAATATGTGAGACAAATTCCTCTCACAAATATCAATCATTTATATCAAAAGTGAATAATAATGCATGAGTTTAGTAAGGCTCATAAAATGCATGATTAAATGCATGAGCACCTCATGAAAAGCATTAATCATAAATAATGAAAAATGCATGATACATTTCCCCCACATGATGTATAATAAATGTGTGAGAAATAAAACTCATTAACCATAATTTCATCCACTTAAACACTTTTCCGCCAACTTCAAATCAACATGGCACAAAGTAAAAAAACTCTTTCATGTGCGGAGATCCTTTCGGATCATCAATCCTTGGGAATTGTGAAATCAATTTGGAGGAAATTCCTAAAGAATAAGGGCTAATTTCCTCGGGAATTGCGCAAGGAAATAGGAGCCTTGATGAGCAAATAATTGGCCAAGTGTTGGCCATAGTTTATATTTGAATAGTGGGAACATGTATTCTTTTGCAGTTTGAGCTCAGAGTTGGAGTTAGTAATTGTCATAGTTTCTATATTCAACTCATTAATGACAAGAGGCTTGAGGGGATTTTCCCAGTTGGGTTCCCCTATAAATTATCGTGTATTTGTGGTTTTTCTTATTGCATGTCTTTGCATGTTGTTTTAAATATTTAATTTCATTTCACAGATAAGTAAAGTAGAATTGTGTCTCATGATTTTCAATTAGAATTATTTAGTAGTTGAAATTTCTATCAAATTTATACATGGTATCAGAGTAATGAATTCACATTAAATCCAATATTTCAAACTTGTCTCTCAAGAATTTCAATTTTGCAGCTCAGTACAATTTTTTTTTCTTTAGGATCGAGAGAATGTATTTCAACAGACTGATATTAGAGTATGCCTTGGACGGTAGCTTGAATTTCATAGCCTGGAAGGATCGAATGGAAGCAGTGCTTGATGACAATGCTATGTTAGAATATATTAAAATTGATATTGCACAACCCTAGCAGTCGGATGTGCATCAACTAGCCCAATGGAAGAAGGATGTTGCAAAGGCCAAGATAATTCTTCTAGAAGGTGTGAGGGACCACGTGGTCTCAAATATCTATAGAAAAAAGACACCATTTTCTATATGGAATACACTGACTAGGCTATTCAAAAATAGTAGTGACCATAGAAAATTGGCCTTGGAAGACCAAATTTGAAACATAAGGATGCAAAAGAATGATATTATCCCGCAGTATCTATCCATATTTACACAAGTTCGTGATGAGCTTGGACAGGTTGGGGTGAATGTTGCAGAAGATGACCTAGTGATCCTAGCTCTTCTAGGCCTTCCAAAATATTGGCACAACTACTAGGACTCTGTGAATGGAAGGGAAAAAAATACTTAATTGGAAAAGGTTGTGATCTGATTTGGTTCAAGAAGAGTTCAGGAGAAATACCAGAGATGGAACTTCATCTAGAGCGCAGGATGAAAAAAGCATTTCCTTGGTTGGAAAGGGGAAGAAGGGAAAAGGGAAGAAGAACCAGAGCAATCCTGAATCCATCCAAAACAATGGAAATAAGAAAGATTTGAACAATATCAAGTGCTTCAGCAGCCATGAGTTCAAGCACTATGCAAAAAAATGTCTGCACAAGAAGTCTAACAAGAATCTTGCTAGAGGAGCAGCGGGTGAAGCATTGGCTTCACAATTCAAATTAGACTTCACCCTAATAGCATGCATGGATAACACTGTTATGGGGAGTGTGTGGTACCTTCATTCTAGTGCCTTGTTCCATATGACAGTGTGCAAGGATATTTTCAGTAGCCTGGAGGAGAAGGATCTCCAGATGCATATCGAAATTGGGTATGATGGGAGGTACAATGATACAGGAATTGGTATTGTCACCTTTGAGAGGGAGAAAGCCTCTCTTCTTCGCCTCAAATATGTTATGTTTGTACTCAGGCTGAAAAATAACCTGATATTTGTAGTAGTTTTAGAGGATCGTGGTTGATGTGATTTTCAGTAAAGGGAAAACATTTATGAGACACATAGATACAAGAAAGTGAAGCATATAGGGGTTCAAGTGAAGAAATTATACAAACTAAACGTGGTAGGTTGCGCTGCATTGAGCAACAAGGTTGATAAAGTGCAGAGTAGATATGTTGGAGAACTCTGAAATGGGATATTGGGTCATCTACACCATGGTTCCTTAAATATCATGCAACAAATTACCACTGGCCTTCATAAAGGCTCCCTTGACTAGAAAGATGTCTGCAAGGGCTGCACGTTAGGGAAATATTTTAAATCCACTTTCCATGACCAAGAGAGAAAAGCAGGTGAAATCTTGGAGTGACTCCATTATGATGTTTGTGGAACCTTTTCTATAGTCTCCATAGCAAAACATAAGTAGTATGTTATTTTTATTGATGATTTCTCTTTAAAATGTTGGATCTTCTTCGTACATAAGAAGGATGAAGTTTTCTCTAAATTTTTCAGTTCAAAGCATTAGTTAAGAAGGAAACTGGGAAGAAGGTCAAGGCTCTCAGGAGTGAAAATGGAGGTGAATTTGTTTCGCAAGCCTTCAAATATTTTTGTGTGAAAGAAGGCATTCGAAGAGAGCTAAAAACACCCCATAACCCAAAGCATAAGGGGTGGTTGAGAGGAAGAACATGAACATAGTGTGAACAGCAAGGGCCATGTTGGATGATCAGGGGTTGCCTTTACATCTATGGGTGGAAGCTTGCAACACCGCAGTCTAGTTACAGAACTATAATCTGCACAAAATACTTGGCATGATCATACTGGAGGAAGATTTCTTTGGGAGAAAGCCTGGGGTGTCTCATTTCAGAATTTTTGGAGCTTCATTTTATTATCATGTCTCCAAGGATTTGAGGAAGAAACCATAGCCTACAGCAAAGTTGGGAGTTTTTTTAGGATACACCGAAACTCGACACAATTACCGGGTGTATATTCCTTCACTGAGGATGATAGTTGTGGGGAGAGATGTCAAGTTTGATGAGGAAAATGCTATGAGATGCTCTTTGGAACAAGATTTGAGTATCCCACCAGAGCAAGAGATTCTAGCTCCAAAGGAGGAGCCTCATATTGAGCTTTGTAACAAACCTAGTGAAATTTCCAAGTAATAAAAGTTAATAAAGGTAAAAATAATAACCAAGGTTGATGGGACAATTATTACAAGCTGAATGTTGGTAAAAAACATCCTAGTGGGGGTTCATTTGGTGTATTATGGCTAAAGAAATTGGAAAAGGCAAAGGGAAAGGATTTGGAAAGGCAAAATGACATTTCTGAAACATTTATTTATGAAAATAATGGAAGGAGAAAAGGGAGGTGAAATGTCACACGTTGCATGTCAGGAGGAAAATGAAGGAAAATAATGGGAAATGAAGGAAAATAATGGAAAATGAAGAAAATAGAGGCCTAATTGATAAAAAGGCTTATGTTATGAAACCAACTCCCAAAATAGACAAAAATAGAGATCAACGCCTTAGAAATCATCCACTTCAAGGGGGCAACCACCTTTACATTACACAAATGAACAATTCTTGGATGATACAAATGAAAAAACCTACTTTCTATATATATGAGTCCATGGGGTCACAATATAATCCTAGCCGACATAATAATAATAATGTAAGGGCACAACAATAACAATAGTGGGCTTTTATGGGGCACAATAATAACAATATGGGGACTACAGGGGTACAACAATAACAATAAGGGGGCTACACTAACAACAATAAGGGATTACACTAGTAATATAGGAACCTAACATGCCCCTCTCCTTCAAAAAACGTTCTTCTGAATGCTTGAGTAGCTCTAGATGCTTCTGTATAAAATTCTCATCCTCCCATGTGGAATCTTAAAAGGGTAAGTTTTTCCACTTGATGAGATACTCTGAAATTGATCGAGTTCGTAGTTGTTGAGTTCTTGTTTCTGTGACTACTTCAGGTTCTAATATGATTTTTCCTTCCTCATCAAGTTCTGGAAATATTGTTTGAACTAGAAGTTTGTCACCTATAACCTTCTTTAAACATGAAACATGGAAAACTAGGTGCACTCAAGAAGAAGCAGGAAGCTCCAATTTGTATGCCATAGTATTAATATTTTGCAACACCTTGTAAGGACCATAGTACTTTGGCGATAATTTATTATCCTTCTTAGCTTGATTGAGGGACATTTGTTTGTATGGTTGTAGTCGTAAAAATAACCATTCTCCTACATCAAAACTTCTCTCGCTATGATGTTGATATGCCTGTTGTTTCATTAGATTTTGTGCCAAATTTAGGTTATCCTTTAAGAGTTGGAGAACTTGTTGTTGATGCTCGATGTGATCTTCCACAACTTGAGCCTTAGAATTTTCTCTTAAATAGGATGTGATGGATGGTGGGTGATATCCATAAAGTGCCATAAATGGGGTCATTTTTGCTGCAGTATGGAAGGAAGTGTTATACCACCATTCAGCCAGAGGTAATCACTTGACCCATTATGTTTGTTTATCATATACAAAACAACGAGGATATCCTTCCAAACATTTTTTCACTATCTTAGTTTTCCCATCGGATTGAGGATGATAAGATGAGCTATAAGCTAGTTGAGTACCCAAACAAGAAAATAATTCCATTTAACAATTTCTAGTGAAAATGGGACCTCTGTCTCTTACAATAATATTTTGTCTTCCATTTAGCTTTTGAATTGTTTCCATAAATGCAGTAACAATTTTACTTGCTTTAAAGGGATGAGATAAAGCACAAAAGTGCGCATACTTAGTAAGTCTATCAACTACCACCATGATGGCACTCTTTCCTTCAGACTTAGTTAAACCTGTGATGAAATCCATTAAATCCTCCTCCCAATCTTGACTTGGAATGGATAAAGTTTGTAGCAGACCCGAGGTCTTAATTGTCTCAACTTTATTTTGTTGGAAAAACAAACATTTCACCATAAACCTTTTAAAATTAGATTTAAGGCCATCCCAAAAAATTCTTTCTTCACCTTGTGGTAAGTTTTTAAAAATCATGAGTGTCTTCCTAAGGGAGAGGCGTTCAATTACAAAAGAATATTTTGTTTTAGTTGGGAATTATTACAAATATATAAGCGATCTTTGTACCATAAAGAATCATTTTTCCAACTAAATGTATCAGACGTACTGGGATATTGCTTCAAATTTTGAATGAGTGTCCATAATTCTTCGTCATTCTTCCATTCCTCCCTTGCTTCGGTTATCCAATCCAATTGGATCATATAAATTGTACAAATCAATGCTTCCACCTCCTCATCCTTTCTTGAGAGTGCATCTGCAACAACATTTAGCTTCCCTTTTTTGTATATGATTTCAAACTCATAACCCAACATCTTTGTGACCCATTTTTGTTGCTCTTCTGAATATAGCCTTTGTTCCATAAAGTATTTAAGACTATCATGATCAATTTTTACCTCGAAGTGTCTTCTCATTAGGTAAGGTCGCCATTTCTTTAGTGAATGTAGTATTGCCAACATTTCCTTCTCATAAATAGCTTTCTGTAAATACTTTCCTTCAATTGGACGGCTTTCAAAAGCAATGGGTCTTCCTTCTTGCATTAAAATAGCACCAATTCCATTTCTTGAGGCATCATATTCCACAATAAAGATTTTTGTGAAGTCTGGCGCAGCTAAGATCAGTGCTAGGAACATTTCCTCTTTAAGATGTTCAAAGGCCTTAGCTTCTTCACGAGTCCATGAAAATGCATCTTTCTTCAACAATATTGTTAGAGGTGCTACTATTCTACCATAATTCTTAACAAACTTGCGATAATACCTTGTTAACTCGAGAAATCCTCTCAACTACTTTATGGTTGTGGGGACTTTCCATTCCTTAATGGATTTAATTTTGTTAGGTTCTGTTTTATCACTCTAGCAATTTCTTAAGTTGTGGGATTTTGAGTTTTTAGTCAAAGAATACTAGAGGTAACCACAAACCTACTTCAAATTCTAGGATCTAGCCTTCCTAGAATTCAGAGAGTGCTCTCTCTTTAAGATTTATCTTTGTTTTTTTATTTATGTTTTTAGGCTAGTTGTGATAGAACAATTGATTTTGTTTTTAAAGGTTTTGGTGGAAAAAAATCACTTAGAGGTAAACTAGAGAGAAAACAACTTGTCCATTGGGCTATGGAGTCTAAATCTAGCTAGCAGGATTAGAAGTCAAGGCCAAAAAGGTACAAATGTATTCAGGGCAAGATAGATAACCCTCAGAGATTTGGGAAAGTGTTTTTGGTGAAATGGTATGATCGGGATAAAGGGCAATGAAGGATCCTTTGATCCGGAAAATGGAAGAAGGAGGCAGGGGTCAAATGGGAGTAGGAGCAATCAAGGATTCCTAACACTGGAAATCAGCATAAAACATTAAAATGGTAACCAGTTAAAAACAAGGAGTACTAGACTAAACCTGTAGTAATATTCCTAGTTGCACATTCAGATAAAACAAACATATAATGAATTGCATGAAACTCAGAAAAGAAAATAATGACAAGAAGGGAGTACTTCACTCATCATCTTATCATAGGGATCCTGAATTATGATGCTAGTTTAGCTTTGTCCAGTCTGCTACTTCGATATCAACACATAATAGCCTCCAATGTTCAGCAAAAATTCTATAGTAAGTCCAACAATTTTATTCCACACAGAATACTTCTAATGTAGAAGTATTTTTACAAAATGTAGTTACAAATATCCTAGGAGAAATCTAGATATATCTTTAGGAAATAGAAAATATCTTTACAAAATAAGAGGGACAACTGCTTAACAAATCAGCAAGCTGTCCTCTTATCCAAAATAAATAGAACTACTTTATCTAACAAGGAGCTTTTGAGTGATTAGCTTTCCTGCTTGCTGGCTGCTAGAAAATATCTTCATTTGAGTTGCCTTAGCTAATACTCTTTCATCCGATACTCTTTAACACTGCTCTTTAACGCTGATACACTTTTGACTGATATTTCCATTGTTTACTGCTGTAAAAATATATCTTTTTGCAGTAAAAATCAGCAGACTGTCCTTTTATTTCACTGTTTCTTTTTTACTATTTTTCAAGGTAATTTTCTTCACTATTTTACCTTTCATTATTACATTAAATCTGTAAATGTTTGCCACTATTCTTCATTGGGAATTTTGACATTCTTTAGCTTTCTAAAATTCTCATCTGCCTCCGTGTATTTAGCAAAAGTAGGCTTGAACACAAAGAGATGTTTAATCTCATGTTGTAGAAAGAACAAATCTTCAAAGTGTTGAAGGAGGACTTTTCCTGTGGGAGTGCCTTGTGGTAATGGTTTGCTGACTTGCTCCTTGGAAAATTCCCTGATCTTTTTATCATAATCCTTCTGGGGCATCAGTTTTTCATTAAAAACATGGATGTCTGGCAAGCCCCTCTGTCTTAAGTTTGTGTATTTTACCATAATCTTTGTTATGGCAATGTTCATTGATTCACATTTCTCTTCCAGGTTGTTCATCAAATTTTTCTTGGTTACCACCTTTTTAATCTGTAAAATGGTTCTATTTTGTCTAATACCTGTAATTCTTCCAATTCTTCTCTGTCCTTGCTGTTCAGGAATGTGATGAGTTTTAAAGCCTAAGCTGGCTTATCAATTAACTCATCCTTGGTCTTTTGAATCTATGCCTGAGCTGCTAATAATAAGCCTCTATGCTCATATATAACCTAAATTGAAGGCCATTGAGTGTGAATGGCTTAAATTATGTTTTTCCATAGATGATTTTTTACAAATGAAACTTTCTCAGTGAAAGTTAGCTCTTTTTGTAAGCCCTTGATTAGTTCTCCAAGTCTAATTGCCTTTTGTTCATGGGTTTTAGCATTTATTAGAGCTAACTTATTTGTAGCTTCAAGATTATAAATCATCTTCTTTAGGTTGTTGATTTCATTAGTTTTCAAATAAATTTCCTACATAGCTTTAACAATTTGGCCTGCTTCATCTGTTGGTTGAACCTGTGTTGTAGAAGAATCTATGTTTGAAGTGGTCGTTGAACTCACTGGCACTGCAGTTGCTAGTGGTTCTTTTGGTGCTATTTTTTCTCCTAATGTGGAAGCCACTGTTGTGGTAAACACTAGTATAACTGAAGGGATGATAGGAGTGTCGGGTTCTTTCAGAGTTTCCTTCTCTTGGACAAGTTGGTCCATTTGGGATTCCATTTCTTTGAAATGAGTAGTTAATTTGAGGATGAGCTTCATCATCTCTTCTTTTTCACTTTGATCTTGAAGGATTTCTTTGGTTTTGGATGCTCACTTTGAGGAAGCTTAAGCTGTTTCCTCAAAGCTACAATATCATCATTCTTTTTCTTAACCAACAATTCTGCTGCTTGAATATTTGAGGGATCATATCCCACCTGTAAAACTAAATCCTCTAAGGCTTTAATCCTTAGGTCCTTTGCATACAAAGATCCCTTGTCTAGCTTCATTTGATCCTGCATATTAAGGATAGTATTATGTAACTTGGTGGCACTCATTGCTTTAGTCACCACTGTTGAATACAACATTTCATAGTTATGTCTATGAAATTCAATTTGGTCCAGCTCATGAACATTTTCAGTGTCTACCTCAAACTCCACATTTTTATAATCTACCACTGTTTTTGGTGTTGAGGTAGTTGGTTGCAAAAATGACATAATCATCTTGTTTTTAGAATAATAAAAGGCTGTCAGTAGCCTATTTTGATTCCCAGGTTTTTGTTTGAGGAATTGAGAATATATCTCTAATTTAATTTCCTCATTCTTCCGCTTTATCTGCTTATATTTCTCTTTGATATCTAAATCCTTTTCCTCAGTTGTTTGTGAGGAAGAGGCCTCCATATTTTGTGGCTTTTCAATCATTTGAGTACCATTTTTACTTGTTGTTTTCTCTTTTTCAATCTCTGCAAGAGTTTCATTGATTATCACTGTAGCTTCATCATCATTTACCTCTGGTTCATTTGTATCTTCAATGTCAATTACCTTTTCTTTCCCAATTGAACTGAATTTAAGCCTTTTATTATAAATCAGTTTGAATTTAGTTTTTGAAGTTGTTTCTACTGTGTATGCTCCTTCTTCTCTGTTTCTTTTGGCTGAAGTATCTGGCTTCTTTACAACTTCAAAGGCTTGTGTTGTAACCATTTTTCTTGTTGTCTCTGTATTAGTAGTTGTATCTATCAGTGTGTTCTCCACCCATTCTGCTTGGTTGGAAAAATTCTCAATCTCTGGCTTAAGCTCATGTATGAAGGGTTTTAGTTTACATTTTACCCTTAAATTGCTCAGGATCCCTTGAGGATCATAGTTCCATGGAAAACTTTCTTGAAATTTAAACTCTGCTAGTCTCTTTGTGATTTATTTTTCTGCCTCTCTGTTGTTTATGATGAAAGGACCAACCTGATTCTTTAGCTTGAATTGAGTCTTTTTCCTAGCAGCTAAGAAGTTAATAGAGTCATAATTGAGAATCTGTGTTAAATACTCTAATGCAAAAATTCTCATGTTCATATATTTTGGCAACTTATAAGGTAATAAGTTGGATCAAAAAATTCTTATCTTTGTATGCTTTTCATAAAGAAACCAGTCTCCCATTTTATTCTATTCTGACAGTTGCAAGATTCTTTTCGTTTCTTCATTAACTATGGGCTGCTCTGCTTTGTATAAAATGTTCATTGCTGGATGTAGAAAGAGGTCTGAAAAATCTGTGTAGGTGAACTCACTACCCTCTTTCCTGAGCAAGGAAGTCCAGAAGATAATGGATAAAGGCTTACCATACAAGTCCATCTTTTGCTATGCAATTGGAAAATTATCAACTTGGAAGAATAAAAATAAGTGAAACAAGTAGGATGAGTATCTAAAAAACCCCTTCAGTGTGTAGTTTGGTGAGCTGACGATGAATACTATCTGCTATGAATCTGGCATAATAAAAAATGATTGCTGGAGGTTGGCATGGAGATAAGGTGGATAGAAAGCCAAGAATGGATTCATCAGTGAATCCATATGTAAAGTATCCCAGTATAAAGGATAGCATTGAGATAATATTTCTAGACCTTTCAGGAAATTTGGCAGTAGAATAAGGAGGGTTTAACTTAGGAATGTCAAGATGGGAAGGCAAAAAGTTTTGAAATATCATAAACTTCTTTGGGAAATCCAAGCCTAAGTACAACTGGGTCAAAGCTTCTATAGATAGAGGGACTGATTGAGGATCAGACTGTAATTGTAGCATTTGATTTATGGACTCTGCTGTGATGGTAAAAAGGATTTCTCTGTTAGCATTAACAATGGCCCTTTGGTCTGGTTCATAATGTTTTTTACATAATCTAACAAGGTCTTGTCCAGGGTGGGTCAATGGAACTACATATTTAGCAAATGAGTCTCCCAAATAGGCATCTCATCCTTGTCCAAGTATTTATCATAACACCAATTATGTATTTCTAAGAGGTTGAATTCAACAATAGGATCAACAATCTTGTAGTCCATATTAGTCAATGGAAGGGTTTCTACAGTAGCTATAGGTGGTTGGAGGGGATTTACTGATACAGTGGATTTAGCAGTGAGGACTGGAGTAGATTTAACAGCTTTAGGTATTACAGATTTAGCAGGTTTGGATCCTCCAGGCTTAGTTGTGATCTACTTTTTGGTCATTTTGGAATAATTACTGCAAGCTTAAATTTTTTGCAGGAGTTTTTTTTCTTTTTCAGAGGATATAAACTGGGATAAGATAGAAAATGAGGGTTTCCCAAATAGATTGTTCTGCAAAAAAGGATTTTTTAAGATATCTGTAGGCTTTAAGCCCTTTTCTGTCTTTGAAATTGATCTTCGAGGTCACAAATTGAGGAGATTGGCTTCAAAAGTGGTTTTTTCGAACACAAAATTTGTTGGGAAAAATTGGCCAAGGTTCGGACTGTTTTCAACGTTTTGGGCAATTTTTCTAGTGATTTCTTCTAATTAAAATATTGTTTTAATTATGGACGGTTTAGAATTGACTTTGCAGGGTTTTAATCTGATGAATACCTTAAATCACAAGTATTTGGATGCTTAAAGGGTTTCAGAGGTTCGAGGCTGAATGTGAGGTCTGGTCTGACTTGTTGGAGTAGAGAATGGCTTTTCTAGTCTTCAAATAGGGAATCTGAAGTCAAATTTTATTTCTCTGGGTATAAATCGACAATTTGGGACAAAGGGTTCTCACACAGTTTATCAGAGATTTTTACAGTTTGAAATGCGCTAATAAACATCAAAATGATATATCAAAGGTTTTAACCTTTGATATGAATCATCATACAATGCATTAAATGTGGGTCTAATACACTGGCGGGAGTGGTTTGGATTTTCAAGAAACGAAACTGTTAGCAGTTTTCGCGTTCAGCTCAGGCGGTAAGTAGTTTTTACTAAAACGATCGCGATCCTATGAGAGGATGCCACGTCGCAGGAGGCGGAATTGATAAAACAACCCATTTCGCGTCTGTTTTGGATTTGGGCGAATGATCAGTTTGTGAGCGCGACATCAATCTTGCGGTGTTGGATCTGCAGAAAAGAAGTGAACGGTCATGACATTCTCGGGAAGGTGCAGTCAAAAATATGGTGGGACAGAGGTTTAAACCTTTATGAAATATCTACGGGTAAAAGGTTTGATTATATAAAGCTGGTATTATAGGCGGCATGGGTCAATTATATAAAGCGAAAAAGGCTTATGGCGGGGATAGGCATATGGGCGAGGGTTTAATTTATTTAAAACAAACCTTTGTTTATTTCAAAGAAAACCTTGGGTTATAAAGTATGCGGGGGGTAGCATAACGTATAGTGTTTTTAAAACATTTGTGAACTGTTTTAATAAAACAAAATACGGGTGCGGTATATTTATTATATAGTTTTTAAACTTCTTAAATAGTTTAAAGACCATAGGGGGTGGGGTATTTAATTAAGGTTAGTTTAATACCAAAGGGAGCTTTATTTGGGTTTTTAATTTAGCACGTGGATAATAACTTTGGTCTAAAAACTTTATAATAGTGGGTTTTTCGGGGCTATTTAGATATAAAGGGAATTATATAGATAGGATAAGGTATTTTTAGGGAATTAATAACATAAGTTAAAAGTTAATATGACAAGGGGATATGGAATACAAAAAAATACACTAAATGACCAAGTAGAGTGAATAAATAAAAGCAAAGCTTATTATTTCATCATTTCATCAATTTACTTAGGATAGAGTGTTTTTTGAGGGTTTTTGTATTCTATATGAATGAAGGAAGTTAATTAAATGGGATTTTAGGTTTCATTAAGTAAGAAGGATTCTTTACTTATGAAAATGAATTAAATGTATGAATGAGGGATAAATAATGGTAAAGGGGAATTTATCGTAAGAATTCAAAAATTTCCACTATCCAGTCATCAAGCCTTGGGTCCGGTCCCAACAAAAGTATGAGAAATGCTCTTGAGCCTTTTTGATTGGTAGTATAGAATATTGAATACTTACAAGGAAAAGGGAAATTAGTGATTTTTGCCTAGTGATGAATATTACATGATTTTTCCCACTTCTTTATACCTACCCAACATTACTCTAACATTTTTTCTTCCTTTTGGTAGGTGCATTTAAGCTTGCTACCTTGAAACATTTTATTCTTTTGAAAGCATAAAACTATCTAATTCTACCTTATTTCATCCGAGGGCTCAGATTAAACTGATGAGCTCCTCATTATTCTCTACCTATCTATTGATTAGCTAGGATTAAATTGTCTAACCAATATTTATTCACTATCTAAAACATGGAAATTGAAAACATGACAAGTCAAGTTTAAACAATTTAACTCATCATGGATTATGGCATTTATTGACACTCTGCCATAATCATTTGCAAAAAGTAAAAAGTAGTGGCATTTGGACTTGCACACTTTCATGTTTTATTTTCACCTTTTTACTTTTTGGGTTTATATTTTTAAGTCCTTTGATCTTTCTTTTAGGACTTTTTACCCTCTCTTTTTTTTATTTTTTCAAAATATGGGAAAACAACTTGCAGAAAACAAGGTATGTACATATTTTACAAGACTATCAAAAATCAATTCAAAATTATGAATCCTATATTTATAGGACCCCAACAGCGGCTTCACATGGGGATGGAATTTCTTGATGAAATGTCAAGAACTCTAAGACTAGTAGCCTTCAATTTTGACCATGATGATCCAGTAATTGTCTTTTGTTTTCTGCAAAAACTCGTATTTATGAAATTTTACTCTTCAAAGCTTAGGGCCTTCTCTTCGGGCTTCAAATTTAGAAAGAAAATATCCAATCCAATCTAAAAACATCAATGGATATTTACAATGATGTAAAAAGTAACTGGGACTAACTATTGGTTAACTCGGAAGAATAGTAGTGTTTCAGCATTCTACCATTAATTGGTCCTTCTTGAATGTTTGTTCCATCCAAATCTTTGATAAATAAAGCATTGTTACCCCTATATCCATAAATTACATAAGGTCATTTCCATAGAAAAACAAACTTTCCATGCTTACCTTTGTCCTCTCTCATAGAATCCCACTTTAACACTTTCTCTCCAATGTAAAAGTCATATTCTTTACTTCTTTTATCAAAAATTTTCTTGATTTTATCATGAATGACTTGGGATTTCTCATAGAATTCTTCCCTTGTTTGTTGTAGATGAATAGTTTGATTTATCCTCCTTTGTATATCATTGATTTCCACTTGTGATTCTTGAATGATATTCATTACTGGAACACCTAAGGATGATGGGAAATCTGCATCCATCCCATAAATAATTTGATAAGGGGAAGTGCCAATTGACTTTTTGATAGTAATTCTATTTGCCCATAAGGCATAGACTAACTTTTTATTCCAAGTCTTTTTGTTATCCTCAAGTAATTTTTTAATAATATTTACAAGGCTTTTATTTGAAGATTTAGCTAGGCCATTACCCTGAGGGTAATAAGCAGTAGAGTGGCCTAGGGTAATATGGTACTTGTGACAAAAGGCAATCATTTTCTTAAATTTAAATGCTGCTGCATTATCAGTAATTATTTTCTGAGGGCATCCAAATCTAGATAAAAGGTTGTTTTCTATGAAAGAGATAATGACTGTGTCAGTGGCTTGTCTGGTAGGAATGGCTTCAATCCACTTAGTAAAGTAATCTATGGTAGTCAAAATCCATTTATGTTGGCCAGAGGATGGGGGGTGAATTTCTCCAATGAAGTCTAAACCCCATTGTTGAAATGGCATCTCAGTTGAAATTGGCTTTAAGGGTAAATGTAACAATTTCTTTTTTCCTTCAAAAATTTGACATTTGTGACATGAAGTAACAAATTTCTTAACATCATCAAATAAGGTAGGCCAGTAAAAACCAACTCTAAGGATCTTATCAGCGGTACTTTTCCAATATAAATACCCTCCACAGTCACCTGCATGAAATTATTCAAGTATTTTGTCAGCTTCTGCTTTTAGTAAACAATTTAGTAATATCCCACTATGTTCTTTCCAAAAAAGCACATTATCTAAAATACAAAATCTCATTGCTTTAAGTTTAAGAAATCTAGCTTTTTTCCTTGATAATCCAGGAAGAGCTTGAAAGTTTGAAAGTACAAAGATAATATCTGAGTACCAAGGTGAATCTAGAAAGGCTTCACTGATCATTGGAGTCGCCATCTCTTCCTGGTCATTAATCTGAGCAATAAAATTTATGTCTAATGCATTGCAATTGGATTCAGCCATCAATATGGCTAATCCTTGTCCTTTAATGAGTTTTGTTGGTTTGATTTCTATGTCATATTCTAGGATAGTGGCAATCCACTTATCTCTTCTTCCATCAGGGCCATCTTGATTAAGAATGTCTTTAACTACAGAATTAGGGACATAGGCAATTATGTGGGAATAGAGAATGTAAACTCTAAAATATTTTATGGCCTTAACCAAAGCTAAGGCTTGTTTCTCCATTATTTTATATTTCAGAGGTGCATCTCTAAGGGTTTTACTGAAAAAAGCTATAGGCTGTTCAAAACCTTGATCATTCTTCTGCAGTAAAACTACAGCAATGGTATGCTTTGATGCAAAAGAAAAAATTATAAAGTCTTTTTTGAAATCTAGGCTAATTAAGACTGGTGTTTTATTTAAAGCCTATTTTATGGATTCAAATGATTTTTTGGCTTCAACAGTCCATTTTAAAGTTGAGTCTTTTTTTAGCATATTGTTCAGTTCTCTAATGATTTCAGTTAAGTTTGAAATAAATCTTCTCAAAAATTTAATTTTACCTTAGAAAGCTTGTAATTCTTTGATATTTCTAGGTGGGTGAATGTTCAAAATTGCTTCTATCCTAGCAGGATCAATTCTAATTCCTTCTTTTGAAATTATATGTCCTAGTAACTTACCTTCCTTTAATCCAAAGAGAGTTCTCTTGGGATTTAAAGAGATGCCAAATTTCCTACATTTAATAAATACCTGTCTCAAATGATCCAAGTGTTCATTATTTGATTTGGAAAATACAGTAATGTCATCTAGATAAATTACCAAGAATTCATGAACCTCCTTAGTAAAGGATATGTCCATAGCTCTTTGAAAGGTTGCTCCTGTATTCATCGGACCAAAGGGCATTTTCATATACATGAAAGTGCCCCAAGGAGTGGTGAAAGTTGTTTTATCCTGATCTTCCTTTTGGACTAGGATCTGGTTGTATCCTGAAAAACCATCTAACAAATAAATTCTAGAGGAGCCAACTACCCTTTGTAATATATGATCCATTTTAGCTAAAGGGTAATTATCCTTTAAAGACACTTTGTTAAGATTTCTAAAGTCGACACATAACCTAATTTCTCCAGTTTTCTTTCTTGTTGGAATTAGGTTTGCAACCCAATCAGAATATCTAATTGGTGCAATAATCTGAGCATCATACATACGTTTTACTTCCTTTTCTATCAAAGGTAATAGAACATGATTAATTCTCCTTAATTTTTGTTTGAAGGGTTTTTTACCATATTTTATGGGAATTTTGTGTTGAATTATGTTTGTGTCATAAGCTTTGAGATCTTCATAAATCCAAGCAAACACATCTTGATATTCCTTTAAAAGATCAATGTATTGTTCCTTTTCTTGTGGAGATAAAGATTTAGACAATTTAATCATTTTTGGTTTTAATTCTGTCCCAATGTTGCATTCCTCAATGTCAGACCTAACTGGTTCCATTTTGGCTTTTTAGGCACATCATTAGAATAAAAAAGGACTTCCAAAGGGGTTAAACCTTTAGGAAAAAATTATCTTTTAAATCTAACATGTCAATTTATTCTTCAATGATTTCCTCAATATCTATATTCTCTAAGTTACCTATATTAGATTGAGTAAATATAGTTGGTTTGTTAATTTATGTACATCTATGTTATCTATTTCACAATCAAAATCCGAATGTATATTACAGTCTGTATCTATTTTACAGTTTTGAAATTCTTCCTCATTATTTAAAAAATGGTAAATATGTTCATCCTGAGAGAAAATATGCCAATACTTGAGGTTGTCTGGGATAATTGGTCTATTTTTAACCTCAGCAGTATACCTATGATTTGGTTGGAATGGTAAGTTACAAGTACTAGCAAAAGTTGCTAGACAGTGTGCTTGAATGTTTTGCTTTCTGGGTATAGCAGCAAACTTGCATTCCAATAAATCATCAGTTAAATCAATTGTTGTCTCTCTGTATCTGGCTAGTCTAGGATTATAAACAGAATAATCTTCATTTATTTGCTTAATGATTAATTTTGAATCTCCCATGATTAATATTCTTTTTCCTCCTAAGTTTCTGATAATCTGGAGGCCTAGAATGAGTGCCTCATACTCTGCCATGTTGTTGGTACATTTGAAGTTGAGTCTGAAGGCATGTCCTTCTGAAAGATTAGTTTCCATATTTGTAATCCAGACCCCTGCTCCTGATCTTGATTTGTTTACAGAGCCATCAAAGTCTAAGTGCCAACGGGACTCATGAAATATGTTGTCATTGTTTGGTTTTGGCTTTTTATTAATCAGTTCAGTTTGGATTTCATTGTTATAAGAGTTACACAAAATAAAAGAGTCAAGGTTAGTTTGTGTAGAATAAATGGGGTAATTTAAGGATCTCTCAGCACTACTGACCATGAATTTCATTAAATTTTCCCTATATAGCATTTTGGGTTGACCAAACATTGATATTGTAGCATAGCTCATGTCCAATTGTAGAGATCCCTGCAACTTTTCTCCCCATGAGCAAGAAAGAAGCATACCATACTTTGGTGGGATGTCAGCTACTACAATGTCCATTACCATACTCTTACCAGGGTATTGAACTAGATTCACAAATAAGTCTTTAATTAATCCTAAGCACTTAACTTTGCTAGAATCAAATGAAAACAAATCTTTGTAAGGCCTAGTTATTTCTAGATTAAGAGTTTCGATTATAGCTTTGGGCATTAAATTATGGGAAGCTCCTGAATCTAACATAGCGTTGTGTAAAATCTGATCATGGATGGTAAGACTGATATAGAAAGGAGGGACTGATCCATCTGAATGCTTTCCATTCACATCAGGGCTGAAAATAAAATTTGGTTGATCATCATTCAAATTAATGGCATCTTCACCATCATTGATATTCAAAGTTTTAGTTATAGTTGATTTGTATAAGTCATTTTTAACCAATTCTATTAAAGGAATAGGTAATTTTAACTTAGCAATTTCAGACTGAATATTGAATGAGGGTTGAGATTTACTAATTTGAACTAATTCATCTTTAGTAACTGTAATATGAGTTGGTTTTTCTTGATTTTAAACAATTGTATTTTTATCTTCAATTGTCTTGGCATTCTCTGTCTGAGTTTCTTGAGTTTTGTTGCTTTCAATTTTCTTTTCAGGGACTATTTGTGTGGTAGCAGAAATTTTATCAGACTTGGAATTATCAGCAGGCGTTCTGGGATTATCTGTTCTAGGATTTGTTGATTTAGAATCAGAAGAAATATTTTTAGGATCAGAATTTGTTGTTTTTACTGAATTAGAAGCTTTAGGAGTATTATCTTTCTGTGCATCTTTGGAAGATTGAGATACTTCATCAGTAATATCAACAATTTTGGGACTTGTTGATTTTTTGGGACTAGAAGGATTGGAATTTTTCTTAATTTCCCTTGGGAGAATTTGCAAAACTTTTGTTTTTGGGGCTTCTACATTTTTCTTATTTTGATTTTGGGAATTGTTTTTAGTAGAAGACTCATTATTTTTCTTGTTTCTAAGGTTATACTGATTGTGAATTTCATTTATGGCAAAGTCATAACCTTGTTTGTAGTCAAAGGATTCTCTGGAGTTTAATTTGAGTTGTTGAAGCTCAAATAGTTCCAAATATTCCTAAGTGAGGAAAATGGTGTTGTTTTCATATATTCCCATTAGATGATTGATGTCATCCTCATCTTCATCATTATTTTGAGAACTTTCAACATAGTTCTCCTGAAATGGGGACCTAATGTTTTGGTCTGGAGATGCTTCTTTAGCTTTTCCACAAATAGTGTTTTTTCTGAAATTGGGATTTCTAATCTGAGGTTGATTATCCCATTGAGGTTTTCTATCTGTATTATCTAATATTTCTACCACCCTTTCTAAAGTTTTAGAAAATAAATCCATTTTAACATCTGAGTCTGAACTTTCCTCTTTAATTGTAACTCTTCTTTCATCTCTAAGTCTGGCCTTCCTAGCTAAAATATTGACTTCTACACTGACAACATCTAATTGCATCTGTTCTAAGGTTTGGGCATCTCTTTCTCTCAATTGATAGGCCATATCTGTATCAAATCCATCAGGGAATTTGAGCAGAACAGAGTAAGGAGTAGGTTTAAGAGTTGCAGGAATAGAATTATAGACACTGTTACACCTAGTGCAATAGTCTTGGACAGAGTTAGTAAGAGATCTTTTCAAAGCATCAAACTCAGACAAAATTTGAAGGGGGTTCTTTTTCCTTTCCCATTTATTTAAAAATATTCTACGAAATGCAGCTAAATCAGCTACACTACCAGCAGCTAAATTTTTGAACCATTTTTTAACTTCTCCTGTCAAACTCTGGGCAAATAACCTCATTTGGACATCTGAATCATCAATTTCATAAATTTCACAGAAATCTGTCATTTTAGTTACATGTTTTTGAGCATTATATTGTGAAATTCCATCAAACAGTGGTACATTTTTTTGGTAATCTTGAGGCATATCACGGAGGTTTTGGGGTAAGACAAGGGGAGCATACCTAGTAGCCATGGCTTGAAGCTTTGCTGAGCTAGGAGGTATAACAGTAATGATAGGGGAAGTGCTGGATATGGCAGCTGATGAACTAACAACTATAGTTGAAGAGCTAGGAAATGAAGCTGGTATGTAAAAGGAATTGCTGGGAAATAAAGATGTGGTGCTTATAAAATTTGAATGCAAAGCAGTGGATGCAGTGCATTGAGTGGATGAAGGAAATAATATCCTAGGCTGCAAAGGCAATTTAGGAATGAAATGATCTATAGATGAACTTACAGAAGTATCTATAAATGAAGTGACAACATATAAAGATAAATCTAATGTTGGTATTATTGTTGTATGCAATTGAGAAACTGGAGGTTTTATGTAAGAAAACAAATGAGCTAATTCAATAGCTTCATTAATATCTTTAATCAATGAAACATTAATCTTTTCAACTGTATTTTGATATTCAAATTTATTTGACTTTGTTACTACTGAAATATTTTTCTATTTTGCATCCAAAAATGAAAGGAAAACATGATCTATAACAATATTTTTCAAATCAGTTTCAAATTTAGTTTTAAACAATGAATATTCAAACTTCAGATCAAAATCAATATCATTTAAACTCACTAACTATTTGGGTAAAGAATTGGCTTTTCTTAATGGTACTTCAGTTTCTAAATTGACAGTTTGTTTTTTCTTTTTTCCAATCTGATCTGGGTTATCTACTATAACTGCAGGCTTAGGATCCGGGTTAGACCTGGTATAGTAGGCTTTCCTAGAAGCCAGAATGACCATTTTGGATACCCAAACCTATAAAAATAATCTTAAAGTAAAAATATAAGTGAAAGATCTTCCTTTAAGAATAAATTTAAGACTGGAGATTGGTTAGTTCCCCAGTATGGTCGCCAGTATGTTATCACTCTAGTAATTTCTTAAGTTGTGGGATTTTGAGTTTTTAGTCAAAGAATACTAGAGGTAACCACAAACCTGCTTCAAATTATAGGATCTAGCCTTCTTAGAATTCAGAGAGGGCTCTCTCTTTAAGATTTATCTTTGTTTTTTATTTATGTTTTTAGGCTAGTTATGATAGAACAATTAGATTTGTTTTTAAAGGTTTTGGTGGGAAAAGATCACCTAGAGGTAAACTAGAGAGAAATCAACTTGTCCATTGGGCTATGGAATATAAATCTAGCTAGCAGCACTAGAAGTCAAGGCCAAAAAGGTACAAATGTATTCAAGGCAAGATAGATAACCCTCAGAGATTTTGGAAAGTGTTTTTTGGTGAAATGGTATGATTGGGATAAAGGGCAATGAAGGATCATTTGATCCGGAAAATGGAAGAAGGAGGAAGGGGTCAAACGGGATTAGAAGCAATCAAGGATTCCTAACACCAGAAATCAGTAGAAAACATTAAAATGGTAACTAGTTGAAAACAGGGAGTACTAGACTAAACCTGTAGTAATATTCCTAGTTGCACATTCAGATAGAACAAACATATAATGAATTGCCTAAAACTCAGAAAAGAAAACAATGACAAGAAGGGCGTACTTCACTCATAAGCTTATCACAGGGATCTTGAATTATGTTTCCAGTTTAGCTTTGTCCAGTCTACTACTTCAAAATCAACACATAATAGCCTCCAATGTTCAGCAAAAAGTCTATAGTAAGTCCAGCAATTTTATTCCACATTGAATACTTCTAATGTAGAAATATTTTTACAAAATGTAGTTACAAATATCCTAGGAGAAATCTAGGAATATCTTTAGGAAATAGAAAATATCTTTACAAAATAAGAGGGAAAACTGCTTAACAAATCAGCAAGCTGTCCTCTTATCCAAAATAAATAGGACTACTTTATCTAACAAGGAGCTTTTGAGTGATTAGTTGTCCTACTTGTTGGCTGCTAGAAAATATCTTCATTTGAGTTTCCTTAGCTGATACTCTTTCATCTGATACTCTTTAACGCTGCTTTTTAATGTTGATACACTTTTTACTGATATTTCCACTATTTACTGCTGTAAAAATATATGTTTTTGCAGTAAAAATCAGCGGACTCTCCTTTTATTTCACTGTTTCTTTTTTACTGTTTTCAAGTTAATTTTATTCACTGTTTTACCTCTCATTGTTACATTAAATCTGTGAATGTTTGCCACTATTCTTCATTGGGAATTTTGACATTCTTTAGATTTCTAAAATTCTCATCCGCCTCTGTGTATTTAGCGAAAGTGGGCTTGAACACAAAGAGATGTTTAATCTCATGTTGTAGAAAGAACAAATCTTCAAAGTGCTGAAGGAGGACTTTTCCTGTGGGAGTGTCTTGTGGTAATGGTTTTTTGACTTGCTCCTTGGCAAATTCCGTGATCTTTTTATCATAATCCTTCTGGGGCATCAGATTTTCATTAAAACATGGATTTCTGGCAAGCCCCTATATCTTAAGTTTGTGTATTTTACCATAAACTTTGTTATGGCAATGTTCATTGATTCACATTTATATTCCAGGTTGTTCATCAAATTTTTCTTGGTTACCACCTTTTTAATTTGTAAAATGGTTTCTGTTTTGTCCAATACCTGTAATTCTTCCAATTCTGCTCTATTCTTGCTGTTCAGGAATGTGATGAGTTTTAAAGCCTGAGCTGGCTTATTAGTTAAGTCATCCTTGGTCTTTTGAATCTCTACCTGAGTTGCTAATAATAAGTCTCTCTGCTCATATATAACTTGAATTGAAGGCCATTGAGTGTGAATGGGTTCAATTATGTTTGTCCATAGATGATTTTTTACAAATGAAATTTGCTCAGTAAAAGTTAGCTCTTTTTGTAAGCCCATGATTTGTTCTCCAAGTCTAATTGCCTTATGTTCATGGGTTTTAGCATTTATTAGAGCTAACTTATTTGTAGCTTCAAGATTACCAATCATATTCTTTAGGCTGTTGATTTCATTAGTTTTCAAAGACATTTCCTCCATAGCTTTAACAATTTGGCCTGCTTCATCTACTGGTTGAACTTGTGTTATAGAAGAATATGTGTTTGAAGTAGTAATTGAACTCACTGGCACTACAGTTGCCAGTGGTTCTTTTGGTGCTAGTTTTTCTACTAATGTGGAAGCCACTGCTATGGTAATCACTGGTATAACTGAAGGGATGATAGGAGTGTCAGGTTCTTTCACAGTTTCCTTCTCTTGGACTAGTTGGTCCATTTGGGATTCCATTTCTTTGATCTGAGCAGTTAATTTGAGGATGAGCTTCATCATCTCTTCTTTTTCACTTTGATCTTGAAGGATTTCTTTGGTTTGTGGATGCTCACTTTGAGGAAGCTTAAACTGTTTCCTCAAAGCTACAATATCATCATTCTTTTTCTTAACAAACAATTTTGCTGCTTGAATATTTGAGGGATCATATCCCACCTGTAAAACTAAATCCTCTAAGGCTTTAGTCCTTAGTTCCTTTGCATACAAAGATCCATTGTCTAGCTTCATTTGATCTTGCATATTAAGGATAGTATTCTATAACTTGGTGGCACTCATTGCTTTTGTCACCACTGTTGAATACAACATTTCATAGCTATGTCTATGAAATTCAATTTGGTCCAGCTCATGAACATTTTCAGTGTCTACCTCAAACTCCACCTTTTTATAATCTGCCACTTTTTTTGGTGCTGAGGTAGTTGGTTGCAAAAATGACATAATCATCTTGTTTGTAGAATAATCAAAGGCTGTCAGTAGCCTATTTTGATTCCCAGGTTTTTGTTTGAGGAATTGAGAATATATCTCTGATTTAATTTCCTCATTCTTCTGCTTTATCTGCTTATATTTCTCTTTGATATCTAAATCCTTTTCCTCAACTTTTTGTGAGGAAGAGGCCTCCATATTTTGTGGCTTTTCAATCATTTGAGTATTATTTTTACCTATTCTTTGCTCTTTTTCAATCTCTGCAAGAGTTTCATTGATTATCATTGTAGCTTCATCATTATTTACCTCTGGTTCATTTGTATCTTCAATGTCAATTACATTTTCTTTCCCAATTGAACTGGATTTAAGCCTTTTATTATAAATCAGTTTGAATTTAGTTTCTGACGTTGTTTCTGCTATGTATGCTCCTTCTTCTCTGTTTCTTTTGGCTGAAGTCTCTGGCTGCTTTACAACTTCCAAGGCTTGTGTTGTAACCATTTTTCCTGTTGTCTCTGTATTAGTAGCTGTATCTATCAGTGTGTTCTCCACCCATTCTGCTTGCTTGGAAAACTTCTCAATATTTGGCTTAAGCTCATGTATGAAGGATGTTAGTTTACATTTTACCCTTAAATACTCTAATGCAAAAATTCTCATGTTCATATATTTTGGCAACTTGTAAGGTAATAATTTGGATCCAAAAATTCTTATCTCTGTATGCTTTTCATAAAGAAACCAGTCTCCCATTTTATTATGTTCTGATAGTTGCAAGATTATTTTCATTTCTTCATTGACTCTGGGTTGCTCTGCTTTGTACAAAATGTTCATTGCTGGATGTAGAAAGAGGTCTGAAAAATCTGTGTAGGTGAACTCGCTACCCTCTTTCCTAAGCAAGGAAGTCCAGAAGATAATGGATAAAGTCTTACCCTCCAAGTCCATCTTTTTCAATGCAATTGGAAAATTATCAGCTTGGAAGAATAAAAATAAGTGAAACAAGTAGGATGAGTATCTAAAAACCCCTTCAGTGCGTAGTTTGGTCAGCTGATGATGAATATTGTCTACTATGAATCTGGCATAATAAAAAATGATTGCTGGAGGTTGGCATGGAGATAAGGTGGATAGAAAGCCAAGAATGGATTCATCAGTGAATCCATCTGTAAAGTATCCCAGTATAAAGGATAGCATTGAGATAATATTTCTAGACCCTTCAGGAAATTTGGCAGTAGAATAAGGAGGGTTTAACTTAGGAATGTCAACATGGGAAGGCAAAAAGTTTTGAAATATCATAAACTTCTTTGGGAAATCCAGGCCTAAGTACAACTAGGTCAAAGCTTCTATAGATAAAGGGGCTGATTGAGGATCAGACTGTAATTGCAACATTTGATTTATGGACTCTGCTGTGATGGTAAAAAGGATTTCTCTGTCAGCATTAACAAGGTCTTGTCCAGGGTGGGTCAATGGAACTACATATTTGGGCAAATGAGTCTCCCAAATAGGCATCTCATCCTTGTCCAAGTATTTATCATAGAAAAAATTATATATTTCTAAGAGGTTGAATTCTACAATAGGATCAACAATCTTGTAGTCCATATTAGTCAACGGAAGGGTTTCTACAGCAGCTACAGGTGGCTAGAGGGGATTTACTGATACAGTGGATTTAGCAGTGAGGACTGGAGTAGATTTAACAACTTTAAGTGTTAGATATTTAGGAGGTTTGGATCCTCCAGGCTTAGCTGTGATCTACTTTTTGGTCATTTTGGAATAACTACTGCAAGCTTAAATTTTTTGCAGGAGTTGTTTTTCTTTGTCAAAGGATATAAACTGGGATAAGACAGAAAATGACGATTTCCTGAATAGATTGGTCTGCAAAAAAAGATTTTTTAAGATATATGTAGACTTTAAGCCCTTTTCTGTCTTTGAAATTGATCTTCAGAGGTCGCAAATTGAGGAGATTGGCTTCAAAAGTGGTTTTTTCGAACACGGAATCTTTTGGGAAAATTTGGCCAGGGTTCGGCCTGTTTTGGGCATTTTTGGGCAATTTTTCCAGTGAGTTCTTATATTTAAAAGATTGTTTTACTTATGGATGGTTTAGAATTGACTTTGCAGGGTTTTAATCTGATGAAAAATACCTTAAATCGCAGGTATTTGGATGCTTGGAAGGGTTTCAGAGGTTCGAGGCCGAATGTGAGGTCTGGTCCGACTTGTTGGAGCAGAGAATGGCTTTTCCAGTCTTCAAATAGGTAATTTGAAGTCAAATTTGATTTCTCTGGGTATAAATCAACAATTTGGGACAAAGGTTTCTCACAAAGTTTATCAGAGCTTTTTACAGTTTGAAATGCACAAATAAACATCAAAATGATATATCAAAGGTTTTAACCTTTGATATGAATCATCATACAATGCATTAAATGCGGGTCTAATCCAATGGTGGGAGCGGTTTGGATTTTCAAAAAACAAAAATGTTAGCAGTTTTTATGTTGAGCTCAGGCGGTAAGTAGTTTTTGCTGATACGAACGCGATCCTATGAGAGGATGCCACATCGTAGGAGGCGGAATTGATAAAACAATCAATTTCGCATCTGTTTGGGCTTTGGGCGGACGATCAGTTTGTGAGCGCGACATCAATATTGTGCCATTGGATCTGCGGAAAATAAGCGAACGGTCATGATTTTCTTGGGAAGGTGCAGTCAAAAAGATGGTGGGACCGGGGTTTAAACCTTTATGAAATATCTACGGGTAAAAGGTTTGATTATATAAATCGGGTATTATAGGCAGCATGGGTCAATTATATAAAGCGAAAAAGGCTTATGGGGGGGATAGGCATACGAGTGAGGGTTTAATTTATTTAAAACAAACCTTTGTTTATTTCAAAGAAAACCTTGGGTTATAAAGTATGCGGGGGGTAGCATAATGTATAGTGTTTTTAAAACATTTGTGAACTGTTTTAATAAAACAAAATACGGGTGCGGTATATTTATTATATAGTTTTTAAACTTCTTAAATAGTTTAAAGACCATAGGGGGCAGGGTATTTAATTAAGGTTAGTTTTATACCAAAGGGAGCATTATTTGGGTTTTTAATTTAGCATGTGGATAATAACTTTGGTCTAAAAAATTTATAATAGTGGGTTTTTCGGGGCTATTTAGATATAAAGGGAATTATAAAGATAGGTTAAGGTATTTTTAGGGAATTAATAGAATAAGTTAAAAGTTAATATGACAAGGGAGATGGAATACACAAAAATACACTAAATGACCAAGTAGAGTGAATAAATAAAAGCAAAGCTTATTTTTTTATCATTTCATCAATTTACTTAGGATAGAGTGTTTTTTGAGGGTTTTTGTATTCTTTATGAATGAAGGAAGTTAATTAAATGGAATTTTAGGTTTCATTAAGTAAGAAGGATTCTTTACTTATGAAGATGAATTAAATGTATGAATGAGGGATAAATAATGGTAAAGGGGATTTTATCGTAAGAATTCAACATTTTCCACTATCCAATCATCAAGCCTTGGATCCGGTCCCAACAAAAGTCAGAGAAATGCTCTGACCCTTTTTGACTGGTAGTATAGAATATTGAATACTTATAGGGAAAAGGGAAATTAGTGATTTTTTCCTCGTGATGAATATTACATGATTTTTCCCACTTCTTTTTACCTACCCAACATTACTCTAACATTTTTTCTTCCTATTGGTAGGTGCATTTAAGCTTGCTACCTTGAAAAAATTTATTCTTTTGAAGGCATAAAACTATCTAATTTTACCTTATTTCATCCGAGGGCTTAGATTAAACTAATGAGCTCGACATTATTCTCTACCTATCTACTGATTAGTCAGGATTTAATTGTCTAACCAATCTTTATTCACTATCTAAAACATGGAAATTGAAAACATGACAAGTCAAGTTTAAAAAATTTAACTCATCATGTATTATGGCATTTATTGACACTCTGCCGTAATCATTTGCAAAAAGTAAAAAGTAGTGGCATTTGGACTTGCACACTTTCATGTTTTATTTTCATGTTTTTTCTTTCTGGGGTCTATATTTTTAAGTCCTTTGATCTTTCTTTTATGACTTTTTACCCTCTTTTTTTTATTTTTTTTATTTTTTTATTTTTTCAAAATATGGGAAAACAACTTGCAGAAAGCAAGGTATGTACATATTTTACAAGACTATCAAAATCCAATTCAAAATTATGAATCCTATATTTATAGGACCCTAACAGGGTTTACCTTAACACCCTCTTGAGATACAATATGACCCAGATATTCCACCTCTTGTACTCCAAAGAAACATTTGGAGGTTTTTGCATATAATTGTTTCCCCTCCAATAATTTGAGCACCCTGTCAACATGTTGAACATGATCCTTCCAAGACTTGCTGTATATTAGCATATCATCAAAACATACTAACACAATTTTTCTAAGGAAAGGTTTGAAAATGGAATTCATCGACCCTTGAAATGTAGAAGGTGCATTGGTAAGGCCAAAAGGCATGACCAAAAATTCATAATGACCCTCATGAGTTCGAAATGTTGTTTTCGGAATATCTCCCATCTTCATTCTAATTTGATGATATCCTGAATGAAGATCCGACTTGGAAAAATAAATTGCTCCATGTACTTCATCCAATAATTCATTAATCACGGGAATGGGAAATTTATCTTTAAAAGTGAGCTTATTGAGCTCCCTATAATCTGGAAACATGCACCATGGTCCATCCTTCTTGTGCACCAATACTATTGGAACAGAGAAAGAACTTTGACTAGGTTGAATTATACCATCCTCTAACATTTCTACAATCATATGTTCAATTTCTCTCTTTTGGACATAAGGATATCTGTAAGGCCTGATGTTTGGAGGAATACTTCCTAGAATCAAATGAATAGCATGATCATGGTCACGAATAGGTGGGATTCCTTTGGGAGTTTCAAACACCTTGGAATTGTTTTCTACGACTTTTTGGAGATCTAGAGAAATAGATTATTTTGATTTTGGGACTTCTAGTGAGCATAATTGTGAAACTACGCCTCATTGTTATTTCTTCAAAAAAAAATTCATGACAATAGAGCTTATTATCTTTCTCGACTTCCCTGCAATACCCCATAATTCAACTTCTTTTCCTTCCAAAAAAAAAAAATCAAGAAAAGTTCTTGAAAATTAAAAGCTACTGCCCCCAAAGATTGTAACCATTGTAATCCTAGTACAACATCATCACTTCACATTGGAATGGAAAGCATTGGACTATTCAATACATATTCCCCCATGGTTAGTTTGATATGATGGCATTTTCCAGAGCAATTTATAGTTCCTCCATTTGAAACCATCACTTGACACTCTGGTGCTGGGTATAGGAAGCAATTCAATTCCTTGGCTACCTTACAGTGAATAAAATTATGGGTACTACCCGAATCAATCAACACTATTACATTTTTCTTCTTGATATTTCCTTCTATCTTAAGAGTTTGAGGAGTGGTAATTCCTGCCAATGCATTACAGGATATGGTCGGACTCATTTGTTATTTCTTTAGGGTTGGTTCTTGGTGTATATCCTCTTCTTTTGAAGTTTCTTGTTCATTTTCTTCCTCCTCTTTACATTCTATGTAAAATAATTTCTTCTCAGCACACTTATGACCTTTAGTGTATTTGCTATCACAACTGTAGAAAATCCCTTTTTCTCTTTTTTCTTCCAATTGTTGTGGTGTCAACCTTGTAGGTTGTGGAAGTCTAGGAGTAGAAACACTTCCATATTTATAGATATGAGTGGTAGGCTTCCTTGTCGCCATAATTTTACTTTCAATTTTTCTCGTCAACCTGAATTCCTTCCCCAATGAATCAGGTTCCCAAAGGAAAACCTCATGTTGGATGTTATCCTTTCAAGTCCCTATGAAGACATCAATCCTATGTTCCTCTGGAATATTAGTTACCCTTATATTCAATTTTTATAAGTCCTCAATGTGCTCCACCATTGAACCCTTTTGTTTGAGATTTATCAATTGGCTAAATAAGGTATTTCTCTTTGTATCCTCATAATGTGCTATCATTTCCTCCGTAAAAATTGACCAAGTGATAAATTTTTTACAAGAGAAAATCCATCGATACCGTACAAATGTATTTTGTTCTAAATATAAAGTTGCAATGCTTACCTTTTGTGTGTTTTGCACATTACGAAGGTCAAAATATTTCTCCTACTATGGTCGCCATGTTACGGGATACTTTCCATCAAACTTCCTCATATCGATCTTTGGAATATGGTGGGTCTTCAATCCAACATTAGAGTTTATGAAATCACGATTAAAATTTATTTTGTTCTCATCATGAGTGTCCTCTACTACTTTTTCGCCATTAGTAATCATTTCTTGTATCAACTTCGTCAAACCTTCCATGTCTACTTTCAGATCATTCTTCATGTCTTCCATGTTGTCTTTCATATTTTCTTCGATCTTAGCTTCCATGTCATCCATCTTATCTTCCATGTCATTCTAAAAACCATCCATCTTAGGTTCCACACCTTTCTTCAAAATTTCCATTTCATTTTTTGTTACTCTTTGCGAGAGCTAAATTTGGTGCACTTTGTCTTGTAATTTTGATATATCATATTGTACTTCTTCCTCTTCATGAGTCATAGTAGAACCTTTTGAGGGCTTAATGGGTGTTGAATTTTTTAGGGGCCATTTTAGAACCCATTTATAACCCAATACTGATATATATTCTTCAATATGCCCTTGGAATCACTTCAAACAAGACTTATGCAATTTGAAAAAAATACACACCTTTTTCTTCCTTTTGAGGAGCTCGATATTGAAACTGATGTATCTTTGTAATTTAGGATTCCAAATATTTTATATTTGGTCCTTTAATAGCCCTCTGAATACTCTTTCCAATTCCATAGGTCTGACCTAATTTGGATTCTTCAAGACAGAGTTATACCCAATCTCCCGCAATGACCTAATTATGGAATGGTTCAGTAGAGCAAAATTGTACGGTGTGCCACCTTACACTTCGGCTTTGAAATTGATACACATGAAATTGCAGTCCATTTGATTTCAAACACTTCTTAAAAAATTCCAATCTGATGCTCAGAGAGAGAGTTATGACGATTTTCTCAAGGTCACCTCTTTGAGATGAAATTCGGGAGCCTGCAAAAACCCTAACTTCCACAGATCATATCTCTGAAAATATTGCGAACCAAGATCTGAAATTTTTAAATGAAGTTCCTTAGGATTTATTCACAAATGGGATCTGTTTTAGTTTCTGAACCTTCGTAGAAAAAAAATTATAGTGAAAATTCCACGATTACCTGTTTGAAGTAGCGAAACCCTAGAATCCAAATATCTGATACCAAATGTTATTAAACCAGATCCCAAAATAGAAGAAAATAGAGATCAAGGCCTTATAAATCAGCCACTTTGAGGGGGAACCTCCTTTACATTACATAAATGAGCAATTCTTGGATGATTAAAATGAAAAAACCTCCTTTCTATATATAGGAGTCCATGGGGTCGCAATATAATACTAGTTGACCTAAAAATGATAATGTAAGGGCACAAAAATAATAATAGTGGGATTTTATGGGGCACAATAATAACATATGGGTACTACAAGGGTACAACAATAACAATAAGAGGGCTACACTAACAAAAATAACGAACTACACTAGTAATATAGGGACCTAATAGCTTATGAGGATCAGTTGGTACCTTTTTTTAGGTCAGTTTTGGAGCTCTCTCATTATTCTCTCTCTCTCTCGCTCTCTCTCTCTCTCTCTCTCACTCTTGGACACACAAATTTTTCTTGGAGAAAATTAGCATTGGATCAAGAAAGGAAAAGAAGGCAATAAGAAGGAAGGAGAAAGAAAGGAAGAGAAGGATAAAGTAGCTACAATAGGATTCTTTGTAGGTATTGATTTGCATGTGTGATATCCTTGCTATATTTTGCATGCATGGTATTGGATTTGGTTCTTTCCTGTCATGGCATGGGTTTTTCTAGGTGTGATAGTGTTTGGAGCCTAGCCTTTCCATTTCCGGATAACCTTCATGTGATGGGTTCTCATACTTTGGTTGAACTAGACTTCTAGATGGATTCGAAGTAGAGTGGGGTGACTCTTTGAAAGGAAAAACACATGGCGTAGTGACCCCTGAACCGGACTATGGATTACGGTAAAGTCATTGGCCTAGTGACCCCTAAACTGAACTGTGGGTTGCGGTAAAGCCTGGATTGTGTGCCTCGCTGGGCATAGGAATCATTTTTGGTGAATGGCGGGATATACTTTTAAGCCAAGAGGTGGGTTTATCTCCCTTTGGCCTAGTAGTCCTGGGATGGTATGCGTTATCACTCATCAGTTTCCAAAGGTTGAGAAAGGAGACCGAAGGAGGTAACCTCAAACCAACTTTGGACTTGGTAGCTAGCCCCACCAAATCATAGAGGGCTCTCTCTGCAATCTCATAGCCAATGAAGTAACTAGAGAGAAAAATAGATCTTAGGTTATATATTCAGCTCACTAGGGTTTGATTTTAGGGTTTTGTTGAATAAGAGCTCAAAAACTAGGAATTAGGTCAAGTATCTCTAAAGGTCAGCTGCAAACATAACATAGGGCAAGGTAGATGCAATAAATGGCTCAAAAATTTTTGTAATTGTAGTGATGGTGAGGAAGATTTAGTACATATTATGTGAGCAAAAGCATGAATTCACTTATGAAGGAAAAAAAACACTTACATGCTTATTTGAACAAAAACGGAGCATACATGTGATGATTTTTGTTTTAAAACCTTAGAGGATAAATCATATGAAGTATGTAGATGGTATCTAGATAGATCTAATTATCAAATATAAAGAAAAAATTGGAAAAAAAAAGCCACAAACCATAGCACAAGAATCCCACGAAAATAGTTGTAATTGTCTGTTGTATTTCTGCAAAATATGTAAGTACACAAGTCCAAGTATGAGCTACAAGTATCCAACCCTTCATTTGACTTCAATCAAGCTACTTATAGATGAAAAGGCACATTCCCCCTCTCACGGGTCAAATCCATCATCATAGGAACTGTTTACATCAAAATCTCTAACCATACATATAACTAGGGAGGTTAGAAACCAACTCCCTATTTAGACTTAACTGACTTAGTTGACTTTACAAGCATTGATTACCATGAAACTGACATGAAATTAATCTCTACCATCATTATGACATTTAATTACATCATGTAAACCCATTGGAGGAAAAATTACATCAAGAGAAATTTAATTTGACTCAAAAAAACTTGAAATTTGGCTTTCCCACAGAAGCACATCGTGGTCGAGCAGAAGTGCAACGTGGTGTTGGGGTAGATTTTTGGGTGGCTTTTGTGCATCTTCAAGATGAAATTATGGTTGGAGAAGATAGAATAGGATGTGAAGAATACCATAGAACCTTTAAACCTGAAAAAATACACCTCCATGGCACCTAAAAATCCAATCTGTGAAGGCTACTCCAGAAGCGCAACGTGGGGTCCAAAGAGGTGGCAGAAACATGAAAAATGGCTTGTTTTTTGAATTTTTCTCCACAACGGTGAGTTGACATGAAATAGAAAGTACATATATGTGATGTAGATGTTAAGAGTTATCCACACATGTAAGCCACTTTTCATTTGGATTCCCTGAGAAGAAGCACAGTGTGGCCACACTCCGATTCTATGCATCAAATTGCCAGAATTAACACAAAAATTCAAAAATGTCCAAAATTTCTAAAAATTTGTTGCTTCTTCATTTTTTAATCATGGGCTTTACAAATAGAGATGCATCAACAAATAAATATAAATTATCTCTCTTATTTAGCTTGATTATGGTTTTCTTAAGCCTTCTCTTCATATTCCTAACCCTAATTTTATAAATCCAGTTCCTGGTGTAATAATGTCTAGTCATGTGTCTCTGAAGGTTTGTGGCTCGTTTTGCCTTCTTCAGGAGATTCTCCAAGTGTTCATTGATTATCCCAAGCCAAAACCCTTTGTACTTCTCAATCTCTGATGCTATAGTGTCATCTAGGTTTTGGTGTACTTCAGGAGGAGATGGTTCATTTTCCTGTCTTTCTTGTCTTGCTACTGCTCTTGTCTTTGACCTCCTTGGTTGCTCCTGAACATTCTTGTCCTATAGTTCTTCCACATCTATGATATCCTTTCCCTTATCCTTCTCTACCACCAAATTTTCCTTGTTGTATGAGGGATGATCTCCTTTGGGTTTGCTTTGCAACAGTGGATTCCATTTTAGCTGCATATTCTCTTGTTGCAAGAAGGATACCATGAAGTTCACCTTAGAAAGATCATGTCTAAGATCTCTAATTTTTTCCTCTTTTTCTTTAATTATTTCTTTAGCTTATTTTTCTTCATTGTGCTTGCTAGGTCAGCCATGTCAAAATCAGTGGGTCCCTTCTCTTCATTATGCAATGGTGCATCATCTTCAACTCCTGATATCTCTTGTCTCATAGTGTTAGGCTAAAATATTTCTTCACTGCTAGGGGCAAACACCAGTCTTTTACCTCTAGTGCAAGTCTTTGTAATATTTTCCCTAGGTATCTTTGTCACTGATGGCCTACTTTGTGATCTAACCTCCTGTGGCCTAAATTGTGCTAATGGAATTCTTTGACTGTCGGGTTTACTAGTGGCAGGCATAAGAGAAAATGATTGCATGAAGGTCTCTGATGGTACTATGAAAGCTGATGAAGAACTATGATTTTGACCAAACCATGATGAAATAAACTTACCTGATGATCTCTCCCTTTTCTTTTCACTTTCTCAGTCATCTTAACCAAGCTCCTGAATAAGTAATGGGGTAGGTTTAAAAGTTTGATGGCGGTGAAATGCATCAGCAACCTTATGTGATATTGATACAACCTTGAAAATCTCCCTTAACAAGTAAAATACTTAGTAATTATCTTCATCAATCTTACCTATCCAACAATTGTCTGAAAGGAAATATATGAGTGGGAGCATCTTTGTTGTGTGGTTTCAAGAATACTTTGTAATGTTCAGTATCCAAATCCATCCCCTTAAACAAAATTTCTCCTTCGTTAGGGATACCTATAGTTGAAGCTATGAAATAAACTGATATGATGAATTCCATTCCTACTATGGTGGTCTTATCCCTCTTGAAATTTGTGGCAAAAATATTGTTCATTTTAGCATGGTAGCCCACCTCTTGTATCTTCTCACAAAGCCCTAAGCAGCCCACATCTTCATATGACTTCTTGATGAATGATGAGGCATTGATCTCCTCCATATGAGTTGGCTCATATCTGAATATATGCCATCCTTTTTTATACTTCTTCTTCTCATTGGCCATGGTTTAGTTTTCTTGATAAAACCCTAGTTGATGGGAGGGAAGGGTAGGTAGGATTGGGAAACAGGGGAAAAGAGCGGCAAGTTGTGGGAGGGAAATGAAGGGTAAGCAGAGTGAGATAATTAGTAGGAAAATTTTAGGAGATGGAGATGAGATTTAGGGACACATGGGAAGTGAAAATTTTCTAAATGGATGAGGGAAAGAGGGGAAAAAGCCAAAAACACAGTCCTAACCCATAAAATTAGCAAAAACGCAGCGCGGGCTAGGTTTTTTGAGGAAAATGATGGAAATGAAGGAGATGAGAAGGGGAAATGGTTGGGGGAGGTGTATGAAGTGTATTAAAATATTTTAGGGTATGAAAACTAGGGGTTTCTCACTAAACTTAAGCAAACACTAAAGAAACCCAAAAACGCAGTGAAAAACCCTAGGAGAGGGATTTCACCATTTACTGAAGGAAATGATTGTATGAGAGCTTATTAGAGGCTATAATTACTTGCTAAAAGTGTCTTGAACTTGTATAATTTTGTTTGAACCTTTTTTTCTCTCCTTTACCCTCCAAAAACCAAAAACGTAATGTGCTAGCAAAAGCACAGCGTGCTTAGGCAGAAATGCAACATGCTAGCTAGTTAGGGCTTGATGATGGAAATATGAAGGCTCTGAAGGCTGATATGAGGCTCAATGGTGGATGAGAGCTCTACGAAGATGGATTGATGTTTATGAATGCTTTGGATGGTCCTTTATAGCTTGGAAAGTCTATTTTTTCTTTGGTAGTAGCAGGGCATTACATGTGCTTTTTCAGAAATGATGTGATGAGATAGTGTACTACAGCTTATAACTTTATTAGGCAAGGTTACCTATCCATGAGGGATGAAATGTACCTTTGAAATAATTTTAAACACTTTTTCCCTAATTACTAACTCCCTTGATGGTGACTAAATTGATGGCATGACTCCCTAAATGACTTCTGATGACCTGACCTAATAATGACACCAAATGCACATGTAAAACCATGATTTGTAAATTTGAACCGTTGCAGAATGCATGATTCCAATTTGATGACCAAGACACTCTTTTATGTCCTATCACAAGAAGTGATGACATGACCATGTTGGTATTTTATGACCTTTAAAATGGAGGGAACAATAATAATACCTAGACACTGACCAATGATCAAATTGTATTTGAAACTATTGGCGCTAGAATCAGCACTTGGACTGCAGCAAGCGCCTAACCAGACACATCCTAAACTCTAAGGCATTTTTTTATGATTTTATTGGGTTTTTTGGAAAGTGATTGGATCTCAAGCACTCTGAAAGGAGTGTTGAACAACTAAAAGACTCTGACACATATGAGGGCAATGATATATGATGTGGTAGCAAGGTTTAGTTTGTAGTCAAATAGCCAGAAGAATAAAAGAAAGACAATGGGTCTCTAGGATAAAAGTCCACTGCGTAGATGAAAGGATAACAAATAATTCCAAACCTAGAATTCATTAATGAAAGAAGGCTTTCACAAGACTTACAAGAATATCATCATACATCTAAAAGTTTTATGTCACAGGGAATGCTTATGAACAGATTTTCCATACACATTTATCAATAAAGCTTGTAGAACAAGACTGATAAAAATTTATTATCATGTACCTATATATCATAAGGCTAACAAAAACATGAGACAACATATATATCACAATCTGGAAATGAAGATCTGAGATATGGAAAACACAGAAATAAAATACACACACCATATTATTTGTGAATCCTCAAGAGTGTAACTGGAATGTATTATTTGTTCAACAGTACACTGTTCAAGAATGATATGAGGATCAGCAACAGGGCTCTCGACCACTCGCCATCAACCCCCCTCTCCCCTGACCTGATTGCTTTACCCTATATTTATACAAAACTAACAGGGCTTCTAAGATTCACAACTTTAGGTAAGTTGTTTATTGGAAATTTATTACAACTTACTAAATATAGTAAATATTATCTAAAAAACATTCGATGTACAATAGTATATTTACAAAACACTACATGAAATTTTAATTGTTGACGAAGATCGAGCTGATGATGTGGAGGGTTGTCCCAGAATTTGTGGAAAACCTTCCTCCAAAAGTGCAACTGCTGAGAGTTGTTGATGATGATTGCCACCTGCCTTAATCCTTTACCACCTGTCTTGACTATCCTCAACTGCTGCCTTGAAATGTGGAACTGTTTGACACCTAATCAATCTTCTACCTTTTAATGTGAAACTGCCTGCCACCTGCACCAATTATTTCCTTTAAATCGGGAAAGTATCTGATGAACTGCTACTTATGCTCTTCCTTGTAATATGGGTCAATTTTTCCACCTAACCAACCCCTAAATATGTTGCATTCGAATTTCTGGGAAAATAGCTACCTGTTGGGTTTTCTGTAAAAACCAGTTTTCTTGTAAAAGGAAGATATTTCCTGAAAATGACTAAAATTCTCCCGACACAGTAAACTGTGAGGCTCAATCTCTACAGAAAAACTAAGCATGATAAAATGTTGCTAGCAGCATGGTCTTTAGAAGTTAAAACCAAAACATGATATTAAAGGACACAATGAAAACCCTCTTTCTTGTTGTAGCTTCTATCGACATCAGAGACACGATTACTAGAAAGACAATCTTCTGATGAATCTAATACTTCATTCGGAGCCAATTTGTTCTAAGACGTATCTAAATCACCATAAGCATCCAAATTTTGTGTCGTGCCAGTTACTGGCTGTTGAAGTTCATTTTCTTCTGCAACTCCTTCAAAGACATTTGATGGTTTTGAGCTTCTCAATTCTTCCACTATTTCATCCTTTTTCAGCTCACAAGCTTGAACTTCATCCTCAACAGTCTTTGAAGTATCATCGAGTGAGGATGCTTTCATTTTGGCAACACTAGGACCAACTCCAAGGCCTATTATTCTTCCTTTGCGGAGGAAGGTTTTAGAATCAAGGGGGACAACACTACTCTTTTTTGTAACTTTACTGTAGAAGCTTCGTTTTGATATCAATACACTTTTCTCAGAGCTAACTGTGGCTAGCAAAGATTTGATCTCACTTAGACCAGAAGTGATTTTCTTCGATGCTTGACTACGATTCTTCTTGTCTTCCTTAACATCAGATGACTAAGAAATAGAGTAAGATCCATTCACATCTAAAGGAGAAGGAATGTTTCTATTTTTATTGTTGCCACTGCCCTTGATTTTCCCATGAGACATAGATCCAAATTTATCAAGGTTTGAGCTTGAACCTAACCGCCCAGGTAAGGCCTTTATGTTCTCTTTCTTCAGATCAATTGATAACCCATCAAAATTGAATTCACTTTCTGAAAGCCTCATCCCCTCCTATTGTTGTTTAAAGAAGAGGTTCATGAGATCTTCTGAAGATAAATGCTCAGAAAGTGTGTCACACTCAATTTTTGGAGTCAATCCAAAATCTAATGCACTTTTGTCCTTCAGCCTCAACCCACTATTAGTTCCTAAAATTTCACCCTGACTTTGAGAATTACTGAGCATCCCAGGATATCTAGCACTTTTTGCCAACCTGCTTGAAATATTTGGTCCTCTCCCAAAAAATCCAAAACTCCTAACCTTTCTTAGATCTTGCACAACAGGAACATTCAAGCCATGGGTTCTATGAGAAGCTTGGACATGACATGGGCTCAAGATAGTAGTAGCTATTTGACTTAAATCTTGATTCATAGACACATTTTTCACTTACCGACCTTTCCTACCACTCTGGCTTAAATTCTGACCAAGACCACATGATGTGTCAAAACTTATTCCAGAACCACTTCGAGTTGAAGAACCAACTATGTCGCTTATGCCACCCAACCTTTTAATTCCTGAAATGTTCATTCCACCTTCAATATCAGATGATGTTAAAGGGGAATATAAACAAATAGTATTAGAAATAGAATAATCATTTCCTCGGAGAATATGTACATTCTTGATCAGGAGATCATGTCCAAGTTAAAAAATTGCTCAAAAATGGAAGTGCTCAGAAATGGTTGCAATCTGAATGACCAAAAAGGTCTCGTCGCTGTGATTCTGGCGCCGCAAACGGTTCTCAAAATCGAGGTTGTATGTGAAAGTTAGTGAGGTTTGAAATCTCCAGTAAACTCCAAAATTCAGTTGACCAAGTTTGACTTTTATTAACATTGGAAAAAATTTAAAAAAAATATTCCAAGGAATATTTCAAGAATATTCCTCAAAATATTCCCTGGAATATTCCATAGGGCGAACCAATGGGAGGCTGCCACATGGCAAGCCTGGAGGTTGCCACATGGCCCCAGATTATGGAGAATCTGGAATTATAAATTTTTTTAGAGATTACCAGGTTCGAACCGGTGACCTCATGCGCCCGAGCCCTAATGCCTGACCAATCGCGCTGGCGGATGTTTCAAAATATTTGTTGGAAACACATATGTTTTGTTCTTTGTATTGGAAACCGTCGGAGGAAAAAGGGGCTAGCCTGGAGTACATGGAACCTGGCGCTGGGAACCACGACGCTCAAGTCCCGGTGGGTGGAAAACTTTGCAATGGTATAACTGTTTGCGTTAACAACCATGTGACCACCTTTTAAATATTCAATGCAACTGTTATGCAAACATTATATGCGGCGGAAAATGCTATGTGGTCACATGCCACCGCCTCTAGCATTTAATTTAACCAGCAATTCATCCGGCGGCTCCATTGGCAGACTTCCTAATCCGGCGGAATTGCTAAACTGTCAGAGCTAACTGTTGTTAATCCACTTTTAATGGGGTTTTTGGGGGGCATTGGGCATTTTTCTTGCAGAAGTCATAACTCCCTCAATTTTCGACCAAACAAGGTGCAAAAATAGTCAATTTTTGGTTTCTTGAGCATTCTGAGCAGTTTGGAACAGGTTTCAAGTTAAAAAGAGGTGATCTACAACATATTTTTCTTCAAGGAAGATGAATGAGCCATCAGGGCCATCAAGGAGAAGGCACTGTATTGGGCTATATTTCACTGTTTAGTGTGAACCAAAAGCCATTTCTAGCTATTTTCTATCTTCTAAAGCTGAATTTACAATTATTTTTGCCTAATGAGGCATATTTTTACCTGTACAACCATTTTGAGCAAATTAATAGAGCAAGGACATGCCATTGGGGAGCCTTGGACCGGCAGATGTAGCCCAGGAGGGGTGAACTGCCTCAACAATTTGTTGTGTTATGTGATGGTGAATTTTACTTGTTGTGTATTTCTGTTGTGATATGTTAAACAATAAATTTACTTAACTAATCCTCACACTGAAAACTCAAATACATAACCAAAACTACTTTGTTTAACCTGCAATTCATGGAGAACTATTTGCACACTAAATTATATCAGAATGGATACTTTGCATAGAATTACAAATATTTCCATTCAGATCAAGTTGGTATCAGAGCTAGATTTTTACTCTACATTTGTTCTTGTGCAAAGGTTTATTTGACTGTTTGCAAGGTTTTGATGCTTACTAGGCTTAAGCTCAAGAGAGGAGAAGGAAAATTGGTTAGATCTCAAAGTAATCCTCAATCAAGGAGGGCCAAAGTGCCATTATCTACACCTTCTATTTCATCTCCAAGAGAAGCTGAAGAGGCCATAAGCATGTCTTCAAGAGAAGGAGAAGTTCCTAAAGACATTGATCCCAAAGAAGAAGAACGGGTGTTCAGAAAAGCATTCCTAGACATGACTAAGATGGTGAGGATAATCTACCAAGAAAGGAATGAAAGGCTTGAAGGAGAAGGGTCTAAACATCACAAGGAAGGAGAGGGACCTTCAGGAGGAAAGAAAAGTGAAGACAAGTCAAAGAAAGGACATGGAGGAAATTGTTATCCACCATCCCCATCTTCATCCTCTTCCTCTACATCGCCATCCTGAACTTCAGTGAATCAATCTCACAAGTCCAAGAACACTCTTAAAAGTCCATTTTTAAAGCTTGATGTTAAGTTTGAGTTGCCTATGTTTAATGGTGAATTCAATGCAGAAAATCTTGACAATTGGATAAGGCAGTTGGAGGTTTACGTAAGGATACAAAAACCTTCATGATGACGACACCAAGATTAAGTTAGCCTCTTTGAGAATGGATGGTGCAGCATTGGTTTGGTGGGAAGCCAAAACCAAGGAGGAGATTAGAAAACATGGTAAGATCACTTTATCATGGGCTAATTCCATTACTGCAATTAAGCAACAATTTTATCCATTAGCTCATTTACAAAAGGCTATCATGAATTGGCAAAATTTCAGAAAACTTAAGGGACAAAATGTACAAGGCTACACCAAGAGTTTAGGAGAAGAGCACTCTTATTAGGGGTAGACTTACAAATTCAAGACACTTTGCTGAAATATATAGGTGGTTTTCATAGCTACCTTAGACATATTATCCTTATGTTCAATCCTACTAGTCTAGATGAGGTTTGTGTACAAGCCACACATTTGGAGGCTAGAGGGAAACATATTTTTGATGAGGGTAGAAAGAGGCCTTTTAAGGGGAAAAACAAAGATAAAACCTCAAAAGGAAAAGGCAAAAAGAATGCATCTGTTGAAAAAGAGGGTGAGAAATTGATATGTAACCAATGTTCAAGAGAAGGCCATGAAGAGAAAATTTGTTGGAAACTTCATCCTGAAAAAAGAACTCAGTTTAACAAAAACAAAGAGAAGAAGAAAACTGCAACTACTACAACTACACAACAAGACTTAGGTGATGATTCAGGTGACGAAACTAAAATTACAGCCATGGGTTTGAAAAATATTAAGGGAAAAGAAACTAAAACTAAGCCAAGTACTAGTACTTCAAACTGTCATGTACAAGCTCCAAATGAGGAAGAAAGAATTGAATTGTTTCATGTGAGGGTAATCTCAAAACATACAAAAATTGGCACATTGTTTGATAGTGGGTCACAAGCGAATCTTATATCAGAAGACTTAGTCAAACAACTTAAACTTGAGACCATTCCACATACAAAGCCATATCTACTTGGTTGGATTTGCAAGGATGCAAACTTACAGGTTTCAAAGAAGTGCATATTGCGCTTTGCAATTACTGCACACTTTATTGACACAGTTGAACTTGATGTAGTGCCGCTTGATATATCAGGAATTTTTTTGGGAAGTCCTTACTTATATGACAGGAAAGCGATCTTCCATCGCCATGAGAACAAGTATCATCTATTCAAAGATGGCAAGGAATTTATTGTTAGAGAAAATCGCAAGAATACAAATATAGCGATGGTAAATGCTGGACAAGTAAAAAGGCTAGTGAATTATAGTAAGAGTTTTGTACTTCTTATGGTTAAGCCTAAGGTTGATGTGAATTATGAGCCATTTGAAAATTGTGATCCCAAGTTAAAATCAAATTTATATGATGTAGTTGATGCACATCATGAGATGTTTTAGGAGCCGACAGGTTTGCCTCCTAAAAGGGAGATTCAACATGGAATACAGTGGCAACAAGATTGTCCTCTTCCAAACATAGGCATGTACCGCATGTCTATCATGGAGAATGATTATCACTTGCATGATAATTTGCTGTTTCATATGGGAAAGTTATGCATACCACAAGGAGAGAGACTAAGTTTCATGAGAGAAGCTTATTCTTCTCTCATTGCTGGACATTTCGAGGTAAGCAAAATGGTGGCACATTTACAGAGGTATTGTTATTGGCCTCGCATGGTAGATAGTGTTTCAAGTTTCATTAGAGGTTTTTCATTATGTGCTACAAGCAAGCCTAGCAATAGGAAGCTTGGTTTATATACACCATTATCAGGACCTTCTAGACCATGGGAAAGTGTTTTTATGGATTTTGTTGGAGGTCTACCATTGTCTAGAAAGCAGCATGATTATCTTTATGTAGTAGTTGATAGATTCAGCAAGATGTGTATTCTTATGCCATGTAAGAAATCTATAACTGCTGAACAAACTGCTGATTTATATTTTCAACATGTGTGGGTTCATTATGGCTTGCCTACTTCTATTGTTAGTGACATGGATTCCAGATTTGTTGGGAATTTTTGGTCCAATTTATGGAAGATTATGGACACCAAGTTGAAAAAGAGTACTTCTTTTCATCCGCAAACAGATGGCCAAACAGAGGTAGTGAACAAAACCATTGTACATCTTTTGAGAGGTTATTGCAGCAAGCATCCCAAGCTTTGGGATGAGCGCTTGCATTACATTCAGCATGCTTACAACTGGGCCAAGCACTATTCTACAAATACTTCACCTTTTGAAGATTGTTTTGGGTATTTTCCTAAGTCATTTTTAGATTTCATTCTTGAGAAGGATGTTGCCATTGATGGGCATAGTGACATTGACAAAGCTCGCATTTTCATTGAAAGAATTCAGCTCATACATCAGCAAGTTCAATAACAACTTGAAAAGAGTCAAGGTAAGTACAAGGAGAGGCATGACAAACACAGAGTTGATCATAAGTTTCAAGAAGGAGATGAGGTATGGCTGCATATTAGTAAAGAAAGAATGCAAGGAGAAGGTAGAAATCTGAATCCTATTCGTTATGGTCCATTCAAGATTATTAAACAAGTTGGAAATAGTGGTTTTCAACTAGATTTGCCTTCATATATGCAAATGTATTCCGTTGTGAATGTGGAAAATTTACGTTTGTATGAGCCTCCTTTAATTGTTGATCAGGAGAGTGATATTCAGCTGCCATCCATAGAATATTTCTTGCCAAAATATTTGGATGAGCTGAAAGAGGATGTTATCCTTGATAGGAGGACATGCACTTTGAAGAGGGGAAGTGTCGATTATCTTCGGATTGGTCTTAAAGGCAGCAAACCGAGTAAGGCAAAATGGATGGAGGTGGAAAAGGTGAGGGTTATGTACCCTCATCTTTTGAACAGGTAATTGAAGGCTTTTTGGGTTTAACAGCTTCCCAATGGGGAGGTGTAATCAAGAGATCATGTCCAAGTTAAAAAATTGCTCGAAAATGTAAGTGCTCAAAAATTGTTGCAATCTAAACGACTGAAAAGGTCTCATCGCTGTGATTCTGGCACCGTGAACGGTTCTCAAAACCGAGGTCGTATGTGAAAGTTACCGAGGTTTGAAATCTTCAGTAAACTCCAAAATTCAGTTGACCAAGTTTGACTTTTATTAACATTGGAAAATTTTAAAAAATATATATTCCAAGGAATATTCCAGGAATATTCTTCAAAATATTCCCTGGAATATTCCACATGGCAGACTAATGGGAGGCTGCCATGTGGCAGGCCTGAAGGCCGCCACGTGGCCCTAGATTATGGAGAATTTGGCATCATAAAATTTTTTGGAGCTTACCAGGTTCGAACCGGCGACCTCGTGCGCCCGAGCCCCAAGGCCTGACCAATCGCGCTAGCGGATGTTTCTTAACATTTGTTGGAAACGCGTATGTTTTGTTCTTTGTATTGGAAACCACCGTCGGAAAAAGGGGCTAGCCCGGAGTACATGGAACTTGGCACTGAGAACCACGGCGCTTAAGTCCCAGCGAGCGGAAAACTTTGCAACGGTATAACCGTTTGCGTTAACAACCATGTGACCACCTTTTAAATATTCAATGTGATTGTTATGCAAACATTATATGCGGTGGAAAATGCTGTGTGGTCAAATGCCACCGCCTCCAGCATTTAATTTAACCAGCAGTTCGTCCAGCGGTTCCACTGGCGGACTTCCTAATCTGGCGGAATTGCTAAACTGTCGGAGCTAACTGCAGTTACTCCACTTTTAGTGGGGTTTTTGGGGGACATTGGGCATTTTTCTTGCAGAAGGCATAACTACCTCAATTTTCGACCAAACAAGGTGCAAAAATAGTCAATTTTTGGTTTCTTGAGAATTCTGAGTAGTTTGGAACAGGTTTCAGGCTGAACAGAGGTGATATATAGCAGCTTTTTCTTCAAGGACGATGAAGGAGCCATCAGGGCCATCATGGAGAAGGCACTATATTGAGCTATATTTCACTGTTTAGTGTGAACCAAAAGCTATTTCTAGCTATTTTCTATCTTCTGAAGATGAATTTACAGTTATTTTTGCCTATTGAGGCATATTTTTATCTGTACAACCATTTTGAGAAAATTAATAGAGCAAGGACATGCCATTGGGGAGCCTTGGACCGGCACATGTAGCCCAAGAGGGGTGAACTGCCTCAACAATTTGTTGTGTTATGTGATGAATTTTACTTACTGTGTATTTTTGCTATGATATGTTAAACAGTAAATTTACTTAACTAATCCTCACACTGAAAAATCAAATACATAACCAAAACTACTTTGTTTAACCTGTAATTCATGGAGAACACTTTGCAAACTAAATTATATCAGAATGGATACTTTGCATAGCATTAAAAATATTTCAATTCAGATCAATTCTGGCTCTTATAATCTACAATTGACATTCGTCTAATTCCTTCTGGTGCATTAGATTCAGTTACACCCATACCATATGCTGGGATTGGCATACAGTTTAATTTCCCTGAACTAGGAGCACCAGTGATATTATTGCCAAGACTACTATTTCCATTGGCCAGAGAAAATAAAGTAGCCCTCCCCCTAATTTCATTTGGAAGAAATTGTGGCCCAAAAATACTGGAAGATGGTAAATTAAGGACTTGTCCACTCTGAAGCTGAGAACCTTAAAGTTGTACGCCAGGTTGTTGTTGTGCTACAGATCTCTGCAGTTGTTGTTGTTGTTGGTTTATTTGATGTTGTTGTATAAATTGCATCACCACCGCATTATTTTGAGGATTACATGCTCCATTTTTGTTTATCCCACAATCCACACTGCCAACTTCGGCATTTGTAACTAACATTTCCTGGAAAATATCCAGGACCTTCTCATAATGCCCATTCGGTGCACATCCTAAAATAATTGTGTTCCAAGAAACCACATTCAGTTTTGAAATTTTATGAAACACTCTAACTGCCTCATCAACAATCCCATTCTGAGCATATCCTGTAATAATGGTGTTCCAAGCAACCACATCTCGCTCAGGTATTTTGACAAACAGATCGCGTGCTTCCTCAATCACCTTAAATACTTCTGTTATTTTAGGCCTCTGATTAGGCATCCTAACAACACATGCCATGGCAATCTGCAACATTTGGACCATCTCCTATTCAATATTCTGATATCTCATCAATTCCACATCAAATACTTTGTCATTCCACTCCTCTCAAACCACTGACTGAACCCATCTGGGTAAATCAGTTACCTCTTCATTTACAGATGCTTCGACTAGGGCCTTCTCTGTGAGAATTTCCAGAAGCAGAACCCTGAAACTATAAATATCAGATTTATGAGAAACCTTGCATGCTTCAATAACCTCAGGAGCTCGATATCCTGCAATCTGTGAGGGAAAAGTAGACAGGTTTGTCAAAGGAACCAAACCAATGTCAGAAACACATCCATCCAAGTCTATGTTAAGGAGGATATTGGAAGATATCTTCAACCTTCCTTAATTTTCATGTTAGATCTTCAACCTTCCTTACTTGTGTGACTTTCGTTTATTGTTTGCTCATATTCAATGGGAATAATCCCACATTTTTCGGGCATGGGAGACATTTGTAGTTTTAAGTAGGTGTCAAGTTTAATATTCAACAATGAAGAGCCCGAGGCTATACACGTTGTGAAATTTGCTTGGGACTTGGCGTGATCTGTCCTCCTCTCGTGACTTGGACTAGGACTTAGCTCTTGGAATTAGCTCTCGGTTATATGACACTTGGTTGTGTGATGAGGGTTGGGGAGCTCGATGAAGTCTTTTTTTTATTTTTCTAAAATTATAATAATTTCATCTATAAAAATATAAAATTAATATAATTTTATTTTCCCTTTTGGAAAAGACTTTACTAGAATAGGGAATAGATAGGAAAAAATATCATTAGGTAGCTTTTAGACATGCAAATGGATAATTAGTAATCTTTTAGGGCATTTTTAGCATTTGAATGCAAATAGCCAAATTAGGATGAATTTGAACATTTTTGGAAATTAAGGAAAGGACCGAGGAGAATGGCAAGGATGTAGCAAAAATTAGCGAGAAAAATAGAAGCATAAGGGGCTAGAGGCCAAATAGAATGACAGAGAGGGCAGCTTTGAAAGGAATCAAAACCAATGCTAACAAAAACTATAAAAATTTGAGCTAGGACCCTATCAATTGACATTGAAAGAGTACATTTGATCATTGTTGACTCATAGACACTAACATTGGCTCCAGTTGGGGATGTAAGCTCTTTTACGAGGTGTTAAAAACACTATAGAACAGGTACCTCATCTATTGGGTAATGGATTCAAAATAAAAAACTTGACACTAAAATGACTAACTTACTAAACTCAATAAAAACTGAAACTGACTTGACTGAAAGACTTAATTGAATTTACAACTTCAGAAAGAAAAAAATAGGTGATCATAGAAACCTTATGGCCTTCTCCTCGGTATTTAAACATGTGTGACAGATCTTTCACACTTTGGTAGCAAAATTAAAATGTTATTTACAATGGTAATGAAAAGTTTCTGCAAAAATCAGGTAAGGTAATGCTTGAGGAGTCTACCATTGAATGGTCCTCCTGGAAAATATTGTCCATCAATTTATTCTAACATATAAGGATTTTTCCCTCTGAAAGCTAGGAGCTTGTATTGTCCTTTCTACAAATTGTCAAACTTACCATGTTTTCCTTTCTCCTCGTTCCGGGCATCCCATCGGAGAACAATATCTCCCAAATTGAAATCATCGTCCTTTGTTTTTATGTCATAAATCTTCTTGATCTTTTCCTGAAGCTTTGAAGTATTCTGAAACACTTCTTCTTGGGACTGCTACAAGTGAATCATCTGATTGATTCTCCGCTGAATAGCATTTGGCTCACTATCAACCTCCTACAAATTTTTCATGACCGGGACAACAAGAGAAGTCAAAAAAATAGTGAATACACCATATACCAACTGAAAAGGTGACATACCTATGGATTTATTAATGTTCACTCTATCCACCCATAGAGAATTGATCAGCTTTTTGTGCCAATATTTTTCTTTTGTTCCAACAGCTTCTTGATGATGTTTACCAATTATTTGTTCGATGATTCTGCCAGCCCATTACCTTGCGGGTAATTTTTTGTTGAATTTCCTAGCCTTATGTGGTATTTGTCACAGAAATCAATCATCTTCTTGGATTTAAAGTTTGCTGCATTATCGATGATTATTTTCTATGGACAACCAAAATGGGACAAGATATTACTCTCAATAAACTGAACTATTACCGTGTCTGTGGCTTGTCTTGTGGGGATGGCCTCGATCCACTTCATGAAATAATCGGTGGCTGTAAGCATCCACTTGTGTTGTGCTGGGGATGGAGGATGGATATCATCGATGAAGTCAAGACCCCATTGTTGAAAGGGTGCTTGGACTGAAACTAGCTGCAAGAGAAGCGGTAACAACTTTCTCTTTCCCTAAAAAATTTGGCACTCATGACAACTCATGACAGTTTAGTAAACATCAGAAAACAAACTTGGCCAATAAAAGTCAGCCCTCAATATCTTGTTTGCCATGGTCTTCCAAAAAATATGACCGCCATAATCACCTTTGTGGAAATCATTCATCACTTATTTTGTTTCACTTTCAACTAAACAATTCAGTAAAACTCCACCCTGATCCTTCCAAAATAAAGCATTATCAAGAATACAATATTTTAAATCTTTCAACTTCAATGATATACCTTTAATCTTTGACACATCTGGTGGAGGATTCAAATTTTGAAGCACATAGACTATATCTGAATACCAACAAGATGAAGTAAAAATCTTAGATAGTTGAGGGAATGAATCAACCACTTCTTCCTCGGAAAGTGCAGCAATGAGGTTGATGTCCAAGGCATGTAAGTTGGAATATGCCATAAGCTTAGCCAAACGTTGTCCTTTGACTAGATTCGTGGGTTTAATCTCCAAGTCATACTCCAGCATTGCAGCTATCCACTTACCATGCCTACCTTCAGGATAATTCTGCATCAATACATCCTTCACAACAACATTTGGAACATATGAAATAATATGGGAATGAAGAATATACACACGGAAATATTTCAAAGGCTTCACTAGTGTCAATGACTATTTCTCCATGATATTAAACCTTCATGTTGCATTGCTTATTGTTCTACTGAAGAAAGCAATAGGCTACTCTATTTTTTTTTATCTTTTTTTCTGCATGAGGACATCAACCAATGTATGTTCGAAAACAAATGATAAAATGATAAAATCCATCATGTAATCCGAGCTAATTAAGATAGGAGCATGAGACAATGAAAAATTGACTTGGTTGAAATATTTTCTTGCATACTTGGACCATTTCACCTCACTTTCCTTCTTCAACATGTTAGTCATATCCCTCAAATGTTCAGCAAGGTTAGGAATGAACCTTCTCAAAAAGTTGATATTACCATTCAAAGACTGAATTTCTTTCTTGTTTCTAGGGAAATCCAATTGTTGGATTGCCTAAATCCTTGAGGGATCAAAGCGGATGTCGTTCTTAGATATGATATGACCAAGTAATTTTCTCTCTTCCATGGAAAACAAACTCTTCCTCGGATTCAACGATATGCTGAATTTTCTGCACTTCTCGAAAACTCTCCTCAAATGATGCAAATTTTCTTCATATGGATGGGAAAAAATTGTTATATCATCAAGTTAAATAACCAAAAACATGTCTTTCTCATTAGCAAAAGCGATATCCATCACTCGTTGAAATGTTGCTCCAACATTTTTGAGCCCAAAAGGCATCTTATAATACATAAAATTACCCCAAGGTGTTGTGAAGGTTGTATTTGGATGAACCAAGATCTGATTATACCATGAATACCCATCAAGCAATGAAATTCTGGAAGAACTAACCACCCTATGTAGGATGTGATCCTTCTTTAGAAGATGATAGTTGGCCTTCAAGGACACTTTATTCAAATTATAGAAATCAATGCATATGCAGATCTCACCTATCGTTTTCCTAACCGAACCTAGATTTGACAACCAATTGGAAAAATGAAGAGGGACAATGATACCAGCAGTATACAATCTGTTTACCTGTTTTTCAATAGATGGCATCAACTTCGGATTGATCCTTCTGAGCTTCTAACGGAAATGATTCTAATTGGGCTTGACATGAATGGTGTGTTGAATTATGCTTTTGTTGTACACCTTCAAATATATATACTCCCATGCAAAAACATCAGCAAAATTAGTCATAAGTGTTGCATATTTACCTTTCATTTTCGGAGTCAAAGACTTTGACAATTTCACCATCTTGATGTCTTCTACTCCTACTTCAGTGGGCACCATTGTCGGCTTCTGTGCAACATCATCATGATCAAAGAGTTGTTCCAAGGGTACAAGACCTCTTGGAATCGAGTTATCCTTCAGCTATAATACCTCCATTTCTGTGGCACAAATTTCCTAATGATCTTCATGAAATATATCATCAATTTGAGAAGCGACAAATTATTCCTCCATTTGCAGAAAATTATTGATTTTCTTTTCATCCTAAAAAAATTGCCAATATTGTAGATTATCTGGAACAACAGGGATATGTTTGGCATTCATTTCAAACTTCTTGTTGTAATGTACCGGAATTTTGAACATACTTGATGCAGTGGCAAGCAAATTATCTATGCAATTCTGATTTCTTGGAATCAATGATAAAGTATACTCAAAAAAAGTCTTAAGAATATCTGACACAACATTGTGATATGCTCACATCCTTGAATTTTTGGCCTGATATTCCCCTTTAACTTGTTTGATTATTAATTCAAAGTCGCCATTAACTAGAAACCTTTTAGCACCAATCTTCTTAAGAATATTAAGATCAGTTATTAAAGCTTCATATTTCGCTTCATTATTACTACAATCAAAGGCTATTTTGTATGAACATAACCTGACATTAGGAGGAATATTACATGACTCATTCATAGGACCATGAATCCAAATTATAATTCCAGCTCCATCCTTACCTAAGGCCCCATCAAAATCCATGGTCCATAGGTCATTTTCTTTGTTCGACAGCTCAAATTTAAATGACTAAACTTTATTATCTGTTTGAGGATGATCCATTGTCTCAATATGCTTTGTCTCATTCACTGATTCCATTTTACTTTCAGTTGATGGACTTGGATGCAAGCCACTTAGTTCCTGTTCCTATTTTTCTGCATTTGAAACTTTTCATCTGAAACTTCTGCAATTTCTACATTTTCTTATATATGACTTTCTAACTCAACTGAACTATCATCATTGAACAAAATAAAATATTCTAAATATGTATGTACAACATGTATTGGGTGATTATTTGGTTTCTCCTTGCTACTAATCATATATTTCATCTTGGTTTCCCGGTATAATTTTCTGAGTTGGCCGAACACCGGTATAGTAGCATAGGAAAAATCAAGTTGCAAAGTGCCTTTTAGTTTTTATCCCCATGATCGTGGGAGAAACATCCCATACCTTGGAGTAATATCAGCTACAACCACATCCATCAGAACATTATTTGCTGGAATTTGATCTAGAGATATTACCAAATATTTTATGAGACCAAGGCACCTAAACCTTCCCAATTCAAAGGAGTAAAGGTCATGATATGGGCGGGTAATATCCAATCCTAGCTTGTCTGTGACAGATTTGGGCATGAGATTGTGAGAGGACCCAGAGTCTAGCATAGAATTGTGAAGGTGTTAGCCTCCACAACGTCCCAAGGCTAATGAAAGGATGTCGACGAAGGTAACCTCAAACCAAGCTTTCAGTTTGGTAGCTAGCCCTACCAAACCAGAGAGGGCTCTCTTTATGAGATCATAGCCAAAGGGTTTGAATGGATGAGGAGTATATTTTAGGCTAGTTAGGTAAGCTCTAGGGTTTTTTAAGTTTTATGATTTTGGTGCTAGATCAAGGATGAAACCAGGTAGCTAGGTCAAATGATCAAAGGGTTACAGCTGCAAATATATAAAGGAGAAAGGTATCAATGCTTTAATGATGGATTAGGGTTTTTTCGGTGTAGTGTACGGCTTTAAAAAGTGGATAATATCTTAATGAGCATGCATCATGAATTCATTAAAAATGAAGGAAATAAACATGAAATGATGTTCCCAAACAAAATAGAGCCACGAAAGAATTATGCTAATCAACTTTTAGGAAGATCACTAAGGAAAGAAAGGCATAGAAATAGAATATATATCATTCATAAAAAACTATAACAGAGAAAAAACAACATTAATAACAGAGAAAAGACAACATTAATAACTCACTACACATGAATTCCTAGATAATAGTTGCAACTATTCCTCTGAATTTTTGAATAAAAGTTGAAGCACAAGCTACAATGGTCTCAAACCTCTGATGTCTAACCAGTCAAATGACAAAGAAAATCATACATATAGAAAACATATAATTTTCCCTCTCAGGGGTCGAATCCATGAGTTTTGGAGCTTATTACTTTATCCTCTCACCTAAAACCTAAAGACTAGGGAGGTTTCTAACCTCTCCGCAAGATAGAAAAACTAATTCCTTTGACCATTGTTTACATGTACAAGCATGTATCTACCCTAATTTACTCTTCACCTACCTAATTACACTTCATGAAATCATTACATAATCATAATTCATCAATTACAAGAGTAAAATTTAACATTGGTCAAACTGACAGCGAAAAATCGCATATTGGAGAAAACACAGTGAATTCAGGAGAAAACGCAACGTGGTTGGGAGAATTGCATTTTGGAGGCCTTATCAGTGTCCAAATGTTGATCTGGAAGTTGTTGTAGATAGATCTGGATGTCTGCTACATTATAGGATCTTCAAGCACTCAAAAAGGCTTCTTCTAGCCTTCCAAAACCTCAATATCCAAATATGACTCAGAAAACGCAGTGTGGCCTCCAAAAACAGGGCATAAAGGTCATTTTTGATGGTTTTTGAGCATTTTTACCCTCCAGAAGTTGATGACAAGGTTGTTATGCTGACTAGGATTGATGTATAGGCCAAGAGTAATCCTTCAATGCAATAAATTCATCCATTGGACCTCCCCAACTAAAGCACAGTGTGGCCCACGCTGTGTTTTTTCCAGTGGGACTGTTTCACAAAATTGCCAAAATTCACAAATTTTTTGCAAAAATAGAGCTCAAAGGTAGGTCTGTATCTCTCTAACCATAACTCTTTTTTCAATACTAAGAGATGTTTTTGTTCTTTGGCATGTGATGAATAAAAGCCTCCTCTAATTTTCCAAAATATTTTACCATTTGGTCATAATAAAATTTTAAAGTTGATCGCTCAAAAATTGGAAAACACAACGTGCTTGGAGAAAATGCAATGTGCTTGGGAAAAGTGACTTTTGGAGGCCTTCCCGAGGTCTAAATAAAGATAATAAGGTACCATTGGAAATATTAGGATTTATTTTACACAATGGATTCATCAAGAACTACAAAAACCTTCTCCAAACCCCTGAAAACTTGTCTTGAAGTCAAGTTGTCCAGAAGTGCAGAAAACCTCCTGTAGCAATTGTATTTTTGGCATTTCTCACAAATCATAATACCTGTCTATAAACTAAAGGACGTTTTTGTTCCTTGGTCTATGATGGAAAAAACCTCTTTCACGTTTGTAAAATTCATCTCTATTTGGTCAGAAACACATTTTGAAGAAAAATTGTCCATGTGTGCAATGTGAACCCTAGGCAACCCATACCTTGGAAAGGTGAAGCTATGATTTCTTGGAATTTTGTGGGCTCATACCTAATGATCTAACCTCGCATGTAAATTAATTCATAATTACCCTCATCAATGAAGAAAACCTATCCAACAATTGACCAAAAGGAAACACTTTCTTAATGACATCTTTGTAGTGACCTTTAATGAACGATTTGTAGTTTTGCACATGAAGATTAAGTCTCTTAAACCATTTTTCACCACTATTGGGTATCCATGTAGCTGTATATATGGCTTCTGTTGGGATTTTGAAGCTCACCCCTGCAATTATGACCTTTTCTCCTTTAATATTAGTGGCAAACACACTTGTGAGCTTGCCATGGTATTTGATTGTTTGAACTTGCTCACAAAATATCATACACCCAACATTTTGAAAACACTGTTGGGAAAGTCAAGAATAAATCATCTCATGTGTATTTATTGGTTCATATCTTGCCATGTGGCCTCCATTTTTATAGTGTTTCTTTTCTCCTTCCATGTTTCACAATTTACAAGGTAAAGCCTAGTGGGAAAAATAGGGGTAGTGAGTGATGGGAAGGGGCATGAGGATGGGAAAATTTAGGGAAGTAGGTAGGGGTTATAGGGAGATATGGGAAGTGGAGGGGGATGATAAATGTATAGGGAATGGGCTAGGGAAATTTAACATGGTCTAAACCCTAGAATCTTCCCAAAACGCAGCATGGAGATAGGGTTTGGTGTCTGGGACTTGGGAAATGGGAGTATGGGAATGAAAATGTTCTAGGAGTTGTATTTTAGTGTGAGGGATGGTAAAAGGCCTATGGGATAGATTTTCTTAACTTGAAAATATGAAAACAAAGCATCACTCACAAAAACGCAGCGTCAGGGAAAAATGGAGAATTGCACAACCAAAACAAGGAAAGAAACTGATAGGAGGAGTGCCAAGCCTTCTACTTGTAGAACACTGTTGGAGACTTCAATTTCTGTGGAGAATCCTTTGAAGCTTTATTTTTTACTAAGAGAAGGAAACATAGCATAGGAGAGAAAACGCAGTGTGCTATTGAAAGTGTAGTGTGGCAACTCCAAAATTCATTGTGGCACCTTGAAACTACTTCTCTGGAGTCTTATTTGGTGTTGAGAGTGATGAGGTTGTCTTTGTAGGTGATTAAGGTATTTTTATCAATGAAATGAATGAGAGAAATGAATTTTATGGTCCTTTATAGCCTTTTGGAGTCTTTTCTTCATTGAGGTGTGGTGGCCCACCAAGGGCATTTCACTTGTGCTTTGAAAACTATGCAACTTTGAACATTAGGAACTTATTACATCATGTTTAATAAAACTTACATATGAAACAAACTTTATTGAGAAAATCCCTATTACTACTCCTTCATTTTCCGGTTTTATTAATGAAATGACTGATTTTGGTGACTTAAACCCTAATGACCTAAGGGTGACACTGAGTTGAACGAGACTCATGGCGACCTAACTGAGATGAAACTGATGATTTTGTAATGATGACTCATCCAACTAAGAGATGGCAGTGACCAGCACAAGAATTTTTTTGAATGGAGTAGTAATAGACCTAGGCACACTAGCCGATGACCAGTTCCATAAAAATTTGACTCGACACCCTAAAAAAAATTTTGAAAGAGCCCATTTGATCACTAGTGATAGGCATAACTGACTAACACTAACAGAAGAATGGAGTAATGGATCTTAATACTGAGGTAAAAATTTGGTTCTTCGTTGTCTTCTAAGTTTCCTTCTATGGCAGGGCCAAACAAAAGCTCAGGGTGGTCATCACTAACATTCACCATATCAGACATTTGATCGACCTTAATCATTTTAGCTACATGGTACTTATACTAATAATTCTTAATTAATTCATTCAAATGAATTGAAACTTTCAATTTGGAAATCTCATTTTCAAGACTAAATAGATTAGGATGTTTTTATACCTCTTTGGATGTCATATCCTTCTTTTTGGGTTGTTCTCTGACGGGAATCTCCTTTCTTTGTCCTCCAGATTGAGTCTCTTTTTCTTTCTTCGGAGTACTGGTGGATGTTTCATTGTTCTTTCCCTGATTAGTGGTAGCAACTTCCTTTTCTTTGTTTTGATTTGTAAACTGATTTGTATGCTGATTTGCAGAGGTCGGTTCTTGGGGAGGAGTATCTTTTTGAGAAGTTGGCCTCTTCTGATTTGAAGTAATAGGCACATTCATGTTCCTCAAACTGTATTGCATTTTCACTGAGCTAAGGGAATTTTGGTAACCTCTTTGGTAATATTCTGTTTTTACTTCCAATATATCGTCATTTAAGAGAAAAAATTGTTGATCATCATATTGATAAGGTTCTTGAGAATATCCATCATCCTCAGTCAAGAAAATATGTTGTTGATATTTATCAAAAAGGTGATTTTATTCTAAAATCTCTTCTTCTTCAACAAGTCCTTATGCATACTTCTGCTGAAGTGCAGTATGAATCTGTTGTTGTGCTTGTTTATCTTGACCTCTTTGCTCTCTTTGTTTGATTCTAAACTGAGGTTGCTGCTGTTGACCTCTGAAATTAGGATTCATGTTTTGATTTTTTTATTGTCTATCTGATATTATAATCTTATCCATCATCTTCTCCATTGTCTTGATTAAAGTGTCAAACTTACCCTCCTATGAAATGGATGTATCATCTTTGATTGTGAACTTTTTTTTCTTTCTGTTTTCGTCTTCAATTTCTTAATCAGCAAATTTTCTTCAACAATCACGACATTCGTTTGAATTTCTTCAAGAGTTGTAGGACTCCTCTCCCTCAACTGATAGGCCATGTTAGGATCAAAGGCATCAGGATAATGAAGTGATTCCAAGTCAGAAGGAGGCTTGATGTCATTTGGAATAGAGTTGTACACCATGTTGAATCTGACAGTGAAGTCTCGTACAAATTCATTTGGATTTCTTTTCAAAGCATTGTATTCGACTAGAATTTAAAGAGGATTCTTCTTCTCTTCCCACTTGGCTTAGAATAATTCTATCAACTGTTGTGGATTGGCTACTAAATGTGCTATTAAAGTACGAAACCACTTCTTAACATCTCCCGAAAAACTCTGGGCTATTACATGCATCTTGGCATCATTATTATCAATCTCCTAAAAATCAATAAAATCAGTTACTTTGACTATATTTTTTTGATTTGTGACCTTTTGTTTCCCATCAAACAAAGGCAGTCTCTGACCATAACCTTGAGGCAAATCAATAAGTGCAGGAGGCAACACTAACGGAGAAAATATTGACATGACTGTTGCATAAGGTTGCGTGGGAATAAAAATAGGGGGTGCTGATGGAGGAGATGATTTTGGCGGAAATAGTGGATGAGAAGTGGATGATGATGCAGCAGCTAAATGAGGAGGTTTAGGTGTAGATATCGCAGCAGACAAAATTTCTTCTAGATATTGAATATAAGCTTTTTCTAAGGTAAACTGCTAGTGATTTACCAATTTCTGAAGGTTATGAAACTGAGACCAAACTTTCCTATCAAATTCAACAGATGAAGACTCTAATGATGGCGATCATTCAAATTTAACAAGATCAAATACTATTTCAGAAAGGGAAGATTCTGATTTAGAATTAAACAATGAAAGCTCAAATTTGATATCAAAGGGTAAGTCTTCAAGTGTAGTCAAATATGCAAGAAGGGATATGGATCTTACCTATGAATATGTGCTTGTTTCAAATTTATCAGGGATATATCTTTGCTTCCTCAATATCCTTTTAGGGTCTTCAACTGGTGATGGAGGATTCAGATCAGGATGGGAACTTGTGAAATTTTTGGGAGCCAATGTTCTTCTAAAACTACACTTTAGCTCTGAAAAACTGAATCAGCCTTTTTGAAAGCTAGGACCTGTCACCCATAGGCCTAGACCTCAAAAAACTTGTGAGAAAAATCTGAGGGAAGATTTGAAACTCATTTCCCTGACAACAACACCAAAATGTTATCGCTCCTCAGTTTCCCATGGCTGAGAAAGGAGATCGAAGGAGGTAACCTCAAACCGACTTTGGACTTGGTAACTAGCCCTACCAAATCATAGAGGGCTCCCTTTGAAATCTCATAGCCAATGAAGTGACTAGAAATAAAAATAGATCTTAGGCTAGATATCCAGCTCACTAGGGTTTATTTTAGGGTTTTGCTGGATAAGAGCTCAAAAACTAGGAATTAGGTCAAATATCTCTAAAGGTCAGCTGCAAACATAACATGGGGAAAGGTATATGTAATAAATAGCTCAAAAAGGTTTGTCGTTGTAGTGATGGTGATGAATATGTAGTAGAGATTAAGTGAGCAAAAGCATGAATTCACTTATGAAGAAAAAAAACACTTAAATGCTTATCTGAACAAAAACAACACATACATGTGATGATTTATGTTTTAAAACCTTAGAAGATAAAGCATAATAATCATGTATATGGTAGCTAGATATATATAATTATCAAATATAAAGAAAACACTGGAAAAATAGAGCCACAAACCATAACACAAGAATCCCACGAAAATAGTTGCAACAATCTGTTGTATTTCTGCAAAATAGGTAAGTACACAAGTCCAAGTATGAGCTACAAGTATCCAACCCTTCATTTGACTTAAATAAAGCTACTTACAGATGAAAAACCACATTTCCCCTCTGAGGGGTTGAATCCATCATCATAGGAACTATTTACATCAAAATCTCTAACCATACCTAAAACTAGGGAGGTTAGAAACCCACTCCCTGTTTAGACTTAACTGACTTAGTTGAATTTACAAGCATTGATTACCATGAAACTAACATGAAAATAATATCTACCATCACTTTGACATTTAATTACATCATGTAAACCCCTTGGAGGAAAAATTACATCAAGAGAAATTTACTTTGACTCAGAAAAACTCGAAATCTGGCTTTCCCACAGAAGCACAGCGTGGTGTTGGAGGAGCTTTTTTGGGTGGCTTTTGTGCATCTTCAAGCTGAACTGATGGTTGGAAAATATAGCCTAGGATGTGTAGAATACCCCTAAACCTTTAAACCTACAAAAATCCACATCCATTGTACCTAAAAATCCAATCTCCCTAGGCTAATCCAAAAGTGCAGCATGGGGTCTAAAAAGGTGGCAGAAACATGAAAAATGGCTTGTTTTTTTACTTTTTATCCAAACTTTGAGCTGACATGAAAGAGAAAGTACATATATGTCATGTAGGGGTCAATTTTTCTTCACACATGTAAGCCACTTGTCATTTGGATGCCCTGAGAAGAAGTGCAGTGTGGCCACGTTGTGCTTTTGTGCATTAAATTGCTAGAATTAACACAAAAATTCAAAAATGACCAAAATTTCTCAAAATTTGTTGCTTCTTCATTTTTTAATCATGGGCTAGACAACTCGAGATGCATCAGTACTAAAATCTAAGTTGTATCTCTTATTTAGCTCTATTAGTTTTTTCTTAAGAATTCTCTTCATATTCCTAACCCTAATTTTTTAAATCCAGCCCATGGTGTAATAATGTCTAGAAATGTGTCTCCGAAGGTTTGTGGCTTTGTTTTCCTTTTTCAAAAGCTTATCCAAGTTTTCATTGATTATCCCAATTCAAAAGTCTTTGTCATGCTCAATATCTGCTGCAATAGTGTCATCTAGGTTTTGGTGTACTTGAGGAGGAGATGGTTCATTTTTATGTCTTTCCCATCTTGTTGCTACTCTTGTCTTTGGCCTCCTTGGTTGCTCCTAAACATTTTTTCCTATAGATATTCCACATCTATGATAGCCTTTACCTTATCCTTCTCTGCCACCAAATCTATCATACTGGATGGGGGATGATCTCTTTTGGGTTTGCTTTGCAACAATAGATTCCATTTTAGCTGCCTATTATCTTGTTGCAAGAAGGATACCATGAAGTCTGCCTTAGAAATATCATTTCGAAGATCTCTAATTTCTGCCTCTTTTTCTTTAATTATTTCTTCAGTTGAATTGTCTTCATTATGCTTTTCTAGTTCAGCCATGTCAAAATTAGTGGGTCCCTACTCTTCATTATGCAATGGTGCATCATCTTCACCTCGTGATATCTCTTGTCTCATATTTTGCTAGGTTGAACTCTTTCTTCACTGATAGGGGAAAACACTAGTATATGTAATATTCTTTTTTCGGGAATTTCTGCAATATGGTCCTCAAGGACGCTGTATAAGGAAGGCAGTGTAAAAATAAGCTGAAAGGGGTATTGGATCCCTTTTTTAACACAATAAAAACTTCTCTTCCAGATGTTGAGCCCAAAGAGATGACTCTAGCTAGGTTATTCAGATCTCCCCAAACTAGATCCCTCAAAGAATGCTCAAAGAGTGAGCTTACAGCAATATATGAACATAACCATTAAAATCTGCAAATATGAATCCAACATAAGATGAAATATAATACAACCATCATTTTCATTAATATATCAACTACAATATACAAAAATATCTTGAGGGACAAGCCACTCAAGCTACCGGAAACAATCTCCAATGATAAAAATATGAAATACATGAGTTGTTGCAACTGCACAAAATGCCGGAAAAAAGTGACAACGTTGTCTATATGAGAGTAGCTAATGATATAGATACATACACATTAAATATGGCTGAAATATACAAGAAATGCCCTAGAATAGAAGAATGGGCTCCAATACAAGAATTCTAGCCAATCTAGGAGAGATTGCTAGAAATGCCGGAAAATGTACAATGTGACAAATAACTTGTCACTACAACTGAATCAAAAAGAGAATGAGGCTATGGCAGATCTGAAATACTCATGCCCTCCTCTGATAATGTTCTCAAGCAAAGGGTTGATCCCTTTCACTCAAAAACACTCTTCCTGCTAAGCAAAAATGGCTCTCCTAGCAACTGCCTCTGAAAATAACGCAGTTTCTACCCTAGAATGTGCTGTGAGAGATGGTGAGTGTTTGGCCTAGTGCCAAAGATCTGAAATGAAGCCCGGGAGTCTCCTCTACTTCTCCTCTGAAGAATATGCAAGACCTCCACTAGAGAACAGGCCAAAGAATGACTCTATGAGTTCCTCTACTGTTGCACCCAGCAAAACAATGTTTTCTGCTGCAGAAATAATGATGTAGCTGAAGGGATAAGCTTGACCAAATGCCGGAATGAGGAAATTTAGCTCAAACCCTCTCCTTCCTTGAGGATGAGGTAGGGATTCTCGATCGGGAACACCCTTGGGTGAAGAACACTACAACCCTGCTAAACAGCCCGAGGATGCAAGTCTTTGTAGACCCAACGAAAATAATAGGCTAATGCATAATGAAAAAGGGCTGCCATCTCCTCCTTATAAAGCAAATGAACTCTTCTCACCATGGGTCCCATTCACACTTACCTCTATCTCATGCAAGTGGAGCCTCCACTAAAACTACGTTGTCCAAGTAGGTTCAATGTATCTAGACAGTTTTAGTTGACTTGGTCAAAATGACTAGATCAAGCATGATCCAATCTTGTTCACACCATGTGGTGCTCAATTCGTCTGCTTTATTATTCCTCCTTTCACACAAGGAGTGTTATTTCTCCTATAAAAAGGGGTTAAGGTGTCTCCTTACCCATTTTATTAAACAAAATGAAAATATGCAAACTATAATGTTCCTTTTAGCTTGAGGCTAAAAATTGGGAACATTACAATCCTCCCCTCCCACATGTTGCTTGTCCTCAAGAAAATGCATAGAGAAACAAAATATCTCCCCCTTCTTCTCTTGTGGCCCCCTCATCGACAACCTCCACCACTGCTCAGGATATGCTGCAATAAATCTGTCCTTTGACGCTTCCTCCCAAGTATGCAAACCGGAATGGTGCTCAACATGGAAAGATAGAAGGTGCAGGTGGAAACCTTCTTGCTGTGCTATGGCCTCCTCAAGGTAGGAGTGATGAAATGCATGGGAAAAATGTATCCCCAATGATGATCCTCTCATCCATGCTATCATCCAAATAAAAACCTCAACCCCTGGTGTATGCAATGTGTTGGGGCTGAATGGAGAGTTGGGCTTTTGATTCCCAAGGTGTTTCTCCCTCCATTTGTGGTACATATGGGGTTGCCTCTATCCTTGGGCTGAAATGGTATGGCCTCCAAGAATGGCCCAAGCTTTCCCATCAAGAAAATCAGCCATGAAATGCCCCCTCAAGTTCTCCAAGTGGTTTTTCCCACAAGAAGAGAAATGTAGCAATGAGGCAATCATGGTTTGCCCATGGTGTCTCCTACAATATAAAGCATGTAAAATGGGGAGATTCATGCTCCCAATGGGCTGTCCCAAAATATACAACACTCTCTCAATATTTCTCCTTGTGAATGTATAAAAATCAGCAATACAAGGAGGCAACATGCAATAAAAACAAGCTGTCATAAGACAACTAGAGAGTGGGTCACTGCTCCACTCATGGGACCAACGCAGTGCACCTTTTACCTGCATCAAAACTAAAAACAACAAGTGCTTTTCCAGCCACTTGTTTTCTACCACAAACATCTCATAAGATGGAAACATGCAAGTACAAATCGGTGCCAATGGTGCACACCAAGAAGCATGTGGCTTCCCCCACAAACCATCATGAAAATAGCCACTCCCATTGCTGCAATGGGCCACAAGTACATCATAATAAGGAGCATAAGGAGGTGTGATCATCCTTAGCTCATAAAGTTGCTCATATAAAGTAAAGAAAGGTAAATCAAAATGAAAACATATACCTCCTTTACCATGTACTCTGGTCCTTGAGCTAACATGGCTCACCTGAATGCTCTCCCTCACCTCCAATGGGTAGGGGTATGGTTGTGCCAACCTCTCCAAAATCATTCGGGCTATGCATCTGTCCATATGCTGATATAGATAATACTAAATGCCCTCCCAAATGAACTCCTCTAGCAAAGCAAAGTATGCATCAAAGTGCATAGCTAGGAAGTCCTCATGTGCTGCATGCAATAATTTCTCCTTGAGACTAGAAGCTCTAGCCAAGAAGATCCTCCCATCGGTATATATGACCATCACATCAATAATGTATTTTTCATCTCTGTCTGGGTCATCAAGATTCATGCACGCATCTAGATCCTGGAAGTACTCCACCAAGAGTTGAGTCCTCCAATCTGGATCCATCCTCCTCATAGACAATGCTAGTGATCTGCAATGTGATGCTCCCTTCATGCCGATGCCTGCTACTTTGACATCCCCCATGCCAAATTCATCCTTCGAAATGCTACCATGCCCATCATGCAGCTGCTCATGCTCAAATAGTAATGGTGATACTGGGAAGTTAGCCTCCCATGAGAAGTTGTCATCCAAAAGGGATCTCCCAATCCTGGTCAGTGTAAGCATGTGTAACCTCCATCTACTCCCATGTGTGAAAGAGTCCTCCCTCAAAGGAAGTGTCCTCTTCCCCATACAATCTGTGGAGCAGTCATCCTGCATCATGAAGATGCCATCCTCCAACCCTGCAGCGAACTCTGTCAGCGTAGTATAACTGATGAGTGTGGGTGATACTGAAAATGAGAAAATGTCTCCCTCCTCCTTGGGTTTACCCCAAACTCTCTGCGCTGTGTTGGACTCCTCCAATGTCTTCACCTCTCCAGAATCCAAGAGTGGTGAACCAACTGACAAAATGCCCCTCATCAACTCTATATCAAGTGGCCTTCCAGGTGGAATGCCTCCATCTAGTGAGACATCAAGCTCAGAAGTGGACTATATGTATAAGAGGACTGATTTGTCCCTCTCTTCACTGTGTTGTACAGTCTCCTTCTCTTTTGAAAATACTCTTCGAAATAGATAAGGGTGTATCAAACCTTGATGTTGATCCTTCTCTTCCTCCTCCATCTCACAATCCCCAATAACTGCTACGTATGACTCTGGAATTGTGCTATGGTTCCCACATGTCAAAATACTTGGAACTCCTTGTAAAGATACAAGGGCTCCTCTATTAGAAGCAATGGCTCCCCTTTCACCTCCATGTGGTGATGGATCTCCTCCCAATGGGACAGTGCTGTTAGATCTCTTGTGCTCATCCTCTCCATCAACAATTGAGATTACCTCATCATCAAGGAGAGACCCTAGCTCTTGGTCATCTCTTGAAGGAAGTACCTCTATGACTTCACAAATGGTAGAGGGCCCTTCATACAATGGGGATCTTGCCTTGCGAAATCCATCATACATGTTTTCATCCCCTTCGGAAGTAAGGAATGGAGTTTGTTTCATGTTTCCTCCCAATGCATGCAAAGTGTTTGAAGTTATGATACATGATGATTCACCTTGACTTCCATCAAATTTCTCCACCAAACCCTTAGTGAATTCATCACATGTTTCTACATTTGCATGAAAATAAGAAACAACATTTTCAAACCAACAATCATGAGCCATACCTTTGAGTTGCAGCGCTGCCGCTCCAATGGCCTCATCTCCATTAGGGGAATTTTGAGGTCTAAAATGGGCCTCATAAGAAAAATGTAGAAGAAAAATAAACTTTATAACAACCAATAGGATTCAAGATGATGATGTCATCCATAATGGATGATTCACCATTTTTGGAGTAAAAAAGTAAAAATATTAAAAAATAATGTATTAAACTACTTTTTTCAATCATTTAACTTATTCTCCTGTGTTATCACTAATGATAAGATGCTTTGAATTTAATCTCTCATCCAAGGAGTACCCATGTTGCATACTTCGTATGCATTAATATCTAAAATTAAGAACATATAAAATGACAACTTTTTATGTATTTCTCATTTTTCATGTAGTAGGACCCATCGAAAGTATGCAACATGGGTATTCCTTGGATGGGGAATTAAATTCCGCATCCAACGAGTACACCTACTCGAAATTTGAGTAAAAACTTTGGGAGATAAGTTGAAAATATGAATTGAAAAAGTAGTTTTTTCATTTTTCCCTCTAAAATTTGATGATGTCATCAAATATTATTAGATTTTTTCCACTATTATTTTATAATTTCCTTAGGAGGCCCATTTTAGACCTCAAAATTCCCCTAATGCTTCCTCCATCCTCCCGACAGTGCAAGTGGGAAATGGACTGTGCTGTGGATCTACATGTGTGGCTGAATGCTCACACCCATCATAATAATAGCTAGGGCTTGCTCCATCCACAAACCCTCTCAAAATACCTTTCCAGTTTTCCCTTTCTATCCCCTCAAGATCTTCAATGATACCCTCCATGGTCTGGAAAAGAAGAAGGGAGACCTCCTCTTCCGTCATTCCTCCTTTTTGTTTTCTCTGTACATCTCCTCTTCTAAATGAGGAGCTTCTCCTTCTAATGGCATATTATCTTAGGCTGCACAGAAGCACTGTAAAGTTCCCTTCTCAAGAATATCAAAATTCTATTCCAGAGATTGAATACAAGGGCATTTACTGGATATGTAACCTTTGAAAAAAGGATGAGATCCAGAGGCTACCTGGCCATCTACAGACTTTGTCTATAGAGCTTGAAATATTCCTCCTTCAGGAAGTCAACACTTTGGCTTGAAGCCACAGGCTGAGCCAAATATCATGCTTCGATACCAATGTAATATTCCTTTTTCGGGAATTTCTACAATATGGTCCTCAAGGACGCTGTATAAGGAAGGAAGTGTAAAAATAAGCTGAAAGGGGTCTTGGATCCCTTTTTTAACACAATAAACACTTCTCTTCCAGAATTTGAGCCCAAAGAAATGACTCTAGCTGTGTTATTCAGATCTCCCCAAACTAGATCCCTCAAGAATGTTCAAAGAGTGAGCTTACAACAATATATGAACACAGACATTAAACTCTGCAAATATGAATGAAACATAAGATGAAATATAATATAGCCATCATGTTCATTAAGATATCAGCTACAATATACAGAAATATCTTGAGGGACAAGCCACTCAAGCTACCAGAAACAATCTCCAATGATCAAAATATGAGATACATGAGTTGCTGCAACTGCACAAAACGTCGGAAAGCAGTGATAGCGCTGTCTATATGAGAGTATCTACTGCTATAGATACATACACATGAAATATGGCTGAAATATACAATAAATTCCCTAGAATAGAAGAATGGGCTCCAATACAAGAATTCTAGCCAATCTAGGAGATATTGCTAGAAATGTTGGAAAATGTACAATGTGACAAATAACTTGTCACTGCAACTGAATCAAAAAGAGAATGAGGCTATGGCAGATATGAAATAATCATTCCTTCCTCTGATAATGTTCTCAAGCAAAGGGCTGATCCCTTTCACTCAAAAACACTCTTCCTGCTAAGCACAAATGGCTCTCCCAGCAACTGCCTCTGAAAATAACACAATTTCTTCCCTAGACTGCGTTGTGAGAGATGGTGAGTGTTCGGCCTGGTGCCAAAGATCTGAAATGAAGCCCGTGAGTCTCCTCTACTACTCCTCCAAAGAATATGCAAGACCTCCACTAGAGAACAGGCCAAAGAATGACTCTATGAGTTCCTCTATTGTTGCACCCAGCAACACAACATTTTCTGCTGCAGAAATAATGCTGTAGCTGAAGGGATAAGCTTGGCCAAATGCCAAAATGAGGAAATGTAGCTCAAACCCTCTCCTTCCTTGGGGATGAGGTAGGGATTCCCGACCGGGAACACCCTTGGGTGAAGAACACTACAACCCTACTAAACAGCCCAGGGATGCAAGTCTTTGCAGACCCAACGAAATTAATAAGCTAATGCATAATGAAAATGGGCTGCCATCTCCTCCTTATAAAGCAAATGAACTCTTCTCACCATGGGTCCCATTCACACTTGCCTCTAGCTCATGCAATTGGAGCCTCCACTAAAATTGCACTGTCGAAGTGTTGTGTGGATTAATCCGTCTTGCGGACAAGACCGATCTCCCTAGTACTAAAAGTATCTAGAAACAAACAGCCAAATAAACTAATCTTTCTCTAAGCATCTATGATTTACAAGAAGCTCTGTAGAGGTGCAAAAACTTACCGTATGTCCAGCGCTTGTTTGAAATCGTTGTTGTCCCTCGTGCACTTGAAGGAGTTTTCCTTGTAAACCTGCAGTCACAAACAAGCAAAATATTACATAGCACCTGTATAGAAATCATCATAAACCATGCTTATCATAGTGATCAAGGAATCTATGAAATAAACCATTAATTGAAAGCTTATTGAGAAAAATGAGTATATTTGTATTAATTTCAAAAGAAGGAAAACCTTACAACCTGAGCCTTGATGTTGCACAGGCCTTCCCAGGGTCCGAAGCAGGAGTCTCCTCTACTTTGATAAGATCTGCACTCCTCCAACTAAGATGAATAGAGGTATGTAATCTCTCCTCACAAAAGTCTTAGTTAACTGAGTCTGAATCTCAACAGCTCTTAACTTCAAATATTCTAAAGCTTGAACTCCCCTTGAGGCTACCCAATGCCTCTTTTTATAGTGGAAAAGAGGAGGTTTCTTGTTCCAACTATGAAGGGATAGAATCCTCCTTCAAAGGGATAAGCTCCTCACATCAAGGGGTTAGCTCCATGAGGTAAGGGATACATGCACCTCAAAAGAGCGGTTCTATCACCGCAAGATATTTTCTGGAAGCTTCTAGAATTCACTTTTATTGAGCTTTTTGGACTTTACTTGCGCCTTTTTGATCTTACAGGGGTCCGCAATTTTAACACAGATAAAGTGTGTTCAGGTACGCAAGAGAGATGAACATTAGGTGCGGGACCACAAGCAAGATAGAGAGAAAGTGCGACACCAAAGTTTAGGAGATTTTTAGGAACTTTTCTCTGATTTTCAAGGCTTGACATGAGGAACTGATATGTTAGACTTGCAAAGGGAGAAGTATGAGTAATAATGAGCTCATACACATAGCAGAATGTCAGGATGACAATTTTTAGTGTAACAGATTGCCCCCTAAAGTGAAAAGTCTGGAATAGATGATGCTGAAGTCTATCATATATGAAGAGTGCAGTACTTTATCATTTCAAGGATCATCCTGTGGTCACCCCAGTCGGAACCTGTAAAAACATTCAATGCAAAATATATATATATATCATCGCTGAGGTAGGCATTCCCATACTCAGATCAAAACTAACTAGAGACTAATTCAAACTATTCTGATACAGGAATGATTTTGAGTACATCACAGTATAGACATGTGTAGACATAGTATGGACGCAGCCATCTGTTTTTGAATAGTCTACTGTATAAATGATAACAAAATTCCTCGCAGCCTGGATGGTAGAAACTAGATCCAGGGTCTTGATTTCCGCATCTCGAACTAGTACGATTCTATCCATGTGAATAAATGTGTCGAAGTCGAACATGGTAGAAACCACTTGATTACCAGTCAATGATGTAAACTGTTAACAAGTGTGAGAGTAACCACCAATAATGTCAATGGCTCTCAAAGTACCCAGTACAATCCATGAAATGTGAATGAATGAGCTGAAGTCGAACATCTCACGGAATCATTCGATCGAAGGTCAATGATGCAACCTGTCGTCGAAGGCGAGAAACCTGCCATTGAGGCATGCAGATTTCAAGGTACTGACAATTTCTGGATCAAATTCCTAGATAATGTGCTGATGTCGATAGAAAGTGATCTGTCGTAGGCAAGCCCACAACACGAAATCATAGATCAAGTTTTGAAAATATATTGGCAAGGACTGACTCAGGGATGGTCAAAATGGATGACAAATATTTTGCAGATGAATGGTTTATTTGAACTGTCCTCTTGAACACATAATGAAACTAGAGATGGCTTAATAGCAATTGACCCAAAGCTAATACCCAGAAACTGGATGAAGAATTTCAAATGAGGTTTGATTAACTGTTAGGCAAAGGATTTCCCAAACCAGGTGAATGAAAGTGTCGTGTTCAAGAGTGGTTAACTGGATTTTCGAAAATTCAAAATACAACAAACAAGTCATTTTTCTCTCTTTTCCCCCACCATTTCTGGCAAGTACCTCTTTATTTTTGACAAGCTTGAGGAGGATAACATTTGCTTGTTTATAAGCTCATCCTTCGGATTAGTCCAACTTAGTTTAAAATTCGAATTCTAAGAAGGAGTGGTCTGTTCTTGTTTAAAATTGAACAGGTCCTTTACTGTTAAATTTTAACAAGTCCAGTATAGGAGAAACTCGGTGTTTTTCAATTTTAGGGAGTCAGAAGAAAAAACTTAAGAAAACTCCATGGGTGTACTTTTTCGTAAGTTTAGTCTCTCGAGCCCGAAAAAGGATAAAATAATGCGGGAGAGAACTCTATTGACCGTAATTTAGTCAACGTATACCTTTTTCGTAAATAGTCCATTTCAGTCCGTAAAAGGGGTAAACTTATACTGAAGGGACGATTATTCATTTACTTTAACGAGTTCAAATAATCAAGTGCTCGACAATCTTTTCACGTTTAGAGAGTCTGAAAAGGGCTTTAAAAGAGAACTCTAATGCTTCGCTTTTTCGTAAATTTTTTGAAAGAGTCCGAAAAAGTGACAAAAGTATGCTCTTTTGTTGAAAAATGATCATTTCTCCTGAAAAATCCAATTTCTGCACAAAAACTTGAAACATTACACATAACTGTTTAAGATAAGTAAAAATGCTTTCAAAATACCCTTTTTAAAGTGAAAAATAAACAAATTAAAAATTCATCTATTCGAAAAAACTTATAAAAAGGACTTTTTCAACTTCATTTTTACCGTTCAAGTTCAGAGTGAAAAGTAGAAGCTTTTGGGTAAAAAAGTTCCTATGAAGATTCTGGAAAATCCGTCCGACGAAATCGAGAATCGTCAATCCCAGGTAATCCACGACCTCTTAATCTTGCATTTCATCCGTTTACAATTCATTTTTAGGCTTTAGATTTTATTTTTAAGGGAGAAACATAGTTTAAGAAATCACCCACAGAGGTCCGCAGGTGCCACACATGGGACCTGTGGACCCTGACTTTTTCCTATCTAGAAAAAAGTCATGGGTTCGCACTTTTCCTACAGAGCGCGTGCATTCCTACGCACTGTGTACAAAGGGAAAGTGTGGTCCCCGCGTTTTTAAATTTCAAAATCCAATTTTTCTTTTGGCGCCCAAAAATTTTCAAATTAGATTGTCCTAACATATCTTTTTATGCATTGTAGGATTAGCAAGATGTTGATTTGGAGAGAACGTGAGCATGAGGATGTGGATGACGTCGCAATGCTCCATTTTCCCACATGCAGGCATTAAGAGCATGCAGTTTGTATAAATTCTGGGCCATCCAGGGCATGAGGGCACAAGTAGATCTCTTGGCATGGCTGGTAAATAGGTGGAACGTGCAGGACCAGTGTTTTATTATTGGTGGCCACCGACTCGAAATTGAGCTGGAGGATATTTATTTTCTGACTGGTTTTTCCAAGAGGGGCAAACAACTTTCCTTGTTTGGGACTACGCCAGGTGGCCAAACTGTCGCTAGTCTTCGACAAGAGTTCTGTAATGATGAGGCAGACCCTAGGGACAAACAGATTGATATAAAAACTATCATCCATCCCAAGCTGAAAGTTATTGCGTTTACTGTTACCAGACTGTGTGGGAGTGCAGCACTGTATGTAGCTACCGGTTCCCAGATGCGCATTGCTGTGGACTGTTTTCGAGGCACCATTTTCAACTGGTGCGAAGCTATGTTGGCCAATGTAAAAGGCCAACTAACTAGAGCGAAAAATGGCAAACTAAATAACTTTGGATATGGATCCATCATGGTCACTTTTTCTCTAGAGAGGATCCCCATGTTGGCTTCGTAGAGTATTCATGTTGATGTTGGTCGACCCCGAGAACCTAGGATGGTTCGTTGGGTTTCATTGATGGCCCGTCACGATATTCAGGGCGCTAAGATTGTTCGATTTCCTCCTTCATATTTTCGTTGGCTGGACCACCAACTTTTTTTCATAGAGGACTTTCCATACGCCGGGATAGATTTCCGCGGTGACCGGGAGATGACTCTCCCAGCAGGGGAACAATGGGATGAATCAGGTAAAATCATTTTCAACAAGTTCTAAGTTCTAATTTTTTTTGTATTTTGATCGTCTTTGAAAATTAATAACCAAAAGTTTTTTAATACAGATGTGGGCCCACGGCGACCAACCCATCTTCAGCCTTATGACAGAAGACAACCAGTTGCAGCCGCACCAGCCCCAATAGGCCAATCAGCAGAAATCTTGTCTGATTTAGAGCATAATCTAGAGCGTCTGACTCTAGATATTCCAGAGATGGACATAGATGAGATTCCACTCAGATTGCAAAGATACGTGATTGGTGTTCCAAGACCTTTTAGGAGGTTCCTGTGTAGGGTGGCTCGGGCAGTGATTTCTTATCGTGATCACCATCAGTGATGGGATGATCGTGTTGTAGATTCATATTTTTTACTTTTGTGTTATCATTTTTCCGATCATAAGGTGTTTCCAACCTATGATCAAAGATGATGTATATTTTTTGAAAACACTTCTATACTATGATATATCACTATTTACCGGCTATCTGTGTACATATTATGGATGTTGTTTGTTTTACTGTTTTGATCATTGCAAATTTCGATTTATCATACTAGAAGCAACTGCGTCTGCTAATGTATTTAAATGTCTTGGAATATGTTGATATTCAATGTAATCAAATTCACGTTCCAGGAGACGAACTCTTAAAAATAACCGTAATAACACTGGATTTCTAATGGAATAAACCCTGTTAAGCTGTAATACAACAAGTTCAGAATCCAACCTAACAATCAAACTCCGAAATTCCAAATGATATGGATTCAGATAATAACTCAATCACTGCACTATACTCAGCAATGTTATTCGTTGTTTGGCCAAGGCTTACCCCATGCATGGATACTAACTCGTTAGAGGGTGAATAGATAACCCAAGCTGCGGAATAAATGTTCCGTGTACTACGACAAGCACCATCAACAAAACCAATGTAGGTTTGAAGAGACGTCGACATCTGCAATATCAAGAGTAAAACTCAGATAAGCAGGAATAGTGATAAAAAACACACTTCTAAACTAGGCATGCTTTTCTAATATAAGACACACCAGCAGTAAAGAAATCTAATCTAATAAAAAATCTCCACACCAAGTTTAAGCATAGTATCGCTTCAAATAAAGTCCATTTCTGGGTTTATCTAAAGGGACATCGTCAAATATATCATCTCATAGGCCCCTTTTGCCAGCTTTCGCTTAACAATGAAAGGAACATGCCACATGGGCACGAATTTCCCAGCTCCTAGCTTATCGTTGGCTTGATCATAAACTAAGAATAGGTCTCCTTCTGAAAAATTTCGAGGGTAACACTTCTATCATACTGAGCTTTTATTCGCTTAACATGAGCCTCGTTTGCTATTGCAGCATTTCATCGATTCTCATCCAGCTGAGCTAAGTACAAGAAACGTTTCTCCTCTTCAGACGTAGCTGGGAGTAATTCTATGGCTAATTTCAGTGACGTAATTTCGCATTCAATCGGCAACACAGCTTCCAAACCGTAAACGAGTTGAAAGGGAGTGAAACCATTTGATGTTTTTACTGAGGTTCGATACGCCCAAAGTGCTGAAAATAACATGGAATTCCAATTCGTTTTGTGAATACCAATAATTCGTCTAATCATGGTGACATAAACTTTATTTATGGCTTCAACCAGACCATTGGCTTGCGGATAATACGGAGTGGAACTATCATGGTGCAGGCCAAGTTGATCCGTAAGTTCAGTCATCATGACATTCCGAAAATGACTTCCATGATCTGTAGCAATGGATTGAGGAACACTGAACCTAGCAATTATGTGATTAAATACGAAAGTTGCAACAGTCTTGTCGTCAGCCGAAAAAGTAGGCATCGCCTTGGCCCACTTAGTAAAATAATCTACTGCTAAGATAATATATGCATTCCCCCCGACCGAGTGAGGGTTACATGTAATAAAATCGATACCCCATTTCGCGAAAGGACCAACAGCAATTATGGGATGAAGAGGAGTGGGTGGCGCGCACATCTTACGATCAAAAAGTTGACAATTGTGGCATTTCTGGACTGCATAAATACAATATTTGAATAACGACGGCCAGAAATAACCAACGCGCAATATCTTTTGGGTTGTGGCATACCCAGACATATGACCGCCACATGCTCCAGAATGACAATCATTTAAAACCTTTTCAGCTTCTTCATGAATAAGACAGCGTCGGAAAATAGAATCCGATCCACGACGATAGAGTGTATCACCAATAATATTATACTGTTGGGATTGGAAACGTATTTTCCGTCGCTGGGATCGTGAGATTTCAGGCCGAAAAGATTGGGTTTGGAGATTAACAATAATATCTCCATACCATGGATCGAGAGTATTGATAATAAACAGAGATTCGTCCGCAATGGGCTCTTCTGCCACAGTTTCAGTATCAGTAGAGGGGAAATCACACATCAGTTCCGCAAATACCAAATATTTCTTTGCCTTGGATTTCTCAAATTCCAAGTGAAATTCCTACAGGATGACTATCCATTTGGAATACTTGCCCCCAAGCAATTGTTTGGTTAAAATGTAAATCGTAGGGTTGCAATCAGAAATTACTGTGGTTTTACGTAACAAGATGTAGTGTCTAAATCTTTGGACAGCTTGAACAGCTGCCAATGCCAATTTCTCCACATGTGTGTATTTGATCTCAGTCGGATGTAGATTCCGACTAAGACAGTAAATCACATGTTCAATGTTAGATTTGTCTTCCTGAACTAAAACCATCCCAATGGTGGAATGAGAAGCAGCGAGGTACAAAACGTAATCCTGATTGTAGTTGGGAGGATGCAATAACGGTGCATGGGTCAACGCGTGTTTAAGTGCATCAAAATATCGATCAGTGATCTCATCCCAAAAGAATAGAATGTTCTGTTTCAGCAACCGGGTAAAACCTTTTGTAAGCTCGGCATAGTTAGGAATGAACCGACGTAAAAAGTTTGCTTTCCCCTGCAAACTTTGGAGTTGGCGTAAAGTCGAAGGAGGAGTTAATTTAACAATAGCTTTTACCTTTGACAGATCGACACGAATGCCTGCTTTCGAAACAACAAATCCCAGTAAGCGACCCGACTCTACACAAAAAACACATTTGTGTGGATTCAGCCTAATTCGATAATGCCGACACCTCATAAAGATGGCTCGTAAGTGAGTGAGATGGTCGGCCCTGTGTGATGAATAAGCAGGTAAATCATCGAGATACAGCTGCACAATGTGCTTAATGTCATGAAACGCATAAGACATTGCCCTTTGAAAAGTTTCTCCAGCGTTCTTCAATCCAAAGGGTAGCTTGCAATAAGCAAACGTCCCCCACGGACAAATAAAATTTGTTTTTGGCTGATCAGCAGGGAGTATGTTTATTTGATTATACCCAGAAAAGCCATCCATAAAGGAAAAAATTTCACTGCCAGCACAATCATCGATTATTTGATCGATATAGGGAGTTGGATAATTGTCTTTAGGACAAGCTCGATTAATATCCCTGTAATCAATACATACTCGTATCGTTCCTTGTTTTTTAGTTACAGGAACAATATTTGATACCCAATCCGTTAAGGGAATTGGATAAATGAAACCTGCACGAAGTAATTTTTCAACTTCTTCTTTGATAGCAGCAGCTTTTCTAGGATGCATTTGACGTAGACGTTGACGAATGGGTTTAGCATCCGGGTAAGTCTTAATTTCATGTACGACAATTGACGGATCAATTCCTGGCATTTCTTCATAGGACCAGGAAAACACATCACGGAATTCTTGAAATAGGGCTTTATAAGTTTGAATTTCATCTTCAGTACAACAAGCACCTATATGAATGTTTTCAATTATTCCTGGCTTTACTGAAATGTCAATTGGAACCGTTCGAGAAATATTTTCCAAATTCAACTCAGAATCAGGAATTTGCAATGGATTTTGGGGTTATTTGACATATTCAGCAGTAAAAATTGAAGCGAAATCATCTTCAAAATGATCTAGTTCAGGTAAAAACAAAGATCGGTGATGTAGATCTTCCCATGGTAAATTATTAACGGACAAAAATTCACAAATCTGCTCATCAGTATGAACAAGATCAGGAAATGTCGTTATTGCTGAACTTGATATAGAAAGTGATTCCTCATGGATCCCATTCATTGGATCAATTTCAGTTGAAGAGGGGTTGGAAAGTCACTGTACAGCCTGGTATGCAACTTCAAATGGACTCAAAGGCATCATGCCATCAATTGAATCTAACTCGGAGTCGGAAGGTACGATCCAAGGATCATCAAACATAATAGTGTCTGATGAAATCATGTGAATAGTTGCAACAGAAGGCGATACATTAGGAGGAGGAAAGGACAAAGTTCCTAGTAAACCAGAATCTTTAATCAGACCTACTCCAACATCCTTATAAGGGATAGCCGCTTTACCAACGTGCTGGATTGTTTCTGTAGAGGCTGGGTCGGAAGAAAAATAAGTTAACTGATCTATTGTAATGATCCTTCCTTGATATGGAAATTTTATGAGTCTAAAGACCGAAGAAACAACAACAGTCATAGCATAAGTCCAACTACAACCTAGGAGAAGGTTGTAATCTAGAGGGGCATCAACCACTTCCACATCTAGATTTACGATTTTACCTTCGACCCCTATGGGTAAATCCTGCAAAATACCAAAAGGGTGGAAACCTCGACCATCAAAAGGCTTAAGAATAATCAGATATTGGTTGAGTGTAGGAGAACCAAGCGATTTCCAACACTGAATCGACATAATACACGTTGAATCTCCCTCATCAATCACAGTCCGAAAGATCGGTCTGTTTTTTACTAACACTGGAATTTGGAAAGCCATTTGGTGAAGTAAGCGAGGCGTACTATTTTCTAAATCGAAGATTATAAGATTAGAATCGTGAATATCTACAGCTCCTATGGCAGACAAAAGCAATTTACGCTGTGCTGGGCATGATTGCAGCACTTCCAAAGCCGACATTGCTAAAGGGGATATAGCTAAGTCTTCAACAATGTTTTAATTCTGAGCAGCTCTCGCATGTGGATTGAAAGCTGATTTACGAAGAACACCTTTAGCAGGCAGTTTGATTATTAAGTCTGGATTTTGTTTCTCAATTTGTAGCGGACCAGAAATAGAAGGAGGTGTTGATGATGTATTTGCACTAGAATATTCTGCTTCTTTACCATCAACAGGATTCTTAGTACCATAATCTTGCGATCGCGTCGCAATCCTTACATGAGACATCATCAAAATTGGCTCTTCTGAGGCAGTCGAGGTAGAACCAACCATCTTGCTATCTTGAGTCGGAAAAGGATCCTTCAAGACAGCAGTTTGTTGTGAACCTTTAACGAATTTTGCAACCTCTACTCGATATGGGCATTCCTTAGTAAAATGATCTTTGTCACAAATGTAACAAGGATAGCAAGGTTTGCGTTTTTTGTCATTGGATTCATTTTTATCAGTTTTCTCTTTTGAATTCTTTTTTTTTTTATTCTTCCCTTTCTTTTTACCACCGGATTTAGATTTAGCTGTAGATGTCTCTACGACATGAATGTCAGCAGAAATTTCGGGGGAAGATTCTCCTTTCGGGGAATCTGGTAAAGTTATAATAGGAGAAGAATTCTTTGAAGATTTATTCTTACTTTTAGTATTGAGTGTACCAATCATACCATCAGCGGCATGAGACCCTGAAGGAGCAACATCTATTTGACCTTGTTTTGGAAGGTTGGGGATTTCTTCGTGTAAAGTACCTGACTGCGTATAAATGAGGTCAAGGTACTGAGCTTGAGCAATTACTTGCTCTTCAGTAACAACACCAGCCTTAGCTACATCTTCAGTGATTTTGGGTAACAATGATTTAACAAACCATTCTGCCAAAATTTGATCCAGAATGTAAACTTTCACCAAACGCATTCTACGTCGCCATTCATGAATATGATCAGAAATATATATAGACGTAGATTTTTTTAGTGAAGTTAATAATTTTGTGCCATTGTCATATCTGACAGGCAACTAAAAATGAGTCAAGAAGGCAGTTGCTAACTGACTGAAATTGTTAAACGAGCCTCGTGGTAACTCAATGTACCATTTGGCAGCAAGACCAATAAGAGTTCTTTGGAAAAGACGTAAGCGAATCGAATCATCAATAATTGAATTAGACGCACACCAGAGGTGATAAGTCATGACGTGATTTGATGGATCCTCTCCCAACTTACCTTTGAATTTTGGTATATCATTGGGCAAATTATGCGGCATTGCGGCCAGTACGGATAATAGAAAATTGGATCATTCGTAAGGCGCGTCAAATCAGGTAAATCCAAAGTTGCAATAAATGGTAACTAACGGTTAGGGTCACGAAAACCTTGATTAGCCAAAGCAGTTCTAGGAGGTGGATACCCAGGATAACTGGGAATCGGATTTGCGTTAGGAATTGTGTAACCTCCTGAAAAACCAGGATTAACCGGACCAAACTGGGGTTGTTGAGGCTGCTGATAAGTATAGCCAGGGTACGGTTGATACTGATAACTTGGATTTTGTGAACCGGGACCGAATTGAGGATATCCCTGGTACGGTTGATACGTGAATTGCGGTTGACTTGTGACAACTGTACTTGTACCGGCTTGTCCTACAGGATCTGAACCGAAGTTTGAACTGAAGGTCTTGATTGTGGTACAGAGACTTGAGGGATTTGCACGGATGCAGGGATAGACGAACTCAGAGTTATAGATACTCCAGAAATAGGTGTTACAAGTTGAACAGACGTTGCAACAGTTGCAGCTGTTTGAGGTGGAGTCTGAGGTGTACTAGGCGCAGACTGCTAAACAAAACTAGGTGTAGGAGTTTGAATAGTAGGTTGGACAGGTTGCTGGGTTGGACCAGAAACCAAAGGTTGTCCAGGTTGAAAAGACAACTGCACATTAGGCTGCATAGGTTGTTGATACTGGGATGGATCCCACACCATATTCATTCTGGGGTATTGTGTCGCAGAAGGTTGAACGTAAGGACCATAACCTGGTTGAACGTAGGGTTGATAAGTAAGTGGTAAATTTCCAGCTCCTTGTATAGATGACTGACCAGAAGGTTGTTGGTAACCTTGAATTGGGTACTGACCTTGAGCTTGATAACCCTGAGGCGCGTACTGAAGCTGAGGTTGATAAGGACCCTGAGGAGCATATTGAACTTGGGGTTGACCCTGGGGTATGTACTATCCTGAAGGTTGATATCCTTGGGGTATGTACTGTCCTTGGGGTTTTCCCCCAAAATAATATGATTCCACAGTTTGTCCTGGGAAAAAGCTACCTTGAGGTTGCCCCCCAGATGGTAACTGACTTCCTGAAGGTTTCCCCCCAGGCGGTAACTGACTACCTTGAGGTTGCCCCCCAGGCGGTAACTAATTTCCCTGAGATTGCCCTCCAGGCGGTAACTGACAGCCTTGAGGTTGAGGATTCGAAATATTACCAGTCATCATAAATATTTGCTCTGCGTTCGACGTTTCAGTTTTAATTCCACTTAAACCAGATGATAACACATTTTCAATCGGTTGAGGAGCTGCCCCCGAGAAAGTACCAGACAAAGCCTGATATCCCGAAGGAACAGAAGGACCACCATGTAAAAATGCTTCTGGTGTCTGGGAAAACATGGATGACTCTCCTACTATAATGGATGATGGATAGTAACCTCTGGGTGTTGGATGAAATGGAACTCGAGGTGGAGAAAAAGAAAGACCCGGATTCTCTAAAATTTTTGTTAAGGATAGATACCAAGCACTAGTTCGAATAGGGTTGTAGAAAATTGATTCACATTCTCTAAGATTTAAATACTGAGGGGATTCGGGAAGAGATAACTCTTCGTCTAGATTAGTAAGTTCTTCAATAGAGATTAGTCCAGATGGAAAATCGTCAGTGACAATATTTTTTACCCTAGGTGAACCAGGGTCGCTATAAGTTGGCGTAATAAATCCTGAAGATGTTTCCAAAACAGAAGGTTCAGTTTCAGGTTCAGAGATTTCAGGTTCGTCAGCTAGTTCACTGGGAGGAGAAATACTACCAGAAACTTCAGAAACTGAAATCAACTCTTGAATGTGTTCTATTATGGGTGTTTGATAATCAAGATGAACTACTATAGATGAAGTTCCAACTTCTGTTGATTTAATTCTACCGCTACTAGATGATACCAGAGCACGAAGCCCTTCAAGCTGACTTGGTGTATATTCAGGGGGTTTCCCTTATAGTCTCCGGGATTGTCTCGGAAATTCCGCCATGATTAAATATTGACTAATCACACGCAAACAAAGAAAATTTCAATGAAAACCCCTAAAGTCTCTAAAGAAACAAACAGCTAAATCACACGCTTAAAAATCTAAGAGTTCAAACCACACACAAACAATAACTTCCCGTACTAAAAACACTGTTGGTGATGAAATCCAATTTAGTAGAAATTTAATAAAGAAAGGGCGGTTGGAACAGTTACCCCGACAACCTGCTTAATGAAATAGACTGGCACAAGTTTCCTCACAAAACCATCTCGTGTGAAGAGAACCCCCCAGAGAGTCCAAGTGAGTCTAGTCGACGTCTGCTCCAGGTACAGTGAGATCTTTCCTTCACCGTCACCTTAGGAAATAATCTTAAGTTTGTGGAAACTAAGGTTACCAATAGTAACAAATATAACTGGGGGAACAGTCTACGATCCGTTCCCACGCGCAAGGGCAGAGTAACAAAGCTCAATCCCCTTGAAGGTTCCTCGACATGGTTAATCCGAGGTTTACCGACAAGTGACCCCAGGCTCCTCGACAATGGTTAATCCGAGGTTTACCATTTGTAATGCGCGCAAAATATTCTATCTTCCCCAATGAAACAGAATTGATTGTCTCAAAGGTTCGGACATGATCTCGTGATTGACTTCTTTAAGAGAAGCTTCCCAGATTATAAAAATTACAATTGGATTTATTTCCTACCGCAAGATTTGTCTACTTGTTTGTTTTACTACCTTGGAGAGTTAATTACTCCCTACTCCAAGATACTAGCCTAAGCTATGTTGGTGATAAGAGCCCTAGAAAATAAAAATATTGCTAGATGAATTTTAATTAAGCGTTACTTTTAAGAGTTGTTTCTTAAGTCAATGGGTGCGGACATGAAACTCTGATGGTGTGAAGACTCGACTTCCAAAAACACTAAAAATGCACCTAAAAATGATGATGAGATCGTTTCCTTTCAATGAAATTCTATTTAGGAAAGAGTTGGAGAATGTAATTCTTTTAATAAACAATTCCTTCTTTAAACATAAAGAACAATTGAAAGAAAATATTTTTGTCTTTTCAGCAATAATTCAAAATGAAACAAATTATCAAAGCTCATAAGAAAATCCTTTCACTTTCAAAAACTTGAAGCTACAAAACAAGTTTCCTTCAAAAGAGATCTACAAACTTTTAAAAGCACTCAAAACTACAAAACTAATTCTGAGATCTACAAACTTTAATAATCTAATTGAATAAAAGCTTTAAGATTTTTTTTTGAAGAATGTTTTACTTAGTTATTCAGAAAACTAAGGATCTATTCATTCAGAATAAAAAACAGATCAAAAACACTCAAATATGTTTTTATAAAAAATGAAATTCAAAAACCTATAACAAAGTTTCTTTTCGAAGATTTGAAAAGAAACAGGTAGCTCTATTTCTCAATAAAGGATGATTTCAAAATCAGGTCAGATTCAGCAAAAAGACAAAATACCAATGTAATCTCAGGTACTTCAAACAGTCAATGCTTTGAATCGCTACAAAGACCAAGTGAAAAACAATCTGAAACGCAAAACTTCTAGAAAATCATCAAAACACCAATACTGCTAAGATTCATTCACAGAAAGCCTTTGACAGAAACAATCATTAATCTGGACAGAAACCAAAACTCTAAATCAAAATAAAGATAAACTGAAGAAAGAAATCTAAAATTTTTCAAAATTTTAACAGGGTCTGCATGCTTGCAGGAGTAACAGGTGCGATACCGCACTGTTTACTAAAGAAAAAATGCGAAACTGCCCGCACTGTGCAAAGAAGGCAAAGTGCGGTCCCAAGAAAAATTAGAGAAAAACATAAAAGATCTCAAAATTTTCAAAAACAGAGAAAACCTAAGCTACCCAGGCAGATGTCTATCAATCAAAAACTAGGAAAACGTTTCCTCAAATCAAAATAAAAGAGAACCAAAAACAACAAGTTCTTTCCCCAGCGGAGTCGCCAATTTGTTGTGTGGATTAATCCGTCTTGCGGACAAGACCGATCTCCCTAGTACTAAAATTATCTAGCAACAAACAGCCAAATAAACTAATCTTTCTCTAAGCATATATGATCTATGAAAAGCTCTATAGAGGTGTTAAGGACTTACCGTTTGTCCAGTGCTTGTTTGAAGTCGTTGTTTTCCCTCGCGCGCTTGAAGGAGTTTTCCTCGTAAACCTGCAGTCACAAACAAGAAAAATATTACATAGCACCTGTATAGGAATCATCATAAACCATGCTTATCATAGTGATCAAGGAATCTATGAAATAAACCATTGATTGAAAGCTTATTGAGAAAAATGAGTATATTTGTATTAATTTCAAAAGAAGAAAACCCTTACAACCTGAGCCTTGATGTTGCACAGGACTTTCCGGGGTCCGAAGCAGGAATCTCCTTTACTTTGATAAGCTCTGCACTCCTCCAACCAAGACGAATAGAGGTATGTAATCTTTCCTCACAAAAGTCTTAATTAACTGAGTCTGAATCTCAACAGCACTTAACTTCAAATATTCTAAAGCTTCAACTCCCTTTGAGGCTACCTAATGCCTCTTTTTATAGTAGAATAGAGGAGGTTTTCTGTTCCAACTATGAAGGGATAGAATCCTCCTTCAAAGGGATAAGCTCCTCACATCAAGGGGTTAGCTCCATAAGGTAAGGGATACATGCACCTCATAAGAGTGGTTCTATCACCGCAAGATATTTTCTGGAAGCTTCTAGAATTCACTTTTATTGAGCTTTTTGGAATTTACTTGCGCCTTTTTGATCTTACAGGGGTCCGCACCTTTAACACAGATAAAGTGCATTCAGGTACGCAAGAGATCTGAACATTAGGTGTGGGACCGCAGGAAAGACAGAGAGAAAGTGCGACGCCAAAGTTTAGGAGATTTTTAGGAACTTTTCTCTGATTTTCAAGGCTTGACATGAGGAACTGATATGTCAGACTTGCAAAGGGAGAATTATGAGTAATAATGAGCTCATACACGTATCATAATTTTAGGATGACAATTTTCAGTGTAACACCAAGTAGGTTCAATGTATCTAGACAGTTTTAGTTGACTTGGTCAAAATGACTAGATCAAGCATGATCCAATCATGTTCACACCATATGGTGCTGAATTCAGTTGCTTTATTATTCCTACTTTCACACAAGGAGTGTTATTTCTCCTATCAAAAGGGGTTAAGGTGTCTCCTTACCCATTTTGTTAAACAAAATGAAAATATGCAAACTATAATGTTCCTTTTAGCTTGAGGCTAAAAATTGGGAACATTGCATTTACCTTTGTTGTAAATCTTTGTAATCTCTACCATAGGTGTCTTTGTCACTGATGACCTACTTGATGAACCAACCTCCTGTGGCCTAGATGGTGCTAATGGAATGCTTTGATTGACAAGTTGACTAGTGGCGGGCATAAGAGCAGCCGATTGCATGAAGGTATCCCATGGTATATTAATATGTGAAAGCTAATGAAGAACTATGATTTTGACCAAACCATGATGAAATAAACTTGCCTGGTGATCTCTCCCTTTTCTTCTCACTTTCTCAGTCATCTTAACCAAGCTCCTGAATAAGTAATGGGGTAGGTTTAAAGGTTTGATGGCAGTGAAATGCATCAACAACCTTATGTGATACTGATACAACCTTGAAAACCTCCCTTACCAAGTAAAATACTTCATAATCATCTTCATCAAAGGAGCATACCTATCTAACAATTTCCTGAAAGGAAATATGTGACTGGGAGCATCTTTGTAGTGTGGTTTCAAGAAGACTTTGTAGTTTTCAATATCCAAATCCATCCCCTCAAACCAAATTTATCCTTCATTAGGGATACCTGTAGCTAAAGATATGACATATGATGATATGATTAAGTCCATCCCTAATATGGTGGTCTTATCCCCCTTGAAATTTGTGGAAAAAATATTGTTCAATTTAGCATGGCAACCCATGTCTTGTATCTTCTCATAAAACCCTAAGCAGCCCACATCTTCAAAGGACTTCTTGATGAATGATGAGGCATTTATCTCCTGCATATGAGTTGGCTCATATTTGTAGATATGCCCTCGTTTTTTATACTTCTTCTTCTCACTGGCCATGGTTTAGTTTGCTTGATAAAACCCTAGTTGATAGGAGGGAAGTGTAGGTAGGATTGGGAAACAAGGGGAAAGAGCAGCAAGTTGTGGGAGGGAAATGAAGGGTAAGGACAGTGATATAATTAGTATTAAAATTTTGGGAGATGGATATGAGTTTTAGGGACACATTTGAAATGAAATTTTTCTAAAAAGATGAGGGAAAGGGCCGGAAAGCCAAAAACACAGTCCTAACCTAGAAATTGGAAAAAGCACGGTGTGGGCTAGGTTTTTTTAGGAAAATGATGGAAATGAAGGAGATGAGTATGGGAAATGGTTGGGGGAGGTGTATGAAGTGTATAAAAAGGTGTTAGGGTAGGGAAACTAGGTGTTTTTCACTGAACTGAATCAAACACTAAGGAAACCCAAAAACGCAGCGAAAAACCCTAGCAGAGGGATTTCACCATTTGATGAAGGAAATGACTCTATGAGAGATTATGAGATGCTATACTTACTTGATGAAAGTGTCTTGAACCTGTAGAATTTTTTTTGAACCTTTTTCTTGCTCCTTTAGCCTCCAAAAACCAAAAACGTAGTGTGCTAGCAAAAGCATAGTGTGCTTAGGCAGAAACACAACATGCTAGCTAGTTGGGGCTTGATGATGGAAATATGAAGGATCTGAAGGCTGAGATGAGGCTCAATGGTGGATGACAGCTCTAGGAATATGGAATGTTGTGTATGAATTCTTTGGATGGTCCTTTATAGCTTTGAAATTCAATTTTTTCTTTGATAGTAGAATGACATTACATGTGATTTTTTAGAAATGATGTGATGAGATAGTGTACTACAACTTATAACTTTATTAGGAAAGGTTACATCTCCATGAGGGATGAAATGTATATTTGAAATATTTTTAAACACTTTGTACCTAATTACTAACTCCCTTGATGGTGACTAAGGTGATGGCATGACTCTATACATGACTTATGTTGACATGACCTAATAATGACACCAAATGGATATGTAAAACCATGATTTGTAACTTTGAACATTTTCGAAATGAATAATTCCAATTTGATGACCAAAATGATGACCAAGACAATATTTTATGTCCTATCACAAGTAGTGATGGCATGACCATGATGGCATTTTATGACCTTGAAAATGGAGGGAGCAGTAATAATACCTAGACACTGACCAATGATCAAATTTTATTTGTAATTTTTATTTGAAACTATAACAATTTGACCTAGGACCCTATCAACTAACATTGAAAGAGTACATTTGATCACCGGTGACTCATAGACACTAACAATATGTATGGTAAAGCCTGGAGAGCAAGTCTCGGTGTAGGGCCTAGTGATCCCTAGATCGGACTGTGCATTACAGTAAAGCCTGAGAGACTAGGAGGCAGTAAAATTCCTCACGGTATAGGTGGAGAAATATGGTAGCATCCATGCTTGTTTGGTTATTTTGGGTTTTTATGAGTCCCACATTCATTCTTGGAATATGGCACAGGGGTGATTAGATGAAGAGAGATTTGTCTCGGCTAATCTATGGTTGGGTGGAACGTGGTAGTCCCATCCCCGGTTGGTTTTTACATTCATTAATGAGAAGTTTATTTCCTTAGAATTCAATGTATAAATTTATTGGTTTATATGTGGATCCTATGGCTGATGTATCCCTGATATTTATGTTTTTATTATGCTGGTTATGAGCATGCATTATGACAGTGAATATGTATGGCTCTCCTTATGTTTTTATTTGTATATGAGTAAACAATGTGTCTATGACCTAATAGATGATAATGCAACTAATGAGTTAAGGGAAAAATGCTTCTTAGATATTCTTAGATAATTATGAGACCCTTATGTTCATATATGTTATGTAAACCTATAGATTACATATTTGTGACATGTTTGACGAAATGCATGTCATGGCTAGTAGGGGTCTATTCAAGTCCTTATTAAATTATTTTCTTTTGCGCCATTGTTTTGTTGTTTTATTTCATGTCTTAGATTTTCATTGAGTTCTGGGTAGTGGCCTAGGCTTTGGGCCTGAAAAAGTGGCCCAAATCCCAAGGACACTGGCATAGATCTTGTCATAATAGTCCCTGGACGCATGCTTTCATATGTTGTGGGAGTGTCCATAGCCTCCCAAACGCACACATTCCTATATTGTGGGAGATTCTGAGGGTGTGAAGGCCTAAAACCTCAGTGGGACCCAAGGTCTAGATGCCTAAATGGTTGTGTTTGCTTCTAGGAGTCTCGTTGCTGATGTGGAAGGTTTGTATGATGTGTTTTCATCAGTTCCACTTCCTTAAGGTCACCTAGGAGGTTGAATCTAATCTTAGTAACTCTTCATCACATGTTTACCTCGGTTGGATGGTTACTTGGGTATATGTGGGATGAGGATGTTATAAACTCGTATCAAAGCATGGTTCACCCATTTGACTAGATGGGCGATGTGTGTATGTCATGCATTCATATCAGTTTCATGTGTGTTAACCATGATTTTGGTTCATATGTTGGTTGCATATGCATGGTGTCGATCATTGTTGTAGTGATGTCGCCATGTGGAAGAGGATGTTGTTATTGGAAAGTGTGTCATCATGAGTGTATGCTTGATTGCATGTTTTTATATGTTGCTACATGTATCATCCTTGTATGCTTGGTTACATGTTGTTACATGTTGTTACATGTATTGTTTTTTTATGCTTTGTTACATGTGTTTACGCTTGTATATTGGACATGGTTATGCTATTGTATTGTCCGTGTTTATGCTTGTGTATTGTCTATGTTTATGATTGTGTATTGTCCATGTACATTGGTATGGTTGATGTTGTCATGCATGAGATCATAGTATGTTTAATGATATGGTCATGCAGTGATGACTGGACTCTAGCTAGAATTATGTTAAGTGTTGGTATACTTAGTTGTTATATGTCTATATGTTGTTATGATTATGTTTGTACATTTAGTACGCTGATTTGGATGATCTTGCAAAGGAGGTGTCATCCCCGAATTATACTAAGGTACGTTGGTTTATTATGATTTCGTTTAGCTGACATATTATGTCTTGCAGGAAAGATATCAAAATGAATATCATGATGGTAGAATACAAAGACTCTCCCTATGAATCATATGAGCGGCGTGGTAGGAACTCTTCTAATTTGGCAGACACATTTAGAAGTTTGAAAGAAGAAATAAGGAGTTGTAAGTCAGACAATGACGGGATCATACATGCACAAGAGAAACAAGTGGAGGTTATTGCAATACTTCTTCAAAGCTTGTCAGAATTGCAGCGAAAAGGGCCACTTCGGATAAAACATGGGTAGGATGAGATAACTAAAGGGGAATATGGCAGTAGGTCTCTTGGTAGACACAGGTTGGATAGAGCTGACATAGTGAGAGATGACAGACTGTTGGACACTCCGGATAGGAGAGGTGATGGATACATGTACTATTTTAGTTCTGGTTCATGTAGACATTATGATCGAAATCGTTATCATCCTTACAGTAGGAATGAAAGAGGATACTTGCTATATGAATTTAAGAAAGAAAAGCCACCTAAATTTGTTGGAGACTTGAAGAAACCAAAAGATGCAGAAGCTTGGATACTTGGGATGAACAAGTTATTTGATTTGCATGAGTACATAAATAAGATGAAGGCTAGAATTTCCAACTTCATCCTGAAAGGTAAAGCAGACATTTAGTGGGAATATGTGACGCAGGTCAGAGACATCAGGATAGAGGAATTGAGTTGGCATTTGTTCAAGAGGATTTTCAGGAAGAAGTACTTGTTAGAATGGTACTACGACAGTAAGGCCAAAGAATTTTATGAGCTAAATATGGGGTCAATGATAGATGAAGAGTACATGACTAAGTTTATGGAGCTATTGAGATATGTATCATATTTTAAAGATGAGAAGGCTAAATTTCAATGATTTTTCATTGGTTTTCCATTAGAATTTAGAGATCGGATTGATTATGATGAGCCTTAGTCACTCGAGGAAGTCATTGGGAAACTGAAGCATTGTTATGAAAAATTAAAGAATAAGAATGAATCTCAGCAAGGATGGAAAGGGAAATACAAAGGAAAATTAAATGATAGCTGGAAAGAGAAAGGCCTCATAATGCATAGGAGAAATAAAATGTGGCACCACAAAAGAATTTTAATGTAGCAAGATAGGGACATTTATCACAGTAGCTGCATAGAGGTGATGGTACTAGACAGTTGGAGTGATGGACATGCGGTAAGGAACACCTTAGGAGATATTGTCCACATAATCATGGTGGTAGGTCTAAGATATATAATGCACAAGAAGCGCATAATTTTCAAGATGTTGGGCATAACATTCCTCGTATGTATGCAGTCGTGGACAAAAGGAAGGCAGGGCAACAAGAATCTATCAATGAGATGGATTGTAAGCTTTGTGAAAAATTCATTGCTATTTTGATTGACCCTGGATCTAATTATAGTTACGTTAGTCCTGACTTGGTGGATAAGTGTCGTTTGAATAAATAAGTGCATGCATAATCTTGGTTATTGTAGTTGGCTATAGGCACAAAGAAAAGAGTTCACCAGTGGGTAAGATCTTGTGCAACTGAGTTAAATTGTATGTCTAAAGCAGCACACTTGAACATATTTACATTTGGATCATATAGCATGCTATTGGGTATGGATTGGCTATACCTCCACAGGCCCAAGTTGGATTGTTATGAAAAATACATTGAATGCTTAGATGACAATGGGGAACCAAGAGTCTTACAAGGAAAGAAGAAAGCCACATCAGTTAGGATGGTGACATCTATGCAGGATAAGTGTAGTCTCATAAAAGTATGTTTGTTATTTGCAGTACATATTTCTAGTGACAAAGGTAAGGAATTTGAGGATGCAGATGTTTTGAGAAGGTACCAAGTTCTAAAACAGTTTCAAGATGTATTTCCTATAGATATTTCAAAGTTTCCACCTCACAGGGAGGTAGACTTTTCTATTGAGTTGATACGAGGGGCAGCTCCAGCATCAAAAGCACCTTACAGGATTCAAGCACACGTCATTTGGTAGAATTAAAGTCACAATTGAAAGAGAATACATTAGGCCAAGTGTATCGCCATGGGGCGCACCAGTATTGTTTATGAAGAAGAAGGATGGTACTCTAAAATTGTACATTGACTACAGGCAGTTGAACAAAGTGACCATCAAGAACATGTATCTATTGTCGAGGATTGATGACTTGTTTGATCAGTTATGTTAATAAAGGTTGTCATTGATGTCAATAGTTGAGATGGAAAATATTCTTGTGATGTCTATGAACCTCATGCAATCCCTAGGTGCTAAGGATGCCATCAATGAAGATTTCAACCCATGAAGATGTCAAACCACTAATGAAGAAGTCCTAAGAAGTCCTTGAACTAGCTATAATGTTGCATATGCCTTGATGATATAGACCTTAACCTTTGATGACATATGGAGTCATACACTTGATGATGTCATACACTAAATGAATGACCACAATTGATGATGGAACTTGATGAAGGTTGAAAGAATAGATGATAACGTGGAAGATATCATTTGAAGGTTGGAAGACTATTTTGAAGTTCTCCTAATGATGTTGCACTATAACATATCATTTCACAATTATGCGATGACATGGATGATACACATTGTTGGACACTATCATGATGACAAGAATGTCCTACATGTTCCTATGATGATGAAGAAGCCAAATAATGGAGAAGACAAACAATGGAGAATCCATACCGTCCTAATCATTTTTTGCACTAAATAATTTAAGGACAGTCAAAAAGAAAAATATTTTTTCCAACCTTAGAGGAAATATTTCAACATGGGACCTACACCATCTTGAAGAGTATAATTTTAGCTTTCCAACTAGCTATTATTCAGCCCGAAACTCCAAGCGGTTTGAGAGTGATTGAATTTTTTAGTTAATACATAACTTCTGGTCCAATGAGTTGACATCACTTTCTAGGACAAATCGGCCTACTTAAGGATGCATATGTTCGGTGAAGGGTCGAAAATTAGGTGTATTTATATGTGATTACTCTCCTTGTTTCAGACCAACCATCATCAAAGCATTCATTACAGGTTCGAGTTCATATCTCATGAACAAGAAGGATAAAGGTTGCGGATTGGATGAACAGCTTGGAGGATAATTCTGCAAAGTCAAGTTAAGGGACAACGAAGGATTAAAGTTTGCGTATAAGACTTGTTTTGAGACGCAGCCCTAGAAGGAGCAGCAATCTCAGCATTGTTGATTATCTATGCTACAACAAACTGTGGAGAAAAAATACACTTCAGATCTCATAATTGTTTAGGTGTAGTCCTGTAAAAGGTTTAGTTGAAGCTCGGAATGTTATAAGTCCTGTGGGGGTGACTTATGCTCAGATATATTAAGGTGCATACCTATATATCTCGGACAAGGACAGACATATTTGATAGCTCATATTTCTGGAAACAAGAAGTGTGGACAGTCCTGTAGTTTGCAGATTCTTTGATTACACCTTCACCTGTAGCCTTCACTTGTGAAGAGTTGCATATTTATTTGGAGGACTAAAAACAACCGAGAACTTAAGCACATTGGAGCAGCACTCAAGTGCAAGGCAGTTGCAGTGGCTAGGAGGAAGTTTGGAGGTTTGAATACCCTATGAAGGACAACCTCTAGTGAAGAGGAATAATTTGCATCAAACTAGAAGGAGAACAAACCTTGATTTGCTGTATATAGTATATACTAGTCACCTATGGTGCTGTGGTGACTTACCTCAGTCTTGAGAAATAGACTTGGTGGAGCAACAGAATTTTTAGACCTGGATTTTGATACTATCTTGGACAAAATTTGAGGGCTCTTTAGAGCTGATTTGGGCCTCATGTTTGGAGCAGTTTTTGGGAAAATTTGAAAGATAATGTTATCTCCCTTGAAGACTTGTCCAAAGCACTATTGGAGCAGATTGTAGAGGATTTTTAGAGAAGTCTTGTTGACCTTGAAGAGTAACCAAGTAATCCCTTGAAGAATACCCTTGAACAGATGACAAGACATTATTGAAGATACCTTTGAAGGAAATTTTATGCAGACATCTTGTTGAGAAGTTTTTAGCTGACCTTGGAGAGTCATCTAGAAGCCTATTGGAGACTATGATACATTGTTGATGTCATCATGAGGTGACCTTGAAAAGAAGTATTTGGGTAACATGAAGAGAAATGGTGACACCTTCATGAGAAGACTAAGTTATCATTGATGAGCTAAGTGCCTTGGAGATTGTTTGAGGGCAGTGCTGAAGGTGACATTGTCATGGCTCGTTGCAGAAGGTATTGGGAGCCATGAAGAATCACCAAATCTATCTTGACGAATTGAAGTTAGAGGTTGGAGCCTCATAGAGACAAGGTTGGTGCCTTGGAAGATAGGGCTGGAGCCCTAGAGGATTGGAGTCCTCAAGAAACCAGGTTGGAGCCTATACCAGAGATAGGGTTGGAGCCCTAGAGATTGGTGCCTCAAATTGACAAGGTTGGAGCCTTGGAAAGACAAATTCGGTGCTTGGCACAATACAGGTTGGAGCCTGGAAGATTAGAGTCTTCATCTAGGGTTGGAGCCCTATATCATTATTGTACTTTACTTATTGTAAAGAAGAAATTAATAAAAGTATCTATTCCATCATTGTTCATTTTGTGTTCTAAATATAAGTGATCTAACTGGTAAAATTAATAATTGAAAAGAAATACTGATTCACCCCCCTCTCAGTATTTCCAACAATTCGTACCAAAGCCAGTACCTTCACTCAAAGCCTAACAGCTTGAACGTTGATCATTAGAACACAAATGTCAAAGCCAAGGAAGAAAGTCTCCAATCGTCCTAAAGATGTGTCTTCCTCAACCATTGAAATTGAAGTCAATCAATTTGCGAAGGCTCCATTGTTCAATGGAAATTTTGATATATGGGAGGCAATAATGAGGAATTTCTTAAAGACTCAAGGAATTGAAGTTTAGAAAACAGTGATTACTAATGACACAATGGACGAAGAATCCAAGGAGTACAATACAATAGCAATAAAGGCAATTTTGAATGGGTTACCAAATTTTTTGAAGGCCAATTTTGAAAAATGTTTGTCAACAAAACTCATATGGGACAAACTTCATGATATTCACTCAAAAGGAGCATTGACAATGATCTCTTGTCAAGAATATGATGGAAAACAAGAAAGAATTCTATAATCCATCAAGGAAGCTGAAGGTAAGAGAGATGACAAAAAGGCTAAAGAAGACCTAGAAGATGAAGAGAATAAATAAGACTTTGAAGAAGATCCCTTGAATAAACTTATGGCTTCCATGGAAGAGATTAACAGTTTAAAAAGGAAAAATGAGGAACTTAAGAAGAAAGCGCAAAATGTTAACCAAGACAAGACAAGGAAGGAAGTTGACTTTGTCAAGCTTCAAGCACAAGAAAGAGATGAGGAGCTCACCAAACTTAAAGAGGAATTTCATCAAAACAAAAGGAAGAATCATGAAGAAGTCATATCTATGACAAATAAATTGGATAAGGCAAAGAAAAGGGAAGAAACTTTGTCAATCCACCTTGAAAAAAGACTTAAGAGCTTAAACAATCTTGAAGTAGAGATTGGTCAATACAAGGAATAGGTCTCCTCTCTTAGATATCAACTAGAAGAAGCAAGGAAACAAGCGCAAGGATCCGAGAAGGTGATGGAAACTTTAGCATTCATAGAAGGAAAAGTTGATGAAGCAGAAAAGGAGAGAAACACCATGATATGCCAACTAGAAGAACAGGATGATGAAATCTTGAAACTAAAATCAGACATCAATCTTCTCAAGACCGAAACATGTGAAGCTACAAGAATAAAATAAGATCTGGAGAGAATTCTAGCAAAGGAGAATGAAAAAGTCTTCATAATGAAATCAAATATCATCTCCCTTAAAATCGAAGCACATGAAGTAACAAGGATGATGGAAGAAATGAAGAAGCAACTAGTTATGAAAGATGAATATTGTGAAAAGTTGAAAGGAGAAATTGTCTTTCTTAAAAAGGAAGTTGACTTGCTGAATAAGAACTTGAAAAGCTCTCAAACCCTAGATGACATCCTAAGTCATCAAAGGTCTCCCCTTGATAAATCAGGGCTTGGCTATGCAAGTGAATCCTCAAGCAAGAATGATAATGCTTCAAACAACGAAGATGTGAGGAACCTAGAAATAAATGTTTATGCTTCTAGTTTAAGCAAAGACAAGGAGAAGAGTCAAGACAACAATGGAAGAAATTATACTCCAAGGAGAATTTCAGATGGTGTGAAGAATACAAAAGGCAATGAATATCATCAAATAATCCCAAGGAAAAATGATTTCAGAAGTACATCAAGGAAAACACCATCTCCCAGGTGCCAAAGTATATTTCTTGGTTATTGCTATTCTTGTACACACTTTGGGCACATGGAAAAAGATTGTAGGGCATATCACAAAGACAAATATAATGGTCCCCGTCAATATTCTAGAAGCAACTTTGCAAAAATAAGTAATGATTCCTCATTCATGAACAAGATGAAGTGCTTCAATTTCCATGACATTGGACATATGGCTCATGATTGTAACTTGACATGGGTCCCTAAAACCATGAAAACCAAGCCAGAGAAGAAAGTTACACAAGTATGGAGAAGGAAGCAAATTGGATCTGAAAGTCTCTTGAACACTCCAGTCAACAACACATATTGTTGATTTGATGAATACATCCTTGGCAAATGTAATATTTCAAGTGTTTAATGATGAGACTCTACCAAAAAGGAGACCATGCATATTGTTAGGGGGAGCTGGTGAGTCATGACTATTCTTGCATAAGTCTTCCGTGAAAAGGTGTTATGGAATCCATGATGAGTCACACTTGGACAATCTTGACAAATCATCTCTCGGGAGTAACTCCAATTTAGAAAATAATGAAATTATGAAGATTTCTTCCACTTGATCACATGGCAATAATCTTTCTTGTCTAAAGAAGCTAGAAGAGCTTATGCATGCAGGGGGAGTTGGTTCATCCATGGATAAATGTAAACACATCTATCATGTAACACATTTCCAGAAAGAAGAGCACCATGACAGGGGGAGCATCGTACCTATGAAGAACTATTATTGACGAAGAAAGTATGATAAGGGAAGAAAATTGATAGCGGGATTACTTGAGCACCAATTTCGCCATTGATGTCAAAGGGGGAGAGAATGTTGAAGGGCAAGAATATCGCCATCAATGACAAAAGGGGAGATTGTTAATCAAGGTTTTCATTGATGTCAATAGTTGAGATGGAAAATATTCTTGTGATGTCAATGAACCTCATGCAATCCCTAGGTGCTAAGGATGCCATCAATGAAGATGTCAACCCATGAAGATGTCAAACCACTAATGAAGAAGTCCTAAGAAGTCCTTGAACTAGCTATAATGTTGCATATCCCTTGATGATCTAGACCTTAATCTTTGATGACATATGGAGTCATACACTTGATGATGTCATACACTAAATGAATGACCACAATTGATGATGGCACTTGATGAAGGTTAAAAGAATAGATGATAATGTGGAAGATATCATTTGAAGGTTGGAAGACTATTTTGAAGTTCTCCTAATGATGTTGCACTATAACATATCACTGCACAATTATGTAATGACATGTATGATACACATTTCTGGACACTATCATGATGACAAGGATGTCTTACATGTTCCTATGATGATGAAGAAGCCAAATAATGGAGAAGACAAACAATGGATAAGCCAAACAAAGAAGCCATACTGTCCTAATCATTTTCTGCACTAAATAATTTAAAGACAGTCACAAAGAAAACTATTTTTTCCAACCTTATAGGCAATATTTCAACATGGGACCTACACCATCTTGAAGAGCATAATTTTAGCTTTCCAACGAGCTATTACTCAGTCGAAAACTCCAAGTGGTTTGAGAGTTATTGAATTTTTTATTTAATACATAACTTCTGGTCCAATGAGCCGAAATCACTTTTTAGGACAAATCGGCCTACTTAAGGACGCATCTGTTCAGTGAAGGGTCGAAAATTAGGTGTATTTATATGTGATTACTCTCCTTGTTTCGGACCAACCATCAGCAAAGCATTCATTACAGGTTCGAGTTCATATCTCATGAACAAGAAGGATAAAGGTTGCAGATTGGGTGAATAGCTTGGAGGATAATTCTGCAAAGTCAAGTTAAGGGACAATGAAGGATTAAAGTATGTGTATAAGACCTGTTTTGAGCTGTAGCCCTAGAAGGAGCAACAATCTCAGCATTGTTGATTATCTATGCTACAGCAAACTGTGGAGAAAAAATACACTTCAGATCTCAAAATTGTTTAGGTGTAGTCCTGTAAAAGGTTGAGTTGAAGCTTAGAATGTTATAAGTCCTGTGGGGGTGACTTATAGTCAGATATATCAAGGTACAGACCTATATATCTTGGACAAGGACAGTCATATTTGATAGCTCATATTTTTGGAAACAAGAAGTGTGGACAGTCCTGTAGGTTGCAGATTCTTTGATTACACCTTCACCTGTAGCCTTCACTTGTGAAGAGTTGAAGATTTATTTGGAGGACTAAAAACAACCCAGAACTTAAGCACATTGGAGCAGCACTCAAGTGGAAGGCAGTTGCAGTGGCTAGGAGGCAGTTTGGAGGTTTGAATACCCTGTGAAGGACAACCTCTAGTGAAGAGGAATAATTTGCATCAAACTAGAAGGAGAACAAACCTTGATTTGTTGTATATAGTATATACTAGTCACCTATGGTGCTGTGGTGACTTACCTCAGTCTTGAGAAATAGACTTGGTGGAGCAACAGAATTTTTAGACCTAGATTTTGATACTATCTTGGACAAAATTTGAGGGCTCTTTAGAGCAAATCTGGGCCTCATGTTTGGAGCAGTTTTCGGGAAAATTTGAAAGATAATGTTATCTCCCTTGAAGACTTGTCTAAAGCACTATTGGAGCATATTGTAGAGGATTTTTAGAGAAGTCTTGTTGACCTTGAAGAGTAACCAAGTAATCCCTTGAAGAAGACCCTTGAACAGATGACAAGACATTATTGAAGATACCTTTGAAGGACATTTTATGCAGACATCTTGTTGAGAAATTTTTAGCTGACCTTGGAGAGTCATCTAGAAGCCTATTGGAGACTATGATACATTGTTGATGTCATCATGAGGTGACCTTGAAAAGAAGTATTTGGGTAACATGAAGAGCAATGGTGACACCTTCATGAGAAGACCAAGTTTTCATTGATGAGCTAAGTGCTTTGGAGATTGTTTGAGGGAAATACTGAAGGTGACATTGTCAGGGCTCGTTGTAGAAGGTATTGGGAGCCGTGAAGAATCATCAAATATATCTTGACGAATTGAAGTTAGAGGTTGGAGCCTCATAGAGACAAGGTTGGTGCCTTGGAAGATAGGGCTGGAGCCCTAGAGGATTGGAGTCCTCAAGAAACCAAGTTGGAGCATGTACCAGAGATAGGGTTAGAGCCCTAGAGGTTGGTGCCTCAAATTGACAAGGTTGGAGCCTTGGAAAGACCAAGTTGATGCTTGGCACAATACAGGTTGGAGCCTGGAAGATTAGAGTCTTCATCTAGGGTTGGAGCCCTATATCATTATTGTACTTTACTTATTGTAAAGAAGAAATTAATAAAAGTATCTATTCCATCATTGTTCATTTTGTGTTCTAAATATAAGTGATCTAACTGGTAAAATTAATAATTGAAAAGAAATACTGATTCACCCTCCTCTTAGTATTTCCAACAAGTTTAAGGGAGGAGCAGTGTTCTCTAACATCGACTTGAGATCAAGATACCATTAGGTACACATCAAAGAAGAGGACATCTACAAGACCACATTCAGGACCAGGTATGGGCATTATGAGTTTGTTGTAGTTCCATTTAGTTTGACTAATGCTCCAACTACATTTATGTGATTGATGAACAATTTGTCGCGTCCTTATTTGGACAAGTTTTTTATTGTGTTCATTGATGAGATATTGGTATATTCTAAAAATGAGGAATAACATGTCAAGAATTTGGTAGTAGTGTTGAGATTTTTGAGAGAGCATCAGTTGTATGTTAAGCTCAGCAAGTGCAGTTTATTCCAGATTGAGGTACATTACTTGGGACATGTTGTCTCCAAGGAGGGCATCATAGTAGATCAATAAAATATAAGAGTTTTCATGGAGTGGGCAGATCCTAAAAATGTAGATGATGGGAGATCCTTCATGGGGCTGGTATGTTATTATAGGAGGTTCATCAGGAACTTCTCATGGATTTCTTACCCTATTACATCATTTCAGAGGAAAGGTAAGAAGTTTGAATGGACAAAGGAGTGTGAGGCCAGTTTTGAGCAACTTAAGTAGTTATTGACACATGCTCTAGTGTTAAATATTGTGGATATAGACAAGGAGTTTGTAGTATGTAAAGATTCATTCAAGAGAGGACTGGGTGGGGTCCTTATGCAAGATGGACAGGTGGTATGATATGAGTCACAAAAACTAAATGAGCATGAGAAAAAATACCTAACGTCTGATCTTGAGCTAGCATCGATCATACATGATTTGAAGATGTGGAGGCACTATCTTCTTGGTAGGAGGTTTGTACTGATGAGTGATCACAGTGGGTTGAGGTACTTGTTTGACCAGTCGAATATGAACGCTAGGAAATCTAGATTGTTGGCCATGATAATTGAGTTCGACTTTAAAATCAGGTACATAAAAGGAAAGGAAAATAGGATAGTAGATGCTCTTAGCAGGCAGATACGGGGGAATCACATAACATCTATGAGCTCATATGGGACAGATTTACCAGATAGGATATTGCAGGTAGGTCATCATGATTACAGGTACATGGAGATTGTGCATAGGTTGCAACAGGGTACAAGTACAAGTACATGTGGTGGTACAGGTATAGGTACATTTGCAGGGGTACAGGATGTGGATTATCATCTCCCAACAAATGACTTGGTTAGGTTTACAGACATGATATATGTGTCGGACAAAAATGATCTCAAGAAGGTGATCTTGAGGGAGTTTCATGTGAAACCATATTCTCGTCACCTAGGCTATCAGAAGACATTAACTACAGTGAAGAGGTTATATTATTACCGAATCTAAAGAAGAATGTGGCAGAGTTTGTAGCTAGATGTTTTAACTATCAGTAGGTAAAGGTAGAGTGTAGGCATTCAGGTGGATTGATCCAGCCGATTAAGATTCCATAGTGGAAATGGCATGTCGTTTCCATGGATTTCATCACAGGTTTTCCCAGGACATCTAGACAACATGATTCCATTATGGTTTTTTTGGACAGGCTGACAAAGGTTGCGCACTTCATTCCGGTGAAGACTACATATTCAACTAGCAATGTTGCACAAGTGTTCATTAGAAATGTGATCAGAATGCATGGTGTTCCAAAGAAGATTGTGTCCGACGGGGATGAAAATATCACTTCAAATTTTTGGAAGGACTTGTTTGCAGGTTTGGGCCTTGAATTTCCCTTCAACACAACTTATCTTCTATAGACATATGGATAGAAAGAGAGGGTCAACAGGATCTTGGAGGACATGTTGAGAATGTATGTGATGCATCAATAATGAAATTGGGAAGAGTATCTTCCACTGGTAGAGTTTGCCTACAAAAACAGGTATCATGAATCCCTGAAGATGAGTCCATTTGAGGCATTGTATGGGCAGAGTTGCAATACCCCCATCATTTGGAGTGATCAGGTTAACAGGGTATTGATTGGAGGAGACATGTTGGCAGAGATGGAACAGGAAATTCAAGTAATCAAGAAGAATTTGAAAGAAACACAGGAAGGGAAAATGAGTTATGCAAACCAAAATAGGTTGTTTAAGGAGTTTCAGGTTGGGTAACATGTGTACTTGCACATCAAGCCAAAGAAGAGCTCCTTGAGGATTGGATCATGTGCCAAGTTGGCACCTCGGTTTTGTGGACCTTTCAGGATTATTGAGAGGATCAGACCAGTAGCCTGTCGACTTGCACTTCCTTCCAGAGTGAAAATCCATGATGTTTTTCATATATAATTACGTAAGAAGTATGTTAAGAATGTTGATCATGTGATTGACTGGTCTGTATTGCAGGTGGAACCAGATGGAGAATTCCAACCAGAGCCTCAGTGTATATTGCAGAGAAAGGTGCTCATGCTCCAGAATCGAGCAATAGAGCAATTTAAAGTGAAATTGAAGCACTTTGGGCCCAATGAAGCTACATGGGAGATGACGGATCAGATGTGGTCTATGTATCCTTCCTTGTTTGTCGGTTGAGGCAAATCATTTTTGGTATGAAAGTTTGGTATATATTTGGCGTATGTTTTGGTGAGATGTTTTGATATATGTACATATTTATATGGATGTAAATACTGCTATGAGCTATGTTATAAAGCTCCAATAAGCATATGGGTGTCATGTCATTATAATTTTCATGTTGTTATGTTGTCATGTTAGATTTATTTTCAGCAGGGTGATCATTGTAAATATTGCATCGAACTATGTTATAAATTTCCAAGGGTATTATGTTTGCTTTTCAGTGGTTTTGTTGAGGTATATGTGTGATTAAACACAGAGGACGGTGTCCCCTAAGGGGGAGGGATTTGTAACATCCCTGGTGAAAATTTCATGTAATAAAAGCTAATAAAGGAAAAAATAATAACCATGGTTGATGGGACACTTATTCCAAGTTGAATGTTTGGCAAAAACATCCTAGTGGATGTTCATTTGGTTTATTATGGTTAAGGCAATCGGAAAAGGCTAAGGAAAAGGATTTGGAAAGGAAAAATGGCATTTTTGGCACATTTATTTATGAAAATAATGGAAATTAGGAGAAAAGGGAGGTGAAAGGTCATAGGTTTCATGTGAGGAGGAAAATTAAGGAAAATAAAGAAAATAGATGCCTAATTGATAAAAAGGCTTCTCAGGATCAGTTGGTACCTTTTGTCAGTTCATTTTTGGAGCTCTCTCATTATTCTTTCTCACTCCCTCACTCTTGTATACTTAAATTTTTCTTGGATCACATTGGCATTGGATCAACAAAGGCAAAGAAGGAAAAATGAAGGAAGGAGAAAGCAAGGAAGAGCAGGATCAAGCAGCTACAACATGATTTTTGGAGGTATTGATTTGCATGTGTGATTTCCTTTCTAAATTTGGAATGCATGGTATTACATGTGGTTCTTTTCTGTCATGGCATAGGTTTTTCCAAGTGTGACAGTGTTTTCAGCCTAGCCTTTCCATTTCCAAATAACCGTGATGTGATGGGTTATCATGGTTTGGTTGAGCTGGATTGTCGGGTGGATTCGACGCTGAGTGAGGTGGATCTTTGAAAGGAAAAAAACATGGCCTAGTGTTCTTTGGACCAGACTATGGATTATGGTAAAGCTAATGGCCTAGTGACCCCTAAACCAAACTCTTGGTTGCGGTAAAGCTAGGATTGTGTGCCTCGGTGGGCCTAGGAATCCTTGCCGGTGAATTCCAGGACATTTTGTAAAACCAAGAGGTTTATTGCTATATGTTGGGCCTAGTAGTCCCGAGATGGGATGTATGGTAAAGCATGGAGAGAGGGCCTCGATCTAGGGCCTAGTGATCCTTGGATCAAACTATGGATTACGGTAAATCTTGAGAGACTAGAAGGCAGTAAAATTCCTCGGGTTTTAGGTGGATAATTCTGGTAGCATCCATGCTTATTTGGTTCTTTTGGTTGGTTATGATTCCCACATTCATGGTTGGAATATGGCACGAGGGTGAATGGCTGAAGAGAGATTTGGCTCAAAAAATATATGGTTGGGTGGAATGTGGTAGTCCCATCCCCAGTTGGTGTTTACATTCATTAATGAGAAGTTCATTTCCTTGGCATTCGATGTGTAAATTTATTGGTTTATATGTGGATCCTATGGATGATGTATCCTGATATTTCTGTTGTTATTATGTTGGTTATGAGCATGCATTCTGACAGTGATGATGTATGGATTTCCTCATTTTTTTATTTGCAAATGAGTAAACAATGTATATATGACCTAATATATGATAGTGCAGTTAATGATGTAAGGTAACAATGCTTCTTACCGATTCTCAGATAAGTATCAAACCCCTATGTTCAAATTTGTTATTTAAACCTATACATTACATATTTGTGACATGTTTGATGAAACCCCTAGCATTGCTAATGGGGGTCCAGTCAATTCATTATTCAAGTATTTGCTTTTGCACCATTGTTTCACTGTTATATTTCATCTATGAGCTTGTCATTGAGTTCTGGGAAGTGACCTGGGCTCTGGGCCTGAAAAAGTGGCTCAAGTCTTGGGGACACTAGCACAGGTATGTGGGGAAAATTCCCTGGATGCATTCTTGCATATGCTGTGGGAGCATCCAGATCCTCCCATGCACACCCATGGCTATACTGTGGGAGTGTACGGAGATTTGAAGGCCTAAAACCTTAGTCAGACCCAAGATATGGATGTTTGAGTGGTTGGGTTGGCTTTTGGGAGTCCTTTTGCTGATGTGGAAGGTTTCTATGATGTGTTTCCATCAGTTCTATTGATCAGTGGTTGTCATTGAGGTCAACCCAATTAGAACTAGGGGCTATCCCGATCTTGCAGGAATTTTGACTACCAAATTACTATATTCCAAGTCAGGGATATTTTTTATGGTTTCTACTTGTCGAGATGTTTCCGTTGATATATGGCACGCCATGTAATTCTTCACGGTTTGAGAGATATTAATGTTTGAAGGTAGTAACCCCAGTCAATGGGCTAAAACCCCATGGGGTTGTGGCATGACACTAATAATTGGTTGTGGTCATTGAAAATTCAATAATTAATAATTTTTAAGCTCATAAAATCCCTCCCACATTCATTTTTTGAAGTCCCTCTCAACCTAAGAATTTATATAAATTGTGATCCTCATATCCTCCTCATGTAGGGAATTCGAAACTTGAAACAAGTCGTCGTGGAATTTTTTCTATAACTTTTTTTATACGAAGGTTCAAAAGCTGAAATTTTTATGAGGGGAAGCTAAAATCCTGAGGAAGCTCGTGTAAAAATTTCAGATCATGGTGTGCAATATTTTCGAAGTTATGATCTGTGTAAGTCAGGGTTTTGGAGGCTCCTGAACTTAATCTCAAAGAGGTGACCTTGGGAAAATCATCATAACTCTCTCTCTGAGTATCGGATTGGAATTCTGTAAAAATTGCTGGATAGTGCATGGAATTTTGTTTTATGTTTATTAATTTCAGAGCCAAATGAGGAAACAGTGACACGTGGCACGCCGTACAAGTTCGCTCTACTGAACCAGTCCATAATTAGGTCATTGTGAGATATTTGGCATAACTTTGTCTTGAAGAATCCAAATTGGGTCAGACCTATGGCATTGGAAACAAGACTCAGAGGACTAATATAGGATCGAAAATCACATATTGGGGATCTGAAACTATAGAGATACATCAAATTCAATATCGAGCTCCTAGAAGGCAAGAAAAAGCTAGATCATGTGCTGTCAAGGGCTGCAAAGGACTAGAATTTCTAGGGCAGGAAAGCAAAGAAAGGTGCAGCAGAGGTAAGCTCCATGTAAGTATATTCTGTATATGCATGTTCATCTCTTAATTTCATTAGGTTCTTTGTATTCTAATTTGTTTTTTTTTTTAGCACTGACATATGCTCTGCAGGATGGGGTAAGTTTTGCTATTATCATGTCATGGGTATTTCCTTGAAGACTTTTTGCATGTCTTATATATTCATCAAGATAAGACTCAATGCATGATCTAATTTTCTGAAGAGTGAGAAAGGATAGCATGACAAGATCAGCAATCAAGGTGCAGAACAACAGCAAGAAGTTCACCAAATGAAGTCTTCATGTGGGAAGCACTGCATACAGTTATTGTAAAGGTATCATTGTACTGAGTCATTGTAAAAGTATCATTGTAAAAATTTTACAAGTGTCTATCTGCCAAGAATTGAAGAGGCAGTGTCGGGAGGTCTAGGATCATCATTAGGTATTTGTGTCATAGTTGGCGTTATGATCTAGTGTGTCTTCTTCTTCTACATCATTCTATATCATTGTAAAGTGGACCATTTTCCCTGGTACAGGAGTCCATTCTTGTTTTATTCTTCTATAGGGTGGTAGGGTGGTGCTAGGCTGATGCATGAAGTCACCAACATGTTCAATCCTATGAAAACCAAGGTGGTAGTGTGGTGCTAGGGTGATTTGTAGCTCATTGGGTGTTGGGGCATCCGTTCAGTTGACTACTGAAGAATCTCGAGCATTGGAGCGTCCATCCAGTGGGAGCTGGAGAAGAATTTTTTCTATATTCTAGGAAGTTTGAGCTTTATTTTCAATTAGAGTTGAATATTAAATAATTATGAGAAAATAATTCAGGTGGTTTTTGTCCCGAAGGGGGTTTCCACCTTAAAAAATGTGTGCATTTGTGTTCCTTTTTTTTACTGTTATCATTGTACAAACACTGATAATAATTGAAGATTAACTAATGCTCTGAATGATTAATAATAATACTAATTGAAAGATATATTGATTCACCCCTCCTCTCAGTATTTCCAACAATTGCTATCAGAGCTTGGTTCCTTCAATAGCATTTTAACAGATGGAAGGAGGTCATGGAGCATACCAAGAATGGCGTACCTATGTTCAATGAAAATAATTATGCACTCTGGAAATTAAGAATGGAGGTCTATCTCTTGGTGCAAGGTTATGAAGTATGGGACACTGTTCAAAATGGCTTTACACCAACCGCAGATGAACAAGGTGAGAAGAATTTGGTAAATGATGCAAAAGCAAAGAATATTTTTATCAGTGGACTTATTGAATATGCTTATCATAAGGTGTTGGGTTGTAAAACTACCAAAAATGTATGGGACAAGATTGAGAATATATATGCAGGTGACTCAAATTTCAAAGAAAAGCTTCAAATCTACAGAGAAAAATTTGAGCAACTCGGAATGAAAGAAGATAGCTACATTGTTGCATACTTCCAACGCGTTGATGAAATAACCAACACTCTGAAAGCATTGGGAGAGCCTGTTGACGAGAAGACTATTATACGAAATATTCTTAGAACGTTACCAGGGAGATTCAACCCAAAGGTATTTGTCTTATAATACAGTGCAAATATGGACAAACTCAGAAAAGAGGAATTACATGGATTTCTCATAGCATATGAAATGAGACTTTATAAAGAAGAGGGTACTTCGCATCTAGAAATTGCGTTCGTTGCATCTAATAAAACCAATCAGGACAAACAACCTTCAAAGGAAAAGACTTGCACCTGCAAGTGTGAAGAAAAGGAAGATGATGAAGAAGGTCTTTCAGATGTATAATATGCTTACTTTACGAGAAAACTAAAAATTAGTAAGGGAAAATTAAAAGGTAAACATCCATTGATATGTTTCGGCTGTGGTGAGGTTGGGCATTTCGCAGAAAAATTGTCCGAACATAAGTGATGTCAACTCAAAAGGAAAGAAAGGCTTTAAGAAATTCACCAAGCAAGGCAAAAAGAAAGGATTCAAAAGGAACTTTCTCTCGATATAAGATAGCTCATCATCTGATGAAGACAGTGATAGCAAAGAAGAAGCCAATGAGAGAGTATTGTTTATGGCCAAGCACAATAAACAAGAGGTATCAAACAATGAAGAATAAGGGTTGACCATAGAACAATTTTGTAAGGAGGCAACCAGGCTTATAAAAGAGCTCAAGGCTGAGAAGATCTGTTCCAATACTCTTGAAGAACAAGTTCAAGGTCTCAAATTGAAGTTGAAGAACACAAATGTATTGAAGAGTCACTTCAAAAGAAGTTGGAAGAAAGCAACCAAGAAATGGAAGCATTAGAAGCTGAAGTAGTCTCACTGCATAAGGAAGTGAATAAGGGAAAAACTGTCCAAAACTATGCCAACAACTCAAGGGCATTGGAAGAACTCATCAACAATCAATGATTTTACAACGACAGAACTGGCCTCGGTTACAAAGAAGAAGAAGCAGGACCTTCTACAACAAAATACAATGAACCTATGATATCTGACATGCATGTATACTTCATTGGACAAGATTCACAAGAACATCCTTGGAAGAGAATTCCTTGACAAATATTTCCATCAAGGTACCAACATATTTTTCATGGCTATTGTTATTCATGTGGAAAATTTGGTCATAAAGCTATAGAATTTCGCACGTACCCTAGGAACCAATACAATTCCAGGAGATCTGTCAAATATGAACCTCCCAAGGCTCAACAAAACATCAATAGATTTGAACATTTAAGAAATAATATGGAATGTTACAAATGTCTAAACTTTGGACACATAGCCAGAGACTGTAGACTTGAAAATTATCCATAAGAATCTTCGAAACCACATAACGAACGAACATGGAAGAAGAAGAAGACTTATAATTGTGCTCTCGCTCTGAAGGCTCAAAACAACAAAGATGTGTGGTATGTTGATAGAGGTTGCTCAACGCATATGACCGGAGATAGAAATAAATTTGTATCTCTGAAAGAGAAGAAGGATGGAACCGTATCATTTGGAAATGATGGATCTGCAAATGTTATATGATCAGGTATCGTCACTCTTGGAAGCAAATATTTTCTAGCCAAGAATGTTCTGTTGGTTGAAATCATGAATCACAATCTGCTCAGTGTTGGAAAACTGTGTGATCAAGGACACACAATGATATTCAACTCCACAAAATGTCAAATCAGGAAAGGCAGGTATGGTAAAATTTTTGTTACATCAAGTCAAGCTCCAAACGACATATATGTTCTGGATGAAGAAACTAAAGCATGTCTACTAGCTAAATAAGATGAAATTTGGTTATGGCACAAACGAATGGGTCACATAAGCTTTGAGAATCTTGTCAGGATAAGAAAAAAGGATGTAGTACGAGAAATGCTGAAAATATCAAAACCTTCCAGCACACTATATGAGAAATGCCGAAAATCTCAAAACCTTCCAACACACTATGTGAGGACTGTCGGCACGGCAAGCAGACAAAAGTCAAATTTAAAACAAAAGAACACTTTGCATCACATCCATTGGAATTGATACATACCAATCTATGTGTTCCTGTGAGAACAAAAGGCTTAGATGGAGAATTATATTTCATGTTAATGATAGATGACTATACCAGGATGACAACCGTCAGTTTCCTAAAGAAAAAAATCTGAAGCATTTGAGTGCTTTAAGATCTACAAGGAGTTGGTCAAAAATGAAACTGATTTGAAAATAAAGTTTCTAAGATCAGATAATAGTGGAGAATTCACTTCCAAATTATTTCAGCAATATTGTGACGAAAATGGAATAAAAAGACAATTTTCAACAACACGAACACCTCAGCAAAATGGAGTTGCTGAAAGAAAGAACATAACCATACAGGAAATGGGTAGAACAATGTTGAAGGACTCAAAATTGGATGAAAAATTATGGGTTCAAGCAATTGATATGGAAGTCTTCATTATCAACCGAAGTCTTCTTAGAAATAATTGCAACAAGACCCCATATGAATTATGGAAAGGAAAACTGAATAATGTAAAATATTTCAGAATCTTCAGAAGAAAATTTTATATCAAAAGAGAAGATCAAAATTTAGGCAAGTTTGAATCACGTGTTGACAAAGGTATCTTTGTTGGTTACTCACACAAAAGAAAGACCTATAAATGCTATAATCTAAGACGAAAACAGATAGTGGAGAGCATAAATGTTACATTTGACGAAGATGGTTTTCTAACGAATGATGATGAGGATCTAGAATCTTTGAAACTTGAGACAGAGACTAAAAAAGACATAGAGAAAATTCTAGAACAAGAAGAAACTATCAACCAGGAAGAAGTAAATAATGATCATCAAGATATACCGAAACAACAACAAGAAGCTCCTCCAAAGAGAACAAAAGAATGGATTCAAAAGTACCATCCATCAAATCAAATCATTGGTGACATAAATGAAGGTCGACAACTTCATTCATCACAACAAGCTCACATTGCTTTTCTAGCAAACTTTGAGACTAGTAGTTTTGAGGAAGCCAGCTAGGATGAACATTGGGCAGCAACTATGAAAGAAGAATTGGATCAAATCGAGAAGAATAACACCTGGGAATTAGTTCTACGACCAAAAGATAAAAATGTCATTGGGACTAAATGGGTGTTCAGGAACAAATTGAATGAAGATGGATAGGTTACCAGAAAAAAAAGAAAGATTGGTTTGCAAAGGCTATGCACAAGTGGAAGGAATTGATTTCGACGAAACATTTGCACCAGTTTCCAGAATGGATCCATATGAATGTTTCTCGCTTATGCATGTTCAAGAAAAATCAAAGTCTACCAAATGGATGTTAAGTCAACATTTCTGAATGGCGAATTAGAAGAATAAGTTTACATCGAACAACCTGAAGGTTTTCTACTATCAGAAAAAGAAGGCTATGTTTACAAGTTAGAGAAGGCTCTATATGGTCTCAAGCAGGCTCCCAGAGCATGGTATGCTCATCTTGATGGATATCTACGTCAACAAGGGTTCAAGAAAGGTATTGTTGATAGCAATCTTTATGTACAAATAGATAAATATAATTTAACAATCATTGAGGTATATGTGGATGATATAATATTTGGTAGCAATGATGATCGACTAGGTAAGAACTTTGCTACAAAGGTGCAAAGTGTGTTCGAGATGTCTTTACTTGGTGAGATGACATACTTCTTAGGGCTTCAAATATCTCAGCAAGAGAAAGGAATATTTATATTTCAAGCCAAGTACATCAAGGAAATGCTCAAGAAATTCAAAATGGAAGATTGCAAACTCGTCCTTACTCTGATGGTAACAGGTTGAAAATTTAGCATAGACGACTCAGCTAAGGATGTGGATCAGAGGTTGTAAAAATCTATGATTGGAAGTATTCTATACGTAACAACCTCCTGTCCAAATTTTATGGAAGTATATGGACAAGTAGCAAGGTTCCAAGTAGCACCAAAAGAATCACATATTATTGTTGTCAAAAGAATTCTTCGATATCTAAAGGGAATAACAGGATATGGCTTGTGGTATCCCTAGGGTAACAATCTCATTATTCAAGCCTTTACATATGCAGATTAGGTAGGAAGCGTTGATGATCGTAAAAGCACTGGTGGAGCAACATTCTATCTAGGTGGTTGTCTCGTATCATGGTTGAGCAAAAAGCAAACCTCAATCTCGTTATCTACAGCGAAAGCAAAATACATTGCAGTGGCATCTTATTGTACTCAAGTCCTTTGGATGAAAAAAACTTTTCAAGATCTTCAAGTACAATTCAGTGAGCCTATTCCCATCTTCTGTGATAACACCAGTGCCATCAACATCTCCAAGAATCCTGTCATGCATTCAAAAACAAAACACATTCCAATCAAATATCATTTTGTTAGAGAACAAGCCGCTGAAAAGAATATCAAACTTGAATATGTTGGTACAAAAGAAAAAATCGCTGATATCTTCACTAAACCTTTACCTCGTGAAGAATTTTAATATCTTCACTAGAATCTTGGGATTCTCCCAAGTTCTCATTACATTTTCCTTATTCATAATATAAATGGGGAGTGGTAGTGTGTACAGGTCCATAGGATGGTTGTATGTCAGGGGGAGTTACCCTTTACCATTGATGTCAAAGGGGTAGAGATTTTTGTAGGAAGAGGTGTCATGATCACAAGGGGAGTACTTTTGTTGCCATCAATTCCAAAGGGTGAGATTTTTGATCAATGGTTGTCATTGATGTCAACCCAAGCAGCACCAGGGGCTACCCTGATCTTGCATGGGAATTTTGACCTACCAAATTACTATATTCCGAGTCAAGGATATTTTTGATGGTTTCCAATTGTTGAGATGTTTCCATTGATATATGGCATGCCATGTAATTCTTCACAGTTTGAGAGATATTCATGTTTGAAGTTAGTAACCCCAGTTAATGGGCTAAAACCCCATGGGGTTGTGGCATGACACTAATAATTGGTTGTGGTCATTAAATAGTCAATAATTAATAATATTTAAGCTCCTAAAGTCCTTCCCATGTTCACGTGTTGAATTCCATCTCAACCTAAGCATTTATATAAATTGTGATCCTCATATCCTCCTCATGTAGGGATTTCGCTACTTGAAACAGGTCATCGTGGAATTTTCGCTACAAATTTTTTTATACAAAGGATCAGAAGCTGAAATTTTCATGAGGCGAAGCCAAAATCCCGAGGAAGCTCGTGTAAAAATTTCAGATCATGGTCCACAAAATTTTCTGAGATATTATCTATGGAAGTTAGGGTTTTTGCAGGCTCCTGAACTTCATCTCAAAGAGGTGACCTTGGGGAAATCGTCATAACTCTCTCTCTGAGTATTAGATTGGAATTCTATAAAAATTCGTGGATAGTGCACAGACTTTAGTTTTCTTTGTATCAATTTTAAAGACGAATGAGGAAACAATGACACGTGGCATGCCATACAAGTTTTCTCTACTGAACCAGTCCATAATTAGTTCATTGTGAGAGATTGGGCACAAATTTTCCTTGAAGAATCCAAATTGGGTTAGACCTATGGCATTGGAAAGAAGACTCATAAGAATAATACAGGACCGAAAATCACATATTGGGGATCTGAAATAACAGAGATACATCAGATTCAATATCGAGATCCTAGAAGGCAAGAAAAAGCTAGATCATTTGTTGTCAAGGGTTGCAAAGGATCAGAATTTATAGGGCAGAAAAGCAAAGAAAGGTGCAGCAAAGGTAAGCTCCACGTAATTATATTCTATATATGCATGTTCATCTCTTAATTGCATTAGGTTCTTTGTATTCTAATTTGTTTTTTTTTTTTTGTTTAGCACTGACATATGCTCTACAGGATGAGGTAAGTTTTGCTATTATCATGGCATGGGTATTTCCTTGAAGAATTTTTGCAGTTATTATATATTCATCAAGATAAGGCTCAATGCATGATCTAATGTTCTGAAGAGTGAGAAAGGTTAGCATGACAAGAGTAGTAATCAAGGTGCAGAACAACATCAATAAATTCACCACATGAAGTCTTCACATGAGCAACACTACAGACAATCATTGTAAAGGTATCATTGTACTGAGTAATTGTAAAAGTATTATTGTAAAATATGTACAAGTGTCTATCTTCCAAGAATTGAAGAGGTAGTCTCTGGAGGTCTAGGATCATCATTAATTATTTGTGTCATAGTTGGGGTTATGGTCTACTGTGTCTTCTTCTTCTACATCATTTTATATCATTGTAAAGTGGACCATTTTCCTTGGTACGGGAGTCCATTCTTCTTTTATTCTTCTATAGGGTTGTATGGTGGTGATAGGTTGGTGCATGAAGTCACCAACAGGTTCAAGCCTGTGAAAACTTCAGGGTGGTAGGGTGTGCTAGGGTGAGTTGTAGCTCATTGGGTGTTGGGGCATCTGTTTAGTTGACTACTAAAGAATCTCGGGTGTTGGAGCATCCATCCAATGGGAGCTGGAGAAGAATGATTTTATAGATTCTAGGAAGTTGGAGATTTATTTTCAATTGGATTTGAATATTAAGGAATTATTAGAAAAGAATTCAAGTGGTTTTTGTCCCGGAGGGGGTTTCCACCTTAAAAACTGTGTGCATTTGGGTTCCTTTTGTTTACTGCTATCATTGTACAAACACTTATAATAATTTAAGATTAACTAATGCTCTAAAATATTAATAATAATACTAATTGAAAGAAATATTGATTCACCCCCCCTCTTAGTATTTCCAACAAGTTCCACTTCAATAAGGTCACCTAGGAGGTTGAATATGATCTTAGTAACTCTTCGTCACATCTTTACCCCAATTGGCCAGTTACTTGGGTATATGTGGGATGAGGGTGTTACAAGCTTCAAGAGGTTGTGGAGCAACCACATGTAGAGGAGAAGACGTGAGATAGAGTGGAGGCACCCACTCAACCAAAATACTCCAGAGAGTGGAGAAATGGAACAAGAGAAGTTGATATATTGTTGCAGGATGCACGGGAAAATGTGGGATCCCCACATCACAGCGCAGGAAGAGGAGGTAACCTAATAGGTACATTGGGTACATGGATCTCGTGACAGAGTTCATTGAGACAAAGCCTTCTTCATTTGAGGAGGTATTTGCCCAACCTGTTTGGGTTGATGCCATGGTGGAAGGATATGAATCCATCATGAATAACAATGTATGGAAGGTGGTACCAAGACCAGAAGGGAAATTAGTGGTTGGTTCGAGATGTCTACAATTTGAAGTATGCAGCTAAACAGGAGCATCAAGAAGTAAAAATCTAGATTTGTGTCCAAGGATTCTCTCAGGTAGAGGGAGTGGAATATGATGAAATTTTTTCACCAATTTCAATATATTCGTCATTCAGATCCATTCTACCATTGGTTGTGCAAATGGGGTGGAAAATCCACCAGATGGATGTGAAGATTGCCTTCCTCAACGGTGTTATTGAGGAGGAAATTTACATAGAGCAACCAAAATGATTTGAGACATATGATCGAGAGTTTCAAGTGTGAAAACACAAGAGATCATTGTATGGTCTCAAATATGTGCCCCGAGCATGGTGCACTCAGATCGACATTTATCTCAAAGGATTTGGCTTCACCAAAAGTGAAGCAGATCCAAACCTTTATCACATTATGGTAGATGGTAAGTTTCCCATTCTTGTTTTGTATGTTAATGACTTAATATTAATAGGGGATGAGCAGTTGATTCACTCTTGCAAAGAGGATCTTGCAAGGGAATTTGAGATGAAATACATGGGCCTCATGAATTACTTCCTCAGGCTGGAAGTATGGTAGAGTGATGGTGAATTATTTGTGACTCAAGGAAAGTATGCTACCAAGATACTTCAGAGATTTCACATGGGGAATTTTAAGCCCACAAACACACCTCTAGCTATAAACTGGAGGAAGGGGCAAGCTTATTCAGGTGAGGAAGTTGATGCTACCATTTACATGAAGATTGTGGGTTCACTGATGTATCTTGTGAACACACGATCCAACTTATGCTATGCAGTCAACCATCTTGGCCAAGCTATGGTGAGGCTTACCAAGTTATACTGGAAGGCAACAAAGCATGTGTTACGGTACCTCATAGGCACTACCCAGTGTGGATTATGGTACAAACGAATAGAGGAAGTGAAGTTGCAAGGCTTCACTAATGCAGATTGGGCAGGGAGTCCATCAAATACTAAAATTACATCAGGTTTTATCATAAGTGTTGGGTCCGTAATTATTTCCTGGTACAACAGGAAGCAAAGGTTTGTGGTGCTAATATCAGCAGAGGTTGAATACATGGTTACAATTCAAGCATTATGTGAAGCAATCTGGATGAGGAAAATACTTGTGGGACTATTCAATCAGGAGATAGATTCGACAGTGATATATTGTGATAAGAAGAGTTGCATTAAGATCTCTGAGAATTCGGTATTTTATGGCAGCTCTAAGCACATTGATATCTGGTATCAACATTTGTGAGACTGTGTGCAGAGGAGAATTATGTTGCTACAGTGCATTCCAACTGAGGAGAAATATGCTCACATCTTGAAAAAGGAATTATCAAGAGGTAAACTTAAATCCCATAGGTGCGGGATAGGGGTGGTAAAAAATCCCTTTCTTTCTAAGAGGGAGTGTTGAAAAATGTAGCAAGAAAGGGTCAGTTTGACTTTAGCCTTAGTCAAATTGAGTAAATTGAAGTTCCACAATAGCATGACAACTTGGACGCAGTTAACTAGTGTGACATGGCTCTTGTCACTTAGTTATCTCAGTAAATTCGAGTTATAGGGCTTGGAGTTCAGTTATGCATGTGTGATTGCTAAATTTTTGTAATCCAACTCAATTATTTTCAGTCGTATTCAGTTAACTGACCTCTAACTATGGACAGATTCAATTCAAGGTAATGTTAGCAGTGGGGCAACAGTCTAACTTAGATATATGTCAGTTAACTGATTAGTCAACTCAAAATAGCTAGTGCATGCAGAGAATTTGAGTTCCTTGGTTGAAGTGGAGATGACAAGGCATGATAACATCAGTTGTATACTAGTCTTGAGTTTACAAGTGTTGCATGCAATCAGTGATCAATCCTTGGGAATTTTGTAACCAATTTGGAGGAAATTCCTAAAGAATAGGGGCTAATTTCCTCATGATTTGTGCAAGGAAATAGGAGGCTTGATGAGTAAATAATTGGCTAAAGTTTTGGCTAGAGTTTGTAATTGGGCAGTGAGAACATGTGTTCTTTTGTAGGTTGAGCTCAGAGCTAGAGTTAGAAATTGTAATAGTTTCTCTATTCAACTGATTAATTCAAAGAGGCTTGAGGTGTTTTTTCTAGTTGGGTTCCCCTATAAATAATCATGTATTTGTGGTTTTTTTTATTGCATGTCTATGCTTATTGTTCTAGATTGTGAATTTATTCCGCAAATTAGTAGAGTAGAATTGTGTCAAATGATTTTCAGTTAGAATCCTTGAGTAGTTGTAATTTCTATCACATTTCTACAAGTAACATCAAATAGGCCCAAACCTTAGGTAGAGGATTAATAAAATGTTGAGTCACTATTGGCATTCCTATCACCATTAAAACCCACTCATCGATATGATGAGAGGGATGGACTTGGAGATCCCATGACATAAGTATAATCCCACCTTGACACAAGAGGAGTGTTGGATTGAGGGGTCTTAACCCAGGTTCGGATTTATTGTGCAACCAACAAACCCTCCAACTACTGGCCCTTTCGGCAATGACCTGCTTGCGCAGATCAAAGTCTCACCCGAAGTAGTATGGGGGGTGCTAGAACCAGGTTTCCGCACCCTGAGGAAGAAATTAATGTGGTGGCCCTAAACAGATGTATAACAGAACGTATTGCACTTTACAAGCAGATGTTTGCATAATAGACCAACAAGCTATCATAATAGCTTCGTCGCAAACACAAACAAGTGCGCATAATAGATAAACATAATCACATATCTTCGCAGAGTCTTCCAACACATAGCATGTATAGATGTGGGCAATAACAGAGATAATTTAAGCAGATATATTCATATACTTAACCATCAACAGATATTCATGCATAAAATATAAGATTTACTCGCGTAGATGCATTTTATCATAAATAGAATTATAGCACATTCACAGAACCAATTCCGATCTAAAGCAATAACGAAACAAATTCACAGTAATGAGAGAGATAACATGTCAATCACATAGCACATTTGCTTCGTCAAAAAATTATTTGTATTAATGATCTAACAGTTCAATACATTCAGACTTCCCTTACAATTACCCTTCCGCGCGGAGTCCGCACATAGCCAGGACTAGGTCTCTGCGCACACAGCTAGCTGGAGCCTTTCTACACAACTTAGACTTAGGCTGAAACCCTTACAAAATTTTCAACAACATAAGCATGAGATTCTTATTTCTTACTTACTTACTAGACTCGATCTATCTATATTTAAATCCATTCAGCACGCAAATACTATGGTCTCAAACCATGGTTTGAGGCCCATAGTTTTCCCTTACAACCCATTTACATAAAAGAGGGACTTTGACTTGCCCCAAATCCCCTTTGACTCTTCCCCTCAGCGTGCATAACCAAAAATATATACAAAACTTGATCAAAATTCACCCCAAGGGTCCCCGCTCCAACAAGGAGTATGAAATAAATATTAGAGTAGTTGAAGTTAAGGAGGATGATGCCATAAAGGGAGATAAGTGTCATTTGATTGAGATGGGTGTGATTTAGTGATTCAATGAAGATTTGATGGTGTTATTGCCTAAATCCACCTTAGGCTGAAGGAAAGCGGGATTCAGGGTAACACCAAACCACGCTCAGTATGGTAGCTAGCCCTACCAGAACAGGAGAGGGCTCTCTCCAGGTCAATCTCAGTAAAAATGTATCAATAAGCCTTGAGATGACTAAAATGAGTGCTAATTTTAGGTTAGGTATATTAATCAAGGAGTTTGAAATGATTTTTTAGGGGTTTTTTGTTGAAAAAGGGAAAGGCAATTTTGGGCTTGGGGATGAGGCCAAATTCTTGCCGAGTTCAAGTTGGGGCAGGGAAGGCAATGACTTTGATGTCTTAGATTCAATGAATGGATGGAAAATACTGCTGAGGAGCTGAAGAGGGCAAGAGGGTGCAAGGATCCTCTTCAAACGGAGGAAAACATATAAAACTAAACAAAATTTTAAGGCAGAGCACTAGCAAACTAATGAATTCTACCTTAGTTACTCATTTGTTTAATTCAGAAGCAAAGAGAAGGGAAATGGCATACATATAAAATTAATGAAACTTACAAATACACGGAGAAAAACATCATCAAAACTTAGAGCCACAAGGATCCCAACAAGTGCTGCAAAACTCTGGTCTTTCCTTTGCCAAAAATGCTGAAATGAAAATACAATGAGGTGCCAAACTATTCCCAAGAGTCCAACCCTGAAAATGTCTCAGAAAATACATGATATAGAAAATTATAACCCCTTCCCATGCCTCTATGGGTCGAGCTCATCCTTCTAGGAGCTGTTTCAACCAATTCTAAACTAGGAACTGAAAACTAGGCAATCAAACAACTTGCCTCTATATGGTAGGAAACTGATTCATTCATTTAATTTTCACCTTTTAGTGAATGAATCCTCTAGAACAAGTAAAAATATGCCAAATTTACATCATGGTCAAAAAATTACATCAAGATAGATCAAGAGTTACATCAGAAAGTAAAACTAGTCAAAACTGGGCGAATTTCTGAGCTGAAGGGTGAAAAATAGGCAAAAGTCCTCTATGCGCCGCGCCCAAAAACTCAATGCGTCGCGCCACTTTGAGCCTATTTTTGAGGCACTTTCTGAAGTCCAAATTGAGCTCATGATAGCTCGTTGGAAAGCCCTGAATGTCTACTATCCAACCAAAGTGGAATTTTTTGATTTGGATGTCATTTGCCCCTCCAAAACTTCAATCTCCTAAGACTGGTTCTTGTGTGTGTAAAAGGTGGCAGAAAGGCCATTTTCAAGGTGTTTTTGACCCTTTAGGCAACCCAGAACTTGATGAAATCCCTCGTCCATTCTTGAGCATGCATAATTTTTCATAAAAAATCCAAAAATATAAATTTTTCCTCCAGAAGATCTCTCAAACGTAAGCGCGCGCAAGATGGTGCGACGCGTCGGGCAGGAAAATCTGTTTTGTGACCAAAAATTCAAAATTGACAAAATTTTCTCCAAATTTGCTGAAATTTGGACTGAAGGTCCCTAATCATATGCAATGTTGGTCCAAGGAAGCATCCACCAATATTCGGAGTCTAACGTTCCTTTTTCGCCTCCTCGATGCTTTCTCAACTTAGCCTTCAATTTCCTGATTTCTTGCTTTGCAAACATGAGTGGGCGCCCAATGATGGTTCTTCATGTGTATGAGCATGTTCTTCTCCTTGTTTTCCTCAAAGGTGCATGTATTTTAATGGTCTCGATCATAGAAGTATCCGTCTCCATGGGAATTTACAAGGTGTGTGTTGGCTTGAATGAGATGAGGAATGAGAATTTGGTTGTTTTGATTCAATGCCAAATATATGATAATGTGAGAGGGACTGTGAGAAATATGGGCAGTGGGGATAATTTGGTTTAATCAAGTGAGATTTAAAATTTAAGGACAATCACTTGATTGTTTGGGAACTTGGGGTTTGAGGACTTTACAAATGAGATGGGGAAATGGGAATGATAGGGAATGAAGTGACTTAGGGATAGGAAAAAGGGGTTTAGGAATAAGTCACTTAGGATGTAAGGGGATGTAAGGGGATAAGGAAAATAAACTATAATAATGAGATCATGGGAGATGGGAAAACAAGGTGGGAAGTGACACCAAAACTATTTTAAAACACCAATTCAAAACCATGGAGAGGCATTTCTTCAACAAGATGATAGAGTTGGTTTTTGACATTCAACTCTCATATCCGATTTTCAAACTACACCAAACCTTGACAAATAGCAATTCAAAGACTCACAAACTCATTTGAAACATAGGAGGTGGATTTCATTTTGCAATTTGAGTGAGAGATGGCAGCAAAACTTTGTTTCAGCTCTATGCACCGCGCGCAAACCCAGTGCGCCGCGCAGGCTGTATGCGTCGCGCCAGTGCAAATTTGCATTGTGAAAAATGGTTCTATGTGCCGCGCGTGCCCAGTGCGCCGCGACCTTCCTCCTGTGCACCGCGCTCTGCAAATGACACACATTTCGGCCTTTCAAATGCTAGCTTGGCTCCTCCACGATTTTCCTTAGTTCCATACTGTCTCTTTGGCATACCAATGGAATGTTGAAACATATAAATCATATATATACCAAATACTTTGAATCTTTCATTTGAAAAACCCATTTCTAATGTTTGAACTTTGGCACTCTTGAAATGAACTCTGTTTTGCTTCTTTGTTGCTCTTGGACTGAATGGTTTGATTTTCGCTTGTCTATTTGCAGGGATGATTGGCATTGGATTTCGGTGAAGGATGACCAGGGCTACACCTGAACGTCTTCACAACGGAAACACTTAGAAAATATACATGGCATTTATTACACAAGACAAAATGAAGATTTTCTTCAAAACAGAGTTTTGAAGAAAAGTCATGATCAAGCGATATGACGATGAAATTTTGCAATGGAAACAGATTTGGAACCTCCCTCATGTGTCTGCTGGTATTATTAGACATTCTAAAGACGAAACCCTAAACCTAATGACTGAAAAACCCTAATAACTCTTTGCTGACCAAAAGATCAAACAGGACTTGTAAATGACCTTAAAATTGATTTTGATGAACTTCGATAAATAGACCTAAGCCAGCAGGTACAAGGCACGAGGGGTATGACTATGAAGGCCCTTCCGTCAGATAATGGCATGCCCCTAACGGAGTGCAGATGATCGAACTAAATGAGACACCTAAAAATGAAATGCAACGAAAGAGAATTTTGATCTCTGACGGAGGGATGAACAGACCGACTCTAACATATGGGACATTTGAATAATTAGAGGGGGGGCTTGCATTAAATGTGAAGGGTGGAACCTTGACCATTAGCTATGGGGAACCTAACAACCACAAACCTCCAAGGAAACCAATCATTTCTCATAAACACCTTGAATATAATATGTATGCCCTAAATGATGATTCTAGTGTTCAATGGCCATGGATCAGGCCTTGACCCACAAAACTTTATCTCTATAAAGGTTCGTTGGCCTATGACTAGGAATATGGATGCTACTATGAGGTTTATGTAACATAAACGTATCTTAAGGCCCTAACCATGACTAAGGGTGGAGCTAGAGCCTTAAGTAAAGGCTCAAGGGCCATGGATAAGGCCCCAAACCACCACACATAATCACTTAAGGGCTCTTTACCTCTAAATGGAATATAGGTGCCATAAAATAGGGCCAAACATTGGGAAGAGGTTTGATAACATGGTGATCCATTATTGACATTCCCATCGCCATTAAAATCCACTCATAGATATGATGAGAAGGACAAACTTGGAAATCCGACTTTGGCGCCTAGAGGAGCATGAGAAATAAATAGAAGAGTAGTTGAGGTTAAAGAGTGACGATAGACCAGGTTACCCGAGCTGCCAATAACCCAATACACTCCACAACACAACTATGTATTTAAATCCAACTCAACAATATTTCATGCAACATTTAAAATGTGCACTCAAAAAGAGAGAATAGGATTTGTTTTGAAAAATTCTATGAGAGGGCTTTCTCCCACCTTCTAATCCATTTTCTCAACTCATTCAACTCCATAGGTTTCAACTTAGTTAGTGTTGCAATGGGAAGGTCAACAGGAATTTAAAAACTCAACATGCAACCATAAAAAATTTATGTTGTAGGCGTTGTGAAATAATTTTGTAGCAAAGTAAAAAATCCTGTAGGCATTGCGAAATGATTACCTAGCGCCAAAAAAAAAAAAGTTTTTTCGAATTTATGGAAGGTGAAACAACTCACCCTTGTTCCCAATTGATTCTGCATGGCCTTGAGTCACTCCTTAACACAAAATATGGTTTCATGAACCTTTCTCCATCAAATTTACAAAACCATAACACATTTTCTAATCCAAATCAGTCATAAAAATGGTTTTGACAACACTCAAACATGGTACTCTGTTTTTTGTGACAATGCTCTATTTTTTGTAAATGCCACACAGTATCTGCTCCTAAACACAAATAAAATTCATTCGTGGGGTTTTTCGACAAGACAAAAAATATCCATGAACAACCATGCAACAATTGGGCCACAATATTCATACTTCTAATGCAAATCGACTATCTAGATCTCGACCAGAGTTTACACTAATTTCTGATAGCAAAACTCTTCACCAACTTATGTTCAAAAGCTTCATATGGAGGCAGGGCTACACAGAGAGTTTGAAATTTTGATTCCAACACTAAGAATCAACATCCATTCTAGAAGCATAAAAATCAAAACTCTTCTTAAATTCGTGAAGGTATTAAGCTCCTCTCTTACATGAATTTCATGTCTCTTACACATCACAATTCTCATGAATTCAACCATTCATATTCCATGCCCAAAAACAAGCATCACACATAGATTCCGAACTTATTCAATTGGCCATTTACATTTACCCCAAAGACAAAAAAACTTCATTAAAAATATACACAGACAGAGAAGTGAACAAACACAAAGACATATAAATAGGTTGTTCATTAATCAAATTCAAACATATACATTAAACCTAGCCAAATATACAATGTGGGCATGTGAAGCCCAGGCCTCTTTCGACCTATGCCTCTTCTCCTCACTCTGGAGCTTCTCTTCTTCTCCTCCTCTTCTCTGCATTTGTTCCACAGTCTTCCTCTCAAACACTCTTTTCTTTAAAAGTAAATCTAATGTGGGACAACCAAGAGTCGTAAGATGAATCGTTTCCCCTTCTCCACAAAATAAAGGAAACTAAAACTATATTTACATTAGGAAATAAGTCCTCTAATTTATTCTAAAATCAAACTCACTTCCTAATGTAAATATCTACAAAACATTTAAAATTTCTCCTAGCATCACCATGTGACCACCCCATCACATTGACAAGCTTTGGTTCAATCTGTTGGGGTTCCTTTGTTTTGGCAGATTTTGCAACACCAAAAGATAAGACAACATCAAAACCGCTTTGGGATCCTAGGATCTAACCCTCCTAGATCTAGAGAGGGATCTCTCTATAAAAGGCAAAGAATGATATATCTTTGAAGCTCAAAATGAGGTATTAGGCTAGGTATGAAGCACAGGGGGTTTTTAAATGATTTGGTTGTTGGGTTGGAGATCATTAACTGAGAAGGTTAAAGAATGAAAGAAACAAAGCAGCAGGATGTTTCGGCAAAAGAGGATAAGTCAAGAAAGTGCCATCCATTGGGCTATGGAGTCATGAAAGGGGATTACTTGCATAAAAACTAACCAAGGTTTTCCATAGGGAAAGTCATCTATACTAAAGGATATTTCAGATAGATGGTGGAATGGAACGTTAAGGAGTGAAGGTGAAAGAAGGAAAGAAACCCAAGTGCAGTCTGAAGATCAAGTCAGAGGTCATTTAACTCCAGGCCTGCTTTCAGCATACTCTCAAAGGAAAAACAGAGATAAGATTTAACACGGAGCAAGGCCTAAGATCAGAGAAGGAATTTTAACCTTCAATGCTTTTGACACTAGCTCAAGAGATCTTAGAAAGGCCAATCTGTTGGAAAAGGACCCCAGTGGATAGGGCTAACTCTAAATCCCCGATATCCCAATTCTTCCAGCTCAAACCCAAACAAAACATCTGAGCAACAAACTCCAAATTCATACATCAGTAAGCATGGGCTAGACCAACATCTTTGACTGGTTAAATTACATGAATTTTCTCTTAGATTCACTATCAGCAGAAAACATCAAAGATAAGAAGGGTAGTGGGCATTAAGGTACCATGCAGGGGTATATCCTAAGCCTGATTTACTGATTCTTATTAGAGAATAAATGGACAGTATGATTAAACATGGAATAAGTAAAGGAAACATCACCCGTAATATAGACCAGGATCCTGTGAAATTTCTTGTTCAATTGATGTGCAAAACCAGTCACATACTTTGAGTTCAATGGTTGTTATAGTCCAAACTTTCTCCTCCCAGCCTACTAAATTACAAACTACTCAGCTACTTCCCCCAATAACAATTCTAACAGTCGAATGAATCCCTACAACTAACAACAACAACCTTTACAATATGTTCTTCGGGAGTTCTTATAGGAGAATGAGTGATAGAAGGAGTAGATGTAAACTTAATTGATTTCATTAAGACATAGTGGAGGAAGTATTCGTGCCCACTCTGCTTAATGGCTCTGCGTCGCTATATGTACTCTTTAGGCTGCTCGAGAAGTCTTGTCAGGTTAACATTAACCTCGGATGTGTTCTTTGAAGTCCTTTCTGGCTGTTTGGTACTCTGAGTAGCCTTCTGAAATAAGTAACTGGGATAGAAAGTCTGCAGGTCTCTCCATGCTCCCATTACTGATGTCCTGACAATATTTAAGAAGCTTATGTCAGTGTACTAACTATTAAGGGCTCAAGGAGGCATGGAAACTTCTGTAGGAAGGTGTCCTTTCAGGAGAAATACGTTCTGCTGAAGTTGAAACACTGATATGACTCTTTGTGCGCTTTAGGCCTTATTAGGCCTCCTAATCATCTTCATGGTCTTCAAACTGCGTCTCTATCCCTTAATCGTGGGATTATAGGCGCTAAATCTTCTATAAGGGACCCAAATCCCTCAATTTCCTTCACTGATGTTTTGATGCTATTGCTGTGGCAGTCTCTCTGCACTTTGAATCACAACGACTGTGATCATGGAGACGGAGTGAATTTCTCACTCTGTAAACCCTGCACAATGCAATAAATCTGTTATAGAAATCCAGGGGGATGGTGGAAAATTGTTGTGAAGGCCTGCGGAAGAGTGGCGTAAATGGTGGATGCAGGTGAAAACGAGTGAAAAACTATGCAGAATGGTGAAAATGGAGCTAATAAAGGTTTGGTGTGAAAATGGCTCCGGGTCGTCCAATTAGATAAGGCAATAGTAATCAACGGTTAGTACTGGCTGACGAAGTTGCTTTAGAGGAGTTAGGCGGAGAAAATAAGTTATAGTGTAAAAACCCAAAGTTTAATGCTTGAGAAAATTACAAAGAAAAAGGAGAAAAATGAATGAAATCGGGGGCCTTTAATGGTGGGACCGGTGGGCGGAGGGCGATTAGCTGTGGATCGTTGGATCTCAGGAAGAGATCAATGGCGGAGATCCTCTGAAGAAGTTCTATAGAAGCTCCGATGAATAAATATGGTGGAGGGCGTGATGCAATGTGAGTCGTAGATCTAGATTGAACGGACGGTCACGATTGGATCGGGGATCACCAATCGGGGAGAACGGAGGGTGACACTTTAAGATTTTCCAATTGGCGATGAGCGATTAAGCACCTTTTTTCCGATCTGGAACAAGATCGACGGTGGAGATTAAATCGGCAGTGGAAGCAATGGAGGGCACAGGAGCGGAACGGGATAAATGAGAGTCGTCGGATCTAAGGGAACGAACGGCGGGGATTAAATCGCATCGGAGGAAGGCAGGGGCCAGAACTCCGATGGTTGAAGTTTCGATTACGTGCTTGTTGAGTCTCAAAAATGTTCTCCATATTCATACATATTTCCATTATGTCATAACTATTTAGCTCTTATTTCATAGCCATTTGACCTAAAACCCTACATCAAATAACCATTTACATAAATATATGGGTTAGGATCCTTATTTTCCAAAGTTATTTATTTTATGTATTTTAAGTGAATTTATGATTAGAAACTAGAAAATTAACATAGTTTCATATATCTATATATGTGTTATGAGTTTTGTGACATGTGTAGGTCAAAAGGAGGCTTCTAGAAGACCTTTATGTGGCACTTTAAGACCAAATTCGAATTTGGTTGGAGAAGATTATGGGATCAAGAGGATATGTGTCTCACTTCCTTGTTGTATTGAAACTCTAAGATGATATGTGTCTCATTTCTTAGTTGTGTTGAAACTCTAGAAAGACATGTGTATTATCATTTCCTATTTTGATTGTAACTCTAGAGATGGAGGGAGAGATTCATGGACTCCCATTAATGAGATGACTCCTCATATTTTGTATAAATAGGAGAAGCTTTCTCCTATCATAGGTAATGAGGAATTAATGAAAAAGTAGTAGAGAAGTCTTTTGTAACAAAGCTCAAGATGGAATGGGATGTAGATTTGTGAGTTCTTTTAATAGAGAAATTCAGTTCTTTGATGCTGTTTTGATTACAACTTTAAGGAGCTGAAGGACTTCACCAAATTGGTAGCAGAGGGCCCCTGCTATCCAAGGAGGCTTTTACATGTTTTCTAGATAAGTTGCTTTCAATTCTGTTTTGTCATATTTCTTTACTTAGATTGCTTTTTGAAATCATAGTTTTTAGCATAATTTTTCATGGCAGCCCGGGCATTTGCATATCTTTTGACTAATGACATGGAATCAATATTGTTCTGCTGTTAATTTATTTTTCTTAGTTTTTGTTTAATTCCAGCACTGCTTTGTTTATTTCATTCTTGCACATTTGTTTCAGTAGTTAGATTTAGATATATTAAATTGCTCATGTCATTTCCAGTTACCTCCGAAAGCCACAGCTGGACTGATGGCGAGGGATTGAAGTATGAATGTGTAGTTTGATATTAGTTTCCTTTCTGCAAATTTAGATATATTAAACTGCTCATAACATCTTCAGTTGCCTCCGAAAGCCACAGCTGGACTGATGGTGAGGGATTGTATTATGAAATGTGTAGTTTGATATTAGTTTCCTTTCTGAAAGTTAGATATATTAAATTGCTCATAACATCTTCAGTTGCCTCCGAAAGCCACAGCTGGACTGATGGTGAGGGATTGTATTATGAAATGTGTAGTTTGATATTAGTTTCCTTTCTGCAAGTTAGATATATTAAATTGCTCATAACATCTTCGGTTGCCTCCGAAAGCCACAGCTGGACTGATGGTGAGGGATTGAATTATGGATGTGTAGTTTGATATTAGTTCACTTTCTGCAAGTTAGATATCAATTACTCAAATTGTTTATGGTTACTTCCGAAAATCATAGCTGGACTAATGATGAGGGATCAGAAGACAAGTTGATGTAATTTGATTTAGATTTACTTTATTGCAACTTTTGGATTTCTTTCGGCATAGTTTCTTTTGTGTTTAGACAGCAGCAAGAATAATTTGGTTTCATGCTCACTAGTTCACTGTTTTGATTTATTAGATTAGCAGCACCTTTTTCATTTCAGTAGCACATTTTCATTTCCTTTCAAGTTTTGTCATTGTATGTTTCAAATTCCTTTTTTCAGTTTCAAGTTGGTAAATCATTATAAAGGACATCATTACCTTGAATATCCATAACCATACTTGTCTTTTAAAATTTCATAAAAATCCAAAAACGACAAAAAGTAAGAGATAGGTTATCTTGCACATATAGTGCGCCACACTTCGTCAGCTTACGAATCCCTGGTTGATAATTTATGTTAGCAATTTAGGACACACTAAATTGACCAAATATTTTAGCGCCGTTGCCGGGGAAGTGTAACTAGGTAGCCTTATTTCTTACATCTAAAAAAATTAATAATTCTTGAGTATGCTCTCCTCCTGCACTTTGTGTGATCTGGAGGATCAGAAAAAGGATTGTTATGTAAAAAAAAAATTAATAATTCTTGAGTATGCTCTCCTCTTTCACTTTGTGTGATCTGGAGGATCAGAAAAAGAATTGTTATGTGAAAAAGAAAAAAAAAATGAGACAAAATAAAACTTCATCATTTCAATTGATTCAACATTTAAAAAAAAAAAAAAAAAAAAATTGTTTTCATGAAAAACTTTGATTTCAATAAATTGTTTTTGTTTAATGAATATATATGTGTATTTTTAAATTTTTGAAAATATAACATATATAATTTTATTAAACAAATCAATAAAAAATAAATAAATAAATAAATAAATAATTAAATTGTTTTGTTACTAAGATATATATGTATATTTTTATTTTTGAAAATATATATATAATTTTAATAACAAATCATTTAAAAAAAAAATTCAATAAATTGTCTTGTTTAGTAAATTACATATGTATATTTTTAATTTTTCAAAATACAACATGTGTAATTTTATTAACAAAACAAATAAAAAAAAATAATTTTGTTTAGTAAAATATACATGTGTATTTTTAATTTAAAAAAATATATATAACATGTAATTTTATTAACCAAACAAATAAAAAAAAAATCATTTTGCTTAGTAAAATATATGTGTGTATTTTTAATTTTTAAAAATATAACATATAATTTTATTAACAAAAACAAACTAAAAAAAAAAAAATTGAAAAACAGAAACATAAACAAAAATGAAAAGGCCATGGAATTTTGGAAAAAATGAATTACTCTCAACAGAAAGCATAAAAATTCAACCATTTACGATGCTTGCAGTTGTATTATGGCTCGGAAACATCAGATTTTTTTTGCTTTTGATAATGAAAATCACGTAGAAGTTGAAAATGATGGAGTTAGAGATGTTGCAAAGCTGCTAGGTTGTAGTGTTTCAGAGCTTATGACAGCATTATTGACTCGTAGGATTTGAGCTGGAAAAGACATCATCAAAATTCCCCAAATCCCTGAAAGAATTCGTGAAGCCTTTGTGTAAATCTCTTGCCATTCAAACCTATCAATGCCAATTCATTTTATTATACCAGGCCTGTCAGCCTTGCCAATGCCGCCTACCATCACCAAACGCTCCTTGAGATTCATAAGACAGCCACATGTAAGAGAACAAGGCAATGAAATTGACAAAATTTTCAAACAGAAAAAAAAACGTGCCTTGACTGAACTGAAGAATGCTCAGGATAACAACACTCTTTACATATGGAAATCAGCAAACCAGAAGTTGTGTTTCATTCTCAGAAAAACGTAATTTTGAACCACGTTCTGAAGAAAACGATTTTTGTTGCTGAGGCAGAACCCAGAAAAACGCAAATTGTTTTTGACACGTCAATTTGAAACGCGTTTTCTGAACGATTTAGGATGAATTTTGAAAATCCACGACATGGGTTTTTTCGCTAACGTGGTAAATTAGATAACCCATAAACCGTTTTAAGAAATTCGTGGTGGTCTGGGAGAAATGCTCGGTTCTTTGAAGGCCATTTTTGTTTGCCGCGTGAGGAAAAACGATTTTTTTCTGAGTGAAGAATTTGAAAACGGCACTCTGCATTGATAATTCGGTTTCCTGATTTCTAGGAAGAGGAATTCTAATCAAAATCAAACTCTTATCATGGCATTCAATGCACATTCCACTCATTTTTGAATTTAATTCAATTTCGTTTTCTGAATGTTGGATTTCACATCTCTTTTATCATCTGCCCAACAATTTTTGGTGCTTCAATGACATTATTAAACACCAACCATTATGATGTTTATTTCAAAGGGATGCCACATCACTATGGAAAGACATTAAGAGGGCATGGGGATGAATTGAGCAAACTACAAGAGGATATTATCAAGCACATGGTCGTGCAGATGGCACAATGAACCTTAGTAGCATAAAGGTAAGCTCAATTGAGATTGAACGTGTCTGTAATGGCAACTACTGCAATTGGAATTCCAACTGAGGGGGGTGGTCCTGAATGGTTACTGATTGTGATAGTCCTCAATGATCAAACAGATACAAAAATAAATTTTGAAGAGATGAAAGATTATATTTTGAAATAGCAATCATGCCTTTTATGTTCTTCAATGCTCACCAGTATATTATTTTTCATCTTATGTGATCTCCACTTACCATTCTATGGTCATTGCAAGGTCGCGATTGGTCAATGTATCTGAGTTTGCTTTATTTAGCATCATTTGTTGAAATTTAAAAAAAAATTGCATTTCTCTTTTGTTGTTAAAAATAATAATAATAATAATAATAATAATAATTTTGAATCAATGAAATGAATAAGTTATTTGCTCACTTTTTCTGAAGGTATTGATTAATTTTGGACTGATGATGAAGGATGAATGGCTAACTTTTTATTCAAGATTTTTAGCTACAGAAACCGTCGACATTCTGCAGCTGAAGTCCAATTCCACAGTTGTTCTGCAATTCCGCAGCTGAAAAACCTCATTGTTCAAATCAGCCTAACTTTCTCATACAAAATCAGATTTTGATGATTCAAGTATCGTTGGAAAGGTCTCAACAAGATCTATACAATGAGAAATCCATCATTAGAGTTTGAAATGGCAAAAAAATGAAATAAATTGCTGAAAAGAAGCTACATTCAACTTGAGGCACTAATTCCAAAACAGGTATAAATTCTTGTGATTTTTCCTTTGAGAACTTGTTTCATTAATACAAATTCTTAGTTTTGTGTGTAAATATCATAACTAGAGAGATTGATCACCTCTCTTCCTTTGATAATCTTACATTCCATTGCAGAAGAAGTATTAATTTTTTTTTTTTGCAGGTTCCAGAAGGAAGGACAAATGACTACAAGAGAATGGTGTCTCTTTAAGAGACCAATTTGTTTCATAAGAGGATGATCAACAACAAAGAGGAGGAAATATGCTGATGCAAAATCAGATCCAAACACTTGAAAAACTTTCAGATACTATTGTCTCCATCACATCCATACCTCATAATAAACCATTCACCTCATTTCACTTCATATTTTCCATTTACATTTACATCCACTTTCCATTTCTTTTTGTCCATTCATAACCACAAATAAAAGCAAGAGGCTCATTCACATGCTTATTGCCCATTTTCCATTTCTACTCTCCATTGCCATCTTCCATTTTCATTTCCATTTCTTGTCATTTTCATTCCGCAAATAAGCCCTGCTTCAATGCAAACTATTGAGTCTATAGTCCTTTGAGTCTAAGTTCTTTGTAAAAACACCTTGAGGTTTGCATGCCTTAATGGCAAGTTCTCATGCTGACAAACAATGGGAATACATTAATATCTCTTGTTCGTCAGATCTTCTAGGTGACTCGACATCAGCAAAATCATTCGTACCTAGCAAGATGTGTTTGGGCATCTTGACTCTCATTGTCATCAATGGTGAGAGTTCTCGTGTTAACTAGTGGCATCCATTAATGGCCACTAAGTCAACAATTTCCTACTATGTTCGACATCAGAACATCTTTTCACATAGTAGGAATTATGCCAATGAGTTTTGAAAACATGAAGACTATTATTTTCAGCATTTTGGAGCAGATTCAGCAAGTTTTAGTAGAAGCAATAAAAAGTCATCTCATCTCTTTATCCATGACTCCTCTTGTTCGGCCACTTGAAGAAGAATATGATCAGAATTTTGCAGCCACCACACATACACAACTCATCCATATTTAAGGTAAGTGAAGGTATGTTGTTTTCTAATTTTTAGTCATGTAATTCATTAGAATGCTAAAATTGTAACTTTGGAAAAATTCCTCACTCCCTTTTTCACATTGTCATATCTTTAGTTGGGGGAAGGGACATCATTTCATATCCACATGTCATACACTATCACACATTTTCATTTCATTTCCATACACATACACTTCCCAACCAACTATTGTTGCAACATGATCCAAAAGATTATATGCCTTGCAAATGATCAATTCATTGATGAAGTAATTGATTCTAAATGTTTTCATGAACTTTGATGCAACAAAGAATATAAAGCATTGTTACACAAGAACCAATGCTTCAAAAAAAAATGGTTGTTACACAAGAACCAACCATTGAAAAAAAATGGTTGTTACACAAGAACCAACCATTGAAAAAAAAAAAAAATGTTGCAATCAAATGTATTATACTTTGCCAAAAAGGAAAAATCAAGAAGCAAAGTTTGGAATGAATCTATATGAGTCAAAACTCATAAAAGATCAACTCATGGACAAATGAATCATTGCAATGGTTGCATGAGGACATGCAACAACTTTAGTTGGGAGGTATGTTGAGTCTCAAAAATGTTCTCCATATTCATACATATTTCCATTATGTCATAACCATTTAGCTCTTATTTCATAGCCATTTGACCTAAAACCCTACATCAAATAACCATTTACATAAATATATGGGTTAGGATCCTTGTTTTCCAAAGTTATTTATTTTATGTATTTTAAGTGAATTTGTGATTAGAAACTAGAAAATTAACATAGTTTCATATATCTATATATGTGTTATGAGTTTTGTGACATGTGTAGGTCAAAAGGAGACTTCTAGAAGACCCTTATGTGGCACTCTAAAGCCAAATTCGAATTTGGTTGGAAAAGATTATGGGATCAAGAGGATATGTGTCTCACTTCCTTGTTGTATTGAAACTCTAAGAGGATATGTGTCTCATTCCTCAAGTTGTGTTAAAACTCTAGAAAGACATGTGCCTTATCATTTCCTATTTTGATTGTAACTCTAGAGATGGAGGGAGAGATTCATGGACTCCCATTAATGAGATGTCTCCTCATATTTTGTATAAATAGGAGAAGCTTTCTCCTATCATAGGTAATGAGAAAGTAATGAAGAAGTAATGAGAAAGTAATGAAGAAGTAGATTTGTAACTAAGTTCAAGATGGAATGGGATGTAGATTTGTGAGTTCTTTTTAATAGAGAAATTCAGTTCTTTGATGTTGTTTTGATTACAATTTTAAGGAGCTGAAGGACTTCACCAAATTGGTAGCAGAGGGCCCCTGCTATCCAAGGAGGCTTTTACATGTTTTCTAGATAAGTTGCTTTCAATTATGTTTTGTCATATTTCCTTACTTAGATTGCTTTCTGAAATCATAGCTTTTAGCATAATTTTTCATGGCAGCCCGGGCATTTGCATATCTTTTGACTAATGACATGGAATCAATATTGTTCTGCTGCTAATTTATTTTTCTTAGTTTTTTTTTAATTCCAGTACTGCTTTGTTTATTTCAGTCTTGCACATTTGCTTCAGTAGTTAGATTTAGATATATTAAATTGCTCATGTCATTTTCAGTTACCTCCGAAAGCCACAGCTGGACTGATGGCGAGGGATTGAAGTATGAATGTGTAGTTTGATATTAGTTTCCTTTCTGCAAATTTAGATATATTAAATTGCTCATAACATCTTCAGTTGCCTCCGAAAGCCACAGCTGGACTGATGGTGAGGGATTGTATTATGAAATGTGTAGTTTGATATTAGTTTCCTTTCTGCAAGTTAGATATATTAAATTGCTCATAACATCTTCAGTTGCCTCCGAAAGCCACAGCTGGACTGATGGTGAGGGATTGAATTATGGATGTGTAGTTTGATATTAGTTTTCTTTCTGCAAGTTAGATATATTAAATTGCTCATAACATCTTCAGTTGCCTCCGAAAGCCACAGCTGGACTGATGGTGAGGGATTGAATTATGGATGTGTAGTTTGATATTAGTTCACTTTCTGCAAGTTAGATATCAGTTACTCAAGTTGTTTATGGTTACTTCCGAAAATCATAGCTGGACTAATGATGAGGGATCAGAAGACAAGTTGATGTAATTTGATTTAGATTTACTTTATTGCAACTTTTGGATTTCTTTCAACATAGTTTCTTTTGTGTTTAGACAACAGCAAGAATAGTTTGGTTTCATGCTCACTAGTTCACTGTTTTGATTTATTAGATTAGCAGCACCTTTTTCATTTCAGCAGCACATTTTCATTTCCTTTCAAGTTTTGTCATTGTATGTTTCAAATTCCTTTTTTCAGTTTCAAGTTAGTAAATCATTATAAAGGACATCATTGCCTTGAATATCCATAACCATACTTGTCTTTTAGAATTTCATAAAAATCCAAAAACGACAAAAAGTAAGAGATAGGTTATCTTGCACATATAGTGCGCCACACTTCGTCAGCTTACAAATCCCTGGTTGATAATTTATGTTAGCAATTTAGGACACACTAAATTGACCAAACAGTGCTGACCATCGGATCGCGAAAGGGATCAACGGTGGAGATTGTAGCGGAGGGGTAATGGAACAATGTAACAGGCGCGGTGAAAGGTTAGCGCTGGTCGTCAGATTTTGAAAGATCAACGACTGAGAATCCAGCGGAGGCCAATAGACCAGAACCTCATTGCATCGGAGAATTTCACTTGACAAAAGAAAATGCGCTCGCACAAACTTCCAATTGCGATAAGCACTCAAGGGCTTAGCGCCTGGTCTTGGGCGCGGGTCACATGGTGGGGAAGTGGTTAGGGGCTGGCCGAAAGGGGCTTAAGCCTCAATGAAAAATAACTATTTTTAAGCCAAAAAGAGGATTTTTAAGGCTTTAAAAGGGGTTTCGGTAGAGGGAAAAAAGGTTTTTTTAACCAAATGAAGGGAGCCATAAGGTTCTAAAAGGGGAATTTTATGATTTAGAGGGTTAATGAGGGATTTTGGAGGAATTTGAAAAGGGAAAAAGGTGATGAAAACAGAGGCTTTGTGGGAATGAAATAAGGGGGAAAAGAGGCCTTTTTGAGAAAAATTCTTTCACAGACAGTGAGGCTTTTCAAGTGGAAACAGCAGTGAGGATTCTTCAAAGGGAAAAAGACACATGGAGGCTTCAAGAATGATATGTTTTCATAGGAAATGTATTTCTTGAAGGCTCAAAAACATTTTAGCCACCTGTTTGCTTGTCAAAAATTTCATAGGTGGCTAATAGTGGCTCCACATGGGGATAGCATCTTCTTGAAGGTGTCAGGAATTCAGAGAATGATCTTTGGAGTAGGCCAGGTTCCTGGTACTTGACACATCCATTTCTTTCTTGGATTAGTTGCCACAAATCATGAAGACATCATATCAGCAGTAATATTCTCCCTAACAACTACCTACCCATACTATTGTCCTAACATTTTTTATTCTGGGTGCATTTGGACTTGCAGACCCTTTACATCATCAATTTTTTACAAACAAGAAAATAAACCTATTCTACTGCTACCCTTATTTCCCCATGAGACCAGATTAGACAGTTGGCCTCATAGCTTCTCTACCTGAACTAGTATCTGCTAGGATTAAACTGTCTAGCAGATTTCTTCTCTACATTCTAAGACAGAAATTGAAAAATCAGTCAAGCCAGGATTAGACTGTTTGGCTTGCTAGACTTTGCAAAAATTAAAGACAACTAACTAAATGCTCATAGGCTGAGCTTTATTGAAATTTCCTACCTACCCTACTCTACTTGGAAATCTCTGATGCTCTAGGTGATACAATAATGCCAGTGCAGCCAGTCAAGCAGTAACAAAAAAGGGCGGAAAAATTGACTGCTCATCAGAGACAACCATAGGGTGCTCTGCATGTGGATCTTCAAAACCAAGGCCACCATCAGTGGTGACCACTCCTGATGAATCTGGCCCCTCCGTAGGATCAATGCTAGAGAATTTGAGCCAATCACGGCCTCCATGTACTCTGCCACAGGATCAATGAACATGTGATGAAAAATCTCTTCTTTTAGGCCTTCCATGACTGGTAGGCTATCTGTATCCTGGGCAGCTTTGATTACTGCATCTTCAGTGTGGCTCTTGAAGGCCCAATCATCTTCTTTATGCACGTTGAAAAGCAGTGGAATCTCTTCTTTCTTATGGGGAGGGAGACTTTCCAAAAATGCTCTGGGGTCTTTGAATTGATATGATTTTTCTTGTGAATTCAATATTTCAATCTCAACTTCATATCTTTCAACCACCAATTATAAGAAAAATTTCTTAAGCACAGGCTTGAATTTTGAGCTAAGAAGAATAGCCTTTGGAAGGTCCTCCCATTCCAGTTCTGCCAAGTCACTTGACATTATATCACGACACTCTGCTATGAAACTAGGATGCATTTTTGCAAATTGCTCAGAGTCTTCCATTAGTGAAGTGACTTGGTCTTTAGCATGGATGATGTTGTAATGCGACTGGTCTCCCAATTGATTCTTGTGAAAACAAAGATAATCAGCAGGCCTACTGATCACTAGTGGAGTCTTTTAATCATTTAGGAACTGTGGAGTTGCCAGGTGGAGGATTTAAGATGTTCAAAGAGTTTTACTGTCCACCACAGTGATTTACTACCAAATCAAGGCTAATTTGGTCTTTATTCCCTAGCGGAGTCGCCATTATGTTGGGGTTCCTCTGTTTTGGAAAATTTGGCAATACCAAAAGATAAGACAACATCAAAACTGCTTTGGGATCCTAGGATCTAGCCCTCCTGGATCCAGAGAGGGATATCTCTATAAAAGGAAAAGAATGATATATCTTTGAAGCTCAAAATGAGGTATTAGGATAGGTATGAAGCACAGGGGGTTTTTAAATGATCTGGTTGTTGGGTTGGAGATCATTAAATGAGAAGGTTAAAGAATGAAAGGAACCAAGTAGTAGGATGTTTCGGCAAAAGAGGATAAGTCAATAAAGTGCCATCCATTGGGCTATGGAGTCATGAAATGGGATTACTTGCATAACAACTAACCAAGGTTTTCCATAGGGCAAGTCATCTATACTAAAGGATCTTTCAGATAGATGGTGGAATGGAACATTAAGGAGTGAAGGTGAAAGAAGGAAAGAAACCCAAGTGTAGTCTGAAGATCAGGTCAGAGGTCATTTAACTCCAGGCCTGCTTTCAGCATACTCTCAAAGGAAAAATAGAGATAATATTTAACACAGATCAAGGCCTAAGATCAGAGAAGGACTTTTAACCTTCAATGCTTTTGACACTAGCTCAAGAGATCTTAGAAAGGCCAATCTGTTGGAAAAGGACCCCAGTGGACAGGGCTAAATCTAAATCCCCGGTATCCCAATTCTTCCAACTCAAACCCAACCAGAACATCTAAGCAACAAACTCCAAATTCATACATCAGTAAGCATGGGTTGGACCAACATCTTTGACTGGTTAAATTACATGAATTTTCTCTTAGATTCACTATCAGCAGAAAACATCAAAGATAAGAAGAGCAATGGGCATTAAGGTACCATGTAGGGATATATCCTAAGCCTGATTTATTGATTCTTATTAGAGAATAAATGGACAGTATGATTAAACATGGAATAAGTAAAGGAAACATCACCCGTAATATAGACCAGGATCCTGTGAAATTTCTTGTTCAATTAATGTGCAAAACCAGTCACATACTTTGAGCTCAATGGCTATTACAGTCCAAACTTTCTCCTCCCAGCCTACTAAATTACAAACTACTCAGCTACTTCCCCCAATAACAATTCTAACAGTCGAATGAATCCCTACAACTAACAACAACAACCTTTACAATATGTTCTTCGGGAGTTCTTATAGGAGAATGAGTGATAGGAGGAGTAGATGTAAACTTAATTGATTTCATTAAGATAGAGTGGAGGAAGTATTCGTGCCCACTCTGCTTAATGGCTCTGCGCCGTTGTATGTACTCTTTAGGCTGCTCGAGAAGTCCTGTCGGGTTAACATTAACCTCGGATGTGTTCTTTGAAGTCCTTTCTGGCTGTTTGGTACTCTGAGTAGCCTTCTGAAATAAGTAACCGGGATAGAAAGTCTGCAGGTCTCTCCATGCTCCCATTACTGTTGTCCTGACAGTCTTTAAGAAGCTTCTGTCAGTGTACTAACTGTTAAGGGCTCGAGGAGGCATGGAGACTTCTGTAGGAAGGTTTTCTTTCAGGAGAAATATGTTCTGCTGAAGCTGAAACACTGATATGACTCTTTGTGCGCTTTAGGCCTTATTAGGCCTCCTAATCATCTTCATGGTCTTCAAACTACGTCTTTGTCCCTTAATAATGGGATTATAGGTGCTAAATCTTCAATAAGGGACCCAAATCCCTCAATTTCCTTCACTGATGTTTCTCTGCTGCTGCTGTGGTGGTCTCTCTGCGCTCTGAATCACAACAACTGTGATCATGGAGACGGAGTGAATTTCTCACTCTGTAAACCCTGCACAATGCAATAAATCTGTTATAGAAATCCAGGGGGATGGTGGAAAATTGTTGTGAAGGCCTGCGAAAGAGTGGCGTAAATGGTGGATGCAGGTGAAAACGGGTGAAAAACTATGCAGAATGGTGAAAATGGAGCTGATAAAGGTTTGGTGTGAAAATGGCTCTGGGTCGTCCGATTAGATAAGGTAATGGTAATCAACGGTCAGGACTGGCTAACGGAGTTGCTTTAGAGGAGTTAGGCGGAGAAAATAAGTTATAGTGTAAAAACCCAAAGTTTAATGATTGGGAAAATTACAAAGAAAAAGGAGAAAAATGAATGAAATCGGGGGCCTTTAATGGTGGGACCCGGCGGGCGGAGGGTGATTAGCTGTGGACCATTGGATCTCAGGACGAGATCAACGGCGAAGATCCTCTGAAGAAGTTCTATAGAAGCTCCGATGAAGAAATATGGTGGAGGGCGGGATGCAATGTGAGTCGTAGATCTATATTGAACAGACGGTCACGATTGTATCAAGGATCGCCAATCGGGGAGAACGGAGGGTGACACTTTAAGATTTTTCGATTGGAGATGAGCGATTAAGCGCCAGCCGTCCGATCTGGAACAAGATCAACAGTGGAGATTAAATCGACAGGGGAAGCAATCGAGGGCACAGGAGCAGAATAGGAGAAATGAGAGCCGTCGGATCTAAGGGAACGAACGGCAGGGATTAAATCGCATCGGAGGAAGGCAGGGGCCAGAACTCCGATGGTTGAAGTTGTGATTACGCGTTGACCATCGGATTGCGAAAGGGATCAACGGTGGAGATTGCAGCGGAGGGGTAATGAAACGATGTAACAGGCGCAGTGAAAGGTTAGTGCTGGCCATCAGATCTTGAAAGATCAACGGCTGAGAATGCAACGGAGGCCAATAGACCAGAACCTCATCGCATCAGAGAATTTCACTTGACAAAAGAAAATGTGCTCGCACAAACTTCCAATTGCGATAAGCTCTCAAGGGCTTAGTGCCTGGTCTTGGGCGCGGGTCACATGGTGGGGAAGTGGTTAGGGGCTGGCTGAAAGGGGCTTAAGCCTCAATGAAAAATAAGTGTTTTTAAGCCAAAAAGAGGATTTTTAAGGCTTTAAAAGGGGTTTCGGTAGAGGGAAAAAAGGGTTTTTAAACCAAATGAAGGGAGCCATAATGTTCTAAAAGGGGAATTTTATGATTTAGAGGGTTAGTGAGGGATTTTGGAGGAATTTGAAAAGGGGAAAAGGTGATGAAAACATAGGCTTTGTGGGAATGAAATAAGGGGGAAAAGAGACCTTTTTGAGCAAAATTCTTTCATAGACAGTGAGGCTTTTCAAGTGGAAACAGCAGTGAGGATTCTTCAAAGGGAAAAAGACACATGGAGGCTTCAAGAATGATATGTTTTCATAGGAAATGTATTTCTTGAAGGCTCAAAAACATTTTAGCCACCTGTTTGCTTGTCAAAAATTTCATAGGTGGCTAACACAATCTTCATCGAATTTAGTGCTCCATGTATGCACCTACATGAAAGAGGGTGATGTTATAAATGGGGAGAGGTGTCATTTGATTGAGATGGGTGTGATTGAGTGATTCCACGAAGATTGGATGGGATATTTGAATAATTAGAGGTCCCCCATCTTGCTACAAATTGCAAGTTTGGCTTGGATATTAGGAAGGTAAGGAATATAGCATCACAAGGAAGCCCAACTGAAGATGATGAATAGTGTTCTTGGAGTCCCCAATAATAATGAGGCGAGAAATTGTGAGGGGTAAGACCAACTTAATTCCTAAATAGAAGGTATTGGCTTCAACTTGATTGTTAATGGTTGTCCCTAGTCTCTAAGAAAAAGATAATTTGATGTTTCGTCTTGGGTCGATGAAAAACTTTGTCACACTTTTTAAAAAGGACATTAAGATGTGCTTTGATTTACTTATATGTACATAAGTTATGTAAATAATCACCCCCGCATTAGGCCTCGACCACACCAGCTCTTAACATGATTGGATTTTTTCCCAAATAGTTTTGAACCGGTGACCATCACATCAGAAAGTGACTTAACAATATACCCATCATCGTCTATTCTAGCCCCGTGGGCATGTAATGTAAATTTAATATGGTTTTATGTATGGATTAATATTATTTTAATATGCATCATATAGGAATTTTTAATTATTTTTCAACATTAAAATTGGTTGTATTTTAAATTTGTGTATCATAAAATGATGATTATATATTTATTTATTTTCAAAGATATTTTTTTCTTATTATGAAAATATAATTTTTAATATACATTTTTTATATCAAAAATAGAAATTGTATTAAAAAGGATTTCTTATTACAATTCAACCACTTTAGATATATCTTAATTCCTGATTTATTAAGAGTTGAGAATGATCAAATCTCACAAAGTGTGGATCTCTTTTTTAGAGTGTAAACCAACTAAAGAAAATGTTTGCACGTGGGGAAATCTAATCCCTTTTGGCTCTTGATAGATATAGAGTTAACATGGATCTAGGTGTGTGTGTGTGTGTACCATTACAAAACTATGAGTTGTAAAAAAACTGGAGCCAAAAAGCAGAACACCAATTAACTCTAGACTCCAATAATAATGATATTTATAAGGATTAGTTTGTTATAAATTTTTATTTTTATTTTTGTTTTATTTTTATGTCATTCCACCAAGTCAAAATATTTGCATAACAGTGCATTACAACTTTTGCATAACAATGCATTACAAGTTCTCTTCCATAATGGGTTGGAGAGGAGCTTCTCAGCTCAACGAGAGATGTCCAATTCATTTTTTACTTAATGTAGAATTGATACGTCAAATTTTAAAAAATATATCAATAAACAACAAATATTTCAATATAAATCATAAATTAAATAAAAATTAATATCCACACACACACACACACATATATATATATTGGAAATAACTTTCCTTTTACTTTGTCTAACTACTTTCTATTTTTAAATATGAGAGGAATATGTAATTCCTGGGACATTTAGTGTTAAAATGAAACATGTAATTTAAAAAATATATTAATACAAAAAAATATTTAAATGTCAATGTTAAATAAAATAATTCAATACCAAAATTATATTTATATATATATATATATATAAACAAACACACACACGAATAAAAACATTCGTGTTTTTCCCTTTTCTTGAAGATAATTTTTTTGATAAATTTTGTCTAAAATTTTACACAGTAGGCTAGGATGTGTGTGAGAGAGAAAGGTTGTAAGTCATTACATGTCATCGTGCATGAAATGAATCTCCATGGGGAGGATAGCAACATTTTCCCTAATTATTAAGTTTATTTGAACTAACATTTATATAGCAAAGTAAAATTTTCTTAATGGAAAAGACCTTTATATCATCCATTGTGAGAGAGATATGTAATTCCTTCAAAATTGACATATAAAAAATAATAATAATAATAATAATAAAAATAAATAAAATAAAAAACAAAAAAAAATTAATATTTGGTATAAATAATTTTTAGTAACCACACTAAGTGAAATAATTTTATATTAATTTTATGCATATAAAAAAGAGGAATTTAATTAGAAAAAAAAAAAAATGTTTTTTACTTCTCAATATGAAGGATATGGAGATGAGTTCATATGAAATTTATTTCAATGTTAGTTAAGTAAAATCTTTTAATATAATTTTTCTCTATATACATTAAACAATTAAAAGTAAAAAAAAAATTATAGTAAAAATATTTGAATAGTATGTTACTCATTATAAGAGAAATATGTAAGTCTTTCCATACTAAATATGTTGTTGACATTTAAATAATTATAATGTGTATGTTACTCATTTTGAATAATATGTTATTCAAAATGAAAAAAAAAAGTCTAACTCTTTTTATTCTTAATATGAAATTAAGAAATAATATATTAAAAATCTACATAAATCCTTCTTAATTCTAAATTTATTACACTAACAAATATATATTTTTAAAATTTAATTGCCTTAACCAATAATAAATCTAAAATTATACTAACGTTGTGACCCTACACATGCACTTTATACACGTTTTGATATACATTATTATTTAAATGAGTATAACTTCTATAAAGGTAAGCAATATTGATTGGATTATGTATCACTGTCATTAGATTTTTTTTTGTTGGCTTATCTATTATAGCTTATTTGCAATCATATAATACATATTTTTACAAATAATTATTTAAATATTGATAATTTATTTGTAGTAATATAATAAATATTTTTACTAATAATTATTATATATATATATATATATATATATATATATATATATAACCATTATTATTGTTCTAATTAAAAAGACTCATATGAAAATAATATTTTGAAAATATAGCTTAAATGATTTAAATTTTATTAATTCTTTTAAGTTATAATTGAGAATTTTCAATTTGATTAATAAAAATTTAAAGAAATCAAAATTAAATTATTTTTAAATAAAAATTAAACTATTTAAATTATTAAATTATTAATATTTAATTTAATGTTTTGATGGTATTATCCATTATATTTTAGTTTAGTTGCTGTGATATGATATAGAATTTTGCAATTAATTATATTTTTAAAAATTTGAATATAAAATTTTAGTTATTTATTTTAAATAACGAATATATAATTTTAAAAATATAATAATAATTCGATATAAGTTTGAATTTATTATTTGATATCTACATTTTATATAAAAAAATCATGTGTATATAGTTTAAATGATTTAAACATAGTAATACTAATACTATTGGAGAGCACGTACCAACGCTCCCAAGCTTGCTCCCCTGCTTTTGGGAGCTTGGGAGTTTGTAGGAAACTTTCCAAAAACGTTAGGAGTTTGCCTTGGAGCTTTTCAGGAGCTTCACTACAACAAATTTTGACGTTTCAGGTACTTATTTTGAGCAGATTTTCACCTTTCGGGTATCTATTTTGAGCAGATTTTCACCTTTTTGGTACCTATTTTGAGCAGAGAAGGTACCATTTGTTTATTTCATAAGTGTCCTGGACTGCATGAGATGTGGAAATATACCAAAGATTTCAACAAAATATATACAGTTGCCAGTCATTCCTTGGCAGCTTCTGTTGCAATCTTGAAGTTCAACAATTGCAAATGGAGTTGTCTTTAGAGTGACTTTTTGGAGTTTCCCGTGCCAGAATTCAGCAAAAAATTTTGATTTGTGTTATTTAAATTGGTTTTTTGACTGTATATATGGATTCAGCACCCTGGAAAACCCCAAGGCACTTCCATTATGCAAGATTACCCATCAAACTTGTGATTTCTTTAAATTCTTGCCGGAATTTAAAGAAATTTTATGGGAAAAATCCACCAGAAAAGTCTCCAAAAAGTCGCACTAAAGACAACTAGATTGCAAATAAATCTACTTTCTTGAAGCCTATTTTGAACCTTTAATGATAAGATTCAACAAATTATAATGATGGTTAGAAAGAGAAAAAGTAGCTTGTTAGTAAGTTTCATTTTATAAATTTCCAAACTTGAATTTGGAAATTGAATATAATATAGTGTTGCATGAAATCACATATTAATCAAGTAATAATAACTTTTTTTTCACTTTAGGAGTTCCACATGTTTCTTTACTGGCAAGGAATTTCATTCGCAAGTTGTTGGTGGATTATTACTTTGATTTTTTCTGGTAGTGTTTCAAAGTTCAATCTTTTACATATTTCATCTTCAAGGTGGAATTTAATTCGCAAGTTTTGGATGGAAATAAATAAATAATTTTATTTTTATTTTTAATATATATTATATTATTGTCTCTCCTAGGAATTTTTTTTTGCAGGGTTTGGATGGAAATAATTAAATTATTTTATTTTTATTTTTAATATATATTATATTATTGTCGCTCCCAACTTGACGTTTCTTGTAAATTTGAGCAAAGCTTTTAGCCATACCGGATACTTGTTCCCCGTACCTGTAAATTTGAGCAAAGTACTTGAAGTACCTGTTTCCAGTACCCAAAGTACCAAGAACCTGATGCAACATAAAATTTAAAGTTTAAATTTTTAATATTTAATATTAAAAAAAAAATTAACATTTTGAAATTTATAGGTGAAAGTTAAAACATTTAATTAATAAAATTATGAAAGCTAAAATATTTAATTAATTGAATTAATTTATTAATTGGTTAATATTAAAAGTTGTTTTTTTTAAATAATATAAATTATTAAATTATTAATATTAAAAAAAATTAAAATTTCATGTGAAGAGAAAATTATATATATGTAATTAAGAATATATATATATATTTTATTTTATTTTATTTTATTTTTATAGATTTTTTAATTTTTTAGGTTATGGAAGTTATAATGATTTTGAAACAATTCTCACCATGTTCTCATAATTTTAAAAAAATATAAGTAAATGTTTTTTAAGGTTTAATAGACCAATTATATTTTAAGTGGATATTGATCATCTTATCATCATCATAGAAAATGATGGGTTATGTATGAGCAAATGTCATAGTCATGCAAGATATTTCAAGATGTTACAAGATATAGATATTTGATTGTTGTTTCACATACGTAATATTTCTATCTGCACTTTGCTTACTATGCAATTTTAAAATATTCTTAGCATGTTACATGTATGGACAAGTCTTGCTGGGAGGATTTAATGTGTCATAACACATTGAATTAATGAGTTTTGATTTCTATATAAATATTATACGGAGTTATCTAAAGACGTAGCAAACTTCTTGTTGTTGCAATCCAATGAAATAAAAAGTCAAAGTAATTTCTAATTTTCATTAATTCAATGGTTATTTGAGTCAATTTAGAATCAATAGAAAAACCCTAAGTGCGTCATTCCACAAAGTATATAATTTTAAAGGTTATGGAAGTATAATATTGCCCAAATTTTATGTTAGATTCATGTCAAATTTGTTTCCTAAACAAGTGTAATAAGTAATATTTCTACTTTTTATGGAATATATATATATATTAAAAACTAATATAAAAATTTAACATAATAAAAGGTTTTTTTAATTTTGTTTGTTAAATCTGAATTTTTATCTACAACAAGATTAAGAGTTCATATATATCATACTTTATTTTGAACTTAAGTTTATACATATCTTCAAAAAATAAAAAATTATATAATAGATTTGTAATCAGAGGACTAGAGATTGTGTGCTTATCTAGTCAAGAACTTAGTGAACATAAAAATGTTTAAAATGAGATTTTGAAATGAGTAATGATTCTCTAGCAAGTGGTATTGATAAACCATGATACTAACCATGGTATTATAACAAAGCCTATTTACAAGTTAATAATATCCATGATAAAATGAGGGTAAATATCCATGGTTAAGAATCTTGTTATATTTTAAGTATTAAATTTAGATAAAATATTTATAAAATATTTTGATTTTGAAATGAGTTATGGCTTTTGGCATGTGGTATTGATAAGCCTGATATTGTCTCGTAGTATTGTAACAAAGACTCAATTATAATGACACTCGAATTTTAAAAATAAATAAAAATTAAAAATATATATATACTTTTAAATTTTCAAAATATTCAATTTAATATATTTTTTTTTCATTTTTTTAATAAACTTCATAAAATATGTTTAAAAATAATTAAAAATCAAAACTCTTTTATCAAAATAAAAACAATCATTTGGTTATATATATAGTGGGGTTTGTAGTTGGGATAACAAATCAATATAATAATAAATTGAAAGTATGGAACTATGAAATGCCAAGAAAAAGGGTCCGAGGAGGCTATCTAAAGCTTATTGTGACTTTACAACCTTCCTAAAAAAGTTTATAGCCATGGCACTATAAATTTTAATATATTACCTTAATAAAAACATCGACTTGGATAAAACAAAGTTAGATAATGAATTAGACAACATCTATTGGAGAAACGTTGTTGATTGTTAGCTTGATCCGTATTAGCTTCTTTTATTTCCATGTGCTTTGAGACCTAACATGTTGTCATCCTCTATAGCTATTTCTCATGGAGACATTACTAAAATATTGGGACTTTTGGTAGAGTTAAGGATGGCCATAACAAACATATTGTGCTAAGATATAAGACATTATAATTGTGGATTCTAGATATCCATCCCTATTTTAATATCAATAATCTTAGATTTCAAATCTTCAAGCTAGGCATGACCAATTTTTGTTAAATGAGTAATGGTTGCATGTAATCCTTCTATTTGGCAAGTTTAACTTTGCAATAATAAGTGAAATTTGGCCATATCAGAAACATTGCCACTATTGCAATGGTTTCTCTCGTCAATGAGGATTGGTGACTATATAAGCAATTTGGAGGGTGCATCAAAACAAGATATTTTAACTAAAAAAAAAACCTCAATTTCTCTATCAACCTCTAATTGTTCGTTGTTCTCCACATAATGACCTATATGATGGTGATCATCATGTGATAGGCAAGGACATAAATTTTGAGTCTATAGGTAAATGAAAGCATTATTTTACCAAGGATCTTCAAACAAAAGAATAAACAAGCTCTCATTAATAAGATTATCATTGAGAATGGGATCAACCATACATGTTGGTAAGTTAGATATAAATTTAGCTAGGGTCGAGGCTTTCTTTCTCTTGCGAGTAACAAATTTGGAATTAAATTCTTGGAGGATAATGATCCAATGAGACTTTTTTCCATTAATGTCTCATTATCTCAAGAAATATAGCATTGGATTAGAATTCACCATGTCCTAAGTTTTTCTTGTTGAGATCTAATGACATAGAATATGAACTAAAAATATGACCGTTAAAGATAGTTCTCATCCTAGTTATAGGATAGTGAAAAATTGAATGAAAAAAAACAAAAATCTCTTGCTAATGTAATAATTAATGTGTATGATCCTCCCCACCCTGAACTAACACACCCACCATTGCAAAATACAGCATAGAGATGTAGAGGATAATTCTTTTAGAATTCAAGAGGGGACATTAAAGGAGTGGATGTAAAGGCACACTTGAGTTCATCGAAGGATGATTGAGATTGGTCATCCCATACAAATGGTATGTCCATATGCCAAAAACATAAAACCCTATGTGCACACATAGTTTTGTTAGGAAAGAAATTTCTCAAGAAATTAGCCATGCCTTGTCGACTTTGTAGTTGGCACAAAGTCTTGGGTATAGGTATCTCAAGGATAGCTTAAACCTTGTGTGGATCAACAATTATACCCTACTTAGAAACAATGAATCCTTATAGGTACCCAACCTAAATGAAAAATAAACTTTTGAGTGGGTTCAAATGAATATTATACTTGTGACACCAAAAGAAAACTTTGAGAAAATCTCCCATGTGTTATTATTGCTTCTTTAAACAAATCATAAGGTGGTTGAGGTAATCAAGAATGATATCAAACATACGATATAAAAAATATGATATATCCTATTGGAAAGTGACACCAATTGTTGGACATGTTGGCCTCATGGTGTTGGCATCGATGTCAACCTAGGACATTTGCCTAAGGAGTTAGCTGTGGAGTCAATTGTTGTTGGCATTAAACCTAGGATGTCTACCTGAGGATTCAATTGTGCAGTCAATTGTGTTGGCATTGATGTCAACAAGTTACTTTTTTCATGGTGACCAAATATTAATGACATGTTACATAGGTTTTCTTAGTGTTTTTAGAGACTCTACAGGCTTGGGAGATTCTTACAAAGGAAGATGCTCAAGTTTTGGAAGAGTTGGAGGAGTTGCAAGTGGTTTGGATCGAGAATACAAGGTAATGAAAGTCATAGTGGGACAACTTGCACTATAACTCACCCTAGAAGACTTGTAACATGCATTATAATGCACTTCCCAAGAGGATAGGGTGTGTTACCGCTCTAAGTGGAAACTCTTGCATTCTCCGTGCACTCCGGTGAATTCCAAAGGCATTTTCCAAGGTATTTTCTCATGGTAATAGGTGGTTAGAGTCAAATTGAGTTGGTCTTCATTCTAGAAGGTGTTTAGTCTCTAATTGAATGAATATGGTGGAGTATCAAATCAATGAGAAATATATCGTAGTATGAGCGGGAGTGTTTGTCTCTCCATATCTATGAGCTATTATTATTTGATCACTTTAGATCATCTATATATAGGAGATAGTTTCATGTTGGAGAGGTTGGTTCTATTGTGTAAGAGAGTTACTATAGTGCATTGAGATCCAATGGTGAGAGGAGTGACATTGAGGTAGCATATGGTTGATACTCTTGAAGCAGGGTGTGCATGGATAAGTTGCAAAGACAAAGCTTGTAATGTGTTCAGAACTAATGGTTGAATATTAATTGTATGTGGAGTTAAAGTGATGGAATTTCTATGGAATTTGTTGACATTTTTGTTATTGCAAGGGTTACATATTCTTCATTAGTTGTTGTATCATGTATGGTTTTCAGTTTTTAGATTGTTGTAGCTTCTATGTGAGAGGATTATAATGATTTGTTGCAGCTCTTTAAGTTAGGTACATGTTATGCATTCAATATGTTTATTACCGAATGATATATGTTTGTTGTTGAGATTATGAGAGTTTGTATGTTAGTTTGTTAAGTGTGTTGCTGAGATATTTTGAGGGAAAAATGGTTGTTATGTTGCAGATTGTATTCAGTTTTGTTGCAGATTGCATGGTTGTGTGAGCATAGAGGATATTGTGAGTGCAGTATGAAAATGGGTGAAATGTGTCTCACAAGTGTTTGATTGCAGAGAGTATTGGATCTAGTATGAAACATTATGAAACATGGTCCACAAAGGATCTTTAAGATCGAGGCCTTTAGAGAGAAAGTGGTGGCTTTCATATACAAGGTGTAGTGGCATCCTTCAGATCATGGCCTAAGAAATTGGGAGTGGTGGTTGGATAGTCCAATGGTGGTTAGGTGAGACTTATTGGGAGAGGTGTCTTTCTACAGGTGGTGGCATGCAAAGTTGAGGGGGTGGTGCCTTCCTACAAGTGGTGGTCTGCAAAGTTCATACAAGTAGTGGCTTGGAGCGAGTAGCATCCTGTGTGATTGGAAAGTTGTGACTTGCACACTTGTGGTGATCAGTGACTATGTAAAGAAGAATTTTCTCCCTTTTGGTTTCCACCCAACATATGTTGCCTCTTATGTGTGATATTATTGATAGTTTCTCATGTGTTTATTTTCTTTGATGTTGTCATGGTTATGTGCTCATGTTTTTGCTTATGGTTCATGGTTATGAATATATCTTCATGTGTGTTATGTTGTTAATGAATGAATGAATTAGGGTTTGTGATAAGAAAGTCAAAATTTGATAAAATCAATCATAAGGCACAATATTGATTCACCCACACCTCCCCCCCCACCAAACATTGTTGAAGGCTTCCAACACCAATTTTTTTTAACCCAAAGGCCATGATCTTATAGACATATGTCCCCTAACGAGTAGCAAAAGTGGTCATGTATTGGTCTGGAGTTTTAAATCATATTTTATTATAGCTAAATAATTCATCCATAAAGCATATAATAGCATTCCATGTGCAAACATCAATAATTTGGTCGATGACCTCCTCCTCTTACTCGCCTCCCCAACGACTCTACCTACTCCAGTATGCCAAGAAGGCACAGAATGCGTTGCCACCGAGGCAGAGGCCGAGGTCAGGCGTCTCTTCCTCCTCTGTCCATTCAATCTGAGTCCCACTCCCCGCCGCCTGAAGAGATTTCTGCTCAGCATCATTCCACACGCTCAAGCAGAGGACGGGGTCAGGATTATCGACCTCCTCTTTCCATTCATTCTGAGCCCCGCTCCCTGCTTCCTGAAGATAATTCTGCTCAGTTTCACTACAATTGTGCAATGGACAGACCTCGTCTCAAGGCCACCATTACAGTCAGTTTCCAGGAAGAGGCCTCAATTTCTGTAGGGAGAGGCACCAAAAAGAGACCAAGAAAATCCACTATAGATACAGTGCCTCTGCAACTCTCGAGGAAATCAGAGGCCTTGTCAGTCAAGCCTGATGCCAATTCTTCTAGCAGTAGTGGTAGTGGCAGTGGGAGTCCCAAATGGTCAGGTGAATAACACGAAAAGGGCAGCGCCAGCTTAGTTCACACTGCTACTACACCTGACTCCGCCGCCCATCAATCGAAGAAAGTAGATGATTCCTCCGAAGAATACAGGTGCCTCATTGTGGAGGAGCCACTGCATCAGCAGCCTGACACCTAGCATGGAGCACAGCTACAGAAAGGAGAGGCATTTTTTCTCTGTTTTGTTTATTTCCTATGCTAATATGTCTTTCGAGAATAATTTGTCAACTTCTAAGTCTTGTTTGTACGAAGCTAGTTTCCCCATTGAGGGCAGCATTCTCATGACCGGTTTCCCCATATGGGGCGGTTAATTTTTTGTCTTTTTGATTCATAATGCCTCCGGAATTGGCTAGCACAACAATTCTAGAGGCAAGAGTCAACCTGTATATTATGTTTCACTAATAGAATTAATCCAACTTAGAAAAAAAAAAAAAAAATTGGTCGATGAAGGGTGGAGGGTAATTGTCTTTAGGATAGACCCTATTATGATCACATGAATTAGTAAAAATATATATGGTTCATATTTTTTGTTAACGTGCCACTTGGAGGCTCAATGGAGACTTAATTAAGTGAGAATTCAACATTGAAGGGAATTTTGAGGCTATATGCTACAAGATTTTTCTGATACAAAAATATTGGAAGAGGTTTCCCACTGGGTTGTTTACCCTTGAAATACCAAGGGACAAAGGAAACAACATTCAATTCCTTATCTCTGCATTGGAAAATTAAGACTCTACTTGGAAGGGTCTTCACAGAAAAGCAACAGGAGAGATACAACATCTTTGCTTTATTGGAAGACATAAAACAAGCCGAGAGAAATCAACATTTTTACTTGGAACGCTAGATGCACAACTTTCTCATCTGAAAATCCATCTGCAATGTGATCCAATTCCCCTTCTCCTCCAAGATCCAGCGCTAAGGACTTGACTCCTATTACATATTTTGACTCTTGATTGGCTATAATGCCTACTGTTTTGTTTGATATTATAGTGGCTAGTTTTAATTTTTATCTATAAAAGAAATTTTCAATCTCTTTAGTATTTAACATAGGATTCAAATGTAGAATTTAAAAAATATATCAATAACAAAACAATATTTCAACATAAACCACAAATAAAAGATTTCAATGTCCACATAGTTTTACATCAACTCCGTAGATATAGAGATGGAGGAAGAAATAATATATATATATATATATATATATATATATATTAAACACTTTCTACTTTTAAATATAAGAATTTGTAATTTATTTAATACTGAATATTGAATTGACAAATATCATTTACAAAAACAAAACAAAAAACTAGTATCAACACGTAAATATATAACTTTTATGTTTTCCTTTTTTCTTGAACATATTTTCTTATAAGTTTTTCTTAAATCCCACCAAATCGCAGAATTGGGTGTGTGTGAGTGTGCGTAAAATCAAATTTTAAGACCACAACCAATCCAAACACCGAATTGATGTATGGGACCCCCTTGTTTGTGGGACAAGGGACCCGAGAACTCATCTATGTGAGACGATTTGAGTGCTAAAGTCAACGAGGCATACATACTCTACCCCCCCTTGGATTTGATCATACAGCTTCTTAGGAGGAAACACATTCTCTTAACCATTAGGTCCACACACACACATCCAGAAGAAGAAGAAAATATTATATTCATTAGGAGTTAATATACATGTTTTCTCATAAACAGATTATTCATGGCTCTTTTCCATTCTTTTCAGAGAAACAATAAGAGTTATATATATATATATATATATATATATATATATATATATATATATATATATATATATATTCATTAGGAGTGAATATACATGTTTCTTTCCCATAAAATGGACTATTCCTCGCTCTTTGCCATCTTTTTCAAAGCAACAAAACTGGCCATGCTAGATCCATCATATGATTTATTCCAAGATTTCCCAAAATGTTTACTGTGCACAAGCTTTCTCATATTTAATAAAAAAATAGTAGTGACTTTCTAGTTGTTAAAAAGAAACATCATCTATTTCTATGATCAGACTCGAAAGTCAAAAATGTTAGGTCATTGAGTTAGTTCTTTTGTGCTTCCTTTGAAAGAGTGATTTCTTTGAAATTGTGCTCTCTTAGGATATTTTTAAATAATAACCAATAAAATGAGAGTATTGCTTCTTGGATGTCCTAAAGAAGAGATTGCAAACAAACATTTCCATCTCAGTTTTCCTATTATCCCAATCAATTACTAACTTTGAATCTCCCATAACTTGTAGTTTTTTTATATTCTTTTAGAGTGGATACAAAAAAGTGTTGGCGAGGCAATAAATTCAAAATGATTATTTGCCCTGCACCCTAGGAAATATTTAACATGCATATAATGTGATTTGTTCAAAAATAATATTACTCCAATTCTACAAATTGATGGATGACCCGGTGCAACACCATCAAAGAAACTTCACAAATTATCATGATCCAATGGATGCATAATTGGGACCTTTTATTTTTCCATTTGGATCTACCCTATATTCTTTGCATAGCTTTGTAATCATTCCTACAACAATGTCCATCGAGATGTCAAATGATATGATCACACCATAATTCCTTTCCCACCAAATACTATAAACAAAGATGCATGGGAAAGCCTTGAAACAAGCTACAAAACAATCTTCCTCCCAAGCCTTTAAACAATTGCCTAGATTGGACTTTGACCATTATAGCTAAGCCTCATATACCCACTTTGTATATGAACAAGAAATAAATAAGTGAGAAACACACTCATTTGAGGATTTGCACAGAGAACATTTGTTTGGACCAACCCATCCCCTTTTTAGTCCTGAGGAGTTTGTCATTTAATGTTAGCCATAGGGTGATTTTAATTTTAGTGGAGCATGAAACTTCCACATCGAGCTTCATCACTATATTATTTTTCCTATAAAAAAATATTCCACATAAGAAGATTATCCAAGCTGTGTAGTGAAGTCATTGTTGCTTACTTGTAAGTTTTAATCTCTTCCCATACATAACAAGAGCCACTTGGTGGCAATGTTACTGCTCTTGTTTTTTTTGCATATTGTCACCACTTGGTTTTTTGTTTATTGTGTAAGAATAACATAGGCTTATGTGTGAAAATAATATTTCCAAGATATTAAAAAAAAGAAAAAAAAAAGAAAGAAAAAGTATTGTCCACTTCTTTATCCAAGACAAAAACAAGTTTCAAAATAAACTATGAATTATATTTTTAAATATACACTTATAGGAAACATTAAATACCATGTAATATTTTAATAACTAGTTTATTATTATTTTTATTAAATAAAAATAATATAATATGAAACCAATCATTCACCATACAATAATTAATATATATTATTTATTTGAAATATTATTTAGATTTTTCAAATAAATAATTGAAATCATGAATTTCACACATACATAACAATCAAACACACTCATGCTTACTATAAAATTCATAAAAAGTTTCTTAATAATATATTCATAATCAATTTAAACGCCTGTGAAAAACTATATGAAAAAGCCAAAAAAAAATCAGCCGAAACTATTGCCAAATCACTATATATCCCTGCACGTTAACATAATAATAATGAAGTCCACACGATAACTTGTATAATACGTTCTCCACATGCATTGTCCTGAAATTAAATAGGAAAATTTAAATAGGAAGATTTAAGTGAGAGTGTGCCGGTTCCAGCCGATCAACCCAATCATTATGGTGTGGTTTTAGTTACGCTGCTGAAGTCATGTATTGGGCTTTGGAGCTATCGTAGAGTTACCCTGAAAATTTGCAAACTTAACAGCTAGAAATTTCAAAAAAAATATTTGCAGAGCCAAAACTATTACAATAAACAAATTTAAAATTAAAACAAATTTACACTGATATTATATAAAACAACATCATATTAATATTAACCAAAAATTAACACATAAAGTCAAACTTTTCCATGAGAGTTACTGTAATTCGGATGTAAACAGTGTAGAATTTACCAAACATCCACCAGGTAAATTGATAGATGAATAAAACTGGGTGATGGGGTTTTTCTGCAGATATACGCCGTTGCAGTGTCCTGGATAAAGAAGACTGAGTCAAGGATGGATCCTTCGACTTCAAAGGAAGGCCTGTTCTCAAATCAAAAACTAGTGGATGGAAAGCTGCGTTTATAACCCTAGGTCGGGATTCTCTGTGACACTGACGGCGGAGTGGGGAGTCCTTGGGTGATCCTTTGCGTACGCCGGATCGGCTAGTCGTTGGTGGTCATTAATTCTATTATTTTCCTCTCCTCCTTTTCTTTCTCTCGGGGTCTCTTTTTGGTTCCCGGTCTTGTACTTTCATTTATTTCTTCCATACGTTCTGTCTTTCTAGGAGTGGAGAGCTGGAGGAATCCGTATAGCCTTTATGGAGGGGTCACTTTGATTTTGTACTTGGGTGCTGCTCCGTCCAATCGGTCTTTGTCGACAGGTGCCACCCAGTGTCCGTTCCACTATCTAGATTGTTCCACCCTTCGTTCTCCAGCGCTGGGAGGCTGCTTTGCCAGGTTGGACTCCAATCCGAGTACTTTTTGAGAGTGGGCTTAGGTCACTTCATGCTGGGCCGGGTGACATGTCTATGATCTCATATCTTTTTTCAAGTTGATCCGTTTTTCTTCGCCTTTTTCTTCGCTGTTGACGTAGAGGCCTCGCTCTTCAAGGTTTCTTGTGTCTTGCGGGGGTGACGGGGACTCCCGTTCGGAGGTTTTGGTAACAGGATGGATGACATATCCAATTTCATTGAACACTGCGACGATGACTTGTTGGACGAAGCCCTAGTGCATGCCCTAAAGGTGGCGGAAGCAGCAAGCGGGAATGCTTCGTGTAAAAAACCTGTTCGATTTGAGTCGGGTCCCGGCGTCGGTGAGAAGGTTGTTTCGCTTGGAAGGGGGAAGACATCATGTTCGTCTCTGGGCAGGGCTCCCTCTGCCGCTGCAAAGCCATTCAAACCTATTGAGCACTGTAGACTCCTAAGTTTCAGATCGGATATTCTGTGGGAGAGGGTGGCGGGCCTAACGAAGAGAGCCATAGTTGGCCGCTGGAAATTTGGGAAATACAGCACTGTAAATCTGATGGAGTGGTTGAAAAAGGTTTGGGTTGACTTACTTGGATACGCACCGATGGTGAGTAAATTAGAAGCGGGATGGCACTGTTCCCATCTCCAAAAGGAAGAGGACGTCAGAGTCATCCTTAGTAGAACCTGAGTCCACGGCAGGAGTTTTCTCGCAGTGCACAGGTGGGATGTTAACTTTCATCCTCGAACAATGCACCAATGAATCACCTGGTTTGGGCGAAGCTTCACGGCTTACCATTGCAACTCTGGAACTTTCGGGTGTTGAAGGCCATCGGAGACAGCCTGGGCAAGTGCCATGAGGCTTTTGATAAACGGGAGGCCTGGGTCTTGGTTGAATTGGCTTTCGCGGGTGGTCTGACGGCCAACATCGATCTTTTGTGGGAAGGCGTGGTCTACCGTCAACAGATAGACTATTGGCACGTCCCGTTTCTCTACCATTTGTGCCATGAGACGGGGCACCTCATGGGCAGATGCACTAAATGGAGAGCGGGTGATCTACGGGGGAGGCCGAATTGCAAAATTCTGGTCAAGTTTTCCAGTGCTGAAGCGGTGCATCGGACCAATAGGCGGAAGGAGTCGTCGGACACATTTCACTCGGGTAAGTGTACTTCTTCCTCACAGCTCTCTGCTTTCTGTGAGAAGGATGAATCGCTAGCTAAGCATGCTCAAGATAATATATTATTTCCTGCGTCTGTTTCTACTGGGTTTATTCTGTCAGAGGTCACCAAGCCGGAGTCAGATGATTTATCTGCACATGTGAGGTCGGATGTTATATGCTCCGTTGTTGAAAAAGGGAAATCAACATCTATCCTTTCCAACCCCTCACAACCTTTTTTGTCCGGGGCTCCCTTACCGTCTGGCGCTGTCCCTGTTTCCCATGGGTCTCTCCCAGAGGACTTTTCCTTGCCCAATTCTGGGGAAGAGGGTTCCAATGGTCGCGGTCGTGAGACTTTGTTGTTGCCCAGTATTAGCCAGTTGGTCTGTACCCGCTCCCCCGCCCTTGCTGGTGATGGAGGCGTTGAAATCTTTGCTCCTAACGATGCATCGGATCAGCCCCTTTCTAGCCCTTTGTCAAACCGCTATGTTGAAGAAATGTCCCCTCGAAATTCTATCGAGAGTGACATCGAGTTATTGCTCTGTAACCCTGAAGTTGGTCTTATTCCTTTGGTTGTGGATACTGGACGTCCGAACCAAGTCGAAACTCCTCTGGTTACGGACGGAGGCCTCAAATCTCCTCCCATTGTGATTTCTCCCTCTTCCCGCTCCAATGTAACTGTTCGTTGGGGCAAGGGAAACCAGAAACGGAAAAAAAAAGCTGGTGTCCATGGCGGGTCTACATGATGAGTTCACTGTTGGAAATTTTAGGGATATCCCAGTGTCGCTTGCTATTGATAGGGTCCTTAGAGTTGTGACCCCTAGCTCTGGGTATCCTCCATGAAGATTGTCTCCATTAATATTCGGGGGTTGGGGGGACATGCGAAGTCCTTATCTTTTAAAAAAATTCTTCTTTTTGTAAAACCTTCTCTCATTCTTATTCAAGAATCTATGGCGGGAGCTGACAGATCTATTGTTTGCTTTCGGTCTATGCTTCCAAAGTGGTACATTGCAACGTCTAATGCAATTGGACTCTCGGGAGGTTGTGTAGCTATCTGGGATCCTCGGTGGTTTAATTTGAAAGCCTATGTTTTTTCTGGTGGGATTTTGCTATCAGGTTTCTGTCGAGGCTTCGGACAGAGAATCCATGTATTGAATGTCTATGCACCTTATGCTGACAAACTGCCTTTTTGGAATAGGCTGTATGATTGCAGATTTTTAATGTTGAATAATCTAATCATGGCAGGAGATTTTAATGTTGCTTAGCACTCTAACGAACTATGGGGAAAAAATGTTAGAGACGATCCTCTGGCTTCTGTTATAAAGGATCTGTTATTGGGAGCCGATTTGATTGATACTCCCTTGAAGGTTAATTGCCCTACTTGGGTAAATGGCAGGAAGGGTGTTGATTACATAGGCAAGCGCATTGATCGCTTTGCCATCAGCTTGGGGCTCAGATCCCAGATGAAAGAGATTTTATTAACTGTTGAGGATTTGTCCATTTCAGACCACAGGCCGTTTACACTAGAATGGGATTTTGAATCGGTTCAGGCTGGAAATCCATTTAAATTTAATCGGGTCTGGCTGGATGATGCCGATTTCAAGAAATTGATTCTAGATTTCTGTAAGGAAGAGGGAGGAGGGTACTTCGGCCATGGTTTACCTTTCTTCACTGATGCGGGGATTGAAGAACGAGGTGCGGAGGTGGGATATAAACAACAGGAGGAGGGTAAATAAGAGGATCCGAAGCATTCAAATGGAAAGAGCCCATATTTTAAGTGATTTGGCCGATGGAAAACAGAGTGTGGATTTCTAGGAGCAGTTGAAAAGTCTAGAATCTGAGTACAGGTCCTTCTTGATCCAACAAGAGAAAACTTGGCGTTTGAAAAGTCGGGTTATATGGCTGGAAGAGGGGGACAAAAACACTAAATACTTCCATAATGTCGCTTCTGGAAGGAGGAGAGAAAATACAATTTGGGAAATTGAACATCAAGGCAAAATTGTATACACAATGGAGGACATCAAAATGGCAGCGGTGGATTTCTTCGAAGGCCTGTACAAGAGAAGGGAGGACCATGTCATAGATAAATAGTTGGATTTGATTAATGTTTTTCCTCTTATGTTTGATGAACAGGATAACCTCTTTTTCAATAGGAAGGTTTCTACTAAGGAGATAAAGTCTGTGTTAAAATCTTTGGCTGTTGATAAAATCCTAGGGCTAGATGGCTAGACCCTGGAGTTATTTCTCTATTTTTATGATGTGTTTTGTAAGGATTTGACGGATATGGTCGAGGAGGCCAGAACCAATGGAAGGATTGAAGGGGCGATAAATTCGACATTTATTGCTTTAATTCCAAAGAGAACTGGGAGGCTTTCTTTCAGTGATTACAGGCTGATTTCCTTATGTAATACCCTCTACAAAATCATTTCAAAAATAGTTGCTGAAAGACTGAAAGGAACCCTGTCTAAGTTCATCTTGCCGGAACAATTTGGCTTTATGAAGCATAGGAACATCCATGACGCCGTTGCAGCCACACAAGAGATTTTACATACTATCCAATCAAAAAATTTGAAGGTAGCAGTGTTGAAGATTGATTTAAATAAGGCTTATGACCGAGTTGGTTGGGATTTTATGAGGATGGTACTTCATAAAATTGGTTTGGGGAGGGAGGCGGTAGCCTGGATCATGGGCTGCATCAGAAACACATCTTTGGCTTTCCTTATTAACGGATCTACATCCAAGTTCTTCAAACCTGGGAGGGGTCTGAGGCAAGGGTGCGCCCTTTCTCCGCTCCTTTTCATCCTTATAATGGACGTGCTGAGCATAAAGATCAAAAGGGCGGTGGATTTGGGGTCTTTTAGAGGCATTAATATCATCCCACAAATGACGGCTTCTCACAGACTTTTCGTCGATGACATCCTCATTTTTGGTCTGATGGTTAAGTCCTCCCGGGAGGCTCTACATGATATTTTTATAATTTTCTGTGATGCTACAGGCATGATTATTAGCGAATATAAACCTTGTTTATATTATGCTACAGGATGCGGAAATGATTACAGTGATCTTGAAGCGCTGTTTAAGTTCAAGAAGGCGAATCTGGAAGCAGGGTTGACTTACTTGGGTTTTAGAATGAAAGCATTAAACTATCATGTGAAAGATTGGGATTGGCTGATAGAAAAATATAGAAAACGGCTTAACATTTGGTCAGCCAAGTTTTTATCTAGAGGTGGAAGGCTTATCCTTACGCAAGTTGTTCTACAACAAATAACGGTGTACTGGGCCCATCTTTATGTCATCCCCAAGAAAACATTGAAGGAGATCTGGAAAATTATGGCAAACTTTATATGGGGGAAGGGGGAAAGACAAAAAAACTTTCCACCTCTCGAGTTTGGAAAGTATTACTATGCCTAAAGATATGGGGGGATGGGTTATTCTAGACTTGGAGGTTTTTGGGAAGGCACTCATCCTCAAGTCTCCTCCACGCCAAGGGAATTTGGCAGGATATAGTAAAGCAGAAATATTTGGGTAGGGAGATGCTGGAGGACATTGACATTAAGGGATGGAAGGTTTGTAGGAGTAGATCCTGCATCTGGAGTGGTTTCGGAAAGGTATGGCCTTTGATAAAAGAAAACTTGAGATGGGTTTTCGGGAACAGATAAAAAATCCTAATTGGATGCCGAAGTACGCTGGGCTCTGAAACATCTCAACTCTTGAACAAGGAAATCATCCGGATGCTAAACCAAAAAGGTGTTTTTTTCCTCCAGCAAATCATACAGGGCAGGGTCCACGGGGCCCCTCTGTGGAAAACCACCGCTGACCTGGGTCTGGAAATGAGGTGGGACTACAAGTGGAGTAGTTACACAAATGGTTTCAGCTCAACGGGGGTCTGTTTCTCAGAGGAGGGAGATAGTCTATCCTGGGGAGGCATCAAAGCGACCGGAGGTCTGAGCGCAAAAGGAATTTATACCACTCTGATAAAGAAAAAGGATTGGCTGATCGCAGACACTTGGTTCAAGAAATATTGGAGTGTCAAAGTGAAAAAAAAATATGATCATTTTCACCAAGCTTGTATGGAGGAATAAAAATTTAACTTGGAGCAATCTACAAAAAAGGGGGTGGCAGGTACCGTGCCTGTGTGTTTTATGTGGATCTGCAGAGGAGGACAACTCTCATCTTTTTTACCACTGTTCTTTCGCTAGAGATTCTCTGTCTTTTATCTGTGGATATTTGAATATTGAAATGCCACTCTATAGTACAACCAAGGAGTGCTTGGGTTGGTGGTTAGCCAGAGGAAGGGTCACTTGGGCTATCCCCATACTGTTTCATTGGCACATTTGGTGCAGCAGGAACAGAAAAGTTTTCGAGAATGTGCCAAGTTCACCCATAAAAGTTGCTTATCAGATCCTTAGCTCATGGGAAAGCCAGAAGACCAGTCAAAAACCTCTGAGAGACTTATCCATTAGACATAGACCACATGAAGTCCAGGTCCCGGTGGGTTATTTTGATGGGGCTTCTCAACACTCAAAATGTGGTTGTGGAACTTGGCTGTTGTTCTCTCCTAGGTGTCACTACAAAATCATTTGGAATGGGGGAAGCGGAACTAATATGAAGGCGGAATGTATCGCTCTATGGGGGCTCTTATGGTTTGCTTGTCATTTATATGTGGAGAGAATCTGGGTTATAGGGGATTCCAAGGTACAAATTGACCACATGAATCAGGACGCTACAATTAACCCAGGGACTTTAACTCAATGGCTGGAAATAATCAACACACTAAAAAAGACTTTCTCCATCATCTCTTTTCATCATGTATACAGGGAGAAGAACAATACAGCTGATAGCTTATCAAAGAAAGGGTTGGATGGTGCTTTTGGGGAAATGTACTATCAGCTCTTTGATGCTGATGGACAGGGTGCCGAAGGGAAGATATACTTTTCTTGAGATGATGATAAAGTCGTGGGAAGGACAGCTCATGCTGTATGCTTTTTGTGATGTATTTATGGGCTTGGATGAGGCCATCAAGCTTTTTTCTTTTCTGTAATGGTTTAACAGTGTTTTCGTGCCCATGTTGGGAGACTTTTATCCAATCCCTGTTGATTGTGCTGAAGCATAAGTTTCAATGTTTCTTCAAATTGTTTTTGAATGAAACAAGTTTTTGTAAGCAATATGTTTTTGGATCACTTTTTTTTTTGTCTCGGTACAAAATATAAACCAGATTTAGTATTTTTCTCACTGAAAAAAAGTCAAAATTTTCCATACACATGTTAAATACATATTTTGATGTGCCATAGTTTTGCATGAGTACAACTCCGACAAAGGTAGTCATATTTTTTAATAAGTACAAGTCCACAAAGGTAAACAAGGACTGCGTGGAGCCGAGAGTCTTTGACCGTAGATAAACAAATGTGAATTTTGCTGGATAAGATTGAAACATATTTATGGGTTAATAAAAATAAGAATAGGGCTAAGGCACTATAAATACAAAAAAATTGAAGTATATATATGTTTTTTCTATTTATTATTTATATAAAGAAAAACTGAAGTATATTTATAATTTCTTATTTATTATTTATATAAACATAAATTTTCTACAATTTCATTATTTATTGGTTATTAAGGGATAAAGACTAAAGGTAAATAATGAAAAAAATATAATTTATATGAGTTTAGGAAAAAGAAATTATTTTAACGTTTATAAAGCTAAAAATAGCTTAGAGGACATATTGTTTTTCCATCTAGTTCTTGTATTCGACCCTTGGAGTCTTATAATAAAGAGCTAGCTGCCAAAATATCTGCATAATTTTGACTGTTGTCTTTGAAGGCTTCGCATTCTAAAATGAAATGCTTTTGTGTTTCCACTTTTCCATAATACATACTTTTTGCTCCCACACTTCTTTTGGCATTTTCCAGATCTCCAAGAAAAAATAAAATGCTTTTGTGTTTCCACTTTTCCATAATACATACTCTTTGCTCCCACATTTCTTTTGGCATTTTCCAGATCTCCAAGAAATATTGGCCCCTATGTACGCTTTTTGTTGATGATTATGAGTGGGATTAAACTCTTCAATGTAGTACTTATTCTTTCTCCCTTACTCTTTCTCCAAAATACATTTATTAAAAGTCAAATTTCAACATTGTTGAAGATAAAAGATTAAATGTAAATAACTTAGAAAAAAAATCGTATATAAATTTATTAAAAGTCAAATCTCATAATTGTTGGTTATTCCATAATCAGTGGATAAAAGTAGAGTTTTAATAAGTAAACAAATTGTAGATCGTTTTAAGTTTCTACCAACAATGATTGTGTGATCGTGTGTTCGCATTTTGTTTTCGCAAATTGTGTGATCGCATTTTGTTTCCGCAAATTGTAGAAAGATTCAATGTCTTGTTTTAGTACATTATAAGATCAGATTGAATCTCATTGATAGATTTTCTACACCCAAACAGTGAAATTAAACCCAATTCAAAAACACACACATGAAAGTAAAAAACTCTTATTAGAAAACAATATTGACATGTATATTTAAAAACAATATTAATCATAAAAGAAAACTCTTATTAGAAAACTATTATGAGATGTGTAATTCCTTAGATTTTGACATGTGTATTAAAAAATCATATTAATTGTAAAAGAACTTTGGATGCTGGCCATAAGTAAAATATTTCAATGCTCACCTTACCTGAAATAATTTTATATCTCTATATATATAGAAAGAGAAAAATAATTGGAAAACAAAAAACTTATGCTATCCATATATGTGTATTTATGAGGGATATATGTAATTCGTTTATTTCAATATCATCTCTTTCTATATAAAAAGAAATTGAAAGTTACAATATTCATGTGGTTCATATATTAGAATTGTGAGTTGCTTATTGAGGGAGATTTGGAATTCCATCCATGCTCAACATGGAGTTGATTAGTGGCTTATCAAGAACTAATTCTATTATATGCTTAGAGACATAAAAATTTGAGAAAATGTTTACATTTCTAGGGATTTGAGTGCTCTCAATGTATGGTGGTTAGAACACTCCAATGGTGTGTTTCTCAAAATGAGGGAGATGTGTAATTCCTTATGTGCTCAACAACTGAGTTAATACTTACCATATTAAGAATCGACATTGATTCATTTTAACTCTAAATTTATGATATGCTAAGAAAGATCAAAATTTAAAAAATAATACCCCGAATGCGGGTGACAGAACTGGCACGAACGACAATCATCTCTCACACACCTCAGAGAATGGAGATCTTATGCACAGAGCCTCACCTGCTGCGAATCCTCAAACATTTAGCCATCCGCATGAGACAAATGGGAAAAGGTATGATGATGAGACGTTGGGTACAGCGCCACCCTCTCCAAGGTACCCCCTGCAACTATCACCATAAATAATTATCATGATTGATTTGTCTATCAACCATCACCCTTCCCTTGAGCCTGCTCAGGAAATTGGTTATGGCACGCAGCTACGTGCAAGGCTTACTCATTGCCATCCCCCTCACATGTGTCCAAGACCCTTTAAAAGGATGAGCCCTCAGCCCCGAGCAACCCACAGTAATTTCCCTCTGCCTTTCCTTTTCCCTTTGCTTTGGCACTTCCCCGATTCCAGACGGTCGCACAACCCTCTTCTCAGCGCTACGCTGCATAGTCCCCTCTGGGTTGTGATTTCCCAGCTTGTGCACCTCTTCCCTCGCCCTTCTGCTCCCCAGTCCTCGACACTGTTTTCCCCCCTGTTGCGCGCCCTTCCCTTGAAGCCTCTCCCCTGCCTCATTGTGCAATGGCCCCCAGATTATGCCAGAGAACCATCTGAGGTGGTCAGAGAGGGGCTCTCCCTGGCCGTTATCACCATGGAGAGGACAATCGTTTGGAGTCGGTGGAAGGTTCCTCCTCCATAGTTTTACGAGACAGAGCCCCAATCTCGAGCAGGAGGAAGAAGCTCCAGTGCAAGTTGCGCAGAGAAGTAGGCGCGGCCCACGGAAGTCTACCATAGCGCACCAGGCATACCCCCTGCCTCGCAAGATTTATCTGTTGCCAGCTTAGGTGGAGGAAGACGATAAATTAGATGTCTGGGTGATGGACTCTTAAGGCAATTGGGCACGTGTCCCCGACGCAAAGGATCCGTAGTCCCCATCCTCTACGCCCCTGCCCCCAAATCCAGGCATCTAGTGGTAGAGTCTGAGGAAGCGGCGGCGCAGGCGCCCGCTTTCCCCATAGAGGAGGAGGTCCCCGACAGTGATGATGAAGATGAAGATTGAGGCCTGCGAAGCTGCACAAATCTTCCATGTTTTTTGTCAAGCATGCTACCACCAGTGCTATATTCTTGTTTCTGCTTATTTTGTAATATCTAGATACATAAGCGTTGTTGCACATATTGTAATTTTTTGTCTCAAGTATTTTCTGGGCTGGTTTCCTCCTCTGAGGCAACCTCGAAACCAAGCAACTAAGGTTGAGATTGGTTAAGCACAGCTTGCCAACCCCACATGTAGCATATGTAATGTTTCTTTTCTCGAATTAATAGAATAGCCTAACTTACAAATAATCATAATAATAATAACTCTTAGTAAAATTTAATCAGTCCCCATACATTGATTCATTTTAACTCTAAATTTAAAATATGCTAAAAAAGGTCAAAATTTAAAAAATAATCACACTTGGTAAAATTTAATCTCTCCCCATACATAACAAGAGCCACATGGTGGCAATGTCCCTGCTCTTGTATTTTTTTTTTGCATATTGTCATCACTTGTCTTTTTGTTTTTTGTGCAATATGTGTGAAAATAATATTTCCAAGTGTATTTTCCACTTCTTTACCCAGAGCAAAACAAAGTGTCAAATAAACTTTGAGTTATAGTTGTATACATATAGTAAACATTAAATACTATGTAGTATTTTAATGATTAATTTATTATTATTTTAATTAAATAAAAGTAAAATAATATGAAACTAATTATTTTCCATATAATTGAAAAATGATTGTTAATATATATTATTTTATTTTTTCAAATAAATACTTGAAATTATAAATTTCACAAATAAAGTAAGAAAATACAAATCAAACGAGGTTGTTTAAGATAAAAAACATAAAAATATTCTTAATAATATATTCCTAATCAATTTAAAAGTGTGAGAAAACTGCAAACCCAAAATTCAATATAGAAAGTCAAAAAAATTGTAAACTACTGCCAAATCCCCGATACTATTTGTCATTGGGCAATTACATAATAATAAAAATCATTGGGCAATAGCATAATGATAAAATCCATAAAATGACTGGTATTGATCAGAATTATGTAACGATCTCCACATATATTAATTAAATGTTTTTTCAACTATTTTGCCCGAGAAACTGAAGGCTCTGTTAGCATATGAACCTCAAAATTTTAGTGCGGAAATTTAGTGCGGAGGACATTTTCAGTATCAGAAACTACAGTTTCAGTTCATACGGCACGCAGAAACTACATTTTCAAACTAAATATTATATTGACTCCTCATTATTTCATCCATAGGAGCTGGTAGATTCCATTAGACTCGTGAAACAAATGGCTAGGTGAAAGATTTGACTCCACGGAACAAAATGAAATATAATAATAATTCACATAATTTGTTTTGTTTAAGAATTGGAGCCCACAATCCCACCATATAAGTAGCTCTCAAACATGCTTCACCCTCGTCCATCGATAGCTGTGGCCTACGAAGAAGAGGACTTAGATGGGCAAGAGGACATTTTCTCTTTGACACCGTTCATGCCTCATGCGTTCATAAAAGCTGCAATGTGAAAAACGAGTTAGAATGCGACTCAACGGATGTGGGCATTCCCCACTTCATTCAATGCGATTGCAATAAAGATGATGAACAGTTTGAGAATGTATTGATGATCATGTACTGTTATATTTTTTAATATATACAGCGTTTTTTTCCTTCTGAAAAAAAATAAAGATGATGACCTCCATTCCCATCGTTCAGTCATTTCTAATTCTAATGAACAGTTCCCCGGATTATGCACACACGTTTCCACAACGACATGTTTCAAACTGCTCATGCACCTCAGAAATCGACAGGAAGGCTGAAGAGTTTATCGCCAATTTTTATCTGCAGATCCATCTGCAGCACCAAGATTCTTATCGAAAATGCCAGGAAATATTGGCCGGAGGTTAATTGATAAATTGTTAATCTCTTTGATTCAATAACTCCAGCAGCCATTGCTCCATTGAAAATATCTATCTCAATTAAAGTTGATCACCCATTACCATTAGCATTCGGCCTGCAATTCAAAGAATATGGTGCTGATCTTGTAACCCTTCTGCTGTTTAAAAATCATTTACTGTGGTAACTATTTTATCTTTTTATACCTAAAACAAAAGATATTTCATAACATTTTACTTTTGTTAAAAATAAAGATTATGTTTTTAGTTTCTTTCAATGAAAAGAAAGAGTTACTGGTAAGAAAGTTGGGGCCTGAGTAGTTGGGACAGTTGTACAGTTATAACCACCTCTCTCTAGATTTAAAGGAAATTGGAAGAGGGGAAAGGATTTGCTTTTTCCTCAATTCTCTGGAGATAAAGAGAGTTTGAGAACAGACAAAAGACATAAGTCTATCGGAACCCCTAAGGCTGGATTGAAGTCTCGTTGCTAGGGTGGAGTTGTGTAGCAATTGAATCTCTTTTCATGGTTGGTAGGTTAGCCAAGCTCATTAGGAACTGTTAGCGTGGAAACAGGTAAGTATGGAAATGTTTTCCCCACGATTTTTCTTGGTTAGATTGCTTGACTGAATTGAAAATACAGATAGGGGTCAAACACATTCTTTATTTCCTAAGATTGCTTAACTGAATAGGAATATACAAATAAGTACCTGAATACAGTACTCTTATCAAACTGTCTTGTTTAAAAGAAAGATATAAATATGTGATTGACCTCTGTAAAAGTGTATCTCTTTTATGTAAGTGGAAAATACAAGCCTAAGAATTCATTATAAGTTTTGTTTACAATATAGAAAAAGAAACAATGTAGCAAAGGAACCCTAAACCTAGAAATTACTGCGCATACAAACACCGGTTGGGTGTGAAAGCCTGACATAATTAATAAGAGAGGCAAAGTTTAGCTACAGTGTTCAAACTTTTTTTCTTAAGTCTGAACTATTTAGAGTACTCGACCAACAATGTAAAAATTATGTAATTATCTGTTTGATCAGTATAATCTCTGTTGCATGTGATGATAGAAAGAACATGTACCAAAGGATAAGCAAACAAATAGTTAACTATAGTGAAAGAGTAATAAACCATTAAAGAAAACAATATCCATACTGAAGGATGACAAAAGAACAAATTTTAATAACAAAGCCATTGGTCTGATAATTATACACCTTGTGCAGACCGGAAGTTACGGGATGGTGTCCAAATCGAGCTTGAGGTAAAGAGATAATCACAGGAGTAGTCTGTCTAATTTAAAGAATACACGCAGGCATATTATTAATTCAGAAAAATACAAAGAAACAATATTGTTGTAGAGACAAAATGAAGTAACTGTAAAACTATGCATGGAAGCCTGCATTCTTACAAAATAACAATAGAAAATAGAACCTCAATAGCATTTTTCATAACCATTATTCTACTAGAAAAATATTTCAAGTTCACCCGACAAAATGATTGGGAGTTGTAAAAAAAACAGTAGGCCATAGGAATATAACATTTACATCAACATAACTAAGGGAAAAGACCAGTGGGTCAATTTTTAAAACTATTCAACAGTTAAGCGTTCAAATGAGGTCCATCAAGGGAAACTTGGAGGTTGCCTAGATGACCCTTAACATTCATAGTTGAACTACCTCGGCCAGCTAGCTATTGTCCACATTATACAGTCATATTACATAAATAGCAACTTAACGAAGGACCCAAGTTTATTAAAAACCTCACAGGCATTAAAACAACGAAAAATGCGCCATCCACTATCGGAGCTAAGTGGCGGCCTTCCTAATTCAAGAGAAAAATGGAACTGACTCTGTGAGTTGGACAAAAGGGTTGAGAGTATAGATGAGCGACCTGCAAGACCAAGCACTGCTTGGTATGCAGGATTGGAAAAAAAAACTAAATCATTGGAAAGAACACATGAAATACCGAGCCCTGTTGCGTACCTATAATGAGTCGAGTGTGAAACCCTGCAATCTAACAGAAGACTGTTGTGAGGTCATCCGGGGAGAACGTGGCACGGAATCACAACAAAAAGCTAGGTTATGGCATGAATAAAACAAAACTAGAAATCCTTCTTGAAAGGAACACGAAAAATGTACGAAAGTCGAGCAAGCTTGATACCTGTTGACATAAATAGAATTCCAATGCGCTAGTGGAACCATTCTGTTGCAGAGGGACATTGCCAAGGCAACACAGAAGAGGACCAACGACATAATAGGACATCTCAACACAGAAAACTGAGAAACCCTAGCTAAAACCTTAGAGTCGGTTGCGTAGTGGAACCAGAAGTGAAAATGACGATGCAATCTCACACTCCCGGAGTTGGTTAGGGTAAAACCTTACCTGTGCGATCTCCACCGTCCAGTGAGATGGACGGTCGGATGATCAACGCAAAATAATCGAGGAATGCCGCCAAAAATCACTGTGTTTTTGCCACCATCTGATGATAACGACTGGAGGGCTTGGATCATTCTGAGCAGACCTGCATCAGGATGCCCAACAACAAATATCATGCCAAGTGTATTCACCAAAGTCGATGTTGTCGTACTGTTACGAATTGAACAGTTGTGATGGTCGACATTTATTCCATATTAATTAAGCCTAAGTTGTCACAAAAAAATCTTTTAAACCTTAATGTATAGGCATAAGTGAAAACCTTATAATCTGTTGTTAAGAGATATCCACATAGAATGTCGCAGTCTAATGTATTTTCAAAATTGTAATGATTAATGTGGTCTTATGCAATAGTGTTAAGATGTGCTTTCTTAGCATTGTTGTTTCATTTATATCAAATGTATGACCACGTATAGAACCTCTTATGGTGTAATGTTAATCTTATCATAACAATAAAGTTGATATACATGTGTGTAAATAATGTTGCTTTTACTTATATCTAAGATGTGGAGTGTACATGTTACAAGTGGTATCAAAGCCATGTTCCTAAACTATGGCTATGGGAAATGAGAGTGTGAAAGTGTGATGTATACAGTAAGTCAGAATGACCAAGAGCGTAAGAAGGGAGCTGACCATAAGTAAAATGCAGAGAGGATCCAGATCTTTAGGAAGACATGAAGCGTCATGTGGAGGGGCTAACCCCGAAATGTGGATACAGCTAAATGCAAACCAGCAGTACCACCTAAGAAGATTGATGGAAGAGCAACAATAGAAAACAAGACATCTATTGGAAACTGTGAGAAAATTACATAATGAGATGGGCAAATGAGAAATGACAATGTAAGTTTAATCCAAGAACAAGAGAAAATTATAAAAAGTCTCTCTGATAAATAGAATAACCGGGCATACCAACTGAATCTTGAACATGAAACTCAGTATGAAAGGGAGCAGCAGTATGTTGAAAATAACCAAGCAGAGAGTCACACTCAACGCAGTCATCACCAGGAGAGGCATAGGAGCGAATATGGGGAAGATTTAGATGATGCCCAAGATCTAGTAATGACTAAGAAACAACGAACAGAACTCTAAGGAGAGTTACGGAAAATCAAGCCACCAACCTATGATGGAGAAAAGGAGGAGGCAGTTGAAGCCTGGCTTATTGAAATTAATAAATATTTCCAGGTGTATGATTATAACAGCAACCTCAGAGCGTGATTGGCCATCTACTAGTTATGGGGAAAGGCCACTTTGTGGTGGGAGGAGGTAAAGATTGTGCAAAAAGTTGATATATAAAGGATTAATTTGGAAGAGTTCCAAAAATACTTCAAGAGTAAATTTTTGACAGAGCATTTGGACGATGAGAAATCTCGAGAATTCCATGATTTACGCCTTAGAAAACTAATTATGGACGAGTTCATTACTAATTTTATTGCTTTATTGAGGTATGTACCCTATTTACATGAAGAAAGGGCTAAGGTACAAAGATTCTTGAGTAGTTTACCCACCTTCATGAAAGAAAGGATTGAATTCGACAACCCTAAAATGATGGATGAAGCAATTACGAAGCCATGAATGTGTTATTAGTAGAAATAGAGGGACTCTAGGAAAAGCTAGAACCAAAAGAAAGCACCAAGGAGCTCCAAGAATTTCAAAAATTTTAAGACAACCCTTAAAAATGCATAGAGGAGTTCAGTAAATCGGGGATTGGAGAAATCACAGTCAAAGGAAAAGTGGCAGTCGAGGGTTAGAACTACGGAAGCAACCAACAAAACAGAACTTGTTCAGGTGCCCAAACCTCCCTTACAGTGTTGGGGGTGTGGGGAAGCACATTATTACCAGAGATGTCCACAGAAAGTAAGAACTGAGCATGCAACTAATGGGCAAGAGGCTTCAACAGTGGGAGATGTAGCAATGATTATACCTCAAATTAACGCAACATTGGAAGACCGACATGCGGAGTACCAACCCTCAATGATAGAGTGTGAAGGTAAGATTGCTAACTAGCCCGTTTATGTTTTAATTGACCCTGGTTCTAGCTTAAGTTATATCAGCCTGAAAGTTATAGAACTTTGTCAGCTACCAAGCATTAAATTCCAAAAACCTTGGTTGGTCCAGTTGGCTACTGGAGCCAAGTGACGGGTAACTACAAAAACAGAAAAATGTTTAATTGAAGTGTTAAGACAACAGATTCATGTGAATCTGAATATGCTTCCCTTGGGTTTGTACGATGTATTGATTGGAATGGACTGGCTGGAAATGCATTTTTCTGTGGTGGACTGCAAGGAAAAGAGTGTCAACTTTCTCACTAGTGAAGGAGTGAGACAGAAGTTGCAAGGTATTAAAAAAGAGATCAAACTGCGACTTATCACAACCAATCAATTAAGGAAGTGTATCCGGAAGGGTTTCCAAATTTATACTGTGTCGGTCGGATATACGAACTCGAAAGAAAAAATTAAATGCACTTGAAAACTTTCCAATTATCCAAGACTTTGTTGATGTATTTCCAGAGTCAATTCCTAGATTGCCACCCAAGAGGGACATTGAATTTACAATTTAACTAATTCCAGGAGCAACCCCTATATCAAGGACTCCCTACCGGATGAGTAAACCTGATTTGACAGAACTCAAAATGCAGCTACAGAAGCTGCTTGAGAAAGGATATATCCGCCCGAGTGTGTCTCCTTGGGGAGCCCCGGTATTATTTGTGCAGAAAAAATATGGGACCATGAGATTATGTATTGATTATCGCCAGCTAAACAAATTGACTATTAAAAACAAGTACCTTCTGCCATGAATCGATGATCTGTTTGATCAAGTTCATGGAGCAAGTGTTTGCTCAAAAATTGATCTCCGATCAAGATATCATCAAATCCGGATAAAGGATGGAGATATCTATAAGACTACTTTTCGAACTCGTTATGGTCACTACGAGCATGTGCTTCCATTCGGCCTTACCAATGCTCCTGCAACCATTATGAGTCTGATTCATGGCATATTTCAGCCTTATTTAGATAATTTTGTACTTATATTTATTGATGATATTCTGATATACTCTATAAATTAGGAATAACATGAAAAACAACTCAAAATAGTGTTACAATCCTTAAGGGAGAATCAACTGTACACAAAATATAGCAAGTGTGACTTTTTCAAGGATCGAATCTAGTATTTGGGGCATGTAATATCAGCTAAAGGAATAGTCGTGGACCCTGAAAAGATTCGGACAATTATGGAATGGACGGTTCCTAAAAACGTTGTTGATATAAGGTCATTCATGGGCTTGGCAGGTTATTACCATTTTTTTATCAAGAAATTCTCTAAAATTGTGTATCTCATAACTTCTCTACAAAATAAGGGAAGGGCCTTTTGATGGACAGCAGAATGCCAACAAATATTTGAACAACTAAAACAATTATTAACCTTAGTCCCAATTTTGAAGGTGGTGGATTCGGAAAAGGAGTTTTTGGTGTATACTGACAAAATTCAGGAAGGAGTGGGAGGAGTTCTTATGCAAGAAGATAAGCTAGTGGCATATGAGTCCCACAAGCTGAAGGAGCACGAACAAAAATACTGAGCTTACAATTTGGAACTCACAATAGTAATTCATGCATTAAATATGTGGCGTCATTATTTTTTTATGGAAAAAGTTTCTACTCCTAACGGATCATAGCAGTCTCACCAGATTCTTTAGTCATCCCACGATGAATGATAAATAAGCCATATGGACTACCTTTCTAAGAAAATTCGATTTTGATATAAAGCACTTGAAGGGTAAATAAAATCATGTAACTGATGCCTTAAGTAGAAAGATACAGTGTGTGTACGAAATCCAATTTCACCACGTTGAATTTGATATATCGGGACCACTTACGAAGGCCGCTCATGAGGACCCAGAATAGTAGCATCTATGGCAGCACACGCAAGAGTTACAGAAAATGGGTCAAGCCTTGAATATGAAATTAATGACCAGGACCAATTGACCTTCAAAGGAAGGATTTATGTCCCTAACCAAGCACCAATTAAACAATTATTACTAGATGAGCATCACGGTAGTCCTTACGCGGCTCATCCAAGATATCAGAAACTATTTTATGCTTTGAAGAAGGAATATTGATGGTCGGGAATGCGTAAATATATCACAGAATATCTATCAAAATGCTTGGAATGTCAACATGTAAAAGCTGAGCACCAGCACCCTACAGGTTTGTTAAACCCCCTTCCCATTCTGGAGTGGAAATGGGAAACAATCACACTAGACTTTATAACCATATTACCAAAGACCAAGAAGCAGCATGACTCCATTATGGTGGTGGTGGAAAAACTGAGCAAGACTGCTCACTTTATATCATTCAAATCCACCTACAAAACAATGGATATAGCAGATATTTTTATGATGGATATTTTTCGATTGCACGGAATACCCAAGGTAGTCATCTATGTCCGAGATGTGAAGTTTACCTCTGCCTTCTCGAAAGCCCTCTTTAATGAGTTGGGTACTCAAATACATTTTAGCACCGCTTATCATCCTCAGACGAATGGTCAAATAAAGCAAGTAAATCAGGTACTGGAGGACATGTTGTGCATGTACGTAATGAATCAGCGTACTAAATGGGAGGACTATCTCCACCTAGTAGAGTTTTCCAATAACAATAGCTACCATGAGTCACTTAAAATGAGTCCCTATAAATTCTTGTATGGTAGAAAGTGTAGAACACCCGTCAATTGGAGCAGCCCAGAGGAAAAAATGACTTTGGGTCCAGATATGTTCATAGAGATGGAGTGGGAAGTTAAAAGAATTCAGCAAAATCTACAAGTTGCCCAGAAAAGACAGAAGATTTATGCCGACAATAAACGAACTCATAAATATTTCCAAGTGGGAGATCACGTTTACTTAAGGATCAAACCCAGAAAAAGCACCTTGCAGTGGAATGGTTGTGCTAATTTGGCCCCTCATTACTGTGGACCCTTCCAAGTGTTGGAAAGGGTGCATCTGGTAGCCTATCAATTTGCCCTTCCTAGTTACATAAAATTCCACAATGTGTTCCACGTTTCTATGTTAAAGAAATACACATATGACCCCCAACATATAACTAAATGGAAAGATGTACAATTAAGTGTACCAAGTCTTTATAAAATATAGATAGATAAAGTTATAATAATATATAATGATAAATTCCCATAATGATTCGCAGGTCGAGGCAGACAGAGAAATCAAGGTAGAAGCCTTGCGTATTCTCGACAAGAGCGAACCCACGATGCGGAAGTGAGTGGTCACCTAGGTTAAGGTGCAGTGGATGCACTTCAGCCTAGAAGAGGCCACATGGGAAGATGAAGAGTTTATGAAACAAGCTTACCCTAGTTTATTCCATGATATGGACTGAACGCCAAGGACGACGTTACACTGAGAGGGGAAATATGTAACCCTCCTATTGTTTAAAAAACAATCAGTTACTTAAATTTATTGTGGTAACTATTTTATCTTTTTTATACACACACAAAATGAGGATATTTCATAACATTTTATTTTTGTTAAAAATAAATATTATGTTTTTAGTTTCTTATAATGAAAATAAAGAGTTAAATGGTAATAAATTTGAGGCCTGAGTAGTTGGGACAGTTGTATTCTCACAACCACCTCTCTCCATATTTAAAGGAAATCGGAAGAGGGGAAAGGGTTGGATTTTTCCTCAATTCTTCAGAGAGAAAGAGGGTCTGAGAACAGACAACAGACATAAGTCTATTGGAGGCAGGATGTTGCCTGTGAGAACTCCTAAACTGGATAAGGTGAGACAATGGAGCAATATCTATTTAACACCTAAGGCTGGATTGAAGTCCCATTGCCAGGGTGGAGCTCTGTAGTAATTGAATGAATTGCTCAGGAGCCGGAGCTCGGTGGGGATGAGTGGACGTGTTCGCCCTTCTCATGGTTGGGAGGTTAGCCAAGCTCATTAGGAATTGTTAGCGTGGAAACAGGTAAGTATGGAAATGTTTTCCCTACAATTTTTCTTCGTTAGATTGCTTGAATGAATTGAAAATGCAGATAGGGGTCAAACACAATCTTTATTTCCTAAGATTTCTTAATTGAACAGGAATATACAAATAAGTACCTAAATATAGTACTATTGTCAAACTGCCTTGTTTAACAGAAAGATATAAGTATGTGTTTGACCTCCGTAAAAATGTATCTCTTTTATATAAGTGGAAAATACAGGCCTAAGAATTCATTGTAAGTTCTGTTTACAATATAGAAAAAGAAACGGTGTAGAAAATGAACCCCGACCTTAGAAATTACTGCAAATACAAACATTGGTTGGGTGTGAAAGCCTGGAATAATCAATAACAGAGGAAAAGTTTAGCTACGGTATTCAAACATTTGTTCTTAAGTCTAAACTATTTAGATTACTCGACCAACTAGGTAAAAATTCTGTAATTATCTGTTTGATCGGTATAATTTTTGTTGCATGTAATGACAAAAAGAACACGTACCAAAGGATAAGAAAATGATTAGTTAACTATAGTGAAAGAATCATAAACCATTAAATACAACAGTAGCCATACTGAAGGATGAAAAAAGAACAAATTTTAATAACAAAGCCATTGTCTTGATAATTATACACCCTGTGCAGACCAGAAGTTACGGAATGGTGTCCAAATCCAGCTTGAGGTAAAGAGATAATCACAAGAGTAGTATGTCTAATTTAAAGCACACATGCAGGCATATTATTAATTCAGAAAAATATAAAGAAACAATATTGTTGTAGAGACAAACTCAAGTAACTGTAAAACTATGCATAGAGGCGTGCATTCTTACAAAATAACAATAGAAAATGGAACCTCAATAGAATTTTTCATAACCATTATTCTACTGGAAAAATATTTCAAGTTCACCCGACAAAATGATTGGGAGTTGTAAGAAAAACAGTTGTCTATAAGAATATAACATGTACATCAACATAGCTAAGGGAAAATACTAGTGGGTCAATTTTTAAAACAATTCAACGGTTAAGAGTTCAAATGAGGTCCAACGAGGGCAACCTAGAGGTTTCCTAGACAACCCTTAACATTCACAGGTGAACCACCTCGGTCAGCTAGCTATTGTCCACATTATACAGTCATATTACATAAATTGCAACTTAATGAAGGACCTAGGTTTATTAAAAATCTCACAAGCATTAAAACAACAAAAACGGTGCCATCCACTATCAGAGCTAAGTGACGGCCTTCCTAATTCAAGATAAAATAGGACATCTCAACACATAAAACTGAGAAACCCTAGCTAAAACCTTAGAGTCGACTGCGTAGTGGAACCAGAAGTGCAAATGATAGTGCAATCTAAGAATCTCGGAATTGGTTAGGGTAAAACCTTACCTGTGCGATCTCCATCGTCCGGTGAGATGGACAGTTAGATGATCAGCGCGAAATAATCGAGGAATGTCGCCAAAATCACTGCGTTGTTGCCATCGTCCTATGAGAATGACTAGAGGGCTTGGATCATTCTGAGCAAACCTGCATCGGGATGCCCAACAACAAATCTCGTGCCAAGTGTATTCACCAAGGTTGATAGTACCATACCCTTACGAATTGAACAATTGTGATGGGACATTTATTCCATATGAATTAAGCCTAAGTTGTCACAAACATTTCTTTTAAACCTTAATGTATAGGCATAAGTGAAAACCTTAATTTTGTTGTTAAGAGGTATCTGCATAAAATGTCGCAATCTATTGTATTTTCAAAACTGTAATGATTATTGTGGTCTTATGCAATAGTGTTAAGATCAGCTTTCATAGCATTATTGTTTCATTTATAACAAATGTTTGACCACGTATAGAACCTTTTATGGTGTAATGTTAATCTTATCATAACGATAAAGTTGATATACATGTGTACATGTTACATGTAACATACATCACAAAAAAAAATTAATTCTTACTTTACTACCTTACTTTATTACCCTACCTATCAACTGCACTAAACATATATAAACATATAACGGAACCATTGTCCTGCATACATATGAATGTTTAAACCATTATGACTTTATAACATGCATTTTCTTGTCGTTATATAAATTTGTGGGTATAACACTACTCGAGACTCTCATATGAACTTAATTTATAATTGTGCATATTAAATTTCATACCCAATTATTAATGGTCCATAGGATAGGTTATCATGGCAAATATTATTTCGCCGGTTTAATCAAGCAACTTGTGTCTCATCGGAGATCTGTATCATTTATTTAAGCCTACAACTGTACACGTTTTGGGATTTACCTTCGCCATATGAGGCCACCTGCCTTCTCATCCGTCGTTCGATTTGGGAACTCAGGATCAACGACAGAGGAATAAGCGAGAAATGATTAGGGTAATGTCCTTGCAACCCTAACCACCTTTCCTCATTTCGCTTGTGTGTTTTTCGCTGGGTGACTCATCTGCAACCTCCACGGCGGCAGGGTGATTCTTCCGGGTAGAGTACATGCTCCCATCTGATTCAACTACTTCGGCCATGACCTGGTAAGCGGGGTGATTCTTTGTGTTGTTTTCGTTTTGCTTTTGCCGAGACCCGGTTCCTCCATGGTTGGACTACTTCGCATTGTGTTTTAGAACCTATGTTTATGCCACCTCCTTGGAATTTTTGGTTGGTTACAGTGTTTTCACAAGGATTACTGATGTTTCGCAGGGTTTAAGAGCCTTTATCAATATCAAGGCTCTCCATTTCCCTCTTGAGGAGTTTTCCTCCACTGCGGTAGGTAAATGAGGTGTCTGGTTTAGTTTCTTATATTCATGGTAGCACAAGTTGAGCTTATTTCTTGCACAAGCACTGTCACGAGTATTAAACTTGAATTTATTTCTTTTTGTTTCCCCACAGTTTCGGTCTCAGGCATGCGAAAGAGGTCTCTCACAGGTTCGCAACCTTCCTTGTTTTATTCGGATAATCTCATAACTTCACTTAATATTTAAATGGGTCTTTTCTGCTACTAACTTATTTTTATTTTTGTTGCAAGTAAACCCCTTAGCTCGAAGGCCAAGGGATACTCAACGCATTTTCTTCCCAATGAAGATTCGATGTTTCTACAAGTTTCCTGATGCTCTCTTTACCCTTTCAGGTATTTCGCTTTAGTTCCTTCTTTGGTTGCCGAGAATCCTATCCTAATTTAAGGATTAAGAAGAACCTTGCTCACCAGGTTTCGACTTTGGTGACATGGTCGTCGAGCCATTGGGCTTGTTTCTACTTGGACATGATTCTGCCTGCTCGACATACCTGCAAACATTATTCAATCAATGTATCATTTATTTAGTCTCCATTCCAAATTATTTTTAAGGATTTTTACGGTGTACAGTGAGACCTGTTTACATGATTAATGGAACTTATTGGCAGTTTACCGTCCTCCTCACTGTGTAAATTATTGGGTTTTTCTTGCATGTTTTCCCACACAGCTCTAAATACAGTTTTCCCTTTTGGTCTCGTGTTTACCCTACAGGGTTTATTAGTGTATTTTTTTTGAGCTTACTGAACCTTTAATGTTAAGATATGGTTTCCTTGTTCAGTAATTTTCGTTGTATATATGTAGATTAGTTTCGTGCCCTTTTGGCCCAGCAGTATTATGAGGTCCTCTGCTGTAAACTATATTCATTGTGTTTTACCTTTATAATGCAGCCTATATTTCTGACATAGTAATATTTTCTGCGATTCAACTATGCATGCTAGTTTCAGGATTTTTTTGCTAAATATATTGTAAAGAATATTTTTCTTTTTCAACAAAGTTTTATTTCCTCTTTCAGGAACAGTAAATTTTGTATATTCTTTTACGGTTTAGGATGATGGCCGGACCATCTAAGCCTATGTCCATGTATATCATAGGTTTGGAGGAACAATCAGTTATGGGGTCTTGGGTTCCCACCCTGGACCCTGAACCAACTGTTCACTTCCAATTATACTTTCGGTTTAAAACGCATTTTCCAACCTAATAGTTTAGAACTGTAATTTCATTCTTTTCTTGCATTATCTAACAGTCAGACTTTATCTACATCATGTTCCTATAATTCTTTTACTCGGCCATTCACAATTGACAGTTCTACGACTAAGTCGGAATTTTTAAGTATAATAAACAGATATGACTCATACTAGATATACATAGTGTACAAACATTATTTCCTTACTGCAATACACATTTTTCCAAATCTTGAAGAAACTTGGTCTAATTCTTTCATGTATTAAATTTTTCTGTCTATCACATCTGCAATAAATAAATCTGTTTACTTATCTCATTTTGGGCTCTGATGACGATGTCCTCCCAACCATAAGAGAGGTGATTACATCCTCATCTTCCCCCGTGCTCCACACTTGAGAAGAGTAGGTTGATAGAGATTTCTAGAGAGACCTCGGGACCCCAAGTCCAGTCTTCTTTCCAGAAATCTTCAGGAATTGCTGAGTGTTTCCACTGGTCTCTACCAGCTCAGGAAATCTTCACTCTCTTCCTTTTTCCTTTCTTAGCCACAGAACATAACCCCTTTTCCTCACTGGGATGTACCTTTATCCTCAGATAAAAAGGTAATTGTCTGAACTATTTTCTGTTCAACCACTTCTTAGTTCTTGGAATACTTTTACCATCAATATTTTTTCACTTTTTATGGAACCGTTTTCCATAAATAAATTTTATTTTCAATCAAAACAAAATTAATTATCGTTCATAAAGTAATCTTTCTCAAAAGAAATAAATGTCTTAGTTTCTTAAAAATAAAATAACATAACAATTAGTTGGCACTTAAGCCAGTTGTCACAACTTCCCACCCTGGAAGTAAACACCATCCTCAGTGTTTCACTCCAGCTCAGCAAACAGTTCTGTGTAAGCGTCTCGAACAAATCCTTCATCTTCCTAGGTAGCCTCATCTGAGTTGAAGCGCTTCCACTGCACTTTAACATGGGTGATGGCTCACCTACGGAGCATGATTTCTCTCCGATCGAGTATATGCTGAGGTTCGACCAGAAATTCGTCGTCCGGCTCGACCTGCAGTCAGAAAAATTCTGAGTTAATTTCTCATAAAATTCAGTATTTCATGATAGGATTTTTAATCTTAACCTACCTGAATGCTTTGCCAGTGGATTACATGCTTCGGGTCATGTATGTATCGCTTTAGTAAGGATACATGGAACACATTATGCACCCGAATATGGCTGGGTAAAGCCAATCGGTATGCCACAGGTCCCACCCTTTCCAATATCTGGAAAGGTCCACAGAACTGGGGAGCCAACTTGGCACAGGAGGCCCACCTTAGTGTGCTCTTCTTTGGTTTAATCCTTACATACACATGATCGCCCACTTCAAATTCGCGATAAGTCATTTTCTTATATGCATATACTTTCTGTCGATCTTGAGCTGCCTTAAGATTTTGTCTGATCTTTCTTACTTCTGATTCCATCTCAGCTAACATTTTCGGTCCAAGCATCAACTTGGTTTCGGGGCTACTCCAATTGATAGGTGTTACAACATTGTTGTCCATACAAAGCTTCGAAGGGACTCATCTTAAGAGATTCTTGATAACCATTGTTGTAAGAAAATTCTACCATGTGTAGATACTCTTTCCATCTTGTTAGCTGCTGCATCACGTACATGCGCAACATATCGTCTAGAACTTGATTCACCCACTCAGTTTGTCCATCCATTTGGGGATGATAAGCGATGATGAAGTTTTTTTGGGTCCCCGAACCTGTAAATAAATCTTTCCAGAACGCTAAAGTAAACTTCACATCTCTGTCTAATATGACAGTCTTTGGAATGCCATGCAGTCTAAAGATCTCTCTCATAAATATATCTAAAATCTACACCGTTTTATAAGTAGACTGTACCGGTATGAAATGTACTACCTTGCTCAATCGATCAACCACCACAATATTGGAGTCATTGTTCTTATTTGATTTTGGTAAACTAGTAATAAAGTCTAAAGCTATAACTTCTCACTTCCACTCAGGTACCGGTATGGGCTGCAACAATCCGGCTGGATGTTGATGCTCCACATTAACCTACTGACACTCCAGACATTTATTTAAATATTCTACAATGTTTCTTTGCATACTGGTCTAGAAACAGATTTTTCTAATTGTTGTTAGAATTTTCTGATACCCTTGGTTTCCTGAATAATTTCTACGGTGGTATTCATTCATGATCAGTTGCTTCAAATCCACTCGATTTGGAATATATATCTTTTCCTTAAAGGTTAGTAAGTGATATTTTATAACTCCGTAGTCAAAAGTTTTTCCTTGTCTTCAGGCCTCCTCCACTTGCTGCCATATAAAATGGTATTCTGGATCCTTCCAGACTTCTTCTTTTATCTGGTCTAAAAACTTACATTCAATCTAGTTATAGAAAAGTTCATAAACACAATGCAATTTTATGCTTAAGGAATCTGCCACACAGTTTTCCTTACCTTTTACATGTTGCATATCAATGCCAAATTCACTTATAAAGGCATTCGATATTGCCTGGCGAGAGTTGAGATCAGCCTGCTTGAAGTAGATGGTTAGGCTGCTATGGTCGGTTTTTAGCACAAATCTTTTTCCTAGCAAGTAGTGCCTCCATACCCGAAGCGCATGCACTATCGCTGTCAGCTCTAGATCATAGGTTTAGTATCTTTGTTCATGCTGTTTTAACTTCTGTAATTCATAGGCAACCACTCTTCCTTCTTGCGACAAGATTTCCCCAACTCCTTCTTTACAAGCATCGGTACAAACTTCGAATTCCTTATTGGGATCAGCTACCCTTAATACGGGGGCAGTGGTCAACAAAAGTTTCAATCTTTCAAAAATGTTTTGGCACTCATTAGTCCATTTAAATACTTTTCCCTTCCTCTGTAAGGAATTAATTGGAAAATCAACCTTTGAGAATCCTTCAATGAAACGTCGATAATATCCAGCGAATCCCATAAAGGATCGGATGTCTGCCACATTTTGGGGTACTCGCCATTCCATAATTGTCTTAATTTTCTATGGATCGACCGCTATTCCCTCAGCGGAAATAACATGGCCTAGATACTGGATTTCTTCCTTGAAGAAGTCACATTTGCTGAACTTGGCGTACAACTGATGTTTTCGTAACATCTCCAACACTTTCCTTAAGTGCTCCTTGTGCTCTTCCACATTCTTTGAATAAATTAAAATATCGTCAATGAATATCAGCACAAAACTATCCAAAAAGGGGTGAAATATACCATGCATCAGCCTCATAAATGTTGTTAGTGAATTAGTTAAACCAAATGATAAAACCACAAACTCGTAACACCGTATCTGGTACAGAAAGCAGTCTTGTAGATATCCTCGTCTTTTATCTGGATCTTGTGGTAACCGGACCTTAAGTCTATCTTTGAAAATACAGTGGCCCCCTTCACCTGATCAAATAGGTCATCAATCCGCGGTAGTGGGTATTTATTTTTTACGGTCAATTTATTGAGTTGTCGATAGTCCATGCACATTCGCATGGTTCCGTCCTTTTTCTTTATGAAAAGCAATGGTGCTCCCCAAGGGGACACACTTGGTCGGATATACCCCTTATCCAACAATTCCTACAACTGCATCTTCAATTCAGTCAACTCCGGTACACTCATTCGGTATGGTGCCCCTGAAATTGGTGATGCTCTTGGCATCAACTCAATAGTGAAATCAATGTCCCTTCTTGGAGGCAAACCTGGTACATCTTCTGGAAACACGTCCATGAAATATTGTACTACAGGTATGTTCTCCATCATCAAAATATTCTCTTTGGAATTAGTAAAACCAACTTGAATGGCATATAAATGACATCCTTTTCTCATACACTTACTCATTTGAGAGGTTGTAATAGAACGCAACTGTAGGGGCTTCTTGATTCCTTGTATCTCCTTACGAGTCCCATCTTGCATTCTATAATATATAATATTTTCTCTGCAATCTACCAATGTCCAGTGTTTCTCCAACCAATCCATACCCAGTAGCACATCATAAGATCCCAAAGGTAATACATTCAGATCCACAATTAACTGATGTTCACCAATTTCCAGTGTACAGTTTGGAATTTTCGCACGGACTTTTCTCTTTGCTCCAGTGGCTAGCTGTACCAGCCATGGATTTTTGAATTTCTGAGTTTGCAATTTACATATTTCTAACAATTTTGGATTTACATAACTTCAACTTGCACCTAGGTCAACCAAAATAGAAACAAGTTGTGAAAGTATCTTACCTTCCAAATCTATCATCGTTGGTTGGTAATTTTCCTGACGATCTTCCAATGTTGCATTAATTATGGGTATATTTCGGGCTACATCTCCCACTGTAGATGCTTCTGGTAGATTAGCAATTGTTTCGCTCCTTCCCTGTTGTGGACAGTTCCTATAATAGTGAGCCTCACCACACCCCCAACACTGTAGAGGTGGTTTCTGATTTTGTCCTTGCTTAGGCTTGTTGGAAGCCTCTGTGGGCTTTTCTTCCGTAGGCCACTGGGTTCTTTGATGGTTCCTTCCAAACTGTTTACTTGCTGAATTCCTTGCAGAATTCTTAAAATTATTGGTTCTAACATTTTTAAGGTTTGAATTGCTTTTCTGCCCTTTTCTGAGCTGCCAATTTTTACCCAGTTCTCCTTTTTCCTTAGATTGTTGGTAACACATTCTTGCTTTTCGAATAGCCTCATCCATGGTACTTGGATTCATGAACTCAATTCGTTCCTTCATGTGGGTAGGCAAACTACTTAAGAAGCACTGAACCTTAGCCTTTTTGTCCCTTAAGTAAGGAACATATATGAGTAAGGAAGTGAAGTTTGTTATGTATTCATCAATCGTCATTTGACCCAATTTCAAATCATGAAATTCTTTGGAATTTTCGTCATAGAAGTGTTCGGTTAGATACTTGTCTTTAAAATATTGCTGGAATGTATCCCAGGACACGTCCTGATCTTCTATACTATGGACATTATTAACTTCCTCCCATCATAGAGTGGCCTTCTCTCTCAATTGATAGATGTCCAGTTTGGATTTAAGATTGCTGATATACTCATAGACTTAAAAGTACTTGTTCATATTTATCAACCATGCTTCAGCCACCTTTTCTGCTTCTAAATCAAACGTAGGTGGTTTTATCTTTCGGAACTCACCTTGCAATTCCACTTTATGTTTCTTAATTTCTCGTTGTTCCGACACATTACCAGACTCAACCTCATTGTAGTTTCTATTTTTGTTACTTCGTTGTGAAGGACTTCTTTCCATTATTTCAGTGGTTTGGCCCCTGGCTTGTCGTTCATTTTCTTCCTTCATGTCCCTATCAGGACTGGGCTGTAACACCCCCTGATTCTGTTTGTCAGAAAGGCTCTTAAGTATCCTTTCCTGTTCTTACATTAGGCGTTCATTGTCACTCCTCACCCGGACCATTTCTTCCTGCAACTTATGCACAATACTTAGCAGTATACTGGTCTGGTGTTGTTGCTCCTCCAGCAGTCTACTACTTCGTTGGTGCTGATCCACACTCAGCTGAATCCGCATTTTAGGATTCATTTCTGGTTGGTGTCGGGGTGTAGGTTCCCCTATATTCCGAGGTGTTTGTTGTGTCGATCCCCTTCTCATATTGTCTTCTGCAATATTATTTCTTTTTTGTGCATCATTTATACACACAATTTATCATGTTAGGTGACCCCTAGGGTCCCCACTTGCAAACGCTGCTCTGATACCACCTGTAACATACACCACAAAAAAAAAAAATTCTTACTTTACTACCCTACCTATCAATTGCACTAAACATATATAAATATATAACAGAACCATTGTCCTGCATACATATGAATTTTTAAACCATTATAACTTTATAACATGCATTTTCTTGTCGTTATATAAATTTGTGGGTATAACACTACCCGAGACTCTCATGCGAGCTTAATTGATAATTGTGCATATTAAATTTCATACCCAATTATTAATGGTCTGTAGGACAGGTTATCATGGAAAATCCTATTTCGCCGGTTTAATCAAGCAACTTGTGTCTCATCAAAGATCTGTATCATTTATTTAAGCCTACAGTTGTACACATTTTGGGATTTACCTTCGCCATATGAGGCCACTTGCCTGCTTGTGCGTTGTTCGATTTGGGAACTCAGGATCAACGGCGGAGGAATAAGCAGAAACTGATTAGGGTAATTTCCTTGCAACCCTAACCACCTTTCCTCATTTCGCTTGTGCTTTTTTCGCTAGGTGACTCATCTGTAACCTCCGCGGCGGCATGGTGATTTTGTCATGTAGAGTCCATGCTCCCATCTGATTCAACTACTTCGGCCATGACCTGGTAAGCGGGGTGATTCTTTGTGTTGTTTTCGTTTTGCTTTTGTCGAGATCCTCCATGGTTGGACTGCTTTGCATTGTGTTTTAGAACCCGTGTTTATGCCGCCTCCTTGGCAGTTTTGGTTGGTTACAGTGTTTTCACAGGGATTACTGGTGTTTCGCAGGGTTTAGGAGCCTTTATCAATATCAAGGTGCTCTAGTTCCCTCTTGAGGATTTTTCCTCCACTACGGCAGGTAAATGAGGTGTTCGGTTCAGTTTCTTATATTCATGGTTGCACAAGTTTAGCTTACTGCTTGCACAAGCACTACCGTGAGTTTCTTTCTTTTTTTTCCCCACAGTTTCAGTCTCAGGCCTGCAGAAGAGGTCTCTCATAGGTTTGCAACCTTCCTTGTTTTATTCAGATAATTTCATAACTTCACTTAATCTTTAAATGGGTATTTTTTGCTACTAACTTGTTTTTATTTTGATGCAGGTAAACCCCTTAGCCCGAAGGCCAAGGGATACTCAACGCATTTTCTTCCCAATCAAGATTCGATGTTTCTACAAGTTTCTTGATGCTCTCTTTACCCTTTCAGGTATTTCACTTTAGTTCCTTCTTTGGTTGCCAAGATTCCTATCCTAATTTCAGGATTAAGCGGAACCTTGCTCACCAGGTTTCGACTTTGGTGACATGGCCATCGAGCCGTCTGTCTTGTTTCTACTTGGACATGATTATGCCTGCTTGGCATAGCTACAAACATTATTCAATCAATGTATCGTTTATTTGGTCTCCGTTCCAAATTATTTTAAAGGATTTTTACAGTGTACAGTGAGACCTTGTTTACAAGATTAATGGAACTTATTGGCGATTTACCGTCCTCCCCACTGTGTAACTTATTGGGTTTTTCTTGCATGTTTCCCCACACAGCTCTAAATACAATTTTCCCTTTTTGTCTCGTGTTTACCCTACAGGTTTTATCAATGTATTTGTTTTGAGCTTACTGAACCTTTAATGTTAAGATATGGTTTCCTTGTTCAGTAACTTTTTCTATATATATGTTGATTAGTTTCGTGCCCTTTTGGTCGAGCAGTGTTATGAGGTCCTCTGTTGTAAACTATATTCACTGTGTTTTACCTTTATAATGCAGTCTATCTTTCTGACAAAGTAATATTTTCTGCGATTCAACTATGCATGTTATTTTCAGTATTTTTCTGCTAAATATATTGCAAAGAAGATTTTGCGTTTTCAACAGTGTTTTCTTTCCTCTTTCAGGCACAGTAAATTTTGTATATTCTTTTACGGTTTAGGATGATGGCTAGACCATCTAAGCCTATGTCCGTGTATATCATAGGTTTGGAGGAACAATCAGTTTTGGGGTCTAGGGTTTCCACCCTGGACCCTGAACCAACAATTCACTTTCAGTTATACTTTCGGTTTAAAATGCATTTTCCAACCTAATACTTCAGAACTGTAATTTCATTCTTTTCTTACATTATCTAACAGTCAGAATTTATCTACAGCATGTTCCTATAATTCTTTTACACGACCATTCACATTTGACAGTTCTATGAATAAGTCGGAATTTTTAAGTATAATAAACAGATATGAATCATACTAGATATACACAGTGTACAAACATTCTTTCCTTACTGCAATGCATATTTTTCCAAAACTTGAAGCAACTTGGTCTAATTCTTTCATGTATTAAATATGTTTGTCTATCACATTTGCAATAAATAAATCTGTTTACTTATCTCGTTTTGGGCTCTGTTGATGATGTCCTCCCAACCATAAGAGAGACGATTACGTCCTCATCTTCCCCCGTGATCCACACCTAAGAAGAGTAGGTTGACATAGATTTCTAAAGAGACCTCGGGACCCCAAGTCCAGTGTTCTTTCCAGAAATCTTCAGGAATTATTGAGTGTTTCCACTAGCCTTTACCAGCTCAGGAAATCTTCACTCTCTTCCTTTTTCCTTTCTTAGCCACAGAACATAACCCCTTTTCCTCATTGGGATGTACCTTTATCCTCAGAGAAAAAGGTAACTGTCTAAACTGTTTTCTGTTCAACCATTTCTCAATTCTTGGAATACTTTTACCATTAGTCTTTTTTCACTTTTTATGGAACCATTTTCCATAACTAAATTTTATTTTCAATCAAAACAAAAGTAATTCTTATTTATCAAATAAGCTTTTTCAAAAGAAATAAATTTCTTAGTTTCTTAAAAATAAAATAACATAACAATTAGTTGGCACTTAAGCCAGTTGTCACATTACAGATCTTCAATATATGTTGAGTTTGCATTGTGCAGCCCATTTGGTTTTAGTTACCCTTTTGAAGTCATATATTGGGCTTTGGAGTCCTGATAGAGTCACTATTAACCAATTGCAAAATTAACAATTAAAAATTTCAAAACAATTATTTGTAAAGCCAAAACTATTACTATAAACCAATTTAAAATTAAAACAAATTAAAATTAAAATTAAAACAAATTAAATTTAAAATTAAAACAAATTTACAATTATACCGTTTCAATAATATTATATAAAACAATATAATATTAATATTAACCAAAAATTAAGATAAAGTCAAACTTTTCCATGGACATGTTAAAAAAAAATTAAAAAAAAAAAATGCTATTATAGTGATAGTTGAATACCGTATAAATATAAAAAATAAAAAATTGAAGTATATGAGATAAAGATTAAATGTAAATAACAAAATAAAACACTATATGTATGAGTTTAGTTTTCGACAAAAGTAAGTGCAACCTCCACAAAAGTAAACAAGGACAGCGTGCAGCCGAGAGTCTTTTTTTTTTCAGAAGAAAAAAAACGTTGTATATATTAAAGAAATATATGACAGTACATGATCAACAATACTTTCTCAAGCTGTTTAATTAAAAACAGCGAGAAAACCCCATATACCAAATACATCCAGAATACACTTCTGAAAAGAAGTTATTCGATGTTCATGGCCACCATCATAACGGGTAGTATAAAACATACCCACGAAATCATCCCTGTAACATAGAGAAGAGCATACATAGAAAATACAGCAGCATCATATTCATGATAAAGAGGAAATAAAGGATAACTGAAAAGAAAGAAAAAACAAAGCAAAAGGAGTGTCCATAGTGTCTTCCATGGCTGGAAAAAGGCAGTCTCGCATGTGCGAACATTTCATCAGGCTCACTTGAAAATATTGACCGTCGTCGATATCCCATCTGCAGTGTGCAAATTCTTGAAGAAATGGCTCGCTTGAAAATCATCCTGCAGTCTTGGCCTATGATATTCCGGCTCGCTTGATAAAAATTGACAGGAGAGCATGAAGAAGATAATCACCCATGAACAATACCAAAAATCCCTGCACGCCAATACTAGTCCGCAAGATAGAAAACCAAGCCTATAAACAAAATGGCAATCGAAATGAGAAGAGGCCGATCCCATGATGTAGAGAATCAGCGCCCCAGCATGATGTAGAAAATCTGCACCCGGCTACTTCCAACCAAGACCATCAATCCCAACAGATCCAGGATCGTAGGGAAAAGAAATATCGATGGGAGTGATTGCATCGGCCGCCAAGTCCCTGAACAAACCCGATGCAGCGGGAGCTGAAAAGACAGAGCGCTGTAAAAATCCAAGATCCATCGAGCCAACAAGGATCATCAAGAAAATCATAAATGGCAGTCTGTACGAGGGATCCGGATATCTGGCATATGATGTCAGTCAGATGTAGAGGATTTGAAAATGGGACGAGAAGGCTCAATCGTAGCCAGGCGGCAACATAAGAAAACGTCTACAAGAGCCCAAAGCAAGTACAGATATCCCAATCCCGAAATCTGCCAGAATTAATTGAGAAACTCTAACGGATAGGAGCGTCACGAGAAAAACGGCCACTAAATCAAATACCTAATATAAAGCGGATCCTAAAAAGGAAAAGGAGTAAAGGGGGGTGTCCGGCAAAGGAGAGTAGTAGAAACCAGTCAAATAATGTGACCGTCATCCGGACAAGGCCATAAATCCCTACAGCTGCCTGTAGATCCGCGAGCCACGAAAATGCCGGTGCCGAAAAATCAATTTAAAAATAACCGGAAAACTTCGGATGACCCATCGGAAAATACCAGGGAGCGATCAGTCTTGCACCAGAACCAGCAATGGCGTCCACATTGCAGCAACATGAAGAAAAACGAAAAACCACCAGCCACAATCAACCACCTCCCCAATCACTGAGACCCCAGCACACAATGCCGAGAGTCTTTGCCCGTAGATAAACGAATGTGAATTTTGCTGCATAAGATTGAAACATATGTATTGGTTAATAAAAATAAAAATTGGGCTACGATAGTTGAAGGAAGTATAAATATAAAAAAATTTGAAGTATATATGATAAAGATTAAATGTAAATAACAAAGCATTATATATAAGAGTTTAGAAAAAAAGAAATCATTTATAGTTTATGGGATAGATTGTTTTTCTATTTGGTTTTTGTATTCAATTATTTTTATGTTGATTCTTATAATAAACGCTTCTAGTTTCTGGACAAACTTTTCACACAATAGACTATCTTAAGAGCTAGTTGTCAGAATCTTTTCTGTTTCCATTTTTCGAGAAGAACAAAAAATACATACTCTTTCCTCCCACATTTCTTTTGGCCTTTTCCAACACCATGTTTCACAACCCAGTGGATGAAAATTAGTCCTTAATTGAACAATAATAAGAATTTTAGATCTCCAAAAAATATTGGCTCCTATATAAGCTTTTTGTTGATAATTATAAGTGAGATTAAACTCTTCAATGTAGTATTAAAAATCAAATCTCATAATTGTGTTGTTACTCATTTGATAATTAATGATATTTAATAATCAATGAATAAATATTAAATCTAAATGAAAAATTTATTTAAATTTTGAAAAATAAATAAAAAATCAACTAGAGTTTTAATAATTCAACAAAATATATGTTATTTCACATTTTATTACTAATCAACGATAATGAAAAGAGTAACCAACAAAATATATACTAGAAGTTGCCCCAAAAGGTGCAATGAAAGTTCGATGGGATTTTTAAATTAAAAAAATTATACTTTGGTTTTCATGATTAAGAAATCATAATTATACTCATTTATACTTATTTATGCCAATTTCTCAAGGTAACAAATATGGATAATTATCTGATCTTTTTACTTGATCTACATATTATCTTTGCAAAACATAAACATAGTTCGTGTTGCACAAAAAAGTGGCTTGACAAGCATTGTAGGAAGTCAGGTTTGGCGTTGCCCTAGTGCAACAAGAACCAATAAGGATTAAACATAAGTAAGAACCTAAGTTTCAATTGTTCACTTGGTGCCTAATTAAAGGAAATTAATTAGCCTCAAAAATTATGGTTGAGAAATGGATCATGCTTCCTTTAGTATTGTTTTTTGTAGGATGGAATCCAAATCACTAAACCACAAATTTTTCAATTTCTTAGTGATAACAACCTTATAAGCTGGAATTGAGAATTTTAATTTAAAACTCAAAAAATATTGCAAGAAAATGGTCCAAAGTCAAACATATATTAAAAGTATGACGGTAATGGTAAACAAACAAGAATATAGAGATCAATATTTAGTTGTGCCAAGTTCACTCACCCGAGAATAATTGAATAGCTATCTTATATGTTAATCCATTAATATTTCACATTATTGTCACAAAAATAGTGATTAGTGTAAAATATGGATTATGCCATACCTCTTAATTTAGAACGCAACAAATATCACACCTAAAAAAAGAATGCCTTTCATGTGTATAATCTAAACCAACAAACATTTCAAGTAAATGAGAAGAGAATCATATTGAGAAAGATCGAGTACAAATATGGGAGGGAAAGCTCCTAAAATTACCACCACAATAAACACTGAATGGGAGGTATATCACACGCCATAATCTATGCCATTAACACCTTGTTGCATATTACCATAAACCATAAGCATGGAGGAGGGTGGCATACCTCACTTCCATTGTAGCTCAGATTTGCTCTTCGCCACCCCACGCGCATGTATTTAACATGAGGGGACGTCAGATGTATAATCCAAGGCCCACATCCATCGTCATGCCTCACCATGAGAGTTAAATTCCAGATGTCCAACCACATTCTGCATTTAAATGGGTTAATTAATGGAATTTTAGGGTTAGGTAATGAAACCCCCATTGGGGAAAACTCCAGAAAAGGTTGCTTTGTTTGCATCTAGCCACTGATGTATAAGATGTATGCCAATATGCATCAGATTTGCGACGTATTTCGACTCTATCTGGAGTAGACAATGCTACGAGATATTACCTATGACAGTCATTCCCATCAAGTTTAATTCGAGGAGAGAACTCAATTTTTGCCTCTGCAACTCAATTTTGATAGATGGGTAGAAAGGTATACATAAATACTTATCATTGTCTCCATTATCGTTCTGTCTAATTTTATTTCACATTCATATTCATATTTGGTTGCAACAACAACATATATTTTGGCTGGAGCGATCCTCATGGAAAATAGGCTACATGCTATCTGCAAGAACATTAGGGATTTCTTATAGTAATGACAAACGATTTTGGCCATTGGCTTCGCAATGGGTTTGTGAAGATGGCTTTAGGTGGGCTTTGTTTAGGTTATTGATCTTGTTATTATTTATTTCCCATTTGTTTCTTTTAACTCCGCAAAACATTTTAAGTATTGTTTTGTGTTCAATTGGAGTAAACCCCTAAATATATTGTATGTTCTCATTATGGATTATGGGTTGAGATTCGACGAGGTTGCTGAGGTACTACTTGTTCGATTCTTTGATGTTGGGGGAGGATTGGATTGCAGGATTTTGTCTGTGGATATCGAGTAAAAGATGGGAATGGAGCATATTCTTCCCAAAGGAAAAAAATATATATTGTATGAGGGAAATTAGATGTATGGAAGTGGTTGCAGGGGAATTCACAGTGAGAGTAGAAAAAGATATGGTTGATGTTTCTTCTCACATCGAATTTTGAATGAAAGCAGTGGAAGCATTGTATTTGAAAGGGGGACTCCTTTTCGATGAAGTGAAGATTGAACCCAAGGCCAATTAATGGAATTTATTTTAGAATTCTTAGAGCCATGCCAAGAAGCTAGATCTGGATTAGGAGTTTCAATGAACTTCACCTTCTACGGATTCGTATAAAGCCTTTTCTCCAGCAAAACGTTACGGGGATATATAATCAAAGTAGAATTCTAAGTTACAGAATTCAAAACTTACAGCGTAGTGCTTTCAAGATGATCTGAATATGCAAACCCTGTATAGAAAGATGAAAAATAAAAGATCGCAAATTTGAAAAACCCGACGCCATAGGTTGCAAAATAAACATTGTTATCCATTCAAATAAAATATTTCTCCTCCATATAAACACTGCTAATATTAACACCTGGACCAATACAAAATGAACGGCTAATAGATAAGTGATTTGAAAATGCAACTATTTGTAAATTCTATGCAAAGTATCCATTTCCATTTAATTAAGTGTGGAAAGTGTTCTCCATGTCTTGCAAGTTAAAAAAAGTAGTTTTGGTAATGTTTCTGAGTTTTATGTGTGAGGATTTGTTATTTAAATTTACTGTTTAATATATCACAACAGAAATACACAGCAAGTAAAATTCACCATAGCATAACACAACAAACTAATGAGGCAGTTCACCCCTCCTAGGCTACATCTGCCGGTCCAAGGCTCCCCAATGGCATGTCCTTACTCTATTAATTTGCTCAAAATGGTTACACAGTGAAAAATATGCCTAAAAATGAAAAAAAATCTGTGAATTTGACTTCAGAAGACAGAAATAAGCTAAAAATGGATTTTGTTTCACCTCAAACAGTGAAGTACAACCCAATACAGCTCCATCTCCCTGATGGCCCTTATGGCTCTTTCCTCTTCCCTGAAGAAAAAATGGCTGAAGAACACCTCTGTTCACTCTGTAACCTATCCCAAACTCTCCAAAATGCTCAAGAAAGCCAAAATTGACTAAAATTTCATCTTGTTTGGTCGAAAATTGAGAAAGTTATGACCCAAACAATATTTTGCCCAGTGGCACTAGAAAACCTCCTCCAAAACTGGAGGAACTCCAGTTAACTCCACTAGAATAGGCGGGCAGACAGAAATGGCAGAACCACGCGTTATTTTAGGGATAACATTAATTTTAACTGTCAGTTGGAAAAGCGCGTTCATATGCGAAATCTCCGGCAGTTATTACTGGTGGATAACTTTAACTCCGTGCCCATGGTCACAACCTGCAGGTTACATGGGAAGAGCTAGCTCCATAGGGGCTTAACCCCAACTCTCCGCTGGTTTGAAATGGTGTTAAGCCAGGGTTCATAACGGTGATCATATGGCGATGGGGCTGGCCCTAAGGGGCTAGTCCCTCAACCTTTCGCCCGTTCACAAAGACACGACCCGACTGTGCGTTTACATGCTGCCTGACTCACCCAATTCAGCTTCTCCACGACCCAACTACAGTTTACATGCCGCCCGACTTGCCCTTGGTGTAATGGTCGGGTCGGCCTTGCCTGTGTAGACAGACCAGGGTTTGAATCCCATGCCTTCCACATTTTTGAATGAACCTTTTAACCAATGGCCTGGGGCCCCCACGTGGCACCCTCTGACAGGCCTATATAAACTTAAATAAAAATGAAATTTTCCATAATAATTTTTTTTACAAATTGACAAAATCATAATAAAAAAGTCTTGTTTTGGAGGTCACTCGACAAATTCAAATCTGAGTAACTTTCACATACGACATCGGATTTGAGTCCCATTCACGGTGCCAGAATCACAACGATGGGGCCTTTCTGGTCATTCAGATTGCAACCATTTCTGAGCACTTCCATTTTTGAGCAATTTTTTAACTTGGACATGATCTCCTAATCACACCTCCCTATTGGGAAGCTTTTGGACCCCAAAAGCCTTCAATTACATGTTTAGAAGATGAGGGTACAGATCCCTCACCTTTTCCACCTCCATCCATTTTTCCTTACTCAGTTTGCTGCCTTTAAGACCAATCCGAAGATAATCAACACTTCCCCTCCTCGAAGTGCGTGTCCTTCTGTCAAGGATAGCATCCTCTTTCAACTCATCCAAAAATTTTGGCGAGAAATCCTCTATGGATTGCAGCTAAATGTCACTTTCATGATCAGAAATTAAAGGAGGTTCATACATACGTAAATTTTCCACATTCAGAACGGAATACATTTGCATATATGAAGGCAAATCTAGTTGAAAAACATTATTTCCAACTTGTTTAAGAATCTTGAATTGACCATAACGAATAGCCTTCAACTTTTTACCTTCTCCTTTCATTCTTTCCTTACTAATATGCAGCCATACCTCATCTCCTTCTTGAAACTTATGATCAATTATGTGTTTGTCATGCCTTTCCTTATACTTGCCTTGAATTTTTTCAAGCTGTTCTTGAACCTGCTGATGTATGAGCTGAATTCTTTCAATGAACATGCGACCTTTGTCAATGTCACTATGCCCATCAATGGAAACATCCTTCTCAAGAATGAAATCTAAAGGTGACTTAGGAAAATACCCAAAACAAGCTTCAAAAGGTGAATTATTTGTAGAAGAGTGATTGGCCCGGTTATAAGCATGCTGAATGTAATGCAAGTGCTCATCCCAAAGCTTGGGATGCTTGCTGCAATAACTTCTTAAGAGATGTACAACGTTTATGGTCACTACCTCTGTTTGGCCATCTGTTTGCGGATGGAAAGAAGTACTCTTCTTCAACTTGGCACTAGAAAATTTGGCACAATTTCCGATGGCCAAATCGTCGCTATTGCGACACATAGTCGTCGCAAGAGCGAAAGTTCGAGGATGGGCAAAGCGTGGTTTGCCATGCCGTCGCAATTCCGACGCATTTACAAAGTGTCGCACTACCGACACTTTTTCCGTCGCTTCCAAACAAGCGTCGCTCTTCCGACATTTCCCAAACTGTCGCGCTTCCGATGTTTGTAAACTGTCGCACTTCCGACGGAATGTGGTCCGACGTTTTTAACGTCGCTCTTCGGACGTTTGTAAACTGTCACAATTCCGACGAAATGTGGTCCGACCTTTTGAACGTAGCTCTTCCGACGTTTGTAAACTGTCGCAATTCCGATGAAATGTGGTCCAACATTTTGAACGTCGCTCTTCCGACGTTTGTAAATTGTCACAATTCCGACGAAACGTGGTCTGACATTTTTAAGCTGTCGCAATTTCGACGCTTACAAGGCGTCGGTATACCGACGGCGGGTTCAATTTAAAAAATAAATAAAAATGAAACTTTAAAACAGGACAGTAAATCTCCAATATTTGCTATGAATTGTGGGTGTTCCAATGACCATGAAATATTAATATAATAAACCACCCCGCAGCGCTTCGACTATAAACAATCATTTTTTTTCACAAGAGAAAAAACGTTGTTTTGAATATATTATATGAAGTAAAACAGTCCATGAAGTCATTACATTTTCACATCTGAAGATTGGAACCCAAATATCCATCCAGAAAAGTGAAGTCCCACCCCAGACAATGATAGAAAAATACCCCATGTCACATACAGGGACTTGATATAAAACCCAGTAACGGTCCACATGGAGATTATCGACAATCTGAGAAAGCATCCAAATATGCCAGAGGCATCTCTAAGAAAGTGAAATAGCAGTATGTAGAATAGTAAAGCAACAGATAGAGTACGTACCGACGTCCATTGTTCCAAATACAAATTAAAGTACCCAAAATCCTTGAGCAGAGAAAAACGCTAATCATGTGAGGAGTGTGATATGTCCAAAATATAAAAAGACCATCAGACCATATCAATAAACCAGCAACATAGACCAGCATCGCTAGTTTTGAAGGCTGAGTGATAAACATTAATCATTTTTTTTTCACAAGAGAAAAAACGTTGTTTTGAATATATTATATGAAGTAAAACAGTCCATGAAGTTATTACATTTTCACATCTGAAGATTGGAACCCAAATATCCATCAAGAAAAGTGGAAGTCCCACCCCAGACAGTGATAGAAAAATACCCCATGTCACATACAGGGACTTGATATAAAACCCAGTAACGGTCCACATGGAGATTATCGACAATCTGAGAAAACATCCAAATATGCCCGAGGCATCTATAAGAAAGTGAAATAGCAGTATGTAGAATAGTAAAGCAACAGATAGAGTACCGACGTCCATTGTTCCAAATACAAATTAGAGTACCCAAAATCCTTGAACAGAGAAAAACGCTAATCATGTGAGGAGTGTGATATGTCCAAAATATAAAAAGACCATCAGACCATATCAATAAACCAGCAACATAGACCAGCATCGCTAGTTTTGAAGGCAGAGTGATAAACATTAATAATTTTTTTTTCACAAGAGAAAAAACGTTGTTTTGAATATATTATATGAAGTAAAACAGTCCATGAAGTCATTAAATTTTCACATCTGAAGATAGGAACCCAAATATCCATCCAGAAAAGTGGAAGTCCCACCCCAGACAGTGATAGAAAAATACCCCATGTCACATACAGGGACTTGATATAAAACCCAGTAACGGTTCACATGGAGATTATCGACAATCTGAGAAAGCATCCAAATATGCCCGAGGCATCTATAAGAAAGTGAAATAGCAGTATGTAGAATAGTAAAGCAACAGATAGAGTACCGACGTCCATTGTTCCAAATACAAATTAAAGTACCCAAAATCCTTGAACAGAGAAAAACACTAATCATGTGAGGAGTATTGGTAACCATCTGTTGCATCCGAGATGTAAGGTTCAGGCTCGCTTGTTTCCATTAGTAGCCCACTACAGCATCCACCCTGTTCATAGAAAAAAGGTTCTTGTAGATATACAGAGAAAGAGTATAATATGTAGACCATATAAACATGGCTATGTATTTCAAAAAACAGGTTTAAAATAGAAACAGGGCAACATTTTTTTTTCCAATTGTTATGAACATAATTCGACCGTGAAATATTAATATAATAAACCACCCCGCAGCGCTTCGACTATAAACAATCATATAAACATGGCTCTGTATTTCAAAAAACAAGTTTAAAATAGAAACAGGGCAACATTTTTTTTTCTAAGTAAAGTTAATCTATTAACAGTGGGAATAAAATTACACCGAAGTCAAAATCATTGCCCAGACTCATGGAAAATTTGTCATCAAAAAATCAAAAAATTAAGAAGACTGCCCTCATACAGGGAAACCAGTCTTGAACGTTTAATTTATATAATTCAAAAATATTACAAAGGTCCAGCATAGTAAAATAATCTAAAAGCATCCAAATTAAGTGGGCCACGAAGCAAGAAAAATAAATTAACCAAACTACTCCTCCGGCTCCTCGACGATTCGGCACCATCCTTCGGAAGGTCCAGGATCGCTAGGTGCTACCTCCACATTCATGCCACGGCTCCCCTCCTGAAGGCTCGAATGCTGGCCGAATTTTTTCGAGCTTAGACCCGTCGGACGGGTGCATTCTTCCTCCGTTTGGGCCTCGTCGCGGAAAACCACAGTGACTGAAGCTGTAATTCGTGGGCGGTTGAGAGAGCAATTAAAGGAAAATTTTGCAGTGCGCGTCGTGGGAGAAGGTGAACTAGCGGTGGGGAAACGAGGAGCAGGGAAATCCATATGGTGGCCAGATCCTACAACCCGACCCGCCCACTCCTAGTATTTGGATAGCGACCTACATAATCACTGGACTGGCCGGAAGACAACTCGGTTGAGGGGCTGGAGGGAGCGCACAGGAGTTGACCTCTAGTGCTCCCCCTGCGACAACACATCCTTTGACGCACGCGAGGCATGGGTGCAGTCTCACTAGCAGTGGGCACAAGAGGAGACGGAGAAGCAGAATTCCAAGAAACAGAGGAAGACAGACAAGGACCAGACCGAGAGAAATGAAGATATGCGGCAAGGTCTACGCAGCAGTTCAGCTGGCCACTTCTCCTTCTCGTCACAGTGAGAAGGCAGTGTAACCCAGCAACCGGCTCGTCTGAAAAACCATAGCGAAATGCCATTTTATCAATGCAACGCAATCAAAGGACGCTCGTCATAATTAATCTCTGATCATTAATGAGAGCCGAAGGCCGGATCATATTGGAGCATGTAGAATTGCTAACGGGAGTGGAGGTACGATCTTGAACAGTGTTAAAATTTAATGTGATTTGATGTGAAAACCTTGGAACTTAATTGAACAACGTTAAATCTTAATGCGATTGATATGAAATCGCCACATCCATGTCCCATCGCCTTAAACGCCATCGAATGCACCCGCATCCGGGAACAGGGCAACATTTGATTGAGGACACATGGCATAAATTGATTGGAGCGGATCTTTGTTTGGGCCGCTCGCGCAGTGGAAATCCGGACCCGAAAAATATTAGGGCGAATTTGATAAGAAATTCGCGTCACAACTCTCCCTTCGTACGCCAGCCAACTTCGGACCCAAAAAAGATTAGGGCGGAATTCATTTGGTTTTCGCGTCACAAAATTGGCCGACGTCAGCAGGCTATTTTGGAACACGAATTTGGTTTGAATTATGGTTTATCGCCGTTTGAAGTCCGGCGGGCTCGACTTAAGAACAATTTTGTTTGATCTCATCTTATAAAATTTGTGTTGGTTTTCTTTAATAATACACATATTTATAATAAATCATGGGAATACCACACTAGTAAACATGTGGAAAAGTTATATAAATTATTGAGAACAATCATTTTTATGTAAAAATATCCAAATGTGCTTTTGGGAAATAAGAATTCGAGTATTTGGTTCATATTGTTTTAAAGGAAGGAGTGAAGTTGGAGCCTCAAAGATGCAAGCTATTACAAAATGACCTATTCCTAAGAAAATCAAGGTTCTTAGAAGATTTTTTAGACTTACATGATCAGTATGATGATAATTATGATAATTTCACAAAACAATCACTAGCTATTTTGAGGGATGAGATATTAGAACTTCAGCTTGATGAGGATTTCTTAAGAGCTTTATTTCTTCTTTTGAAATCAATAAAATATTCTCCCAAACTAAAAATATGTGTTCTTGAGATAATTTCTGAAAATTATGAAAATGAAATTAAACTTTTGCATTCTCAAATTCAGTCATACAATTTCCGAAATCCTAAAGAATTCTTTGAAAATCTTCCTTCTCCAAAGCAAGAGGAAATTGTACTATCTTTTGACTTGCATATTGAAGATGATTATTCTTTCAAACACAAAACTGAAGAAATAAGTTCATGGTCTAATATTCATAATTCAATTGAACAATTAGTCATTGAAGGCCTAGAAGTAAATAACATACATCATACTTTTATTGATCCTATATTAGATTATATGGAGAATATTTTTAGCCCAAATATACAAACATGTTTTCTCTATAAGGATCAAATACATCAAAAGTGGCCTTTACACATCATATCATTTATTATAAAGGCACATGATCATAATATACTTCCAATTTTGATCACAAGCAATCAAGTTATCCATTTATTGTTACAGCTACTTGATTGGCTTCATTGGCATTTTTGTATCGCCTGATTCAATAAGATTTTTAGTAGATTGAGTAGGTAGATGAGTGTCAATAAGCTCAGAATTTTGAGCTTTTTTTTTTAGTTTTCAATTTTCAGCTAGTTTTTCATTAAGTTGGTTTGAAAACTTTTGTGTGTTGTTTTAGTTTTAGATCAGATTTCAGTTTGCAGAAGGCAGAAGACATTTACAGGTTCACCAAGGTCAATGGATGAGGACAACTGACCTGCTGTTCTTGAATTTTCACCAGGAAAAGCCATCCCCAAGTGGAGCCAGTGTTAGACTCCTATACCAATAGGTGTCATATTTCATGATTGACTTGATGGGCTATGTAATATGTTCATACATTTTCTTGTTGCAAAGGTTTTCCATATTATCAAAAAATCAAAAAAATTTAAAAAATGTAAAGAGGGTATACCCTAAAAAAAAAATCAAAGGGTTAAAAGAATAAAAATGGCCAAAAAGTAAAAGAAAATGAACCCCACCAAAGAAAGGCCAAGGAAAGTGTGCAAGTCTAAATGCCACTACTTTTTGCTCTTATGTAATAAATAAAATTGTGTGCAAATTATATCCTATGCCACAATTTATGAATATTCAAACAGTTTAAGCTTGGCTATTTCATCTTTCAATTTCATGTTTTAGAGATAGAGAATAAAATCTGACCAAACCGTTTAATCTTGGCAGATAAGTAGATAGGTAGAGTAAATAAAATGAGCTCAATAGCTTAATCTGAGCCCTTGGATGTAATAAGGTTAGACTTAGATAGATTTCTACATGTAAAAGAAAAGAAAGTGTGATAAGGGTTTGCCAGTCTAAGTGCACCATAATAAAGAAGAAAAAATGGTAGAGTAAAGTAGGTAGGGTAGGTAGATGATGTTGCAGAATTGCATGTGATGGACAATGACTCTAAATGTGTTGATATTTACTTTCATCACAAAGTGCAAAGGCGGACACTATAATGGAAGAAATTCAAAGCAAAGCAAAGTCAAAGTTATTAACTTCCCTTCTCATCTTCCCCTAAAGATTTCACTAATTTCCCCTAAGTACTAAGGTATTTGAAAATTAGAGGGGCTCAAGGCATTTCCTTGACTTTTGGAGGGACCGGACCCTCGGCCCAATAATTGGAAAAGCCTAAGTACTTGAAGTCATTCTTCATAACATTCACTCATTTCTAAACATCTTTTTCTAAGTAAAATCCCATTTTACTTAGGAAAATTATGCATTATTTCATAAAAAACCCTCAAAATCACATTTTATTCCAAGTCTAAGTGATGAAGTGATTATAATGCAATTTGCTTTTAAATCTTCACTTTCTTAGTTATATTAATGTATTTTGAGTTTACATTGTCCCCTTGTCATATTAACATTGATTTTATGTATTAAATCCTTACAAAATAACCTTCTCCTATTATATATAACTCATTTTTATATAATATCCCCAAAAACCCATTAATAAATTTTAGCCAAAGTTGTAATATTAAATTCCGCCCCCTATGGTAATTAAATTAATCTGATTTAATTATCATATAATAAAAGTATATTGAAAAAATAATTAAAACATGTTCTATTACGTGTTTTAATACAAAAATAATTATTCCCCTGTGTATTTTAATCCCCCGACTCCCTTTTCCAAGGTTAAAACTATAAACCCTTTGTAAAATCCCCAATACCTCCCTTAACCGCTAACCTTGGTTAAATCATTTCCCGATCACTTTCCTGCATTTTTATAAACAAATTGATTAATCCTCACGATTAATTAACTCCGCCAATCAGATTCCCCCCGATGAGATTAATTAACGTTTAATTGCGTCGGGCCCTCCATATTAAATCCCCGTCACTTCCACGTCCCCATCGTCGTTCGATCAACCCATCTGAGATCAACGGTTATTAATGATATCGCTATCCATCCACATCCGAACAATAACGCGCGATGGCCCGGCGGTTTTCAAACAGTGCCATGCCACGCGTCAATCATTCTATGGAATCACTCGCCCTCCGCCCAAAACCACTTTTCCCCAAAAGCGGTGCGATGGAAACTGCTTACCGCTTGCCTCCCGTGACTCATCCTCCGTACCTGCTGACGTCATCCATTAAATAAATAAATAAAACCCCGTCACCCTTTGGAATTTGTGAATAAAACAATTTTGCCCGCGTCATTTTCATTATTCTTTGAACGACCAAAGTCTCATGCAGATAATTTCAAAAACAAACTGTCAAGTGCCATCAACTGTATTTTGCTGAAGACAATTGCATACCAGTAATCCAGAGTTCATACGCCATAGCCTATACCTGTTTAATCATTGTTCATCTCCCAAAAAGCAAGTATTTACCCAAATTCCCGTTAAAACTCTGTGAAATCCTAGCTTTTGTTTTAAATTCCGCACGAAAGACAGAAACAGAGTTCAATTTGGTCTTGTTCAATCTCCAGAATTGTAAATTGCATTCCCAAAACTTGTAATTGTGTTTGTTCTTCACAAAAACCCGAAATTAATTTCTGAATCCACAAGAACTAGAAATGGAGGTTCCAGTGGTTCTGAACGTCGCACCTTTGAATGCCCCTCATAGAGATTTATACTATCTGCCCCTAGCAGATAGAGATTTTCAAATTAAAGACCTCGTTCTTAGTGATAATCATCTTCGAACTTTTTTCCGTTGCAGAGATAACTTTATAAACGGTTCTGATATTATTGGATTATGGGAATCCAATCTCCCCATGTATCTTCTCCTCTCAGTCCATATTTTTCCTGAGTTAATTCATTACTGCCATGCAAACTATCACCCCAATCAAAGAGCAGTTTTGTCCCTGAGTCAGAACATCCTTTTCCCAATCACTACTCAGTCGATAAATGAAATGCTGCAATTTCAACCTGGTCAAACCCTCACTCCCCTGTCCATGGGAGAATTACTTGAAAAGTCTGCCAATTTTTCCCATGAAGAGTTAAATCGCATTTGTCAACCCTTCATGTTACCAGAGCATCAGCCCAAAGGCCCTCCCCCCTATGGTTATACTTTTTTCACTGATGTGGGCAGGCTTATTCTGAATATGATATCCTTTATCATGGGTTTCAATACTAGTGAATATGTTAATCAATTAACCCTAGTATTGTTGTCTATATTTACCCCTGGACAGTCCCCTGCTGTCAAGTATGATTTTGCATCTTACATTGCTGATAAAATCCATGATCAGTTCATGAGATTTGAGAATGAAAAAGTGTTCAAATATTCTTCTGTTATATATCATCTCATGATTTATTACCAATCAGAAAGTTTTCCTTTCCATGTTCAGAAACTTGATGCCAAAGGAAATCCTAGGTCTGTGATATTTTGGTCTGCCATCACCCATAATTCCTCTGATTCTCCTTACTCCTATAATGAGTTTATTAACCTATTTGTACACCCTGCAACCACTTTGTTAACAGGAGTTTCCCCTCCTAGAGTCAATAATGAAATCAAGAAAATTCTACAGCTCTCAAAACAATATAGGGTAGGTGACTGGTACTTGTATCAAAATCACACTGAGATCAGAATATATGGATGTGAATTGTGCCCATTCAAGTTGCCCAAATATGTCCCCACGAGACTCTTTGCACTAGAGTATTTCAGGTAGATGATTAACTCGGATATAGTTCATTTCTGCAATGCAAAGAAAAAGGCTCAACTCAGGATCAAAATTCAATTAGGTCCCTTTGTTTGTAACTCTAGAGATGCTGGAAAGGAAGCAGAAAGAATCTTAGAAGAATATCTCAGATTACAAAAAAAAAATTATTGGGTGCCTTATGACCCAAATAGCTTTATCTGTGATAGAAGAATGAAAAATAAACTATCACCATACATTCATCACAAAATTCCAGAAATTGAACAATATGCCAATATGGATGAATGGATGGAAAGAACATTGGTAGAACAGGATAGTGAGCAGGTCAATGTTGAAAATGTAATGAAAGACCTTGAGAAAATACTTGACCTAGACTCTTTTGGACAGGTGCAGATACCAGGTATTGGTCCTTCTTCTGTAGGGACTTCTCAACAAAATTTACAGGAGATCAGTGCATTGGCCACAATACAATCTAAAGGAAAAGAAAAGGAGCCTGACATACAAGTATTTGAAAAATTCACAATGACAGAGAAACCTGAGACTTCTAAAGAACAGGGTCAAGTACAAATTCCTCCTATTCAGATCAATGTGCCAGAAATTTCAATTTTACAAACTCCTATCAATATAGAAAAAGGCAAGAAGAGAGATGTTGAAGTTGCTACCCCTGTTGGTGGATCTTCAGAACAACCTCATGCTAAAAGACAAAAATTAAATCCTCTTCCAGAAGTAGATTTTGTTCAGGAAATTCCTGATAGCCAGAGAGAAGATTTGGATAGTCAACAAACAGGTACAGTCAGTGGGGCATCCACTACTTTACAAAGAAAAGAGCTGCAAAAGCAACAGAGTGTTGAAATATCTTCTTTCAAACCACCAGTTAAAGATGCAGGAGATATAAAGAAAACCTTTATCAATATAAAAGTCAGGAATGATCCACTAAGACTCCAGGTTTACAATCAGTATTTGAAGATGGCTCCTAAGAATCAAGAAAGATTGATGTCAGCTTATGACATTCAGCAAGGCAAAATGGTAATGAGTCACTTCAAACCAAAAGTGCAGCAGCCTCAAACAACTGCAGATTATATTAGAACAAATTTTGAAGTCTTAGCAAAGGATATTCATCCTTTAGATCAGATTGAGTTACATAAGCAGACTGGTGAAATGATCTATTCTACTCTGACCGATAAAGCAATGGCAACTCAGAAGTTGCAGGATTCTTTGGAGAACACTAATGCACAATTGCGGCTTGAAAAAGCCTCTTCTCAGGCCAAAGACAATAGGATAAAGACATTGGAGGAAATAATCATTGGATTGGGTCACAATCCTAAAGATGTCAAAGGTATAGAGGCCCTAATCAAGAAAAAAGATGATGATATTGCAGCTTTGAGAAAGCAGTTGAAATTTTCAGCTTCAAGACATCCACAAACTGAAGAGATGATAAAGAAAAATTCTGAAGAAGAAATGATGGACTTGCTTTTGAAACTGAATGAGCAACTAAATGAAACAGAAAAAGAGCTTGAACAGGCATTAAAGAACAAGCAGTCTACTATTCCAGCATAAAAAACAGAGGCAATTACAGGTACAGGTACATCCACAACAGGTCAGCCAACAGAGCTATCACAGGTAAATACTTCCAATTTGAGTTTTGAAGAATTAATAAAGTCAATGAATGAATTGAAACTTCAAGTAACAGAACTCCAGCACACAAATTTACAGCTTACTAATTTAGAACAAAGATATGATCTCTCAAAAATGAGTGTTGCTGATAAAACAAGAGAGGTCAAAAGATTAGAAAAATTGGTTAAAGCATTGGAAAAGGATTTCACATTGGAGAAACCTTTAAAGGAAATAAATGAAATTCTTTGGGACAACATTATCCAATCAATAAAGGATGTCTGGTCTTCAATTCAGATTATGTATGAACATAATGATTTAGTCAAATTGGCTATAGAAGAAGTTCAAAGTACAAGAGAAGAATTGGGAAATAGGCCTGAGGAAGCCAATCAACTCATACAGTTTCTAAACACTCAAACCAGACACCAACTTGCAGAACTTGGTATTCAGGATAGGACCGGAACAATTTTGGAAATAAAAAGAGTTTTACTAAGAGAACCCTTATGCAGAATCTAGAACGAAGGTGCTCAGATATGCAAGAAGAAATCATTTCCTTCAGATAAAGATTTGATATTTTGTTGAAAAAAGGATTGCTCAGTCCTATAGTTTCAGAGGATAAACTAATGGACCTTGAAAGCTATGTTGAAAAATTGGACAAGTATGCTAACAATCAGGCCAATTCTTCAACCAGTACATCAGAAGCAACATTGCCAACAGGAAAAAATCTTCATGACAGATTGGAAAATTTATTTTATCTTGAGCATGAAGTAAAGCATTTGTTTCCAATTCAACCTACCTTTTTCAGATATACTGAGGCTGATGAAACATTGAGAAAACTTCAACGGACCAGAATACCAAAAGATAAATGGTGGGAAGAATTGTTGGAACTTTTGTAAAATTTATCCTTATATGAAATTTCGCCTATTTACTACAGTATACCATGATAAAAAGGATAAACAGAGGTCAAAGTATATCAGTGAAAACAAAGAGTATCAGTAAAGCAAGGCAGTCAGAACAGAATTACTGAGGATGACAACAACGGGCCAAAACATAGGGCCTGCCTCCAGCAAATTCTCAAAAGAAGGAAACAACACAACATCAGTTACTTTTTATCTTATCTACGAGACCATTTGTCTCTATTTTTATTGTAACTTATTCATGATTCACCCTAGATTATATCTCAATTTGTTATGAGATATTTTTGATAATTTTTTGTATAAATACTCCCTCAATTAAAGTATTGAGGGTGGATTCTTATACTTTGCTGTAATATTGACTTTTTCAGAATAAAGAGCTGTTGGAGAAATTTTTTGTGGCTTGCTGGATGATGAATTGATGCGAAAGACTTTTTACAGGATTCATGTGTCAAAATACGGATCAATAAGTCATCTTTCTCTTGTGTTTTAAAGTCTTTATATATGTTTATCATATCACTGTGTTTTCATTTCTGAATAGCTAATGAAAAATAGTAAATCAGAAAGTGCTTAAGTGTAATCTGATTTTAATCATCGTTATTCTAAATGTTTTCTTCTAAACTGGTTTTAAACATAGTGAACAACAAGAAACATGCAGAGTTGCTTACAATCAAATAGATGAAAAAACACATACAAAAAACCTAGATAATAATCATGAACAAGCTTAATATTGAATTATGAACTGTAAAGGAACTTACAAAATGTGACATTACGAACCTGGTCAAGCGCACAAGCAAAAATATCCTGAACATGACCCTGGTTGACAAGTTGTATTGCTCATGATGCAAGAGGATTTGTACCTGCACTGCCAAGTCAATCAAAATCCATCATTATCTATACAATAAACACAAGTAATTGATGTAGTATTTTTTACTCTAAGATGCATTCTTATGATAATGTTAGAACATATGTTGAAAATGTCAAAACATACCTGAATAAGCTCCTCTTCGTTTCATGAACAATTTATTGGAGTCGCATGAACTTGGAACAAGCCTCCCACGATCTGAAAGAGTAGCAACTAAGTCAACAGTGACTTTTTTGTTGCTACGCTGGATCAAGGGAGGTTTGCTCCAAGATTAAATCGCTCCAATAAATTATTCTCTACTAAACAGGGCCAACCACGTGAAGGTGGAAGCTCTTATGCCCCCCCCCCCCTCACATCACTCTCAATTCCCCAATACCCAATCTATATTTCATTTTTTACTTTCATGAGCATAAAAAAAATATTCAATAACTAATAAAAAAACAATTCAACAAAAAGTACGCAAAGAAAAATTGCAATTAATGCTTGACATAAAAATAGTATGATAAATGAGGTTTTTATATAACGCAAAAAACATTCCAAGTATGGTAACGTTTGTCTTATAACAATACAATATTTTACATTATCAAATTTTCTTTTTATTCTTCCTATTTCTAAAGCTCCTAATTACATCATCAATATCATCGTTCTCTGCTCCTGTTTCATGCCTTTCGACCCGCACTGCTGACCTAGTTCCGTAGTCACGATGTCTGGTCTCATCCAGTGACGAGGCATCACCTACAAAAACAGATAATATTAAATTTTAATTGTCAGTTTTTAAATATCATTGAACTAGTTCGGTAATATTAATAAAAAAAATTGCAATGAGATTATTTACCTGGTGCACCAGTTGTCGGCGTTGACCTAGTTGGGTAGTCACGATGTCTGGTCTCATCCAGTGACGGGGCATCGCCTACAAAAAGAGATAATATTAAATTTTAATTGTCAGTTTTTAAATATCATTGAACTAGTTCGGTAATATTAATAAAAAAAATTGCAATGAGATTATTTACCTGGTGCACCAGTTGTCGCCGCTGACCTAGTTGCGTAGTCACGATGTGTGGTCTCATCCAGTGACGGGGCATCGCCTACAAAAACAGATAATATTAAATTTTAATTGTCAGTTTTTAAATATCATTGAACTAGTTAGGTAATATTAATAAAAAAAATTGCAATGAGATTATTTACCTGGTGCACCAGTTGTCGCCGCTGACCTAGTTGCGTAGTCACGATGTCTGGTCTCATCCAGTGACGGGGCATCGCCTACAAAAAAATATAATATTAAATTTTAATTGTCAGTTTTTAAATATCATTGAACTAGTTCGGTAATATTAATAAAAAAAATTGCAATGAGATTATTTACCTGGTGCACCAGTTGTCGTCATTGGGACTGTTGCTTTGTCTTCTTCTTTGGTGGTAAGATCCTCAAGGGAAACATTCTCTGTCATTTAAACAAAAAACGTTATAAGGACAACCATCAAGGTATAATTAGAAAAACTTATAAGTGAAAATTAATTACCGTCACGGCCCTCACTGATAGTAGCATTGTCGGCCTGGTCCCCACTACAATGATCAGGTTGCACGTGAGGATCATCTACATCTAAAAAAGGCGGGTTGTTTACCTCGTGATGATGGTATCCCCTTTGATTTAAAAAATTTGTTGAACATTAAATTTATGGGTGAAAAAAAAACATGTTGAAAGGTTGTGTTTTACTTATCCAGGGGCATTCACGGATCTTGGGACTGCCCCAATCTTGACGTTCAACTACAGCTTGATAGCCGAAATGGAAAGCGATATTTTTATCTTCCTCTCTAGTTTTTGTTCCGAAGTCATCACCCTACATTACATATGATTGTGTATTTTTAATCATATTTGATAGGATTACAAAAAACTTCGAAGGCGATACAATTAATTATAAGATGTTTAGCTACTTAATTACAATTCTTGCAGCTAATTTCAAGTAGCCGCCCTGGCCTAGCTTGTGATGGCCCTTTTTTTTCAATCCTAGCTTTGGTTTCCTTTGAGGTGTCAGGCAACCTAGCATCAAAAGATTAAAGTCAGATATGACGTAGCACACTTTTATTTTAGACATAGAGAAAATTAAAGCTATTGAATTAAAGTTGTAATTTACCTTGCGGGTTCAGTTGGCATTTTTCCTTCTTTCTTTGCCCTTTTCTCTTTTCCGTCATGGATGAGTGCTCTCCACTCACTCTCTGGAACTGTGAGAGGATGCTCATATCTAGGGTTAAATTGCAATTTCGTCCTATAGGTGTCCCTGGTATATTTCAAATATTTGCCGGCTACCCGAGCCACTGTTGTTCTGTCAAATGTGCCGACCCCAAAAAGGGCTTCTAGATAATCAAGAAGTTCTTTTTTCAGGTTGGAATTCTGGGAATTCCACCCTGTGCATATGGTTGGGCCAAAAATTACCAACGCATGGCTCTCCAGATACCTGTAGAACTCATTGTTTCCTAAAAAAACAAAAAAAAAGATATTATCATTAATTTAAAAATAAAAATCATGATAAATATGTTTTAGATAAAGTACATGAAATAGTTAAAATATTAAAATTTACCTGGGAGTTGTATGTGCTTTATAGGGACACCTTCATCGTTCACCAACAACGTGCCATTAATGGTCCCTGTGGAGCTGACACGTGTAGCTCCAGGAAACACAATAATGTAGTTGGCCATATCAGCCTCATCATTGCCAACACGTTCAGCGGTTGGTTGGGTGTCTGCTTGGGCAGGGTGTGTTTCTTGGCCGGCACCTAAAGGAGTAGAAGGTGTACGAGAGGGTTGTTGGGCAATCTCTTGCCCTTGTGTCCCACTACCACCAACACCGGATTCAGCAAGTGCCAGAAAACGCTACATACAAAAGAACTTTTTGTTAGTTTAGTCAATGTAAAAATAAAAAATCAAACTATCACAATTCATCTCATGCAGAACAAAAAAAATATCCTTTTGACTTTTTATTATTACCTGATATGTTTCTAGCTGGCTCATAAGTTTTTTTTATCTTCTCTACTGTTTCAGGTGTTTGAGGCGCGTCTATCAAAGTATTAAATTCCGACCTTGCATCTCATGCCTTTTTACGCAACAAGAACACTGGAGATAGGGATGAAGAAATCTCTTCCTCAAAGAGGGAATCATCAGGCGTACCATGGCTAGGTGTCTGCATATTTGAACAAAATTAATATTATTTCAATTATGTAAATAACTAAAATACATAAAGATAGAGCAATGCTGGCACTTTACATGTTCTTCCGCTGGCCTCTTTCCGCGATCATCCTGTCTCGGGGTTGTTCCTGCACTGCTCTGATCAGTCTGCCACATTGCAATAAAATTATAAATGTAAAAACTTGAAAACAATATCTAACTTGAAAACACAAAATGAAAACTTAAATAATTTCTAATAAGACACCGGAAGACAGAGTTAGAGTTTCAAATATGCCTTGCATTGAATTCAGTCCTGGAAACATGTCATTTCACATTAAGGCACCCAAACAAGAGACGAGTTGACAATGAAGACCTTATTGAATATATTGTTGGAGAAACTTCTAGTAAACTTGTTGTAAAGACCTTGAGGACATTTTTGGAGCAACATTGTTGAAGCTGATGGTATAGCATTGTTGGAGACGATCTTGAAGGGCCTTGAAGTGAAGCTTTTGGAGCAACTATTGAAAAATCCTTAGAGCATTTAAGTAAGGAACTTTCTATCTTCCATCACCTTTTTCCTTTCAATATGCTTTAAACTATTTTGTTGATATTTAATGTTTGAAATCACGTTATAATTCCTTGATTGTATGTGTTTGGGGACTTTCCCTTTGAAATTACCCAAAAATACCCTTGCAATTTTATCTTCAGGATGCATGTCTGACCCTATTGTTCAATATTTTGATTGATAGTAGTAAACATAGAGAGTTAGGGGGCTCTTGACTTGGTTTGGTTGAGCCATTAGATCCCTAACATCTACTAGGGAGAACCCCCCTTGAGTTGGAGGAGAGCTAGCCCGAAGTGAAAAGAGGTTGGTGAGGTGACAATGGGGCTATTGAATTACACATGGTATCACACTTTAGCTTTAGGAATTTATCTTGAGAAGTGCGATATTTTGCTATATCAATTCTCAAATTGTTTACAACACTATTTTTAAGAACTAATAAGAAGTGATGTTGAGGGGTTTTTGGGTATAAGAAACAATACCATTTAAAAACTAGGGTTCTCAGTCCTTGGCATTCCTTCACCTGGGCCTAGGGGCACACTAGAATAATTTCACACTAAACCATGCAAACTTAAAAGTAACTTAACGGATCCATAAAGTAATAATAATCATAATTCCTAATTTCCTATTGTACGATATGATGCAAATTATTCAAACATGAAGCAATGAAGACATGCAATGTCTGAATTTCAAGATTGATGAACCAATACAAGAAGTTAGAAACCACAACTTTGATTCAATACTCTGTGTCCTAACTCCAGGAAGGAATCTAGTTTGTAGTACAGAACATGCATCGTGTATTATCAATTCTTAATTGACAACAACTAAAGGTCATCTACCTCATCCATTCCTTCCCATTTTGTGTTTTTATGTTATATTCCTTATAAAAGTGTCAAATTTCTCTCAAAGTAAGCAACCACTGAATAAAATAAAAAATAGTTGAGATATGATTGAGAAATGGTCATTTATTTCTTGAAAGGATCTTCACAATTTCTTTGGTTGTTTTTCATCTCAAGAAACAATAAATGACCTAAGAAACTATCGTGATGTAATATAAGAAACAACACGGTGCAATGGCCATTTTCAAAGCCAGATGATGTCCATTGAGGACATCGCCTTTATTTGGTTCCTGTTTCATAGGAGTTTCGGGTAGAAATGGAACTTTGTTGTACCATTTCCAGTAGTAAAAAGGGAAAACCTTCTTTTTCCATGGGAAATAATTTACCTTTCTTTTTTCAAGATAATCTAAATCACAAAAAATATGAACTATACTGCACACATTCTTGGATAATGTGAAAGTGGAAAAGGAATACCCTACACAAGTGATGCACACATGTACTTTGAACACTAATAGATTTTTGTAGTTGAAATGCAATGCTTGTTTTCATTTAAATGTAGGGTTTTTAAAGCAGGGAGAAATAATGGCTGCCAAATTAATAAGCGTTTCTTTGGGAAAAATTTAGATCTTGTATTGGGTGATGAAGATAATAGAGGGTATTTAATCTTGATTCTTGACATCTAGAGAGAACCCTACAGCCTAACACAATCCAATGGAATTGACCAAAAAAACCCAAATAGAGTCAACCCTACTATAGGAGGAAGGGCCTGCAGTAAGAACTTACCATTTGCAAGAGCTGAGGGCGAATCTTTGCATTCTAAGAGAAAGTTTGAGAGGCGAATGCGAAGCCGAATGTTGTTACAAGAGCCTAGGCGAATGTTCAGGGAGCGAATGCGCGCGTGATATCGGCGTTAATGTAACACACATCTACATTTGAACACTAATATATTTTTGTAGTTGAAATACAATGCTTGTTTTCATTTAAATGTAGGGTTTTTAAAGCAAGGAGAAATAATGGCTGCCAAATTAATAAGCGTTTCTTTGGGAAAAATTTAAATCTTGTATTGGGTGATGAAGATAATATAGGGTATTTAATCTTGATTCTTGACATCTAGAGAGAACCCTACAGCCTAACACAATCCAATGGAATTGACCAAAAAAACCCAAATAGAGTCAACCCTACTATAGGAGGAAGGGCTTGCAGTAAGAACTTACCATTTTGCAAGAGCTGAGGGCGAATGTTGTTCTGCAAGAGCTGAGGGCGAACGCTGAGGGCGAATGCTGAGGGAAAATGTTGTTCTGCAAGATTTGAGGGTGAATGCTGAGGGCGAATGTTGTTCTGCAAGAGCGGAGGGCGAATGCGTGTGTGATATCAGACGTTAATGTAGCTATTGCGACGGATAAGAAACAATAAAATCATTTTTATGTAGCGCGCATATAAGTTTCGTATTTTTATGTAGTGCACATATAAGTGTCGTTATACCGACGGCGGAAAAAGCGTCGCTATTGCGACGGGTGCCTCCAAACGTCGCAATTGCAACACTTAGACATTGTGTGGCACTTGCGACGTTTGGAGGCAGTCGTCGCAATAGCGACACTTTGGGCCATAGTGTCACAATTGCGACGTATTCCTCCAAATGTCGCAATTGCGACACTTTTCTAAGTGTCGGTATTGCGACACTTTTCTATAAACGTCGGTATAGCGACGGTTTCGGGCGGGATGGAAAAAATTTGGGGAAATTTCCGACATTTGGTCAAAAGCGTCGAAACCAAGTATCGGAATTTCTGCCAAATGTAGTAGTGTGGTCTCCATCATCTTCCATAAATTGGACCAAAAATTCCCAACAAATATGGAATCCTTGTCACTAACAATAGAAGTAGGCAAACCATAATGAACCCATACATGTTGAAAATATAAATCAGCAATTTTTTCAGCAGTTATATATTTCTTACATGGCATAAGAATACACATCTTGTTGAACTATAAACTACTACATAGAGATAATCATGCTGCTTTCTAGATAATGGTAGACCTCCAAAAAAATCCATAGAAACACTTTCCCATGGTCTATAAGGTACCGGAAATGGCATATATAAAGCAAGCTTCCTATTGCTAGGCTTGCTTGTAGCACATAATGAACAAACTCTAATGAAACGTGAAACACTATCTACCATGTGAGGCCAATAACAATACCTCTGTAAATGTGCCACCATTTTTCTTACCCCGAAATGTCCAACAATAAGAGAAAAATGAGCTTCTCTCATGACACTTAGTCTCTCCCCCTGTGGTATACATAACTTGCCCATATGAAACAACAAATTATTATGCAAGTGATAATCATTCTCCTCAACATGATTTCCTTCACTCAAGTTATCATACACATCCTTAAAATCAACATCTGATGCATACTGTTCTATGTAGCTCTAATGTACAATAGAATCATTCTTAAGTAAAGTAGTAGCACTAATAATAGGCCTTGAAATGATATTAGCAACTTTATTGAAAATACCTTTCTTGTACCTTATTACCAAGTGAAATTGTTGTAGGAAACCCATCCATCTGAAATGTCATGACTGCTGTAATTTACTTTGCGACTGAAAGTACTGTAAAGGCTGATGGTCGGTATGAACAACTGTTTCTTTGCCCATCAAATAGTGTTTCCACTTTTTGACGCTTTGTACCAACGCATACAACTCCTTATCATATGTAGGATAATTCACAACAGCACCATTAAATGTCTTAGAATGAAATGTGATAGGCTTACCATGTTGTAAGAGAACTGCACCCATGGTGTAATCACTAGCATCGGTCTGAATCTCGAATGGTTGTCTCAAGTCCGGTAATGCAAGGACTGGAGTTGAAATTATCTTTTCTTTCAAATACTCGAAAGCTTTATGTTACTTGCCTCCCCATTGTAAAGCACGCTTCACACTTGTCACTGCATGCATAGGAGTTGCTATAGCAGAGAAGTTAGAAATAAACTTCCTCCAATACTGAGCTGCACCCAAAAAACTTCTTACCTCTGTAATGGATTTGGGAGTATGCCAATTCACAATGGCTTCTACCTTAGAAGGATCAATTCTCAAAGCACCTCCTCCTACTATGTGTCCCAAATAAACCAAAGAAGTCTTTCCAAATTCACACTTTGACATTTTAAGAAATAATTGATTTTTTTTCAAAACGTCAAGTACTTTCTTAACATGCATGGCATGCTCTTCTCTAGTCTTTCTGAAAATAAAGATGTCATCTAAGTAGACAATAACGAAAACATCAAGAAAAGGACGTAATACATCATCCATTACCCGCATGAAAGTTGCAGGTGCATTGCATAAACCAAATGGCATAACAAGCCCCTCAAAGAGTCCCTGTTTGGTTTTAAATCTTGTCTTCCAAATGTCACTTTCTGCAATTCTAACTTGATGATAACCACTACTTAAGTCTAACTTAGTGAAATGTTTAGCATCTTTCATCTGATCTAATAAATCATCTATCCTTGGGAGTGGGTAACGATTCTTTACTGTTATCTTGTTCAATGCCCTGAAGTCCACACACATACACCAAGTTCCATATTTCTTTGGAATCAACACTATCGGTGACCCACATGGCGAAGTGCTTGGTCTTATGAAACCTTTTTCCAACAAGTCCTTAATTTTCCTCTTTATTTCAGTATTCTCCATGAAAGACATGCAGTACATCCCCTATGTTAGGAAGAGGAAAATCTTGTTGTAACTGGATTTCATGTTGAATCTCCCTTTTAGGAGGCAAATTTGTCGGTTCCTGAAACATCTCATGATGTGCATCAACTACATCATATAAATCTAATTTTAACTTGGAATCACAATTTGCAAATGACTCATGATTCACATCAACCTTAGGCTTAACCATAAGATGTACAAAACGCTTACTAGAATTCACTAGCCTTTTTACCTGTCTCGCATTTACCATCGTTATATTTGTCTTCTTTTGATGTGCTCTAACAATAAAATCCTTGCCATCTTTAAAGAGATGATACTTATTTTCATGGCGATGGAATATTTCTTTCCTGTCAAATAAGTAAAGACTTCCCAAAACAATTCCTGATATATCAAGCGGCACTACATCAAGTTCAACTGTGTCAATAAAGTGTGCAGTAATTGCAAAACGCAATATGCACTTTCTTGAGACTTGTAATTTTGCATCCTTTCATATCCATCCAAGTGGATATGGCTTGGGATGTGGAATGGTCTCAAGTTTAAGTTGTTTGACCAAGTCTTCTGATATGAGATTTGCTTGTGACCCACTGTCAAACAGTGTGTCAATTTTTGTATGTTTTGAGACTACCCTCACATGGAACAATTCAATTCTTTCTTCCTCATTTGGAGCTTGGACATGACAGTCTGAAGTACTAGTGCTTGGCTTAGTTTCAGTTTCCTTTCCCTTCATACTCTTCAAACCCATGGCTATAATTTTGGTTTCGTCACCTGAATCATCACCTAAGTTTTGTGGTGTAGTTGTAGTAGCTGCAGTTTTCTTCTTTCCTTTGTTTTTGTATAAAGAGTTCTTTTTTCAGGATGAAGTTTCCAACAGTTTTTCTCTTCATGGCCTTCTCTTGAACAATGTTTACATATCACTTTCTCACTCTCCTGTTTGACAGATGCATTCCTTTTGCGTTTTCCCTTAGGGGTTTTATCTTTGTTTTTCCCCTTAAAAGGCTTGTTTCTACCCTCATCAAACATGTTTTTCCCTCTAGCTCTAAATGTGTATCTTGTACACAAAGTTCATCTAGACTAGTGGGATTGAACATAAGGATAGTATGTCTAAGGTAGCTATGCAAACCACCTATATATTTTAGCAAAGTATCTTGAATTTTTAATTCTACCCCTAATAAGAGTGCTCTTTTCCTAAACTCTTGGGTGTAGTCTTGTACATTTTGTCCCTTAAGCTGTCTGAAGTTTTGCCAGTTCATGATAGCCTTTTGTAAATGAGCTAATGGATAAAATTGCTTTTTAATTGCAGTAATAAATTCAGCCCGTGATAAAGTGATCTTACCATGTTTTTTAATTTCATCCTTGGTCTTAGCTTCCCACCATACCAATGTTGCTCCATTCATTCTCAAAGAGGCTAACCATATCTTGGTGTTTTCATCATGAAGGTTTTGTATCCTCAAGTAAACCTCCAACTGCCTTATCCAATTGTCAATTTTCTCTGCATTGACTTCACCATTAAACATAGGCAACTCAAATTTAAGATCAAGCTTTAAAAATGGACTTTTACCAGTGGTTTTAGACTTGTGAGATTGATTCACCGAAGTAGAGGATGACGATGTAGAGGAAGAGGATGAAGATGGGGATGGTGGATCACCATTTCATACAAGTCCTTTCTTTGACTTGTCATCACTTTTCTTTCCTCCTGAAGAACCCTCTCCTTCTTTCTGATGTTTAGACCCTTCTCCAACAAGCCTATCATTCCTTTCTTGGTAGAGTATCCTCACCACTCAGTCATGTCCAAAAAATCCTTTCGGAACACCCGATCCTCTTCTTTGGGATCAATGTCTTCAGGAGCTTCTCCTTCTCTTGAAGACATGCTTAAGGCTTCTTCAGTGGCTATTGAGGATGAATTAGAAAGTGGGTTAAAGGCTCTCTGGCCCTCCTTGGTTGAGGATTACTTTTTGCTCTAACCAATTTTCCTTCCCCTCTCTTGAGTTTAAGCCTAGTAAGCATCAAAAATTGCAAACAGTCAACTATATCTTTGCATAAGAACAAATGCAGAGTAAAAATCTAGCTCTGATACCAACTGATCTGAAAAGGAACTATTTGTAAATTCTATGCAAAGTATCCATTTCCATTTAATTAAGTGTGCAAAGTGTTCTCCATGTCTTGCAGGTTAAACAAAGTAGTTTTGGTAATGTTTTTGAGTTTTACGTGTGAGGATTTTTTATTTAAATTTACTGTTTAATATATCACACCAGAAATACACAACAAGTAAAATTCACCATAGCATAACCCAACAAACTGATGAGGCAGTTCACCTCTCCTGGGCTACATCTATCGGTCCAAGGCTCCCCAATGGCATGTCCTTGCTCTATTAATTTGCTCAAAATGGTTACACAGTGAAAAATATGCCTAAACAGGAAAAAAAAGCTGTGAATTTGACTTAAGAAGACAGAAATAAGCTAAAAATGGCTTTTGTTTCACCTCAAACGATGAAGTACAACCCAATACAACTCCATCTCCCTGATGGCCCTGATGGCTCTTTCCTCTTCCATAAAGAAAAAATGGCTAAATAACACCTCTGTTCACTCTACAACCTGTCCCAAACTCTCCAAAATGCTCAAGAAAGCCAAAATTGACTAAAATTTCATCTTGTTTGGTCGAAATTTGAGAAAGTTATGACCCAAACAAGATTTTGCCCAGTGGCACTAGAAAACCTCCTCCAAAACTGGAGGAACTCTAGTTAACTACACCAGAATAGGCCGGCAGACAGAAATGGTGGAACCGCGCGCTATTTTAGGGATAACATTAAGTTTAACTGTCAGTTGGAAGAGCGCGTTCATATGCGGAATCTCCGGCGGTTATTGCTGGCAGATAACTTTAACTCTGCGCCCATGGTCACAGCCTGCAGGTTACATGGGAAAAGCTAGCTCCATAGGGGCTTAACCCCAACTCTCCGTCAGTTTGCAATGGTGTTAAGCCAGGGTTCATAACGGTGATCATATGGCAATGGGGCTGAACCTGAGGGGATAGCCCCTCAACCTTTCGCCTACTCACAAAGACACACCCCGACTGTGCGTTTACATGCCGCCCGACTTGCCCAATTCAACTTCTCCATGACCCGACTGCAGTTTACATGCCGCCCGACTCGCCCGTTCAACAATTCTTGCTCATGGTGTAATGGTTCGGTCGGCCCTGCCCGTGTAGTTGGGCCAGGATTCGAATCCCATGCCTTCCACATTTTTGAATGAACCTTTTAACCAATGGCCTGGGGCCACGTGGCAGCCTCCGGGCAGGCCACATGGCACCCTCTGACAGGCCTATATAAACTTAAATAAAAATGAAATTTTCCATAATATTTTTTTTTTTTTTAAATTGACAAAATCATAGTTAAAAATTCATGTTTTGGAGGTCACTAGACGAATTCAAACCTCAGTAACTTTCACATACGACATCGGATTTGAGTCCCGTTCATGGCGCCAGAATCGCAGCAACGAGGCCTTTCCGGTCATTCATATTTCAACCATTTCTGAGCACTTCCATTTTTGAGCAATTTTATAACTTGGACATGATCTCCTGATTAATAAGATGGCAAAAAAACTATGCTATTAGCCTTAGACACAATAAAGAGAAAAAAAAAAACAAAAACTAGCCTTAGACACAATAGAGCAAACAAAAAAACCAAAACCAATGTTTTCTTAATCCAAAATGATGATGTGTGATGATGCAATTGAATTTAGTTGAATGGAGGTTATTTCAAACCTCTAGTGGGACTCCCTCCTTGATCGAAAATGATGACCCGTGATGATGCAATTGAATTTAGTTGAAGGGAGGCTTGCGTTGGTGCATTGATGAGGAAAGGAGATGCCCGCTGGATCCAATTTCTCTTACGACCTTATGGAAAATGACTCGAGGTACCATACACCACATACCAGAACCTAGGTACCATACACCACACGTACCAGAACCAGACAAGGAAAGGAGATGCCCGCTAGATCCAAGTTCTCAGGGGTGGCCGAGGGGAGGACTGCGGCAAGCTCAAAGGAGGGTCCATACCCAGAGTTGTGCATGAAAAGGAAAAAAAACATCGACTCCCAAACGAAATAATCACCTTAAGATAGGACTGTATAAAAACTACAGAACTACAAACTGTTAGTTTAATCCATTGGACATGCTTCGCAAGCCTTTTTATTAATCCATTGGGCATGCTTAGCAAGACATTTGGCTATTCTTAAAGTAAGCTTATTTTTTAATTGAATTTGAGCTTGTTAGGGCATCTTTTCCCCCAAATAAAGACACATATATACAAGTCAGACGCATTGGTCTCAGTCTTCTTTCCTTCGATACAAGAACCAGAAACAGTTCTTTTAACTTGTAAGAGCGTAATACACATTTTCGATGCACATTGTTTTAACTTTTAATTTTAGATACAAGGATTTAAGGTTATCCTTAGTTACACATGGGCAATTCTGACATGTAAACTCCCAATTATTTGTCTTTTGATTTTACAATATAGATACACAGAGACAGTCATTATATAAATAGATAATTTTGTTATAGGAATATATAACAAGATATAAGTGTATATTAATAGATACTTTTGTTATAGGAATATATAACGAGATATAAGTGTATATGAATAGATAATTTTGTTATAGGAATATATAATGAGATATAAGTGATAGCTTTGTTACAGACATTCTTCTACTCGGCAAATCCCCGAGTTCCATGTTTGTTTATCAGACTTTGACTTCCAACTTCTAAAAGCTCTTCCATGATTTCTCAGTCTCAAACGTGAATTTGGTAATAATTCCTCAATTTCAAATATATTATGAATCCCCTGTCAACTCACTTTATCATCTTGCAACGTCCAGTGTTTACTTCCGTGTGAAATCTGACTCTTACACCAGTGGGAAAGTAGAATTCAAGAAAATCGGAAACATCAAAAGTCGTCTAATATTTATCCATGGATTCAAAACTTGAATTTGTACAATAGTTTTGAACAAAGAAATAAAGTAAAATAACAATAACCCTCTCAACTTACTCATTTATCATAATCACAAAAAGAAAAATGGAAAATAAAAACAACCGAAGAAATAAAAAAATATAAATAACATGTTTAATGGGCTAATCTTACATTTTACGCGTTGTAGAATTTCAAATAGTTTTTTTACAAAGGAAATTGATTCACTTTTCCTAAGAATACACAATAATTAGATTCCTTTCTCACATAGGTTGACTAAGACTCACTTCTAAAGAGGAAACTTTTTCCGCAGAAAAAGGGAAATCTATGCCCACCTTACTAAATTTCAAAAAAATAACAACTCTATGGTTTAAACAATAAATTCAGTCAAGGAAATGAGACTTGCCAACAAAATTGCAGTAGAATAGCTTAATAACAAATACATATTACCTCCTGATAAAGAAATTGATCATGTAAATGCAAAAATAAGCATAAAAACATAAACTACTACTAACAATCTGTGATCTCCAGTTTGAAAAGACGATAATGGTGAGCAGAAAAAATGATGCACATCACAGTATAATATTAGATCTTGCGGTAATTTAGCCACTATGTTATTACAATCCCAGGTCTGCAGGGTACCATATCCATCCACTAACAAACAAGGATCCTTCCAAATGCCTTCCAAATGACATCAATAACACTTAAATAACAAATTTAAGTGTGCCCTCCATGATATGATTGAGAGTACAAAACTCGCAAAGAAGTACCCTGCAACAATAAAATCTTGCAGGGCAACAGATTTTATAGGATAGTGAGAATTCATACTGAATACCAGCATGGCGTAGCGAGAATTCACGTTGAATACCAGCAAGGCGTTCTCCGTAGTAAGTCTGCGAATCTTGTCCGCCGGAGACTACTCAACGGTTTGCATTAAAATATTGTAGCCCAAAAGCTCTAACCATTGTTTCTTATTTGCAAGCCGAAGCTAACCCAACACCGCAACGTATATATTTAACCCGCGTGATGGAAGCAAATAGTTGTTGGTCATGCACCTTAATGGAGGGTTTATCACTGGCCGTTTTGAAGATAGAGCAACCAAATGTGAATCCTAGAGCGAAAGTAGGCCTAAAAGGTGTGTGCCAAATGTCGATCAACGCCTGTTATCCAAGTGCCCATCGGCCTAAAAATCGGAACCGAGTAATGGGAGAACGCTTTGACGTTTTCACAGGTGTCATTACCAAAATGAAATGGTTGACGAAAACAAAAATGAGTTGATTCAAAAGAAAAAGCCTATCGGACTAATTATTTCACATTTTTTAGTAATCAACAATAATGAAAAGAGTAGCCAACGATACAGTTTCATTACCAACGGAGTTGGGAACATAGAGTGCAGAGTGGATAGATTAAAAAATGTATTAATTTGTGGGGTAGTGGTGCTATTAGGAACCGCCAAGTTCCAATGCCATTTTAGTTCTCAATGCCTCGTATTGTTATTTGCATGCCATCTTCAGCCACCTGCTCCATAACCCATTCACGATGGCCCCTGCATACTTCCAAGTACCAAGGATGTAACTAAGGTTGTGAGTTACAGAGGTATTAGAAAGACACTGTGGGGTTGCTACAGAGTCAAAATCAGAGATCCCTCCATTAGAAGAGGTAGGTGGTTGGTACGTTTGACACCACTGAAGAGTTGCAGCACCATTGTAGCTATCGGACATCGAATTCCATGGCTTCCTGTCTGCCTGCTATAACAAGATAAAGTTATCTACCAATGTTTTCGAACAAGCAAAGTCCTCATTTGGCTTGTTTTCCACAAGCAAAGGCCTCAAGGCACATTGAACATTTTCTAATGGCTTCACTGAATTTGGATTGTTTTCCTCAAGTAAGATGCAAATTTTTTAGGAGGGATGAGAAATTACTTCCTTTTTTTGGCATTTGATAAAACCTAAAATGCATGTACTTTTTAAACCTGTAACAAAATTTAAACATGCAATTTCATTTTTGATATATCCAGAAAATGAATACATACTAAAATTGTAATTTAGGTTTAAATCTGAAATCATTGAAAATAAAATTATAGGTTTAAATTTGTCTAGTAAATGTAGTTGTTGTTTTATAAATGTATAATGAAACTTAAGGAAGGAAGCTTAACTAATTAAATGACTTGACACTATAAAATATTAAATGTGTTCCGGGTAAACTTAACAAAACTTAACTAATGAAATAACTTGACACTATAAACATTAAATCATACAAGTTTTAGGTAAAAATAAGTCTAAAATAAATTTTTAAATAAAAAGTAGTTTGATCGAACATTTATGTTAAGATATTGAATAGAGTGGTTTGTTAAAGCCCGATTGAAAAAAATTATTTAAGATATTGAACATAGTGGTTTGTTAAAGCCGATTGATTGCTACAGTCCCTACACGCCCAAAGGCAGGGACTAATAACATGGATTAACATTGATTGGATTTTTTTTTTTTTAATTGCGAGCGTTTCTTTTATGGAAGGTAAACAATAGGTTTAGGATTATGGCCATTGTCATTAGATTTATTTATTTATTCTATATATTATATTTTAGTTGGTTTGATATAATAGATATTATTTATTTATTTTATAAATTATATTTTAGTTGGTTTAATATAATAGACACGTGCAAGTAAATTATTTTAATAGAATATTGATTATTTAATATAAAATTTTATTTATATAGAATATTTATTATTTAATATAAATTTTAATTTATTTATTATAGTTAAAGTGAATATGTGTTTTTATAGAAAAGAAATAATTAAGTTGATATAAATTTGAATTTAATATTGGATATGTATTTTTTTATAAAAGGAAGTGAGGTTTTATGTATAAAACTTAAATTTTATTGATTTTTGAGTGGAGAGGCTTATTCTACAATTTAATATGAGGGTGATGTGTAATTCTGTCATTTTAAAAAATACTTTAAATGAAAAAGCATGGTCGATTATAATAAAAACAATGAAAAATTACAGATGGTCTATATATAGAGACAAAAAAACATTATAGATCTATCTTAACCACAAATTTATCAAGAACGAAAATGGATTAAATTTCTTAGTGTAAATCTTTTCTTTAAGTTTTGCATTCTAAAAAGAGATTTTCATATAATGATATTTGATCCCTCTCAACTCTTGGTAGATCAATGGTTAAAATGGATCTATGTTGGTTTTAAAATCATAATTGAGAATTTGATTAATAAAAGTCTACATTAGCCAAGTCCCACTAGCACAATCGATTGAGGAATGGCCTCGTTTGCAAGGCGACCCAGGATCAAACCTCATGGGGGTCGGTTTTGCCATGTGCTAGGGGGAGGAGACATGCTAAAAAATCCATTCAACTTAGGGTCGGTGTGGCCCAAGTCGGGTGCGATCCCCATGTGACTTTGATGGATTAGATGCCCCTGGGTCGCGGCTCCTCAAACCATAGGTTTAGCCTGGAGGATCACAGACAACTTCACCAAAGAAAAAAAAATCAACATAAAGGATGCAATAAATTTCCAAAATTATATCAAAAATGTTTTTCAAGTTGAATACTATTATCAAGGCTAAAGGCCATTTTTTAAAACCAAAACGAGAGTTTATATTAATGGAAAATTTGCATTTATAGCATATAAATTACATCATAGAACATCATATTATCAATTTTTCTTGATGGTTGACTTATACATTCATCAAACCATACCATAACTTCAAAATGTCAACTAGATACTACCTCAAAACTAGAAAAATGAGACGTGAAAGTCTTCCAAAAAACATCCAAAATCTTATAGACTTAAATTTCTATACAACTTGCACATTATGAGGAAGAGAAGACCCATAATGGGCAGAGCCCATGCCATTATACTTAACTAGTTAGTCCCTGTCGTTAGACACGGGACTATAGTAATCGAAATGGGGCTCTTAGCATTAGTTTCTATTGCAAATAACCTAAGTTTTTAGAAACTAAAATTTTTGCAACCTATCAAAATATCGATTGATTTTTGTCGGCCAATAGAGTTATTTTCCTTCTTATTGGCCTCTTCCCGAGGCCAAAAAGCTATTACCTTGGATTATATTTTGTATTTTCGGTTGATAATGAGAAACCACAAACTAATGCTAGCATTAGTTCAAATGTATTAAATGTTATTTGGTTAGTGCCGGCTATTTAAGTTATAAAGCAAAGTCGTTATGCGCCCAATGGCATTGCTACACTATTTTGAAACATTTCACCCCTCTATAAAGTTTCATTACTTTCCACCGCCCTGTGAATTTTATGTTTCATTACTTTCATTACTTTCCACCGCCCTGTGAGTTGTTTTATGACATCTAGACATTTTATGACATTTGGACTCCTCGTTTCCTCATTTTACACCTGCACATCTTCACATTTTCATTTTCTTCACCTGAAGACCATCCAATATTTTCTTCACGATCAAATCTTATATCCTGGTAGAATATTCCACATGGTAAATAATCCTCGATTGTAGAGGATTCCTTGAGTTCTTGGAAAAAGCCTCGCATGGTAGAATTGCTAAGCAGCTACAACTTACAGCAGTCGAAAGAAACTTGGCCTGGTTTGACAACTAATGGAGTGGGTGGGTCAAGTGAGAAGTTTGCAACAAAATTCCTGTAGAAGTTGATATCATCCATGAATCTCTTCAAGTATAGAGTGCTGGTAGTATAAGGCCAATGTGCCAAAGCTACTCTTCAACTAATGGATTGACTTTGCACCCATTGGATTGACGGGCATTCTTTCCAACAAAATAGATGGATTGACTCTGCACCCATTGGATTTGCACCCTGCAAAGGTGTTTTCACTTTTGAGAGGTGAAGTACCATGTTCTGGTTCATGAATAACTGTAGAAAAAGTTGCAACTTCATAGCATCTCTTTAGCTTTGGGATAGCAAATCAAGGAGAGTCACATGAGGAACTTACTAAGGAAGATTTTAAACATTGTTGTCCCAAAGAGAGCTAAAATTTCTCCATTTTACTACTTAGGTTTGTATTTCCTCTACTCACGTAGACTTCACTGTATCCCACTTTCTCCACACTGTGAGAAAGGTGGGTTGTAACCAAACTCAAAATTATTGTAAATTAACATGTCCATCGTTCATATAGTGTGTTGAAGTTTCAATTGTACCACTTAAGACCATAGAGGAACATAAAATCTATAGAGAGGGCGACTCAATACGAGAAAACACTGATACATGCATTGAGGAATGAGCATATCAAACCTCCAATGAATTGTAGCACCTCTACATGCATGAGGATTTTCACTCTTTCAAACTACCTATTACTACCCTTCCCATACCCATTTCTCCTCTTGAAAGCTTCCTATGTGCATGGAATCGATAAAGAGTAACAAATATAATCCTAATTTTGGCCACAATGATCTAAATTAATCATGGATAAAATAGGATAATCATTGTACATACCACTATTGGGCTTGCCAATGCTCCACTTGACAAGGAAATTTGTACTTAGAGCCACCAAATGTGTTGCACATGAGTTTTTAACCCCCTGTGTGACATATTGTTGCATGCGATAGATTTGGAGAAGAACTATTAACTAAGACCAAAGACTCACTTTTATTCTCAATTTCTTTCAAAACAAAGTTTGCCAGATCTGTATGCTAGGCAGTTGTGTGTCATCCAATGCCATATACCACCTTGAATCTAATGTGTTCATATTGTATGAGGAGTGGAATCCAAGCCATTTCCCTCTACCATGCTTCCATATCAATCCAAACTCAAATAATGGATCCTCCCCTAAGAGAAAAACAATGTGATGGGACCTCACGACTACCTTCACACTTTCCACCATGATTGTGTGCTTGAATGCCCTTCTCAAGTTGTGTTGGGAGATAGTTATATAAACATAAATGAGTCACCCTTGCATGAGGTTTCGCTTGGTGCAACCCCACAATTTTTTTTCATGGATTCAACAATTGGTCCTTATGGAAAGGGGGGCCTTTATTTTTTAATTTCATCAATACAATGTCAAGGGAGGGAGAACCATGAGGCTTTCCCATTGACCCTCAATCCACACATATTCAATTTAACCCCTTCATTTTCCATTGCATTTACTTCTTAGTTATTTTCTCTATGCACATGATATATTGTCATAGAAGGAAAAAATGGAAAGATAGTTTTGATCCTTTTCATTATATTTTTCAACCATTTTTCATGTGGTAGAGAATTAATTACCATAGGTTGGATAAGGAGTTTAGAATCTCCAACAACAATTAAAGAGGAAAATTGGCGTTCTTTTGCAAACATTAATCCTTAAAGCAATGCATATGCTTCCACTTCCACTTGATTGTTTGAGATTGATCACATTCCCCAAACATAAGACAATTCTATTTTTCTTTTAAGGAAAAAGATAACCCCTCATGCTCCTACCATCCCTCCCAAGACTATATTTTAATACAATACATTCATATAATTATGTTATATATTCTGACCTTAAATTTTATTAATATTAAAAGAGAAATCTCCATTAAATTTTTAATATGAAAATCAAAATATTTAATTAATTTAATTAATTCATTAAATTATTAATATTTATTTTATGTATATTATGATTTAAATGAGTACAACTTTCTAAAAATCAATATTGGTTGGATTATGTACCATTTTCATTATATTGATTTGTTTATTATTAGCTTCACTTTTATGCATTATATTTTAGTTGGAGTAATATAATAGGGGTTCTTGTAAATCATTTCTCCTTTTTTTTAACGGAATATTCCGTAATGCGTTGAATTTGAAATAATTATTCTTTGACGAAAAATCAAACTTGAATTATGTAATGTTAACTTTATAAAAAAATTAATTTATTTTTTAATTATATTAATTCTAATTTTTTTTAATTGTCATTGGTTAGGGGAGCTTAAGCCTTATTTCTTATTCTACAATGATGTTGTTTTGGACATTGAAGTGTTTTCAGTGTACATAGGTCATATGAATGAATGAATGAATGATATTTAACATCCACGAGACTAAAAATAGTCTATGAGACCACCAGCTTCTTTGTTTTTTTCCTTCTGTAATTCAATCTTTTTCTTACTCAAATTGATGATGAGCTGACCCAACCTTCTAACCGTTCCGTCACTGAAAAGACAATGCCACGGAATTGATGCTAACATACTGCAATAACCGTCCCTGATGTCTCTGAAAGCGTCACATTCCAAAATGGAATTTTTTTTTCTGATTCCACTGCCCCAGAAGTGAAAAAATTACATACCCTTTCTTCCCAAGCTTCTTTAGGTCTCTTCCACCGTCTCGTTTCATGCCTAAGTTGATGTGAGTTAGTTCTTAATTGAGCAATAAGAACCTTTGCTCTCCACGGAATGCTAGCTCCAATGTATTATTTTTGTTGGAGATCACAAGTGGGGTTGAATTCCTGAACATAATACTTCTTCTTTCTACCCAACTCTTTTCCCCATATACCCTTACGAAACTTCTCCATCACAAAAATCTTTAACTCCTTGCTATTTGTGGGACAAGCATTCAGGTAAATATTCCATTTTTGCTTCCATTTGTTGTTTTGTCTCATCCATGATTTCTTTCTTTCACTCATACCTTCATTGAAGATAACTTTCAGCCATCTACCTCCTCCCATTTGCTCAATTCTTTTTAGATACCTTATAAAATGCACCATGGCAATTGCTTCGATGAGACACTCAACATTATCTCATATGGAAATACGTAAAGCATTACTCCCATAAAAATCTTGACTTCACCTCGGGATTGCACAAAAATATGGAAATACAGAAGCCATTAATTCTTTGAGATTATTTCTATGCTCCAACCTTCTATAAAGATTTTACAAAATTCATAAGTATCTTTTCAATTCAAACCCTACTGTATTAAGTTTCGTTCTGTAAATTCAAATCTCACCACTTTGGAAACTTCGACTTTATTTAAGTTATTTTGACTATTTGTTTATTTTAATAAAAAATAAATGTCGTCCTAGTTATATTGACGTTTACATACAAAATATGACAACATTATCTCTTCCCAAAAATAATTCAAAGAATAATGTATGTTAGGTATGTATAGTTGTTTCAAGGATCAAAAGTGGAATATTCGAGGCCCCACATTGTAGAAAAAGGACTAGAGAAACCTTGACAAAGAAACAAACTACAACTTATACCTTGAACCTTCAACCCCATATTATCCCAACTTTAATTTAATTTAATTATATAAATTTGTCTATACCTATAAAGTATAATTTAATTAAACAACTTTTTAATCATATAAATTTGTCACAACAAATATATATATATATATACCAAATTTGTTTTAACACTTTAATAATATTTTTCTCATAATCCAATTATTTATTATTTATTGTATTTTTTATTTTTTGGAAAAATTCAATTATAAATTTTTTAATTTAATTCAAATTACTAAAATTTGAAAAAATGTAGTTGGCATTTCAAAAAATGATAAAGAAAATATTATTTATTTCAACCAACTTAAACAATAAAGAAGATTAAGAGTAAACATTTTGACCAACTTTAGTTTAATTAAACAATCTTTAATCATATAAATGAGTCACTACTTATTTTTTTCAGAGAAGAAAAAACATTGTGCTTGTATTAGGATAAACAAAACAATACATGATTCAGAAATTTTCCAAAGTATCACATGATCCAGCCTGTCAAAGACATTGGCGCAAGCCCAACATAATGGAGGTAGATTGGACATCCATTCCCAATTGGCTATCTACAAAATGTATCTCGAAATATGCATCATCTTAAGAATTATGGGAACCATGTACCCAGCCATCGAGCCAATCCAAATATATACATATATACCTTTACTGCTAGGAAATTTAGATAGCTAAAACCAAAAGATTACTAATAGTAAGCAAAAAGGGAAAAAGAGATAAACCAAAATGACAAGACCATAGTTGAAGTAAATTCATGGAATTTGTATGGTATTGATGTCCTGTGTTTGTCCATCCTTGAAATGTTGAACCTGAATAAAGCCGAAGTGTTCCTTTAAGCCTTTATTTGAGAGGGAATTTTCCCTTGTTGACTTCCCTAAAGATATGTTGAATTTGAGGAACCTAAATTCGAAGAAGGTATTTGATGTAGTTAATCCAACATTGTAGTGCAGGAGGTTATGACAGATTTTGAGTCCTCAAAAATGTATAGAGTCTCGATCTGTAGATTATAAGCATCCCATAAAAAACTCCATCATGCCATAACTTCTGCCTTTGTATTCGTGCCCGGACCTCCATTCCAAAAAATGTGATATTGCTCATTATTGACCATTTTGATCCAGGCTCCGCAGCCACATATACCCATCTATTTGGCCCCATCAAAACAACCTGCAGGCAAAGTAGTAGGAGGAGGAAAAAGGTGATGGGAAAGATCCTTGGTAGGGGGGGGGGGGGGTGGCGGGGCATAGTAGATGTGGGAGGGGACTATTGCCTTACCCTGAAATATGTGGCAGTTTCTAGCCAACCAAATTTCCCACAAGAAAAAGAAAGGGAAGATCGGAATTTCAGGTCAGTTCGCTCCTAGGAATGAAATGGATGATATTGAGAGGTCTCAAGTTTGGGTCCTATAATAAAAAAGTAAACAAATGCCAAATGGAGAGTACGACTGGGAAGGCTAAGAAGAGATGTGCTACAGTTTCCAAATCCTATAAGAAGAATGGGCATCGCCCAGGTCCCTCGAACCCCCATTTAGCCAAGTTATCCCAAGTGAGGATTTTATTCCTCTAGGCCATCCAAACAAACAAAATTATCTTGATAGGGATAGGTATTTTCCAATAATTTCTGAAACAAGATGGCTTGAGGCTCTATATATTCTGTGTGATGATACCATTGTAGATGTCTGCAACAATTGTGTATCTTCCTTTCATTTTTCCTGCCCAAACCATTATGTCCCCCAAGGGGTGAAGACAAAATTCCGTTGATCTCAAATTATTACTATATGATTGCCAATCAACGACGTTATGTCCCGACAACCCGATTTGTACTGAATAATTCCAGATCAGGCAACCTTAATTCCAATGTGATATAGCATGACTCAAGAATAGAATCCCTTTGTGGGAAAGGTCACGTTGAAGGCTAATTTCCATTCTAGGTTCCTGTGGTAAGCCATGAATGCCATCAATACCCAGAAATATGCTTTATCCATCTCTGAAATCCCAAAAGATTCTATTTGAAAATTGAGCAGCCACTCTCGTGAATGCTTGCCAAATATAAGAACCATGACCATGAGGAAGAGATTGAAGTCTATACAAATACCAAAGATCCATATCATTCAAATATTTTTATCGAAAAATGGCAGGCCATATATCAGTACCTATTACTACCCTCCACAACAACTTGATCAAGAGAGATCGGGAAAATTTTTGAATATCGAGCAGGCCCCAGCCACCGTGGATTTTAGGAATTGCAAGCGTATCCAGTTTGCAAAGGTGAATTTTTTTACGTCCATGAGCACCCGACCAAAGAAAAATAAAGATAATGGACTTAATCAAAGAAATTATGTGAGCGGGAAAGCTGAAGAGATGGGCCCAGTAAAGGGAAAGTTGTTGGAGAACTGCTTGTATGAGAATATAGTGACCCCCCAATGAGAGCCATTTGTGATTCCAAGTATTCAATCTCTTTTTGAATTTCTCCAATAGCCAAAGCCAGTGCTTGGCACGATAACTGCAGGGCTTTAACATGAAACCGAAGTATGTGAATCCCTCAACCGGAGGAGCAAGTTTCACCCCGAATAGACCGACAATTAAGTATGTGTCTGCATAGTCACCCGAGTCAGCTAACAGTAGTGATTTGGCTCTATTAATTACCAATACAGATGTTTCCCCATATTGAAGAATAATATAGTGTGGAGCATACCATTGTGCACGCGATATAATTCCAAAAGCCAGGATGTCATCCACAAAAAAATAATGTGTTACCTTGACCCCAGGAGAGATTTGAACACCATCAAAGAGTCCCCGCGAATTTGCTTCCTTGATATGAATGTTGAGTCCATCCATAATCAGAATTAATATAAGAGGATAAATGGATCATCCTTGACGGAGTCCCCGACCTGCATGGAAAAAATCCAATGGGAGGTCGTTGATGATAACAACATACCATACAGGCGCTATACAAGCCGTTATCCACTGAAAATTATGTGTTTTCAGGCCGATCTTGTGGAGAACTATGCATATATAAGACCAATATACATTTTCATAACCCTTGAATAAATCTACCTTCATGATCATTGCTTTCGTATTTTTGATGTGGATGGAGTGCATGCATTCCTGCGCTGACGCAATGGCGTCATGTATGAGATGGTCCGAGAGAAAACCATATTGTTCCCTCGAGATATGGACAAAGAGGACACCATAAATCCTTTGATCAATAACTTTAGATATTAGTTTGTATATCACATTGCAAAGTGATATTGGCCTGAAATCCTTGAATTTATTTGGTAGGGAGGATTAAGGTATGAGCGTGAGGAAGGTGGAATTCATATTTCCCGAAATCTTCCCAAAAAGTCTGGATTCCTCAACCACCTCAAGGAGATCCACTGCCATAATATCAAAAAAATGAAGGTACAGCTCTGTCGGCCATCCATCAGGTCCAAGGCTTTTATCACAAGCGAATGATTTAAGGACAATCTGAATTTCCTCCCTGGTGACGAGATTGGCGAAGGCTTCATTTTCATGATTCCCAAAAATCTAGGGATAATGTTGGGGAGCCCATAAGAGATCCGAGATATCCACACTGTCTCGTCGCCTGTATGATTCAGAGAAAAATTTAAGGGTCCCCCTCTGTATATCCGGAGTCGACTGTACCATAGTTCCATCTTGTGATTCTATTTGCCAAATTGCATTTATATTTTTCCAATTGTTGGCATAGTGATGAAAAAAATTGGTGGTTTGGCCCCCTTCACGCAACCAGTTGGCCCTGCTCTTTAGCTTCCAAGTGATCTCTTGATTCTAAGTATTTTATTCTTTCTTTCTCCAGAGCAGAGAGCTTACCATGAGACTACAAATTTGGATTACTGCATTCCATTGATTTGTATATTTCTTCAGCTTCCCTTGAGATTAGTTGAAGTTCTTTGATCATCGGTTATTTCTTGTGCCTTTCCCAATTCCTCATCCTATTCTTAATATTTTGAAGCTTCTACGTGAATCAGGAGGAGGCTGAAGTTCCTTGAGATTTGTAGTCATACTTCCATTATTGCATAACCATAGACTGATGGTCTGGGTCTTCAAGCCAAACTCTATTAAATTTAAAAGGAAGTCTCTTACGCATAGGCTCCATCCGCCATTTGAAGAAAATGGCATGGTGATCAGATAGAGATGACTTTATAACAGCTAACTTCAAGTTCCCAGGAATCTCAATTACACTTTCATGGAAAAAAACCCGATCAAGTATTTTGCCAAAGAATGCATCTCCGGTCCTATGGTTGGTCCAGGTTGGGGTTTGGGGAATGGGACAAATATCTACAAGGTGATGATCCGAAAATAATTGAGATATTCTATCGACCATGAAGTTAGGCAGTTGTGGCAGCCCCAACAGTCAGCAGAGGAAAAGGTAGCATTAAAATCTCCCAGGATCAATAAGTTACGAATATTTAGGATATCATAGGAATTGATATGGTTCCAAAAAGAAGGTTGATTGTGGCATGAGGCATATAGGTTAATGAGATGAAAGGATTCAGATACTCCACAGATCTTACCCGAAAGAAGAATACTTGCAAAGAAATTGTAAGCGTGAAATTTTGCAAGGAGAGGATTCCACATTGTGATTAGGCCCCCAGATAGCCCAACTGAGTCCACACCGGCAATGTGCCAATCTGGACGAATGGAAAGGAAGTAAGGAATGACTTTTGTAGCAGGGCACATTGTTTCTTGGAAGATCAAAATAAAAGGAGAGGAGACTGTGAAAATCTTTTTAAGATTCAAAAATCTCGTGTGATCACCCAGACCACGAATATTCAGAGAAATTAAATGATTCATGGTTCATGTGGGGCGGGCATGTGTAGAAATTATACAACAAGCATGTATATCTTGGATTCACCTGATATAACAATGTACTAAATTTAAATAATGAATCGCTTCTACAAATCTTTTTTGGAATTAAAAACACAATCGCTAATCACATGAACATGAAGAAAGATCAATCACACACAACATAGATAATTTCCCGGGGAAAGCTTACAAGTAAAAATCCCACCATCTTCTATTGTATATTAAGCATGGAACATGAAAAAATTACATACAAAACTCTTCTCACAAGAGCCCTCCAATTCTCAGCCTCCAATGGGTGTTTTCCTGCATGAGTGCAAGCAGATAATCCTACAACTGATAGTCAACCTCCCTTTCACCTAGAACTCAACTAGGTCTCCACTGGATCTGACATGCATGCAACTAATAATAGTAAATCCTCAGTTGCATGTGAGATCACTGATTGTGAATTAATTAATATTAAATTCACTTGATCTCTCACTAGTTTATCTTCAGTTACAACTAGCACAACTGAGTTTAACTCACTTAACTTAGTTAAATTGATTTACAACTTGCGCCAACTCATGCACCAATGCACTTCGAACTCTGTTACAACTAGAATTACTCTACATGTCCCACCAACCAACCTCTAACTCGAAATCCACTGGCTAACTGAAATTATCACTTTCAGTTAACTCATTCAAGTCCACATTGAGAACATATTACAGTTTAATGTCCATCTTAATTAAGGGATAATAAAAAATAGACATGCACCCAAAAAATAGCACTATGGGCCCCACCCTAGTTTGGGTGCTTAATGCAACTAGGTGTTGCATGAAACTAGGTTCTTAATGCACTAGGCGTGGGTTCTGAATCTTCTTATTGAATCTCAACACTCCCTCTCAACAAGAAATGGATTATCATTTGTCTCGATATTGTCTCTATGGTATTCGAATTTGCTCCTGGTGAGCACCTTCGTCAGAATATCCTGATCTTCCATGGGAATGTACTGAAGCAAAATGATCCTCATCTGCACAAAATCTATGAGATGATGGTACTAGATATCTATATGCTTGGACCTATCATGAAACACAAGATTAATTGAGAGTTTAATGCAACTCTAATTATCACAATGAATCATTGTCGGATCCATTTGAGAACTAAACAAACCACCCAAGATCTTTCTCATCTAGATAGACTCACATGCAACTTGACTTGCTACCATTTATTCTGCTTCTAATGAACTGAGTGCCACGGATCGTTTTTTCCTGTTGTAATAGGAAACTATTGTCAATCCAATGCTAAATATCCCCCCTGATGTGCTCTTTCTATCAGATGGACTTCCGGCCCAATCTACATCTATGAAGCCGTGCAACTTCACTCCATCCGTCCATCTGTACCATAGACCACACTCTGATGTGCCCCTTAGGTATCTCAGGACAGGCTTCCTCGCCTTCCAAAAGATCTTGGTAGGCTTAACCATAGCTTGACTCATTTGGTTAACTGCGTAGCAAATTTCCGGTCTCATGTTCACTAGATGCATTAGCGAACCCACTAACTTTCGATAGACAATAGCATACACTACCTCTCCAGAAGTAGCATCCTCTTTCCTCCAATATCCTGGAAGAGGAGTATCCATGGGTTTGCAGCTCTCCATGTTAAACTTACCTAGTATCTCCTTTTCATACTTGCCTTGAGACACAAAAATCTCACCATCCCGCTGCCATATTTCCAATCCAAGGAAATAATGAAGGAGTCCCATGTCCTTCATTTCGAACTCCCTTGCAAGATCCTCCTTGCAGGAGTGTATCAGCTGCTCATCACCAGTCAAAATTAGATCATCATTATAAAGAAAAATGATCAATATCTTACCCTCAACCACAATCTGGTACAGGTTTGCATCTGCTTCACTTTTGGTGAAGCCGAGTCCGGTGAAATAGTTGTCTATCTGAGTGTACCAAGCACGGGGTGTTTGCTTCAGCCCATACAATGTTATTTTGAGTTTGCACACATGTGAATCACTGTTGAAGATTTCAAAACCTTCAGGTTTCTTTATGTACACCTCTTCCTCAATGATCCCATTGAGAAACGTAGTTTTCACATCCATGTGAAGAATGCGCCAGCCCATATGCACTGAGAGTGCAAGGATGGATATTATGGAAGAGTACCTTACGACAGGCACAAAAGTCTCATCATAATCTATCCCCTCGATCTGTGAGAATCCCCGAGCTAAATATATGGCCTTTTATTTCTCCACACTCCCATCAGCATCTTGCTTTACCTTGTAGATCCATCTTGATCCAACCACTGATTTGTCCACCAGTCTTGGGACTATCTCCCATGCACGGTTCTTGACAATGGAGTCATACTCCTCCACCATTGCATCAGCCCAAGTAGGTTGTTGCACTGATTACTAAAAGGAATATGGTTAAGTCACAATACATTTTCTCATAAGAGCCATGTATCCAGTAAATCGGTCAAGAGACTGTCTTTCTCTGCGCTGTGAAGTAGGGGCTCCTACATTCTGTGCAGCATCAAGTCTCGGCCTATCAGCTTCTGTGGTGCGCCTTCTGCCATTTCTGATGAATGGCTCTACATGAGTTATTTCCTCCACTCTATGAACCTCCTCATGTGGATGATCCACATCTTGAGACTCATCCTTGGGAACCAACGGTTACTCCTCTACATGCAAGTCCAGCTCCCTCTCAAGGGATAACCGCATGGATTTCTCCTCATCAAATTTTATATCCTATCGCACAACAATCATTTTGTTGTTTGGAAAATACACATGATAATTATGGGGTGTTTTAGTGTACCCCACAAAAATCCCAACCTCAGTAGTCGGTTCCAGCTTCTTCCTGGCTTCCTTGGTCACATGTCCATAAACATAGGAGCCAAAAATCTTAAAGTGTGAAACATCAGGTTTCTTACCATTGAAATCCTCTTCGGGTGTACTCATGCCAAGTACTCTATGAGGACAACGGTTTTTCACATGTATCGTTGTATTGCATGCTTCCGCCCACAGATGCATCGGTAGGCCTTGATCATGCAACATCACTCGTGCTGCACACACAATAGTTCTGTTCTTCCTCTCCGCGACCCCATTCTGTTGTGGGTTATGAGGTGCTATGAGTTATCTTCCAATTCCTTCTTTGTTGCAGAAGTTCTTGAATCCGTTAGAGATGTATTCTCCACCATTATCACTCCTAAGAGCCTTCACTTGCTTCCTCGACTCTTTCTCCACCAGTGCTTTAAACTCACACAACTTAGAGAATGTTTGATCGTTCTTCTGCATGAAGAATATCCAACACTTACGAGAAAATTCATCAACAAAGATTACATAGTACTTATGTTTTGTTGTTGAAGCAACCAAGAAAGGACCACACACGTCTGTGTGAACTCTCTCAAGGATCCTCGAAGCTTGATTTTCCTTCTCATGAAAGGTGGCCTTTACATAATTTCCTATATTAAATCCCTTGCATGTGTCTGACTGTGCAAGTGTACCCCTGGGAAGACTAGTAGAAATCTGCTGCATGACTTTCAAGGCTCCATGGTGAAGATGGCACAATCTACTATGCCATAATTTTCCCTCATCCCGACTCACCACTTGATCTTCCTTGCCCATCATTGTAGAGATTCTTAACTCAAATCCCTATCCTCTTGGCTTGACCCATTGTTTTATGTCGCGGGAAAGCTTTTCCATCCCTAAAAACAACGTCATAGCCTTTATCCTCTAACATTGTGACTGAGACCAAATTTTTCTTCAGACCTGGTACATGCATTACATATTTTAATTGAAATGGTTTACCTGAATCCATCTAAAAGGTAATGGTACCAATCTCGGTAGCACTGTACCGTCCGTCATCGCCCATCTCAATATGCATCTGGATATATTTCACCTCCAAGTCACTGAAAAGTTCCTTATCTCCCGTCATGTGAAAGGAAGCACCATTATCCAAATACCACATAGATCCCAATGCACTGGACACCATGCATGCGATCAATGAGAATTCAAGCTCAAATTGCAAGGAAAGGGCCTCACCAGCTGCAGATCTAGCAGCCTTCTTGTTCTTCTTCTTTTGTGGACAGTTAGTAGCAAAATGCCCATGCTCGTGACAATGAAAACACTTCACCTTGAACATGTCCTGCTTCTTTCCATTTTTGGACTAGGATTTTGAGTGGAATTTCTTCCCCTTCCCTTTCCTCATCTTGGCAGCCAAAGCAAAATCCTCTTCATCGTCATTCTTAGATGAAGATCCATCTCTGGTGTTCCGTCTGAACTCCTCCCGCACCAAATCCGACCACAATCATTCCCAATCTAGAAATTTTTCCCTTCTATTCACAGAGTATTGATAATTATGCCAACCCTTGGGAATTCCTAGGATAGCCAAGCTCACCAAATAATCATCCTAAACTATTTTTCCAACGCTCCCCAGTTCATCCCTACATTGGACAAACTTTGTTATATATTTTGGAATGGTGTCGCCTTTTTCCATCTTGATCTTCCCGAGTTTATCTTTGAGCGCCAATTTCCTATGGTCGATGTTGCTTTGGAATAGATCCGTCAAAGCCTTCCACATTGCATGTGGTGTGGCTTTCCCATGGAGGATTGAGACAATGTGGTCTCATACTCCCTCCAACAAGATCCTCCTTACCTTTGCCATGCATCAATATTTGCAACATCTGCAGCATCTGGCTCAGGAACATCTTTGTCAATGAATTCCTTTACGCCATTATCTTCGAGTACTGCCTCCATCCTATCCTTCCAAGAAATATAGTTCGAGCTTCCCTCCAATGCATACTCTAACCTCAAGCCATTGAAATTCATTTCGATCTTGAATCAGTTGTAGCACCAAGAAATCCTTTCTACAAATTTGAATTCTATCCAGTCACAAACTCAACTCTTGCTTCACTTCTGCAATTTCCTGTGCTCTGATACCATGTAGAAATTATACAACAAGCATGTATATCTTGGATTCACCCGATCTAATAATGTACTAAAGTTAAATACTGAATCGCTTCTACAAATCTTTTGCGGAACTAAAAACACAATCGCTAATCACATGAACATGAAGAAATATCAATCACACACGACACAGATAATTTCCCAGGGAAAGCTTACAGCTAAAAACCCCACTATCTTCTATTGTATATTAGGCATGGATCATGAAAAAATTACATACAAAACTCTTCTCACAAGAGCCCTCTAGTACATCAGCTAATTGTATCACACTATCATGTGCAAAACTAACGAACACATAGCCAATTCTCAGCCTCTAGATAGCCTGTGTTCCTTGTGCAATCCCTGATGGTAAAGATCCCTAAAAGATAGGAATTCTTTCCTGCCTTGGCTGTGCAAGTATCATGGGCACTCCAATGGGTGTTTTCCTACATGTGCGCAAGCATATAATCCTACAACTAATAGTCAACCTCCCTTTCACCTAGAAATCAACTGGGTCTCCACTGGATCTTACATGCATGCAGCTAATAATAGTAAATCCTCAGTTGCATGTGAGATCATTTATTGTGAATTAATTAATATTTAATTCACTTGATCTCTCACTAGTGTATCTTCAGTTACAACTAGCACAACTGAGTTTAACTCACTTAACTGAGTTAAAGTGATTTACAAATTTCACCAACTCATGCACCATTGTACTTCGAACTCTGTTACAACTAGAATTACTCTACATGTCCCACCAACCAACCTCTAACTCGAAATCCACTAGCTAACTGAATTTATCACTTTCATTTAACTCATTCAAGTCCACATTGAGAATAGATTACAGTTTAATGTCCATCTTAATTAAGGGATAATAAAAATAGACATGCACCCAAAAAATAGCACTGTGGGCCCCACCCTAGTCTGGGTGCTTAAAGCAACTAGGTGCTTAATGCAACCAGGTGCTTAATGCACTAGGAGTGGGTGTTGAATCTTCTTGTTGAATCTCAAAAGAATGCATGCTCCAAGTGCCCGAGAATCAAAATATGAGATGATGGGAATATCACGGAGTCCGTCTAAATTTACCGAAAAATATTTTCTAGTCTTCTGCCTACCTCGAAAGTGTTGACTGTCATTTCTGCCTTTCCGGATAGTGATGTTTCGAGCTGAGGCGGGAGAAATGATTGGGGGCAGCTCGAGGTTTTTACCTTCGTGAACTGTGAGTGCAGCCAAGTCCATTTTTGGATTCATAAGAAGAAATTTTCAGTCACTATCAACAGAATTTCATTGAGATTTGGGAGGCATCATATTTCCAGAGACAGGTTCAGGTGGCGGGGATGTCGTTTCGAGTGGAATAATAGAAGGAGAATGATTTGTAGAAGCTGAGGGCAGATTATGGTGTTCCATCGAGGAGGTAGTTCTTTAGAATCGGGAAATGGTGGCCAACTAGACTCTTTACGAGGGGACGAAGAGGAATATATAATTTTTGGAGTAACCCCCAGTAGGGCCGAATTTCCTTCAAAGTGAGCAGAGGGTATTGGTTGAGTGGTATGGTGAGGGGAGGAGAAGTCCGATGAAGTCAAATATGGAGTGCATAATTGAAGGTTGTGACGAGGGAAATACATTTATGACGCGGTCGGGGCGGAACCTCATGCAATTCATCGCCAATAGAGTTGTATCGAGTCGCCCGAACGGGGTCCTGTTGATTGACTGGTTGCCTTCCGCAAGGGCATATTTTCATTAGATGACCCATCTGATGGCAGAGGAGACACCAGAAAGGAAGCCCCCAATATTCCACCCATTGACAATTTCTTAGACGATTCCATGCCAAATCAATATTTCCAAGCAACCCTCCAGAAAAATTTACTTCTACTAAAGAATGTTGTTATGTGGTTTGGTTTTTTTAACAATGAAATATTTATATTAAGATATAGTTATATCATTTTAATGATATATTTAGTTTAAAATCTTGGTTATATTGTCAATTTGGTGTCAACCTTACCTGTCATTCTTCTTCTTCTTTCGTAATTTTGTTAATTGTTTTGTTATATTGTTGATTATTATTATAAATTATTTTTAGCTTAATTTTAGTAATGATTTTTTGGCATATTATATTTAATATAAAAAATTGACTAGTATTTATTAACCACTTTGTTATAGATGTGTATATTTATATTGAAATATTATTTATATATGTTCAGTTATAGAAGTTTCTCAATAAATAAAAGGATCAAGTGAGTTATAATTGAATAGCTCATATAGCACAATACTTGATAAGGGTTTACAAATGGGGTAGCAAGTTAAGTAGGTTTGAGTATCAAGAGAACTTCAAAGTTAAATGCACTTCAGCCAAAGGAGTGATGAGATGGTTTACTGCGAGGATGTCCTAGTTTTCAGGTGAAAATACAAGAAGTGATGATTGATGCTACATTATTCATTTTTCTAGTTTGAATCTCACTTCTTCACCCTTGTGACCATCCCTTCATTCAATATGTGCGAAGAGGACTATTCAAAATCATCAGAAAATGATCATTTGCAACTAATATTCATGGACATGAGTCTTAAATTAATGACTTACTCTATGTATATAACTCCAAAAATATTATCTGATATCATTCCAAGTTAATATTCTTTTTTTGCTAGTGTAGATTTCAAACAAGTGAACCATCTTTGACCTAGTTTTTTGTTATCATAGACCATCTTTACTATGTACCCTTGTAACACGACCACACTATGAATACTACTTTATCTACATCTATGATATAGTCCATTGCACATGACATTTTTTAACAAAATGATCCAATCTCCATTATATATTTATTGTTTTTAACTTTAATTTAACTATATTAAATTATGCCCTTGTTCAAATCTGGGAATTCATTCATACTTTTCAAAGTTCAATAATTACACTAAGTGGGAGGAATGCTAGCTATGCGGCCTTGTTTAATCTAAATTTTAATTAGAAGATAAAAATAGTTGGATATATAATTTTATAAAATGGAAATAATTAGTTTGCTATAACTTTTAACTTTATAAGTGTGTTTAACGTTTATGAAATGTGTAAATCAAAATATGTTAAGTGAAGATTAAAATATTAAAGTAATTAAATCAAATTATTAAATTATTGTAGTAAAAGAATATATAATTTTATGTGAAGGAAAATTTACCCATTTAATATATATATATATATATATATATATATATATATATATATATATATATATATATATACCAATTATGATCTAAGTGTACATTGATCATCCTTGTCATCGTCATAAAAGAAAATGATGGATTATATATGAGGTTTCAATGGTTTTTATAAGTGTGTTTGGAGAGAAGATGGCATAGTCATAGATGATATTTCAATATGCTAGAATATATACATATTTGATTGGTGTTTCACATACTTAAATTTACATATGATTTCTATTGACACTTTGTTTATGGTGCAATTTTAAAATATTCTTAGTATGTTACAGGCATGGAAAGTCTTCCTTGGAGGATGTCACATAGTATAAGGCATTCAATTCATGGGATTTGATCTCTATATAGATATTATACATGGATTCACCAAATCATTTAGTAGACTTCCCTTGATTTCTTGGAATACAACCAAAGAAGAAGTCATAATTCCAACTATTCTATAATTTTAATTAATTATTTGGTGATTTGAGTTGATTCACTACTAAAATCACCAAAGAAGTGACCAAAGTTATAGATCACTTCGAATTGATCAAATTTATAGATAAACTAGACCAAGATTAGGAATAAGAAAGGAATTTTCACAATAGGTGAACCAACCCATGGATTACTTGCTCCTAAAGGAGGAGTAGGCTCAATCTTTGATTGGGAATATGACTCTCTAGGTGTAATGGTACACTTGTGAGTAGATGTGAGTAGGCGTATTTTGTAATGGTCCACAATAGGTGCTAAATAGATAAGGTTCTTGAAAGATACCAAGACTTACATTAGTAAAAGAAGGAACAAATAGGTTTCCCTCAATAGTGAGAAACGCATTGTCTAGATTGCATATTGGCTTAGGATTGTGATACATAAGTTGATATAAATATATGACATTTTATTTGCTTGCAATTTCCATTAAAAAAAACGTGTGTGTGTGCGCGCGCACACACACACACACGATGGAAGCAAAAAACTTCATAGCATGCATAAAACAATGTCCTAATAAAAGGATTTTTTAATCAAGTTAGGTGTATACAACATTAACATAAATCAATATGGCCTTGCTAGTTAGTTAAATGGAACACAAAAGTCCTTGTGGCTAAGGAAAACCACCAAACACAAGAATGTCATGAATGATAGGTTTGAATTTAGATTCCAACTTCTTGGGATGTGACACTTGTGGAAGAACAATCATCAATAGTTCATTGATGTACAATAAGGTTCTTAACGGTGACCAAAACCTGAAACAAAACTAGAGAATAAATCAAAGTTTCTACCTTGTCTAAGTTGAAGGCAATCAACCTAGTGTCAAATGGGTTTATGTGTAACAACCCTGGTTAAAATCCATCAAAAAATATATAATACCATGGTGATGGGACATGTATTCCAAGCTGGAAGGTGGGAAAAACATCCTAGAAGGTGTTCAATTCGGTTTATTATGTCTAAGGAAATTGGCAAAGTCAATGGTAAAGGCTTTAGAAAGGCAAAGTGGCATACTTAGAATTTTCTTGGAGCACTCTTGGAGAGCGTGGCATACTTGGTGATTTGGGGCAAGAAGGAAAAGGAAGAGCAGGAAAGCGCAAGAGGACTTCGGGATCTGCAACTACAGCGACTTATGATTGCAGGTATCGAGTTGCATGTATGTTTTCCTCACTGGTTTTGGAATACATGGTGTATGCATGTGGTTTCTTAGTTATGATCTATCATTGGCATGGAGGATTTCCTGGATTGACAGTGGATTTTCCTAGCCTTACCATTTCCTGGAGATTCATGGTGTTGTGGGTTTATTTCCATTGATTGTTTTATGGCTATTTCTTGTGATTCCTTTAGTTGTGGTTTGATTTATTAGTTCTTGGAGCCTTGGTTGGAAAAACGCTCTGGATCCCTAGGTGGGTTGAGTTACTAGTCCTAGAGCCTTGGTTGGAAAAACGCTCTAGAGCCCAGAAACAATTGGGGTTGAGTTACTAGTCTTGGAGCCTTGGTTGGAACAAACACTCTGCGGCTCTGCAGCACCTTGGATTGAGACCAATTTGTGATGGTTGTGATGTCCAACCGTGAGGTGGAAGCACTGATTTAAGGTTGAGGTGGTTTGGCCTCTGGAAGCCATGGATTGGTTTTGATTGATGTGTTTGATGAGATCACACATTCATGCTTGGAATAGGGCACGAGGGTGATTAGCTGAAGTGAGACTTGGCTCAGCCAATCTATGGTCGAGTGGAACATGGAAGTTCCATCTCCAGTTGGTTTCTACATTCATTAATGAGCAATTCATTCCCTTGATATTTTGTATGCAAATGTATTGATTTATATGCGGATTATATTGTTGTTGTATCCATAATATTTTTGTTGTTATTATGCTTGTTATAAGCATGTATTTTATTAGTGAAAACGTATGGCTCTCTCCATGATTTTACTTGTAAATGAATGCATAATGTATCTATGGTAAAATAGATTGTATTGCAGATAATGATGTAAGGGAGCAATGCTTCTTAACGATTCTCAGATAAGTATGAGACCCTTTTGCTTAGATCTGTTGTTTACACCTATAGTTTCAATGTTTGTGACATGTTTGAAAAAATTCCTCTCATGGCTAGGAGGGGTCCATATGAGTTTTAAATGATGTGATTGCTTATGTATCTTTGTCATGTTTTTACTTATCATCTCTGAACATTTCATGAAGTTTTGGGCAGAGCACTGGGTTTTGGGCCTAAAAAGGTGGCTCAAATCCTGGTGATGCTGGCATAGAATTAAGTATTTGGGGCCCTGGACACTGGCATGCAGTGTTATGCCTGCGGCTATAGCCCCCTAGACGTTGGCTTACAAGCCCGTTCCCGCGTTTATGGCTCAAAGGGGTCAAAAGATCAGTGTGACCTAGGGGTAAGAGGCTTGACTGGTTGGATTAGCTCCTGGGCTGTCATTAATGATGTACAAGGTCAGTATGTTGTGTTTCCATCGATTCCACTTCCTTAAAGTCAACTAGGAGGTTGAATATCATTATAGTAGCCTATCCTCACATGTTTACCCCAGTTGGATGATTACTTGGGTAGATGTGGGAAGAGGGTGTTACATAGTGGTATTAGAGCATGTTTCAACCCTTAGACTGGATGGGCGGTGTGTGGGTCATGTTTTCTTGTTGGTTGCATATGTGTTTCTCATACCTATGGTGTATGTGCTTGTTGCATCTGTGTTGTATTTTCCATGGTGGCAGTGGTGTTTCCATGGAAGTGTTAATGGTGTTGTTGTCACCATGTTTTCATGAGTGTATGACTGGTCATGTGTTGCTCATGCTTGTGTATTGTTTGTGCACGCTTGCTTGCATATTGTACATGAATTTCTTGCTTATGCTAGGGTTACATATTGGTAATTCTTTGTGTTAGCTGTGTATGCTTGCTTGTGTGATGTATTATGTTGAACATGCATTGGTCGTTCAAGATAGGTTATACATGTCAAGTGGGTACATATGGTAAAGCTTGCATTGGTTTGATTGAGGTTGTTGTGCATAAGGTCATTGTATGCAGTTAAGTTATCAAGATGATATTGGTATGTTATGATGATAATGTGTTGGTTGAGATAGAGTAGGATATGCAGATCGTTCAAAAGTGAAGTTGCAACAATGGACTATGGGGTAAGAGCATATCGTCATGCAAGTGTGCATGTTTGGCATGCAGGTATGTGATTCATGGTTTTTGTAAGCATTAGGGTTACTTATATGTTTGTCCTTCTATTATGGTTACATATGTGATAAATGTTAGTTGATCATTGCAGTCATGTGCATTATGGTTATGTGTATACCTATCATTCTATTGATTTTATTGTTACATACATGATAGATGTCAATTAATTAGGTGTGATCATATGTACACGAGTTGGTTAGTCAAGCATGGTATTAACTTGATGATTATGTTATATGTTGTTGATGAGTATGCTATCTGTTAACTTTTTGTTGTTATATGTTAGTTAAATTGATGGTTAGGGTTATAACATGAATATCTTGATGTTAAATGTATCATGCTAATTTGGATTGGCCTATGCAGTTGGTTAGGATTATGATATTTAGGTATGAGTCAACCTAATTATGATGGTGTGTTGTTCTAATCTAGACTAAATGTGAATATGTTAGTTTTATGCATGAATGACCGTATTTTTTATGAGCTTATGATGTGAACATGTTAGTTAGTTATTATTATGGATATCATGACCTTATTTATTTTTGTGTTGAGGTGTTAAAAAGTTATATTATGCTAATCTAGGTTGAATGCGCTGACAAGATAGCCTCCCCTAAAATACATTAAGGTATGAGTTTTCTTATGTCGTGTGTTTGGTTCCTAACTGTTTGATTATGTTATCTCTATGGTGTTGAGTGTTTAGTGTCTATTATGTCATCTAGTTTATTTATCTAACATGGTACATTTATAGTTCGTTATTATGTCATCTATTTTATTTATCTAACATGGTACATTTATAGTTCATTTGAAGGAATGATCTTGCTTTAAGACGGTTGTGCTAACACATATGTGCTAAGATATCATATATATACTTGAGTGTAAGTAGGTGATAGTTGTAGAATTATGTATTATGATTCGATGAATGTGAGTTGATTATTGATTATGACATGGTTGTTAGTCTTAGTAAAATTTGATTTCAAATTGATAGATATGTTGTCTTGATGTTGATACATATGGCTGACATGTGTGTTCAATTACAGGTCAGCATGCTTGGCACAACAAGATAAGGTAACCAGCATGTTGTTATGTTTATTTATGCACTGACAGTTATGTGTTTATGGCGGTATGATGCAGGGGATTGCATGGAAAAAGATACTGCCATGAAATCTTTGAAAAGGCTCGGGTTGATCTTTCGCTTGGAAGCTTTAAGAACCCATGGGGATTGATTCATGGTGTTTGTTGCTAGTCTTGTGCTTTTGGTATTTTATGATTTGTTTGTGCTTTATTTGCAGCTTTGTTTATGTCTAGTGCAAGGCCTTGCCACTTTGTTGCAGTGTCGTATTGGCTTGATTTTCATGGTCTTGTTCTTGTTTGTTCTTGTTCTTTCCTTTTTTGTTTTGGTGAACCTTGGGAATTTGTTTAGGAAAGAGAAAAATTAATGGAGCTCGGGGAGAGTTGTGTGGTACCTAACAGGTAATGTAAGAACCAGATGAAGCTCAGTGCATAAGTAAAGGGCAGCAAAAGGTAATAATATGACTATCAGTTGGATTGGTTGGGTCCATTGAGGTAAATGGATGGTGGCAGAACAGTCGCGAGAAAGGTAACACGAAAGGTAAATTGAATGGATCTAAGGTGTTAGATTCCTTGGCTATGTTGGGAAATGTTGTTCTCAACATTGTGCATGTTGTGCACGAATGAAGGAAGTTATATTAACCTAGACCTTATGATATCTAGCAATTGTGTTGTTGTGATGATTATGTTGATGTTTATATATGTATACATGTATGTATGTCATGTCTGACAAGGTCTTCATGGATCATGATTGTTTACTGTTAATGTTTATATGTATATATGTGTGTATGCATGTCATTGTCTGATATGATCATGATTGTTTTATGTTAATGATTATATGTATCTATGTATCTATGTCACCGTATGACATGGTTTTCAAGGATCGTTCTTGTGGAGGAATGAGATATTATGCAGGTGAATGATATGAAGAGGTTCTTGGTCTTATGAGGAATTAAGTGGGAAGAGTAACCGTGATAGATCTATGAGTTCAGTATCATGTAGACATTAATTGATATTATATGTTTGTACTATCTCTATGTTGATGTTATGGATAGGTAATGTTGGGGGGTACATCACTGAAGTGAAGGTAGTGTGATCTACGACATGCTAGGATAAGCATGGATAGTGGAAAGACACTAGAAGCAAGGTTGCTTGTGGGCACAGGGGCTTCACTCAATAAACCTCTAACATATCACGCGTGATCATAGCATAATAAAAAATACCCTTAATTTGAGTACATATTGGAAAATACCCCTATAAATCACATTATTTAACCCCCTAACAATATAAACCGAATTCACATTCCCAAATTAAAAATCCCATTTTCACAATATGTTGTAGGTATCCATTTCTTTATTAACATTTTGTATACCAGTTTATATTTTTTCATTAACTTTGAGCTCCATTTTTTATACCTGCCAATATAAAAACCTTTTATCCCTTATATATCCCCAATATATTATGTCATTTTTTCCTCATTGTATATCCCCCAATATGAACCCACATGATATGGTATTTCTCCCACAGTGAAGCCCCTATGCTTATGGGGTCAATGTGTGGTCTATGGATGTGTAGTACTACTATTATGCATATGTTGTGCATGTTCTCTATTTAATGATTGTACCTATGGTGATGTGTACATGTAACACGTGTATTATTGTGTACATATGATGTCGCATGCATGTGGTATTTATGTTGTTGTGTGTATATTTCATATGCAGTGCTAGGTACATATCGTGCTGTGCACATGTTGGATATGTGGTGTTGTGTACATATCGTGCTGTGCACATGTTGGATATGAGGTGTTGTGTGCATGTTGGATATGTAGTGCTATGTATGTATGGTTCTATGTACATGTCGTATATGTAGTGTTATGTAGATATGGTGTTGTGTGCGTGTTGTAAATATGGTGTTATGTACATATGGTGTTGCGTGCATGATTGTACAGGTGGTGTTGTATACATATTGTACATGTGGCATTGTGTGTAGGTGGTGTCATGCATGTGGCATTGTGTACATGTGGCATTGTGTACATGTCATGCAGTTTACATGTGGTATTGTGTACACATTGTACATGTGGTGTTGTGTACATTTGGTGTTGTGTACATGTGATGTTGTGCACACGTTGTGCAAGTAGTGTTATGTACAGGTGGTACTGTGTACATGTTGTGCATATGGTCCTAGTATACATGTGGTATTGTGTGCATGTCGTACATGTTGTGTTGTGGGCATGTGGTACTATGTATGTGCATGGTGTAGTAGTGGTATCATGATATGTGTATTTGTTGCGTTGTACTCTATATATGTATATGTATTATGTTGTATCCTACACCAGGTGTAAGTGTATGTGTTACATGTTGGTGTAGGAGTATGTATTGTGTTGTATTGTACACAGGGTGTAGGTGTAGGTATTGTATGCTCGTGTGGGTGCATGTATTGTATGGTGTTGTATGTCGTATGTGGGTGTACGTGTTGTGATGTACATTGTGTGTATGTGTGCATTGTGTAATGTGCATCCTAGTAACAGATGATGGAATTTATTACCCATCAGAGGAGTTGTACCCATGCACATGGTACTCTAACCATTCAGCGTTGTATACTCTTAGGGAGTTCCTCCACTTGTGCCATAAACACCTGGAAATTCAAACCCTCACAGTTCCTCTATATGGAGAAAAGAATCCTCTCTACCTCTCCAACGACCTTCTCCTTTCCTCTGCCTCGATATTTGTACCATGGAAATCCCTAAAGCTTGACTGGTCCAATATCTACAAAAATCACACATATTTTATCAATATTTTTTCTCACATAAAAATATTTAATTCTTCTTGAGTTTGTGATATTAAAAATCACAAAAGTTAAATAGCTTTAAAAATTAAAACATCATTTACCTATGTCATCCCATGTGGCTTTTAGAGGAAGGGTAGCTCTGGGTCTCGTTGAAAGTCAAGACTTGCATATGGATAATCATTTATGGAAATGGTATGTTGATCCCACGAGTGGAAGAAGGCATCATCAAATGTGGTAAGTGTCACTCTCCCTCTTCCTAATCTACCCATGATATTTTCTCACCTCACCATCAGAGGCTCTCTTGGATGAGTGATGCATGTCACAACCCTAGTTCAAAGAGTTGGAAGTCACTCGAAGAAAAAGGAACACAAGATGCTCCCATAACCAAACTTCTTCATCCTTACTTGTTTGCATGGAATCAACTAAATTTTCATGTTAGTTAGTGGGGTAGTACTCCAGCAGTTGTTGATGTTTTATATAGTACCTAAAGGTATTCTCTTTTGGACAAAAATGTATAATATATAATATATATTCTATTATGTACAACAATATATATTTATATATTATATTATATATATAATATAATATATAAATATAAATAATCAATAGTTAATTAAAAATGAAAAGAAAATACATGTCTTAATATTTAAGACATCTCTATTAATGAAAAGACACCCTTGACTATGTATATATATTGGGGCCATCAATTGTAATCAAACATCAATAAATTTCTCATATATATTATATCAATCTAATAATGTTTACTCAATTGTAAAAACAAAATTAACACTGAGAATTTTTCAAGTGTGTAATTATTGATCATAAGGAAATTATTACCAAGATCTAAAAATAAGAAAGAATTTAACATGGTATCAAAGCCCGTGATATTTTCCAAAACAAATTTGTAAAATAATTTGTTACCAATCTGTAAATTTTGTTTTATTGCATCAAACAAAAATTACATACCATTTCGTAATTCTTTTACGGTTGGTGGTTTATAGGTCCATGGTTTTGGTAAACCATTGGCCCATGGTATTTCCTACCATTTAAAGCAAAACAAAATTCTTTCTTAAAGTGAAGTGCATGTTAAGAAAAACACTACTCCATAGTTAAAAATAAGTTAATTTAATTCTCCATTTACAAGATGGTGTCTAATCTTAGAGTAAAAGATAGGCTAGATGGAGAAAACAATTTCGAATCATGAAAGCATATAATATCTCTCATCCTATAAGAGAATGAGCTATTGGATTATGTCCAGAAAGACCTTCCATAACCAGAAGAGGAAGAAGCCAAGGAAGAGCATAAGAATAATGTGATCAAGGCTAATAGGACCTTGTCATATTCAACCAAAGACCACTTAATTCCTCATGTATCATAATTGAATACACCAAAGGAAATTTTTTGATGCCATATCAAGATTATATGAAAGTAAGAATACAAGTAGGAAGAAAAATCTAGGGAATCAACTCAGAAATGTAATGATGAACAAATCAGATTTAGTTTCTACCTACTTCATGAGGATTTCTCAATTCGAGGATAAACTAGCAGTTATTGGATGAATACAACTCTAAATGTTTTTCCTTCTTCTTGGGATGAATTTGTTCAATGAATTTGTGCAAGAAGGAAATTACCAAAATTTCATAATCTATAGACAAATTGTGCTCAAGAAGAATAAATATTGATATCCAAGGAATAGAATACTAGTGATGAAGAAAATAAAGCTCTTATTGCTCATGTGAAGAAAGGAAAATAAAGAAGAAACGATAATTTGAAGAAAAATAGAAGATCAATTCTAGATCACAAGAAGAATATATCTAATATTAGGTGTTACAATTATTAGAATTTGGGACACTTTTCTTACCAGTGTTCTCAAGGGAAAGGAAAAATAAAATGCCATGCACATGTAGCAAATATGGAGGAATCTACATCTCAGAAAAATACAAGGGAGACAAAATATGAAGAGTATGTCTTTGTCTCACCTCTCACAATCACCATCACTCAAGGAAGTGATATTTGGCTAGTAGAAAGTGGTGCTTCCAAGCACATTACTGGGTTCTGAAATTCTCTTACAAATTTGAAAAAAAGGAGTTCATCCCTTCTAGTGGAACTTGGAGATGATTCAAAGTGTGCAGTAAAAGGAGTAGGAGAAACATCCTACCAACGTGATTCAAGTAATTCCATTTCAATAAAATATGTATTTCTTGTACAAAATTTAAAGAATTATATTCACTCTATCTCAAGTTTAGAAGATTGAGGCTTCATAGTAGCTTTTGTTGATGACCAAGTCCTTCTATGGCCTAAGGGTTCAAGTATAGATTCAACCGATGTGATTGGTGTACAAGAAGGAGGATTGTATAAATTAGAGGGACACCGAAAACAAGCTCTTATACACAATAATATTAGCTCCAATGAGATATGGCACTAAAGAGTTTCTCTTCTCAGCTACAGAGCTTTGGTAGTTTTGAGAAAAATGGTCACGGGTCTACCAGATATGCAAGTGGAGCATAACAGAGCATGCCAAGGTTGTCCACTTGGAAATAATGCCAGGGGAAGTTTTCTAAGCAGTGAAAACATATCCAAGGGGGTATTGGACATTACACATTCACATTTATGTGGACAAATGATTGTACCATATCTAATTAACTTTTTATATCATGTCACTTTTATTGATGTTTTCTCATGAAAAACATGGATCTATTTCTTGAAATAAAAATATGAAGTTTTCAAGAAGTTTCAAGAATTCAAGGATTTAGTAGAAAATATCTCTGGAATAAAGATTAAAGTTTTGAGGTCAGATAATGGAGGTGAATACACCTCAAATGAGTTCAAATAATTTTTTAGAGAAGCAAATATTAAGAGGCAACTGACAAATCCCTACAACCCCCAGCAAAATGGGGTTGTAGAGAGAAATAAGAAATTGATTGTAGAAGCATCTAAAGAAATGATCCATGACCAATGGGAAGAAGCAACCATAATAGTTGTAGTGGTTCATAACATAAATACTCATAATATATTGGGTAACAAGACACCAAAATAAGTATTCACCTGGAAGAAATAAGAAGTCAGACACTTGAGGAAATTTAGTTTTCAAGTGTAAATGCATGTTCCCAAGGAAATGATAACGAAGCTAGAGCCTTAAGTAAATAAGGGCACTTTCGTTGGATATAGTGAGACTTCAAAGGATTATAGAAATAATATACATCCCTAGATAGAGAAAGATTGATATTAGCAGAGATGTCACCTTTGGTGAAGAAGTAGCTTTCAGGAAATATAGAGAGTCTCACATGCACGAGGATGGATAGGAGAAAGAGGCTCCCAAGTATACAATGATGATTGACACTAATCCAAAAGAACATATCCCAAAATATTAAGATGTGACAGTAGATCCAAAGATATTGGTAGATCTGTTTGGTCTCAACCTAGTCTCCTAAATTGAGCTCATTTAATTGTCAACCAGGGTCAGTAAACTGCTGAAGTGTGGTGCACCATATGTGCCTAAGTAACCTTTTCCTACTTCGTTGTGTCTAGTGTTTTCTGATGTTTTTGGTTTTATGGTTTTATGTTTGAAAAGGGAAGGAACTAATTGTTGATGAAAAGCAATTGTTGGTCACACTAGAAACAATTCTAAATCATGTGTGGTATGCAAAACTAGGCAGTAACTCACAACACAAATTTAGTCCAATTCATTTGTTAGAGACATGTTGGAATACTTTAAGAAAAGGATAAATTTAGTGCAGTGAGGTTTTCCTAAACAACAATTTACCATATCACAAAACAGATCTTATCCATGACTAGATATTTGTTTGGACATATTTGGAAAGGTTAGTTCTGCAACACAGTGAATAATTCTGCTCTAAATTAACCAAGGATCCTGAAACTAATCTATTCTGCAATCTAAATTGTCATTACTAAGCCTTATTTGAAAGTTAAAGTCTTTTGAGATAATTTTGAGGAAAAGGCTAGTTGCACAATTAGAAGAATCTGCAGAATAATCAAAGCCATGAAATGATATTACCAATTCCTGTCTGCATAGTGATATGTTGGAAGAGTTTAATAACAGGAGTGGTTTTTGTAAATAATGGAAGCCTTAGTCTAGTAGAACAGAACTATCATTCAACTAATTAGTGAAACTTGGCTATACATTAAGCAAAACATGAATGAGAATGCAATTAATCTATTTTGAAATACAAATGACAGAGTTAAGCTAAAGTTCAATTAATCAAACTGAAAACACAGTGACCATAACTGGGCTAAAATGCAATTATTCAAACTGGAAAGATGGTGAACAGAATTAAACTAAATGCCATAATCCTAACTTTGAAGTACAATGACCCAAAGTGCTTTTTGATCTCCGTAGTATTATACTACAGTGCAACTAATCTATTGCATATTACGGCCTTATCTTGTTTTATGAAAACAAGTCTGGCTGTACTATCTAATGCAAATTGGCAGAAAACACACAGTTTGAAATGAAAACACAATTAAACTCCTAAAATACCACAGTTAATTCCCATTCATCATTACAGATATTTTGTAAGAATTCATTAGAATGAGACTAAACTGTAGAATTCAATACAAATGAACATAAAAGCGCAGAATTCAGAAAATTAACTAACCTAAGAATGAAACGAGAGTTACTTATCTAAATTAAAAAAAACAGAGTTGCACAGGAGGTAGGGGCCCTCCACCACCTGGTAGCATGCAATATAACTCAAAATTGACTCAGCTCATGCAGTAAAATGATGCTTCTTTCATTAAAGGAGAAAATGACTGAAAACAGAGTATTCACGGTTCTGAAATCTAGCATAAAAAGCCAAAAAAAACTAACCAGCGTTGCTTGGTCTCCCAAGTCATATTTATAATTAAATTACATAACAGAACTTGAGATAATGCAGGGATTACTGTCTTTCCCATTCCTATTCGAATTAAAACTCTTATTGAAGGCTGCGTACTTTTGCTGCAGACAGCTGTAGAGTCTGTGTCCCAGTAGAACTCTACCTCTTGATTTTGGTTTCCACGTGCATAACCACACACAGAATTCGTTTCTTCCTTCATGGTGAGCAACGAACCATGTAGACATGACGTGGAATATGCCCATATGCGGTTTTCCTTCAGACGACACCTGGAACCCACTCAAACTGTAAAACAAATTGCGAGAACGTCGCCGCCCGCGGCACGAAACCGTATTCTGTAGCTATTTTGCAGAAAATTGTTAAAATAGCAAAAATCATGAAAATACAATATGCTAATCAATTGCATGTAACCTTTAAGCAATCCTAATCATTCTTCATTGATTTTAGGCTTATGAAGTGATAAAAGAATGATGAAATGAGGTGAAGGTTTGTAAAAGAGAAGACAATTCTAAGGCTCAACATACCCCCACTGCAAGACTATTGCATGTCCTCATGCAATTTCATCAAAACTTATTCCATGTGCTTTGAAACCTCTGTTAGAACATTCAACCTTATCTTTCTGCTTCTTTTGGCTCTAATCTATTTTCTAATCTCTATTAACTTTTCAGAGATTAGTTCTTCATCTTCCTTTTGTAGTGGAGTGTCAAGTTTATTTTCAATATCCATGTCAGTTTCTCTTCTTCTGCTCCATCAAAAGATTTGACAAAAGATTTTGTAATCTCCTTATGGAAGCCATCAAATTTCTCTATAAAATTTAGCCTTCCTTCTTATTGTAGTAGCTCCTTGACTTGTGGATATCCTTCCAAATACTTGACTTCAACTGATTCTGTCTTGAGAATTAGCCACATTCCTCCTTTGTGCAGATTATCTTCCTTTCAGAATTACTTTTCTATGCTTGAAGCTAGATTGACTACAGAGTATAATGCTTTATTTTGAAACTGTATCTCTATGTCTGAAGATGGATTAGTTGAAGAATGATGCTTCACCCTTAGAATTACCTTTCTGCACTTAGAGATGGATTGGCTGCAAAGTGTAATGGAAGTGAATGGATGGAGGTAATTAAGCTATAAGGGAAAATGAAGAGGCTATGGATCTGATGGAGAATTTATGATGACCTTGTGGTGAGATATGGAATTTTGGATAAGGGATATGGCTAATCAATTCGAATGATAGGTTGTTTAGGAAACACATGATTATACACATTGTATCTATTTCATGTTTTGACTTTTTGCTATTAAAATAATTTTCACAATTTACCTCAGAATTTTGACCTTGTTAATTGCTATGCTTGATGCTGTTCCTTTGGTCCTCTTTGAGCATGTTGGTCTTCAAGACAGAATCCTTCAATTTCCTGTAATCATCATCTCTTTGTAGGCTGTACAATTGAGTCAGAATTGTTGAATAAGATGTGGCTGCAACATGCAATCTGTAAGAAGAAATGAAGTATGAATATGGAAGATGGATGTGAAATGTAATGGAGTGAAAGTGGAATAGGACTTGTGAAATGAAATTAAAATGGCGTGAGATGGAGTGAAAGTGGAATAGGACTTGTGAAATGAAATGAAAATGGCGTGAGATGGAGTGAAAGTGGAGTGAGATGGAGTGGAATTGTAGAATGAAATGAATTTTGGAATTTCTCTCAAATGGTACATCAGACTTCCCTGGAATTTTCTGAGGTTGTCACCAATATTATTATGCATCTTCCGACGAAAAATCTCTGCCATTGGTTACACGGATCTCCCAGAAAATGAGAAATGGCTGTAAGTGAAAGTGGCCAATTGCTTGAAGAATACATACTGAAATTTTCTGAAATTTTCTGTGTTTATTCACCCTTCCTCAATGCATTTACCATAAAAATTTCAGGGCCAACGGATGCACGGTTTGAAAGTTATGATAAAATCAATTTCTGCCCTGTTTCACCCTTCATTTTGCCCAATTTTGCAACAAAAAAGTACGCCACGGACTCATTTTAAGGCCAAATTGAGTGATTCCAATGGGAAACTGTGTATTTTTACCTTCTCTACTGCTACATGCTTCCATAATTTCATTTTGATGAAGAAAAGGTGCTGCTGTGCAAAAATACTCAAATCTGTCCTATTCTGTCCATAACGCTGAAAATTGAAAATCTGCCTGAAAAACCCTTCTGAAATGCCCTTAAAAATTGCTTTTTTTCAAATTCTGTCTGCGTCTTACTCAATTTATCATATTCTGAGAAAACCCAGAAGCTCAGAATTTTTTATTTCTGCTCCAATATCTTGCAAAAATTGCACCAAAACTGCCTTCTGGAAAAAGTTGCAAAAAGACGAAAACAGGCTGCTACAGCAATGGCTGCAGAAACTGCCACTTTCCGCAGCTGTTATTGAATTGACAAAAAGATGAACATGCTGCTACAAGAAACTAATGAAATGTACTGCTGCAAGTTGTTGTTGATTCCAAAAAAACCATTAGTCTTCATCAAAGCCAACATTCATGGTACAATTCTTACCATGCGAATAAATGTGTCGAAGTCGAGCATGGGAAGAAATCATTGGATTACCGATCAATAATGAAAATCGTTAACCAAAGCGAGACAACTCACCGATAATGTAAATGAGTGTCAAGGTACCTCAGTGCATCTTGACAGGGACGAATGAATGTGTCGAAGTCGAGTCGCCTGCAAGATTGGACAATCAAGAGACATTGTTGTATTCCCATTGTTATCAACGAGGAGGCTTGCCATTGATGAATGCAAGCTCCAAGGCACTTCAAATAATCTCTAATCTTGATCCCAGATAAAGTGTTGAGGTCGATGGGACAAGATCTGTTGGAAGGTGGACCTTAAGGAATTCCACATCATCCAACTCGAGCATAGAACCAAGAATGATTCGAAGAACCATGAAAGATTGAAACCATCATGAAATTGCAGAACTTATTGTGAACTTTGCCCGCCAGTTGCCTGGTTTTCAAACAAAGCTCATGTCCAATTGCGCCAGCAAGCTGGTTTTCACAATAGGACTTATTTTTCTCTTTACTCTTTTTTCTTTTTTTCCTTTTTTTTTTTTTTTTTTTATGTCCTACTCTACTTGAAAAAGAAAATCTTGTTCAAGTATATGAGTACTTCCAATGGAACCATGTCTGTAACAAGATGATAGATAAACTCGTATGCAGGTTTGAAAGACACTCTTTGATATGTACCTGTATATGAGATGCCAACTGTCTTGATTTAGATGATGTCAAAAGATATTGAATAATTGAGCATTGGAATCCAATGACTGAATTGAACCAAGATTCAATGTAATCTTGTCTTCCTTGTCTTTCCTCTATCATGAAATCGGAGATGTGATCTTCATTCATAGAATCTAGTGATAGGCATGCATGAGACTTTTCAATCTCTAGTTCCAATATCTTCTCTTTATCAATAGACATCCATGATTCTTGGACCTCATTTGAGTCTTCTTCTGCTGCTTGTTGTTCTTCAATGACAGCTGGTGAATCATTTTGCAATACCTCAGATTTGTAAGTTGATTGAGGTGTTTTATTGTTGGGGATATGAAATGGTTGTGGAGGTAGTGGAGTGGGGAATCTTTGGGGTGTTTGTGTGGATGGTAATGGAAAAGATTGAATTGAGGTAAAATGAGGGTGATATTGATGTTGTAGTGGAGGCAAATGGTATGAATAACATTGATGATGGTATTGAGGATAGAGAGGGAAAGATTGAGGATAAAGTGGATTTCCTTTGTATGGCCTTTGCCAACTTTGTTGCCAAGATTGGTTTTGAGGTTGGAATTTAGATGGCCAAGGCTTCCAAGGTTGGTTTTGAGGTTGGGATTGAGATGGCCAAGATTGCCAAGGCAAGGATGTTTTCCAATTACCTTGAGGTTGTTGTGCATAACCTTGAAACTGTGCATAAGGATATTGCATCATATTGGGTTGATGAGGCTGCCATAGTCCTCTTGGAGCTACATAACAAAGTTGCTCTTGTGCTTGATTTTCTCCATTATCCTTCTGGTAAATTGCCTTCAACCCTAGTAATGATGGGAAATCTTCATTAGTATGTGATCCTGCACAAATTTTACACATTTTAATGTTATCAAGTGGACATTCATGCAAAGTATGTTTCTTTCTACATTTAGGGCAAAATATAAATGAAGCAACTTTTTGCTTGTTTTGCATTCTTAGCATGTCATTTTGTTCATTTAAATTACCAAGAATGTTTAGCAAATTGTTAGGTTCAGTTTGACTTACCAATCTTGATGTTGAATTACTTACTTTTGCCACCAATGGATCTTGAGGGGACCTTACACACTTTGCTTTTCCTCTTGATATGTTCTTGCATAGTTCACAAATTTCTTGAAATGACAATCGATAAACATCTCCTTTTCCCACAAGATTAAGAAGATCAATCCATTCATCCTTTATAACATTTAGTAGGAGAGTTTTTAATGCATCTGATCCTAAATTATGCAATTTAGATCTTTTGATATTATAAGTAAATCTCTCTACTAAATCTTCTAGGCTTTCATCCTCTTTTTGGTTCATCTTAAAGACTTCATTTCTAAGGTCATGGTGAATGCAATAACCTTATATTTTTCCAAAAATACTCTTTTCATATCATCCCATGTCCTTATAGAATTTGTTCCTAAAGTCATGAACCATCTAAGAGCTCTATCCTTCAATGTTGCCGGAAACAAATTCAATTTTTGCATATGCAATGAGTAGCCATAAGATCTACAAATTATTTCAAATTCAAAAAGAAAAGTTTCCGGGTCTTCTGATCTCATACCTTTGAAGTTAGGAAGTACAGATGGATGGATGTTCTTCATTTGAATGTTGATATCAGTTTCTTGAATAGGAAATCCAAAAGGATCTTCCTCATTTTCATCATCTCCATCCATTTCTTCAACCTCCTTTGTCACCTCTTCTTCTACCTGCAAATATGAATTGATGATGTGGATGTGTGGCTCTTACTGCACCACATGATATGGTGTGTGTGGTAGGTGATTGAAGTTTTTGTTTTTGTTTTTGTGGATGTAGGAAATCAGGATACCTAGTTACACTTCCCCGGCAACGGCGCCAAAATGTTTGGTCTCAATCTAGTCTCCTAAATTGAGGTCATTTAATTGTCAACCAGGGTCAGTAAACTGTTGAAGTGTGGTGCACCATATGTGCCTAAGTAACCTTTTCCTACTTCGTTGTGTCTAGTGTTTTCTGATGTTTTTGGTTTTATGGTTTTATGTTTGAAAAGGGAAGGAACTAATTGTTGATGAAAAGCAATTGTTGGTCACACTAGAAACAATTCTAAATCATGTGTGGTATGCAAAACTAGGCAGTAACTCACAACACAAATTTAGTCCAATTCATTTGTTAGAGACATGTTGGAATACTTTAAGAAAAGGATAAATTTAGTGCAGTGAGGTTTTCCTAAACAACAATTTACCATATCACAAAACAGATCTTATCCATGACTAGATATTTGTTTGGACATATTTGGAAAGGTTAGTTCTGCAAAATAATAAAGTTGAATAATTCTGCCTAGTTTAATCATGATCCTGTTGGTCTATTCTCATGAATTCAAATTGTCATTACTAAGCCTTACTCGAAAGTTAAAGTCTTTTGAAATAATTTTGAGGAAAAGGCTAGTTGCACAATTAGAAGAATCTTCAGAATAATCAAAGCCATGAAATGATATTACCAATTCCTATCTGCATAGTGATATGTTGGAAGAGTTTAATAATAGGAGTGGTTTTTGTAAATAATGAAGGCCTTAGTCTAGTAGAACAGAACTATCATTCAACTAATTAGTGAAACTTGGCTATACATTAAGCAAAACATGAACGAGAATGCAATTAATCTATTTTGAAATACAAATGACAGAGTTAAGCTAAAGTTCCATTAATCAAACTGAAAACACAGTGACCATAACTGGGCTAAAATGCAACTATTCAAACTGGAAAGATGGTGAACAGAATTAAACTAAATGCCATAAGCCTAACTTTGAAGTACAACGAACTAAAGCGCTTTTTGATCTCCGGAGTATTAAACCACAGTGAAACTAATCTATTGCATATTACGAAAACAAGCCTGGCTGTACTATCTAATGCAAATTGGCAGAAAACACAGTTTGAAATGAAAACACAATTAAAATCCTAAAATACCACAGTTAATTCCCATTCATCATTACAGATATTTTGGAAGAATTCATTAGAATGAGATTAAACTGTAGAATTCAATACAAATGAACATAAAAACGCAAAATTCAGAAAACTAACTAAGCTAAGAATGAAACGAGAGTTACTTATCTAAATTAAAAAGAACATAGCTGCACAGGAGGTAGGGGCCCTCCACCACCTGGTAGCATGCAATCGAAATCAAAATTGGCTCAGCACATTCACAGAGATGATGTTTCTTTCATTAAAGGAGATAATGACTGAAAAACAGAGTATTCACGGTTCTGTGGCAAAAGCCAAAAACTAACCAAGATCTAACCAGCGTTGCTTGGTCTCCCAAGTCATATTTATAATAAAATTACATAACAGAACTTGAGATAATGAAGGATTATTGTCTTTCCCATTCCTATTTGAATTAAAACTCTTATTGAAGGCTGCGTACTTTTGTTGTAGACAGCTGGACTGAGACAGTCCTACTAGAAGTCTGCTTTCTTAAATATGTTCCCACGTATCAAAACCATACACAGAATTCGTTTCTTCCTTCATGGTGAGCAACAAACCATGTAGACATGACGTGGAATATGCCCATATGCGGTTTTTCTTGAGAGGCCACCTGGAACATACTCAAACTGTAAAACAGCTGCAGAATCGCCGGTCAGCTACGGAATGTCTGCATTCTGTAGCTATTTTGCAGAAAATTGTTAAAATAGCAAAAATCATGAAAATACAATATGTTAATCAATTTCATGTAACCTTTAAGCAATCCTAATCATTCTTCATTGATTTTAGGCTTATGAAGTGATAAAATGATGATGAAATGAAGTGAAGGTTTGTAAAATAGAAGGCAATTCTAAGGCTCAACAAGATCCACCAAAATGGGTTACAGTCATCAAGAAGAGACCAATATGGCTCTGAAACATTTTGCAGGAAGTAGAAAAACATGCAGCTCCCAGAGGCTCCTTCAAAGAGAGCAAGAGACCACACATGTTTTCCAGCTATGTGGCACTAATGAGTAAGACCAGTGATTTAGAACCTTCCACTTATGAGGAATCCATAAAACAACAAGTGTGGAAGGATGCTATGATGGAAGAGTACCAATCCATCATGAAAAATGACGTGTGGGACATGGTTCCAAGACTAGAAGGGAAGTCAATGGTGACCTCAAAATGGATATAAAATATCAAGCATGTTTTAAATGGAAACATTAGAAAATTACAAGGCTATATTTGTGGATATAGGATTCTCTCAGTAAGAGGGAAAATATTATAATGAAACATTTTCCTTGGTAGCTAGGTACACTTTTATTAGATTCATATATATTGCTTCTATTATGGGTTGTAATTTACACCAGATGGATGTAAAGATTGCCTTCCTATATAGTGTAATTGAAGAATAAGTGTACATAGAGAAACTGCAAGGTTTTGTGATCCATGGGAAGGAGTCCCATGTTTGTAAATTGAAGAAATATATGTACAAGCTTAAGAAAACACCCAGGGCATGGTATGCCAAAATAGATAGTTATTAGATGAGCTTCGGGTTTACCAAGAGTAATGCAGATCCCAACATTTACTACAAGGTTGAAGAAGGTTACCCCTTGATATTGGTACTATATGTATATGGATTGTTTCTTATAGGGGATGAGAAGCTCATATATGGGTGCAAGAGGGAGCTCACTTCAGAGTTTGAAATGAATGATTTAGATTTAATGCGTTATTTATTAGGATTAGAAGTGTGGCAGAGACCAGATGATATCTTCCTTAGCCGAGGGAATTATACAGTTGAGATCCTACAAAGATTCAGGATGATGGAATGCAAGTCCATGGCCACACCTATGGTTACAAATATGAATTTATTGAGTGTTTTTTCTTCATATTTGGTTGATCCCATGATGTAAAGTTAGTTGATTTAATCCTTGATGTAAATTGTTAATACCAAGCCGGATATATTCTTTACAGTGAGTACATTGAATCAGCGCATTGAGCCTAGGCATGTACATTTGGTAGTAGCAATGCATGTATTGAGGTACCTACATGGTACAGTTGGATATGATATGAGATATGTCTCAGATGGTGTAGTAAAGCTATAAGGTTATATGGAATCTAATTGGGAAGGGACTGTAGTAGATAGGAAAACAACATCAGGATGTTGCTTCAGTTTGGGATCAAGTACGATCTCATGGTTTAGTAGAAAATAATTATCTATGGCACTCAGTATAGTAGAGGTAGAATATATAGTAGCAAGTTATGCAAGCCATGAAGCAATTTGGCTTCAGAAATGTTGAGAATGCAACAAGATGATGGAGCCTAGTGAAAAGAAGTCGTCTTCACTAAGTGGGCCCGCAAGCTATTTTTGGCGCAAAGTCTATTTTTAGACTATGTCTATTTTTAGACATATGGATCATGGTCTATGAGTTGCAGGATGTTATTTATGGATGGTTGGTCAAGTTGGTAAAAATAGATGGACCTCTATTTTTAGACATACTGGGCGGAGTCTATTTTTAGACTGCTAGTCTAAAAATAGATCAGTAGAATATTATTAGCTCTTAATAATATTTGGACTATAAACATTATCTTATCCTCTTGCAGCACTTTAGTTCGAGCTACGGATGTGGCACATGTAGCTGACAGAAGGAATTACGCTATTCCTAGGGTTTAGTTGAGCTATTGCATGGTTGGGATTTCGTTAGAACTCATGTGGCAGTAGTTTGGTGGAGTTGATGTGAGACAGCTTGATGGAGTTGTTTCGGCTTAACTTAGTTGAACTAGTTGTATTTAGTCTAACCGACAAATACACTAGTGATGAGTGGTGTGAATTAATTATTAATTAATTCACTAATTATTAACTCATAAATCAACTAAAGAACACATCAGTTAACTGCAATGAATGGACAGTTCAGTGGAGACCAATGTTAGAGGTGGGTGAAAGGGTGAGTATGACTATCAGTTGTGACTATACCTGTGCATGAGATTTGCACACACATTGATTGAGATTGCCAAGCAACACAAGCCAAGGGGATTTGAACTTGGATCTCACAATTAACCATCTTGGATTGCGCAGTAGAGGCAGGCTAACAAGTGGAGGAGATTTGAACTTGTGACTTGTTCATATCTGAGCTTGTGTAGTGTGTAACAATTGGAGATAGTGCTGAGAGCTTATGAGGAGTTTTTGCGATGTATTGTTACATTTTCTCTATCATTATAATATACAGATAGTTGGGGGTTTTCAGCTGTAAGATTTCCCCATTACATAATGTGTTGATATGTGTTATTGATTAATGTTTCAATGTGCGCATGCGATTGTTTTTAATTCCGCAAATTGATGATCAATGGTAGAAGAGGTTATGTATTATGCATGAAGCTCAAATATTGTGTAATTGGGATAATCTCGATGAATAACTCATCTATTATTCAAATTTATACATGGTATCAAAGCAAAATTGATCATCGGATCTATTACAGTGATTACATCTTATTTCTTTAGGCAGAGTCTGTAAGAGGGCTAGGTAGCCTCTGGATCCATCCTTTCTTTGAAAGTTGAAATATCCAGTAAATTCCCCTATAGTCGATCTCTGTACTATAAATACTTTGTTCTCACAAATTTCAAATCAGAAGCGATTGAGTTTTGAGCTGGCGGAATTCGAATTTGCAGCAGTGTTTTCTTGGTGTCGAAAGTCGAGATGTCTTTCAACCGATTGCGATCGAGTATGCCTCGAGGGCAAACTCTTCGAATTACATCGCATGGAAGGACAGGATGGAGGCTTGCTCGCATCTTGTGCAAGAGGAGATAAGGCGATATCAGGGACTCGATCTTTCATCAAAAGGCATCTCGATGAAGAGAATTGCGCTTTGGCTACCAAAGCAAAGAAGGGGAAGAGCAAGAAATCTTCTCAATCCAGTGCGAAAGGCAAGAAGTAGGACATGTCCAAGGTGAAGTGCTTTCACTGTCACCAGCACAGACATTATGCCACAAATTGTTCGCAGAAGAAGACAAATAAGTAGGTTGTTGGATCTGCAGCGGTAGAGGCCTTAGCCTCGCAGTTTGAGCTGGATTTTTCACTGATTGCATGCTTGGTATCAAGTGTGATGGGCCTGGGCTTGGTTTTTTGATGTTGGTGTGTCTTTTCACATGACAGGAGATCGAGATTTGTTTACTGATCTGGATGAGAAAGATCTTGGAGTGCACATTGAGATGGGCGATGATGGTAGATACAGTGCGACCGGTATCGGTACCATTTCCTTTGAGAGGGAGTATGGTAAACCCTTAGTATTGAAGGAAGTGATGCATGTTCCAGGATTGAAGAAGAATCTGATCTCTGTGGCGATGTTAGAAGACAAGGACATGGGAGTGTTGTTCTCGGGCTTAGGAAAGGCTTTCCGCGCAAAGTAAGACAACTGGAGAAACCCGGAAGATAGGGGTTCGAGTCAAGAACCTTTATCAATTGCAGGTAGATGGCTGCGCAGCAATGGCATGCAAGGCAGAAGGAGTGGTGAGCCGGGATGATGGCGAGTTGTGGCACCGGAGATTGGGCCACCTTCACCATGGAGCTTTGAAGATACCGCAGCAGATTTCTACTGGGCTTCCTAAAGGCACTCTTGCGCAGTCAGATCAGTGCAAGGGGTGTACCTTGGGAAAATTTGTGAAAGCCACCTTTCACGAGAAGGATAGTCGCGCCACAACGATCCTTGAGAGAATTCACACAGACGTGTGTGGACCTTTCTCAGTAGCTTCGACAGCAAAGCACAGGTATTATGTGATATTTGTTGATGATTTTTCTCGTAAGTGCTGGATCTTCTTCATGCAGATGAAGAGCGAGACATACTCAAAGTTCTGTGAGTTCAAGGCACTAGTTGAGAAAGAATCAGGGAAGCAGGTGAAGGCTCTTAGGAGCGACAATGGTGGTGAATTCATCTCTGGTGAATTCAAGGACTTTTGCAGCGCAAAAGTAATTCGAAGAGAGCTCATAGCACCTCATAACCCACAGCAGAACGAGGTTGCTGAGCAGAAGAACAGAACGATCGTGGGTGCTGCACGGGCGATGTTGCATGATCAGGGCCTACCGATTCACTTGTGGGCGGAGGCATGCAATACTGTAGTGTATGTGCAGAACCGTTGTCCTCACAAGATACTTGGCATGAGTACACCCAAGGAGGCGTTTTCTGGTAAGAGGCCTGATATTTCCCATTTGAGGATTTTTGGTTCACTTGTTTACATTCATGTGACGAAGGATGCCAGGAAGAAGCTGGAGCCGACCGCAGAGGTTGGGATATTTGTGGGGTACACTGATACGCCCCACAACTATCGTGTGTATCTTCCAGACAGTCGCAAGACTGTTGTGCGACGGGATATCAAATTTCAGGAGGAGAAAGCCATGGAGTGTTCGCTTGAGAGGGAGCTACACTTGCATGCAGAGGAGGAGCTATTAGTTCCCAAGGATGAGTCTCAGGATGTGGATCAGCCACAAGATGAGGTTCATGGAGTGGAAGAGACCACTCACAAGGCTAACCATCGCAGGAAGTGAAGCGCACTACAGAAGCTGAGCGACTGGCTCAAGATGCAGAGAAGGTTGTAGCACCTACATCACAGCGCAGACAAAGACAGTCACCTGACCGGTATATCGGATACATGGCTCTTGTGAGCAAGTGTATCGTGACAGAGCCATCCTCTTTCGAGGAAGCTGTGGAGGACCCCGCATGGGTAGATGCCGTGGTGAAAGAGTATGATTCGATTGTCAGAAACAATGCATGGGAGATTGTCCCAAGGCCGGAAGGGAAATTAGTGGTGGGTTCGAGATGGATCTACAAAGTGAAGCAGGCAATTGACGGGAGTGTGGAGAAGTACAAGGCAAGATTTGTTGCCCGAGGCTTTTCACAAATAGAGGGGATCGATTATGAGGAGACCTTTTCACCTGTCGCAAGGTATTCTTCCATACGGACGATTCTTGCTCTCTCAGCGCAGATGGGGTGGCACATTCATCAGATGGATGTGAAGACTGCGTTCCTCAATGGAGTCATTGAGGAGGAGGTGTACATAGAGCAACCCGAAGGTTTCGAGATCTTCAGCAGCGAGTCGCATGTGTGCAGGCTCAAGAGAGCGTTGTATGGGTTGAAACAAGCACCTCGTGCTTGGTACACACGGATAGACAGTTATTTCACTGGACTTGGATTCTCCAAGAGTGAGGCGGATCCGAACCTATACCATATTGTGGTGGAGGGTAAGTTGTTGATCATTGTACTTTATGTAGATGATTTGATTTTGACAGGTGATGAGTTGTTGATACTCTCATGCAAGGAGGATCTTGCAAAAGAGTTTGAGATGAAGGACTTGGGCCTCCTTCATTATTTCTTGGGATTGGAAATTTGGCAGCGCAGTGATGGACTATTTGTTTCTCAAGGTAAGTATGCCCGGGAGATACTGGAGAAGTTCAACATGCATGGCTGCAAGCCTGTTTATACTCCTCTTCCAGGTGGTTGGAGGAAGGAGGATGCTACTTTGGCGGAGGTAGTGGATGCTGTTGGGGTTCCCATGTTTTGGCAGATTTGGCAATACCAAAAGATGAGACAACATCAGAACCACTTTTGGGCCCTAGGATCTAGCCCTCCTGGACCCAGAGAGGGATCTCTCCAAATAGAGCAGAGAATGATATATCTTTGAGGCTCAAAATGAGATGTTAGGCTAGTTATGAAGCACAAAAGGGGGGTTTGAATGATTTGGTTAGAGGGTTGCTGGGTTGAGTCATGAGATCATAGACTGGGAAAGCAATGGGGGGAAAGGAAAAAAGAAGCAGGATGTTTCAGCAAAGAGGATAGGCCAAGAAAGTGCCATCCATTGGGCTATGGAGTCATGAAAGGAGAATTACTTGCATCCACTAGCCAAGGCTTCCAAAGGGCAAGTCATCTATACTAAAGGATATTTTAGATTAGATGGTGGGATGGAACATTAAGGAGGGGAGTGAAAGAAGGAAAGCAACCAAATTTCTGTCTATAGATCAGGTCAGAGGTCATTTAACTCCAGACCTGCTTGGACAGACTCAAAGACAGCTTTCAGAGAGGGACAAAGGGGTTGCTTATAGATCGAACCAGAGGTCATTTAACTCCAGGTCTGCTTTAGCAAATCCAGGGGAAAAACAGAGATACATTTGACAAAGAAACATCCAAGCAGCAAACCCCCAAGTTCATACATCAGCCAGCAGGAAATAACATCTACTGCACTGGTTAAACTCCACGAATTTACTCTTAGATACACATCAGGCAGAAAACATTAAAGGTAGGGAGAGCAGGAACATAGGGCACCTAACAAGGGTGAATCCTATGCTATACTTCTGTTGCCTACCAGAAGAACATGAAACAACATGAAAAATGTAATGAACAGAGTTAGGAACAACATCACCAGTAGCAATAGACCAGGATCTTGTGAAATGTGCTTTGATTAATTGATGCAAAACCAGTCATGTACAATATAGCTCAATGGCTGTTACAATCCAGACTTTCTCCTCCCAGCCTATTACATACAACTACTCTGCTACTCCCTCCCAAGATTGTTCTAACAGTCAGAATGAATCCCTCTAACAGCAACGGCAACAGCAAGGTGACAACAACCTTTTCAATTCGTTCTTGGGGATTTCTTATAGGAGAAGAGAGAAACAGAGGTAGATATACAATTAATTGATCTCATTAAGACAGAAACGGTGGAAGTGTTCACGCCCCTACTGCTTAATGGCTCCCTGCAATGCTGAATGTACTCCTGAGACTGGTTCGAAGATCTTTGTCAGGTCGATTTTGACCTCTGATGTTCATTTGGAGTCCTTCGACTGTCTGGAGCTCTGTGCTGCCACACTGGAATAAATGAACTGGTGGATGGTCTGCAAGGTTTCTCCATTCCTCCATTACTGCTGCTCATACAGTCTTTAATGAAGCTCCTGTCTGTGTATTTAATTTCCCTGGGCTCGAGAGGCATGGAGAACGCTGTAGGAACGGTGTATGTTTGGAGAGAACGTACTCTGCTGATATTTAACACAGATAAGACTTTAGAGTGTGTTCTTGGTCTTCAGGCTGCGCCTTTCCTTTGACTTGCGGGATTAACATTAATCATGTTGACATAAACCATTAACCCCTTTGAAACCATCTGCATGGTCCGCTGGCAAGTGTCGAAACGGCCCCTCTGTACTATCTGCACCGTAGAATAAACCTGTTACAAACCGGGAAGTGGTGGAGAAATGCTTCAGAGGCCCGGAGAAATAGTGGCGGAACAGCGAGAGCAGTGGGAATAACGGAAAATGGCAGAATAAATAGTGTAAAAGCCCAAAGGTTAAACTTTCAGGGGAAATAAAAAGGAAATGGAAGAAAAGGACAGGAATGAACATACGAGGTGGGACCGGCACGAGAATCGCAATTGCAATCGGGGGAGGGAGTAGGGCGGAGTGATACATAACAAAACTCCCGATGCGATTGAGAAATCCTTTGTAAAAACCAAAATATAACAATTTCCCCATTTACAAAGGAAAAACCTTTATTTATATGAAAGGCGGAAGGATAGTATGGTGGGTCCAGGGGTCTAATCGCAATCGGAGGCCGAGGTCGGGCGAAAATCGCAATCGCCGAACAGAACTTGCGATGCGATCAATCGGAGGAGCGGGCGATCGGGGGATCTTGCGATTGGTTGGGGATCCCAAATCGCAATCGGAAGACGAAGGGAGGTGTAAATCGGAGAGAGATGCGATCGCGCAATCGCAAATATTTGCGACGCGATCAATCACATCGCAAATATTTGCGATTGCGCGATCGGAGCAATCAAAACGAAATGCGCGATTGGAACAAACATTGCGATTGCGATTGCTACATGGCGGCGGTTATACATAATAACAAAAACTTTATAATAAATTTTATAACGATGCACGGCTGGGCATGAAAAAAGGGGAAGTGGTTAAGGGGCGGACTTTATAAATTCTTGTAATAAAGTCCTATGGGTATGGTTGGGGAAGTGGTTCAGAAATCGCACATTTTGTTTTAACGCGATTTATAATGCGATTTTGATCGGAAGAAAGGGGAAAACGGCTAAACAAAGGGTAAGGATAGAATTTTAAGGGGATTTTGGGAGGTTAAGAGGGTAAAAGGGGAAAATAAGGGGAGGCAAGGGGGAATAAAATTGAGGCTATGTGGGGGGAAATAAGAGGGAAAAGGGGGCTCCTAGGCATTTATTCTCATACAGAGGGGCTTTATAATAGGAATCAGCAGAGGGGAACTTATCAAAGGATAAACGACACATGGAGGCTTCAAGGAGACTGTGTTTTCAGGGGAAATGCATTCCTTGAAGACTCAAAAACAATTTAGCCCCCATTTGCTTGTCAAAAATTTTATAGGGGGGCTAACAGTGGCTCCACATGGGGATGGCTTCTTCTTGAAGGAGTCAAGAATTCAGAAATTGATCTCTTGGTGTAGGCCAGGTGCCTGCTGCTTAAACCATCCTTTTCTTTCTTTGATCAGCTGCCACAACTATGAAGACATCATATCAGCAGTAAAATTCTCCCAAACATCTACCTACCCACACTATAGTCATAACATTTTTTTCTTCTGGGTGCATTTGGACTTGCAAACCCTTTTACATCATTAATTTCTACAGACAGGAAAAATAAGCCTATTCTACTTCTACCCTTATTACTCCATGAGACCAGATTAGACTGTTGGTCTCATATGTTTCTCTATCTACACTACTACGTGCCAGGATTAGACTGTCTAGCAAGTTCCTTCTCTACATTCTAAGACAGAAATTGAAAACCGCTAACTACATGCTCATAGGCTGAGCTTTATTTAGCTTTTCTTACCTACCCTACTCTAACTGGAAATCTCTGATGCTCTAGGTGATGCAATAATGCCAATGCAGCCAGTCTAATAACAGCAAAAAAGGATATGAGCACTGACTGCCTGTCAGAGATACCCACGGGGTGCTCTGCATGTGGTTCTTCAAAACCGTGGTCACCATCAGTAGCGACCATCCTTGATGAATATGGCCCGTGCTGAAAATCAACGTTGGAGTATTTGAGCGGATTAGGGCCTCCATATACTCTGCCACAGGATCAACGAACGCAGGATGTATACTCTCTTCGTTCTGGCCTGCCATGATTGGTAGGTTGTCTATGTCCTGGGCAACTTCGATTATTGCATTTTCCACTGCGTCTTCAAAGTGGCTCTTGGGAGCCGAATCATCTTCTACTTGCGCATCGAACGGTAGTGGAATTTCTTCATTCTTAGGGGGCGGGAGACTTTCCAAAAATTCTCTGGGGTCTCTGAACTCATACGATATCTCTTGTGAGCTCAGAAGTTCGATCTCAGCTTCATACCTTTCAACCATCAGCTCCAAGAGGATTTTCTTGATCGCGGGTCCGCCTCTAGAGTTGTGAGGAATAACCCCAGGAAGGTCCTCCACCTTATATACTGCCAAGTCACTAGCAAGTGTATCACGACACGCTGCTATGAAGTCTGGAAACATTTCCACAAACCGTTCAAGGTCTTCCATTAGTGACGTGGCTTGGTCTTCATCACGGCTGATGTTGTACTCCGACATGGTCTCCCAGTGGAATCACATGAAACCAAGATAATCAGTGGCCAGCTGATTACCAGCGGAGTCTTTTTAATCATTCAGGAATTGTGGAGTCGCCAGGTGGATGATTTACAATTTCACTGTCCACCACAGTGGTTTACCAAATCAAGGCTGACTGATCTGTCCCCAGTGGAGTCGCCATTATGTTGGGGTTCCCATGTTTTGGCAGATTTGGCAATACCAAAAGATGAGATAACATCAGAACCACTTTTGGGCCCTAGGATCTAGCCCTCCTGGACCCGGAGAGGGATCTCTCCAAATAGAGCAGAGAATGATATATCTTTGAGGCTCAAAATGAGATGTTAGGCTAGTTATGAAGCACAAAAGGGGGGTTTGAATGATTTGGTTGGAGAGTTGCTGGGTTGAGTCATGAGATCATAGACTGGGAAAGCAATGGGGGGGAAGGAACAAAGCAGCAGGATGTTTCAACAAAGAGGATAGGCCAAGAAAGTGCCATCCATTGGGCTATGGAGTCATGAAAGCAAAATTACTTGCATCCACTAGCCAAGGCTTCCAAAGGGAAAGTCATCTATACTAAAGGATCTTTTAGATTAGATGGTGGGATGGAACATTAAGGAGGGAAGTGAAAGAAGGAAAGCAACCAAATTTCTGTCTATAGATCAGGTCAGAGGTCATTTAACTCCAGACCTGCTTGGACAGACTCAAAGACAGCTTTCAGAGAGGGACAAAGGGGTTGCTTATAGATCGGACCAGAGGTCATTTAACTCCAGGTCTGCTTTAGCAACTCCAGGGGAAAAACAGAGATACATTTGACAAAGAAACATCCAAGCAGCAAACCCCCAAGTTCATACATCAGCCAGCAGGCAATAACATCTACTGCACTGGTTAAACTCCACGAATTTACTCTTAGATACACATCAGGCAGAAAACATTAAAGGTAGGGAGAGCAGGAACATAGGGCACCTAACAAGGGTGAATCCTATGCTATACTTTTGTTGCCTACCAGAAGAACATGAAACAACATGAAAAATGTAATGAACAGAGTTAGGAACAACATCACCAGTAGCAATAGACCAGGATCCTGTGAAATGTGCTTTGATTAATTGATGCAAAACCAGTCATGTACAATATAGCTCAATGGCTGTTACAATCCAGACTTTCTCCTCCTAGCCTATTACATACAACTACTCTGCTACTCCCTCCCAAGACTGTTCTAACAGTCAGAATGAATCCCTCTAACAGCAACGGCAACAGCAAGGTGACAACAACCTTTTCAATTCATTCTTGGGGATTTCTTATAGGAGAAGAGAGAAACAGAGGTAGATAGACAATTAATTGATCTCATTAAGACAGAAACGACGGAAGTGTTCACGCCCCTACTGCTTAATGGCTCCCTGCAACGCTGAATGTACTTCTGAGACTGGTTCGGAGATCTTTGTCAGGTCGATTTTGACCTCTGATGTTCATTTGGAGTCCTTCGACTGTCTGGAGCTCTGTGCTGCCACACTGGAATAAATGAACTGGTGGATGGTCTGCAAGGTTTCTCCATTCCTCCATTACTGTTGCTCAGACAGTCTTTAATGAAGCTCCTGTCTGTGTATTTAATTTCCCTGGGCTCGAGAGGCATGGAGAACGCTGTAGGAATGGTGTACGTTTCGAGAGAACGTACTCTGCTGTTATTTAACACAGATAAGACTTTAGAGTGTGTTCTTGGTCTTCAGGCTGCGCCTTTCCTTTGACTTGCGGGATTAACATTAATCATGTTGACAGAAACCATTAACCCCTTTGAAACCATCTGCATGGTCCGCTGGCAAGTGTCGAAACGGCCCCTCTGTACTATCTGCACCGTAGAATAAACCTATTACAAACCGGGAAGTGGTGGAGAAATGCTTCAGAGGCTCGGAGAAATAGTGGCGGAACAGCGAGAGCAGTGGGAATAACGGAAAATGGCGGAAGAAATAGTGTAAAAGCCCAAAGGTTAAATGTTCGGGGGAAATACAAAGGAAATGGAAGAAAAGGACAGGAATGAACATACGATGTGGGACCGGCACGAGAATCGCAATCGCAATCAGGGGAGGGAGTAGGGCGGAGTGATACATAACAAAACTCCTGATGCGATTGAGAAATCCTTTGTAAAAACCAAAATATAACAATTTCCCCATTTACAAAGGAAAACCCTTTATTTATATGAAAGGCGGAAGGATAGTACGGTGGGTCCGGGGGTCTAATCGCAATCGGAGGCCGAGGTCAGGCGGAAATCGCAATCGCCGAACAGAACTTGTGATGCGATCAATCGGAGGAGCGGGCGATCGGGGGATCTTGCGATTGGTCGGGGATCCCAAATCGCAATCGGAAGACGAAGGGAGGCGGAAATCGGAGAGAGATGTGATCGCGCAATCGCAAATATTTGCGACGCGATCAATCGCATCGCAAATATTTGCGATTGCGCGATCGGAGCAATCAAAACGAAATGCGCGATTGGAACAAACATTGCGATTGCGATTGCTACACGGCGGCGGTTATACATAATAACAAAAAATTTATAATAAAGTTTATAACGATGCACGGCGGGGCATGAAAAAAGGGGAAGTGGTTAAGGGGCGGACTTTATAAATTCTTGTAATAAAGTCTTATGGGTATGGTTGGGGAAGTGGTTCAGAAATCGCACATTTTGTTTTAACGCGATTTATAATGCGATTTTGATCGGAAGAAAGGGGAAAACGGCTAAACAAAGGGTAAGGATAGAATTTTAAGGGGATTTTGGGAGGTTAAGAGGGTAAAAGGGGAAAAGAAGGGGAGGCAAGGGGGAATAAAATTGAGGCTATGTGGGGGGAAATAAGAGGGAAAAGGGGGCTCCTGGGCATTTATTCTCATACAGAGGGGCTTTATAATAGGAATCAGCAGAGGGGAACTTATCAAAGGATAAAAGACACATGGAGGCTTCAAGGAGACTGTGTTTTCAGGGGAAATGCATTCCTTGAAGACTCAAAAACAATTTAGCCCCCATTTGCTTGTCAAAAATTTTATAGGGGGGCTAACATATGCCACTGTTTATCGACAGTTGGTGGGGTCGCTTATGTATCTGGTCAATACACGACCCGATATATTCTATGTGCTAACCGGGCCTTTCGCTGCTTGGTGGTTAAGCCCAACAAGCTCTTTCCCCGGGCGAAGGCGTGCAGCATCGGTATTGTGTTATCTTAGAGGCACATCGGGATATGGATCGTGGTACGTACAAGAGGACGAGAAGCTATGTGGCTTCGACGTGATGCGTATTGGGCGGTGGAGCCCAACCGACGAAACAACATTAACGAGGATCTTTGTGGGCCCGGCCGACAGCAGCCCTTGCGCGGCCAGGAAGCGCAGATCCGTGCACCCGCCCGAAACAGTGTCGAGAGTATATGGCGCAAGCTGGTCGCATGCGAGGCTATATGGATGAGGAAGATCCCCGTTCGGTCGTTTCGGTCACACTTGAGCCCATCGTGATTTATTGTGATAACCCGGTAGCGATTAAACCTTCGCTAATCCGCATTTCATGATAGATCCAAACACATCGACACGGTGTACCACCACGAGATTGTGTGCAGTGGAGAATCATGTTACTTTCATATATTCCCACGGAGGATCAGGATGCTGACATCTTGACGAAGGCGCTCACCAGGAGAAAATTCGAATACCACAGAGGCAAGATAGGGGTTACAGATAATCCATATCTTTTTTAGAGGCAGTGTTGAAAATGCAACAAGATGATGGAGCTTAGTGAAATGAAGTCGCCTTCACTAAGTGGGCCCGCGGGCTATTTTTGGCGCAAAGTCTATTTTTTAGACTATGTCTATTTTTAGACATATGGATCATGGTCTATGAGTTGCAGGATACTATTTATGGATGATTGGTCGAGTTGGTAAAAATAGATGGACCTCTATTTTTGCATACATACTGGTAGAGCGTCAATTTTTAGATCAGTAGTTCAAAAATACTGAATATTATTAGCTCTTAATAATATTTAGCCTATAAACATCATCTTATCCTCTTGGAGCACTTCAGTTTGATGCTTGGATGTGGCACATGCAGCTGACAGAAGGAAATACGCTTTTCCTAAGGTTTAGTTGAGCTATTGCATGGTTGACTTCAGTTAGAACTCATGTGGCAGAGTTTGGTGGAGTTGATGAGACAGTTGATGGAGTTGTGTTCGATTTAACTTAGTTGAACTAGTTGTATTTAGTCTAACTGATAAATACACTAGTGATGAGTGGTGTGAATTAATTATTCATTAATTCACTAATTATTAACTCATAAATCAACTAAAGAATACATTAGTTAACTGCAGTGCATGGACAGTTCAGTGGAGACCAGTGTTAGAGGTGGGTGAAAGGGTGAGTCTACTATCAGTTGTGACTGTAGCTGTGCATGAGATTTGCACACACATTGATTGAGATTTCCAATGAGGATTGCGCAATACAAGCCAAGGGGATTCGAACTTGGATCTAACAATTAACCATCTTGGATTGCGCAGTAGAGGCAGGCTAACAGGTGGAGGAGATTTGAACTTGTGACTTGTTCATATCTGAGCTTGTGTAGTGTGTAACAATTGGAGATAGCCGACGAGGAGTTTGTACCATGATTGTTGTTCTCTATCATTACAATATACGTACAGTTGAAGCCACATAGCGTTTCATTACATCAAAAGGATATGTGTGATTGATTAATGTTCAATGTGCGCATGCGATTGTTTTTAATTCTGCAAATTGATGATCAATGGTAGAAGAGGTTATGT